>JAQQTP010000062.1:14257500-15477500 GCA_029884605.1 Ormosia emarginata | reverse complement strand
AAGAGAAAGCCATATGATTTACATGTAACTAATAATATTGATGGGTTATAACTATTGGATCTCACGCAGCTATATGATTATGATAGCTAAGTAATATAATTTTAGGTTTAGCCTCAGTTTTGTACAACGAATTCCGCATAGCCAATGTTCTAGTAGAGATGATGAAAGTGTGCAGGGAATACACTCACTCGATATTGTTCAGAAATAAAAGAACATTGATACATGTTATATTGAAAAACAATACAAAAGTAAAAAAGTATCAGCTACAAGTTGTAACCATCAAGACCCAAATCTCTCAGCGCATCTGTAGCAGAATCCTTACAGTTGCCATGTGTTTGCTTGGCCTTCCTTATGTATTTCTCAACTCCATTATTAAGCAAGATAGTTCTGTCCAAAAGAAAGTGTGTAAGTGGGCAACCATTATAGATTGGCAATCTTCAGTCTCTAGCTAAGCTACACTCGCCTTATAAAATATGCTAGAAGGTAAGGATTGAAAAACTACAAAAAGAGAGAGAGAGAGAGAGAGAGAGAGAGAGAGAATGCCTTGCATTGTATCACAGATAAGAAACTTGCCTGTTCTCTGGATTTCTCACTACTAGATTCCTGATCATAATACAGGAGTTTCTTTGCATTTGATGTGCCGCAGGAAATTTCTGCATGGCTTGAATAGCAAGGTCCCCAGCACCAGCTTCAATGGCGTGGGCTGCATTTTCTGGGGATCTTAATGAAAGCACGGAGATAATAGACATAATCTGTGCCACAAATAAAACCCATAGAATGAAAACAGGTACAAGATGCACGGATACAAACTGAAAGGAAAACAAGTATATCAGGAATTTCATAGATAAAAAAATTATGTCCTGGATATGGCCTGAATTTTATAAATGTTGGCACCCATAAGATGATCAAGTATATCAGGAGTCAGGAGTCAGGACTCAGTTTATCTACATAGTAAACCTTAATTACAGCATTTCCACATTTCAAAAGCAACTGTCAAATTAGTTATGCCCATCCTTCGGATTACTAAAGGCAAATAGCAATCCTAAAATGAAAGAATAATTCAGTAAGCCATTATTGAATAAAGATGAAATAATGAAATCAATCTAGAAATGAAAATCACTTGGAACAGGATATTTTAGACTGATAGTTTGAACTATTTTCAACTGGCTCCCTAAACAGAAATGGCAGGTTCTCTCACCTCTTGCAAAACAGAAGGGTCATCAGCAAATCTGGCTGAAAGTTTGATTAGCTTATCCATACCCCCTTTCTCAACAATTGCACTCTTGTTTGTGTCACTTCCTGCCAACTGATCAATTAAACATATAAAAGGGATCATTGAACTTAAAAAAAGAAAAAAAAAATCTTATTACTTTTAGAGTAAAAGAGATGCCCTGCATATAAAAGTGGTCATTCATCTTCAAAAGCAAGTGTAGTGGAGGACAGTCTCTGTTTGAACCTTCAAAGTTATAAGCAATCAAGTAATGAATATGTTTAAGGTTATTTCATTTTTACCCGCATTAGTTAAGTATCAAATGATTCACATCATATTATAAATATTATAAATTTATGCACTGGAAGACAAGAACGAGAAAATGAAAGCCAAAGTAGTATTGAGGCCAAATTGCTCAAGTCACAGGAAAGGTAATAGTGGTTGGATTGGAAATATATGAAATACTTTTATGGAAGCTTAGGAAATTTTATCAGCTATATATTCCTCAAAGAATGGGTAATATACTAATATGTCTTACATTTTTTTATTTTAAATGAAAAAATAAAAGATGCAAGGGACATCTAGGGCATGAATAAAACACACTCAGATCCTAGTGATAGAAGTTTTTAACACACATAAAATATAAATATTCAAAGAAAACTTGAGCCCAAAAAGAAAGGGTAGGACAATACCCATCAAAACGGCAGAAAAAGAGAACTCAATCCCAACAAAGAACCACTGGCAGTGGAAAACCCTATTATTTTGCTTAGAAAAGTTTTTTTTTTTTAAAAAAAAAAAGTTCAGGTGGCCTGTCCAGAGAAATATTTTCAACTTATACCTTTGAAAGCAATGAGCAACAAACTTTGGCCACAGCTTTGTTGCCTTGTTCACCACTGTCATCTATACATCTGAGTACTGCATCAATACCACCTTTTTCAGCAATGGATTTACATATTTCATCCTGCAAGATAGAATATAAATACTCAACAGAGATAACACAAGACAATGCATACTTGTGTTTCAATTTGATGATGTTAGTAAGCCTGACACGGCATACAAACTCTAAATCTTGAAAAACATTAAAAATGTAAGGGGAACAAGAACAAAAGCTAGAGTTGGAGCCATTCTCATTGACAAATCCTGCAAACTGCATGTCATTGTCCTATATAAAGATACATAAGCAAGTATCACCCACTTAACCCTAAGGTTATTTTTCTACTAACGTGTCCCCTTGCATGGTCAATGAGTTTCTTCATGAAGAAGGAAATCTCAGAAGGATGCCTTCAGAAAGTTGCCACCAAGGTCATCTGAATCAAGAAAAGAAATGGAAACCATTGCAGCAACTCAACCTTTGGCATCATACAGAGAGACACAGAGCATAGAAAGCTTTTGGGCTTTCAATGGCTATTTTGAGACAGGAATCAAGGCCGACAGTAACAATTTGTGTAGGAAGAGTCACCACAAATAACACCTAAAAGCATCCAACTAAATTATTTTGATCCAATGGTTATTTTCCCATGAATTTTTTTTATACAAACTCAGTATTGCATAGTTTATGTAGGATTAGATTTTACTTCACTTACATTTACAGCAATGGCCTTTAAAGTGATGCACGCTGAAACTAGGTCCAGTGAGCCTACTCCTGCATGAAGAGAATCCACAAGGGCTTCTGCAATTCCAATCTTTGCAAACTTTCGTGCATAACCATATACCTGAAAGTGGAATATTTTGGAAACATGAAGTCATGATGTACACATAACTGAAAAGATGGCAATTCTACAATTTTTGAAAGACCAGAATTTAGGAAAATTCTTGTTCACTATTCACCAAATTAAGTTTCAAACTCCGCATCTTTTTCTTCTGTGTGTGTTTGTATGTGATACTTTATTTCTTCAATTATATGAACATATGCATATTCAAGAAGCCTTAACTTACTTGAGAAGCTATGACTCGATTGTCATCATGTGTTAAAAGTACACGAATAGCATCATATAAACTTTGAATGCCCACATTCTTATGTATGGACATTATCTCCATAATTAGCTCATCAACTTTCAACTCCATGAATGACTCCTTGAGAATCTCGTTACCAGTAGCAGCTGAAGCTACAACACCAAAGCCACTATTTAAGATGTCTATATTTTGCTTGTTATCATTTAGGAAACCAATTATAATCCTTGGTCCATTACTGGTCTGAAATGTTCCTGTACTTTGAACATCTGCAGCAACAGGGATACAGGCATTATGGAAAAAAGAAGTATGATTTATACAATACTCCAGTGAATTTGAGGATTATTAAGCTATCAAATCAAAAACACTATTAAGGCCAGACAAAGGTCCAAGACTTAAATTGAAATTTCAGTTAACATTATAACGTGATAATTTTGATCACACAATACACGAATAACCATAAAAAATCTTGCTTCAGCAAGTAGAGGTTGGTCTGGTTTAGCTGAAGCCAAGAGAGAAAGGTATGCAGGTGGAAAAACATAACAACATCTGTAAGAAAATTTTCTTTCTTTTTTTTATGGAAAAAGAAATATTATTAAAGAGGAATGGAAAATGTACAAGAGATTATAAGAAATCCTCCCACAAAAAAACCACAGAGAAATCCTCCCACAAAAACACCACAGAGCCGAGAGAAAAGGAAAAACCCGGACAAGAAACCACAAAACTTTCCCAATCCATACCATGGACAAAATTGAAAAGGGAGCCACCACACAACTGCCCCAACCAGTAACTAGAAAACTACCTCAAAAATAACTTCCACATAAAAAGGAAGATTTTAAACTAAAAATAAGGTAAAAACAACTCTCCCTTAAACTCCAAAACATAAGCCAACTTCAAAACTTCAATAAAAACCTATTTATAAGCCTTCTATTTCCTTTAAATCCTCCATAATTTAACTTGGTCCTAATCTTTGAAGTTCCTTTTCCACCTTCTTCTACGTACTATAGGTCTTTGGTGAAAAAACCACCTTAACATACCAACTGATTAACCAACTTTAACCTTAATGAATCAAGAAGTGATTGTGGCGTAATTCACTTGCATTGCTTAATGGCATAATGGATATACTTCTGTGTGAGAATAATGGCAGCATATCCCAGACCAGGCTACCATATGAGGGAACCGGATATCATTCATACCCATCAACAAAATAGGACCTAGATCTTTCACAAATTGAAAGAGAGATGTCATTCATACTAAATTAGGACGATCAACCTCGTGATATGAGCACCACACCTGATCAGGCCTCCCGAAAAGTTGTCTAGTAACCACTGCCCACTGTCCAGTCAATCTCCAAGCAATGCTCGCTTGCCACATGTTTATGCCAACTATCAAGCCAAATGAGAGCACAGTACCCTAAATCAACCACCCCAATTGCTTATCTATAGCCAATTCACCATCATTGAGGTAATTCATCTACTTCAACTCTTCTATTCTCACTTCTCCCAAATGGAGTCCCAGCCTAACTTCTACTCTTCTATACGCTCCCCTCTGATGTAATAACTGATCTTGTTCATCTCGTAGATCCATCACCTACAACCATCTGAAAGTCTCACCATTGTTCAATCATGACATTGTCACACATAACCAATAACCAATTATACACAAACAGAACCATTTGAAGTGTATGAACTCACTTCTTCAATGAATAAAACAAAATACAACAGAGGCACACATAAATTCAAACATCAACTCAAACAATTATATTTAACTGCAAAGATCTCACCATGAAGCAACGATGCCATTGCCTTTAAACTCGAAACAAGGGCAAGCTCACATTCACTACCACCGGGTAACTTGGAACAAAGAGAACAAACCAATTCAACCCCGCCGTTCTTTGTCGCAATAGCCGCATTCGCATTCCCAGATCCCTGGGCAGCACACAACTCGTTCAGCTTATTAAACAACTCCACCATCTCATCCAAATCATCGCTGCGAATTCGATCCTCCGATTCAGAGTCCAGCTGCTTCAACCTATCCAAGCACTGTATGACGGGATTGTCCTTCACGTTGCTCTCTCCCGGAACGCACGTGACAATACCTACAACATTCTCAATAATAGAAGTAACAATATCAGAAACAGATGCATCCAAATTTTGAAAGAAATTAAAAAAAAAAATAAAAATTGATTTAGTGGGGAAGCAAAGAAGAGAGACCGGAGAGATCGACGCCTTGGAGAGTGAGGGTTTGGATGGCGTCTTGGAGAGCCTCGGCGGGGTCCATTCCGAGGTCGTCGATGTTCTCCTTCACGACCTCGTCGAATGCTTCTTGCGAGATCGTACGCGCCGTCGTCTTCGGTGGTCCCATTGCTAAGGGTAATTGTATCTGTATGATTTGGAACTACCACAGTTCGCAGGTCTCACTCTCACTCTCGGGTTAGCAGTTTGCTCTGTATCTGACTATCTGTTTTTGGCTTCCGCTTCAATTTTGAACTTGCACGAGAAGAGAATATACGACTATTATACACTGTTGGTTGATGGATCATATCATGGGCCATATAAACGACACCTAAACTTTTGCCGTACAAAACGACATCATACCTATGGTCGTTTTATGGTACGTGAAAATGTACTACAGTTGCAATTTAGTATTTGATTTTTTTTTTTGAGAAGTATTTGATTTAAATTTGGAAAAGAATAAAATCTTAAATAAAGTTCTTTAGATGATTGTGATGTTATTTTCTAATAAAAATATAATATGTATATATTTTTTGGGCATAGTTTATTAATGAAATTTAAAAAATGAAATGAGGTAATTAAAAATAAAATACGTGTTATATTTTTATTAAAGTACAACACTACTAGTATTTAAATAATTTTACCTTAATTTTGTCCTTTAAAAAATACTACATTACTAAATTTTATGTTAAAATTTTTGTAATAATACCAACATGGGTTTGGGCGTTAAAACTTAACATACTTATTGTCGCAACATCCCTTCGTCAACTTCAGACATGAATTGTCACCCTTATTGGAATAGCAATAAATTCTTCTATTATTTGATTTTAACAGTGCACAACAAATGCATAACAAAGAGGTGAGATCACCTACGCCAATACCAATGACGTAGATAACACAAACAAGCAATAAAACATTAATATGACATGATTATACGCATCACATATTTTCAAATCATATCAATATGATTATCATCATATCATCCAAGTTTTCAAAACAATACATCATGCAGATATAAATGTCAAATTACGACAAGCTGATTTTTTCAAAAACAACTGCAAAAAAACAACTAAATATTTTCACAATTTCGAGGAGAATGTTCTCACATCGATTGTCGGTCTTAGTCAAAAATAAAAGAATTTCGTCAATGCGTTGCTGTGATCAGACGCTGTTTAAGACTTTATCATCATAAATCACACCATTATCAATTCTCATTCCTCTTCAACCACAAGACACAATCATATGCCTCATGGAACAAAACACTTTCGTCGTGTTTTCAAAATTGTTCAATTGTTTATATTACGTTTTCAAAATATCGTAACATAATTTTATGTTACGTTTTCAAAATTAAACGTTTCGTTATATTTTCAATCTACCGAAATACAATACATAAAACACGTAATCGCGTAAAAATATACATTTCTCAAAATCGCGTAGCATAAGATTTTTCAATCAAGCTTTCAAAATCGCGTAACTTAAAAATCATTCTTTTAAGTTGCATAAATCATTTTCCGTCATTCTCAAAATATTTAAAACACTTTCCAAATCACATAACGATTTTCCGCTTATTTTCATAATCAAGCGTAAAAATAATTCATCACTTTTCCATCACGTGAATGATTTTTTGATAATTACAAAAGATTACATAAAATATTTAAACGTAATTCAAATCGCATGTAAATATAACTTAAAAATCACATTTTTAAGATACGTAATATTTTTCACCATAATTTCATTACAGAAAAATATTTCTTGAAAAAATTTCTTTTTAACTTTTTCTCAAAATAATATAATTTTACACTTCATTTAATATATTTTTACTCAATTTGTTATACTAATAAATTTTCAAAACACCATTATATTCTCCAAAATCAATAAACTTTTCTTTTTCATTTTCATATGAAAGTTCATTTTTACTTTCCTTACAAATCCTTTTTTCACTTTCTTTGCAAATCCTTAAAATTCATCATTCTTATTTTCATTTAAATCTCATGTTTAGTAAAACAAAACTACAAAAATGAGTGAGTAAATTTTGTGACACTTATCATCTGAGGTGTTTTGTTCAAATCCACCATGTATTTCAAAGATACCCTTCAAGGCATCAAAACCGTAAGCTCTTCCTTGGCTATTGGGAGCCAAAAATCAACAAAGCATATCATCAAAATTTAAAAATCATGCAAAGCATGTCATGAAAATTAATCAAAGTCTGGATATGAATCCTTTCCACATTACCACCACGCTAAACCTTCAAGATCCTCCAAAGCTTCTTGATTTTCTTTTTCCAATTTGAATGGTATATTTACTATTTGTTTAATCTAATCTAATGTATATGCTAAATGAATTAAATCAGCCTTTTATTATTTACAACAAAGATTTTTACTATTTTTACTTTTACATGTCCTATTATGTCATGCATACTATCAATGGTAATAAATTATTATAATAAAAAATGAGTGACTAAATAGTTATTATTATGTAGAATAAATTTAAACCCTCAACATGTTGAATGTGATACAGGTGCATTAGAATTTTAATTTTCAAGAAATTTTTTAAAAAATAAAAAAGTCATACAAAATTTTATTTTAAGAAAAAAAATCTTTTTTTTTTAAAAGGTGATTTTTGAAATGATTTTATAAAAGATTTTCATAAAAAATTAATTTACCATAATCACAATGTTTGAGATATGTGAATTTGTTCAAATTATTTATTATTATATTCTAAGAAAATATTTTATTCATTTTATTGTGAAAATTATACCACACAAGCACTTTTAGCTAAATTTAATAATAATAGCCTCAAAAATATTGAAAAGAGTTAATTGATCGTCACTTAGATCTTTTCTTAATTTTTCCATTGTCGATCAAATTTTAAAGGTTGATGTTTATAGTGTAAAATGTAAGATGACACACATATTAAAGTTAACTAAAATTAATGTTTATAATAAGATTTTATTGGAGATTATCTACAATCTTACGAGTGTTTTTGACAAAACTTAAGAGATTGTGCTCATCTCATGAAAGTAAAAAATTTTGTTGTCACTTAAGCAAATTATAGAGTTATCTCATCGTTGGGTTAGAATCCAAAATATTTATACGAATCAAACAACACAAAAAAATAAAAATATTTTATGTATACTAAAATATGTAAATCGTATTTATATCATATGTTAACGTGAGAGAAATGTCAAATAATTATGTATGTGACATTAGCATTTTTACAGCATACAAAATAATTGTATAAATAAATTAAATAAAATTAAACGTATTTTGATTGGATGAATAACGAGACTAAAAGAAATATGAAAAAAGATTCTTTTTGAAGATCAACAAAGGCCCGCCAACACTTTTGTTAAAACCTAGTAGATGTTCTTCATCTCTAGAAAGTCTATAATTTCGTCATCATTTCGGCTGATTTTGGATATTCTATGTTAAAAAATCTTACTTCCTCAATAATAAAACAAATAATAATATAAATATAGGATTATACCTACCTGAAATGACTTAGAAAATTTATTTAAAAAAAGAAAAGACGCAATATGCCATCTTAATGATTAATGAAAGTTACAGCACCTACTCACAATATTTTACACTATTCATTTTTTATTCCTTTTTAATCATTTCCATGAGTATTTTATTTTATTCTACTTAGATCTTACTAAAGAACGTGATTTCTCTTACTTTCCTTATTTTAGTATTCAAACCAATATTTTAAAAACTAAATTGGAGTAGTTTAATTTGGTAAGGTCTTCGGGTCATGGTTTGAGTGGTTCAACTGGTTAAATCTGTGGTTAAATCGTAATTAAATCATGATTGAACCAAAGACATGATGAGTTTATGATCTAATCGGTTCAATCGGTCGATTCAGTCCGATTTTTAAAAACATTGATTCAAACACTTAAACATTAACAAGCATATCCACTGGATTCTAATGTGTTTCATACTTCTTAGCTACTAGAGGCAGAGGAGGGTATAACAGTCAACCTAGTCCACAATGAGTCAAAGTTAAACAAGCTAGATCAGGTTGGTCCACAACTTAAATGGGCCAACATAATGTCAGCCTGCGTCTGCACCGTTTAAGTCTGTTGGTTAGCTTGTGGCCCACAATATATATCTATATATATTTGTTTTTTAAATGGTTATAAAGGAAAAACAACATCCCATTTTATTATTTTTTTTTGGTGCCATTATGTAAGTAACATCAAGTTTGGCAACATGTTAAGCCATTAATATCTTAATATGTTGGACCAGTAAAATCTGGTAGCCTGTTACTTATCAAAGGCAAACTACCTTTTTCAAAAAATAATAATAAGCGGGTTCGCAGGCCACAAACTCGTTTAATTTGTTGTTTAAACGGCTTAGACATATAGGCTCGTATTTAAATAAGCATGCATTTTACTAGGTCCTAATCCACATGGACTGCGGGTTACGTGAGTCAATCCATGGACTGTGGCCCATATATCCACCTCTAACTGGAGGTGAGAACCAAGAGAATGCTCTACCTGCTATAGGAGGTGGAGAAGACTAGGGGAACTGTGAAAGAGCTACAATACATCCAGCCAACTGTTAAACATCCTTGAGACTTGTCGGACTTTGCATCTCTAGTCTGGCACGACATTTATCTAGATTTGCCTCAATTATCCAGCTTGTAAGCATAAATCCCAGAAACTTAAAATCGAATGCACATTTCTTGGGATTTAACTTCATATTATGCTTCCTCAGATGTTTAAAAACTTCATCAAGGTTAGAACAATGTTTTTCTGATTTATATGTTTTCCACCATATCATCCACATAAGACTATATCACCTTACCAATTTAATAATGGAACACCTTGTCGATTAACCTTTGGTAAGTCACCCTTGCATTTTTAGGTCTGAACAACATCACCTTGTTGCAATAATTCGCTCCCTTTGTTATGAATGTCATTTTTTCCTCATCGTCAAGGTACATTCTTATCTAGTTATATCCTGAGTAGGCATATGTAAAACTTAGGTAATGATAACCCAAGGCTCTGTCTACTAGCTTATTAATGTTAGGTAAAAGGTATAAGTATTTTCGACGTGCCTCATTGAGATTAGTGAAATCCATGCATTCTCCACTTTCTACTAACTTTTCTGACCATGAGAATATCTGAAACCGACATGGTTTATTCTACTTCCCTAATAAACCCCACATTAGACAACTGTTGAATTTACTCTACAATAGCCTTTCTTTTCTCATCTCTAAATCTATCCTCATAATAATTCTCTTTATACTTAATAAAAAAAAGTATTAAATGAGAAAGTAAATGCTTTCAACATCTTGAGAATATGAAAGACATTTAATACTTTTTTTAAGTAGTAATTAAAAGGATTATTAAGAATATTGATTAGGAGTGTGAACACTTAATTTTGTCTAGGTCATTAAAATATTTTTAATAAAAAAAGAAATAAAAAAAATGACTCAACTTCTAAGTTCAATTCTTGACCTAACAAGAGCTTCAATGCCTAATGAATATTAAAATTGAAAAAGAAGAGAGAGAAAAAACAGAGATATGCTTTTAATAAGCAATCACAATTTTATTTTCTTAAAAAAATAATAAATGATATGTTTTTAATGAGAAGTCATGATTTAACATTCTTGACAAATAAGGGATATGATTTTAATAAGAAATAATAATTAAAAGATATGTTTTTAATGAGAAATCATGATTTAATATTCTTAAAAAATAAGGGATATGCTTATTTGGTTTTTTAAAAAATAATTGAACGATGTGCTTTTTGTGAAGAATCATAATTTGATACTTTTAAAAATTAAATTCAAGATTTAAAAGGAAATAATTAAAATAAGATATTATGATAGTTTAATAAAAAAGAAAAGGGAGAATGTGTTTTAAATGAGATATCATGATGCAATTTTTTTTAAATAAATAAATCCATGAATAATTTAGGAGGTTAATTTTTGGGATTTTTTTAAGATCAATTATCATTTATTGGGTCGATATTTACATGGGAATTAAGGCTTTAATAATTGCCTATAAATAGAACCCTTAGTCATTCATAGTTAGAGACAATTACATACATGAAGAGAGTTTGTCGTGTGAAGAATTATAGTTAGAGGTAGAGATTAGGAGAAAGTAAGAGGTATGTGCAAGTTAACTAAATAGAAGTCTCTAATTTCTTTTATTACCAACAGGTACGTTCTTTTACCATACATTATTCAAGCTTATGCTGAATTAGGTGTTGGTGGTATATTGATCCCTTAGTCCTTGTGCTTAGACAAGATTGAAAAACTTTTCCTTCACTTTTTATTCAAATTCATGTTGATGTCTTCCTCTCCAATCTTACTAAAATCTTGTCTATTCTTTATTGGATTAAGTTGATTTACACTTGTGATTAATTAGGTAGCTACTAACAAAGTAGGAGAGGGTTTTCAATCGCTTGGATGGCTGCCCAAGCGATTTGTCCTTGGAAATGCGTCAATCCAGATTCATCTTCTTCTCCTCCTTCTTCTTCTCCTTCTATCCTTCCCTTTCAACGCAAATCTTTTGTGCATGCTTTGAATAATTCTCTAGATATTCCAATCAGTCAGCTTCCTTGTCCTTGCAAGAAAGGGGACGCTATAGTAATCAAGATTCCTAAGGAAGAGTATCAAGCTGGTCTCACAGGGTGTAAAAATAGTCTTCATAGAAGGCTTATCCTTTCGAAAAGGAATTCTTTTATCAAGCTTCAAGACTTGCGATCCAAATTATCGAAAATATGGAAGCCTCTAGGTCAGTGGAGGATGGTGCCGCTTAGTAAAGGGTTTTAGGAGTTTAGTTTTGCCTCTCTAGAAGATTTGTGTAGTGTATGGACGGTAGGTTCTTGGAATCTTCAACCAGGAATCTTGCAATTGTCTTCTTGGACTCCTGATTTTAATCCAAATTCTTTGAGACAAACAAATTCTCAATGCTAGGTTCATATACATGGTCTGCCTCAGGAATACTGGAGACCTAAAATTTTATTTGCAATCGCAAGGGGTATTGGTACACTTATTTCTTTGGATGATGCAACTAATAATAGGATTTTTGGGCATTTTGCTAGAATCCTTGTGGATATTAATCTCTCTAGTATATTACATGATTAGGTTTTGGTAGAAAGAAAGGGTTATAACTTTTTTGTAGGGATAGAATATGAAAAATTGCCCCTCTACTATTCTACTTGCTGCACCATTGGACATTCTTTGGATAATTGTAAAAAGACTGTTAATCTTGTTTCGAAAGATCATGGGACTCAGAAAGAAAATTTTTCTAATGTCAAGACAGTTGCTAACTATGTTCCAAAGAATAAAGAGGTTGTTATTCCAAATAAGGTTAACAATTCTGATATTGCTATTTCAGATAAGGAGGGAGTTAATGTCTCTTTACTTGTGCTTTCTAATAAGGAAACTGAGGAACCAATTCATTTTGTTCCTTTGGAGGCTCTAGTCATTCAAGATTCCCCTATTAATTCAAATTTTAAAACAAACTCAAATGGGTCTCAGCATAAAATTCAGAAGGAGTATAATGATCCTAATTCATTATTGGGGTTTGTGCAAAATTTTGAGGAAGGTGGCAGTAGCTCTGTTGTTGCTCCTATGAATAATCTTTCTAATGCAGATCATAATTTAGAAGACTCAGTTGAGATTGTCTTTGATGAAACTTTGGTCAACGATTCCCAAGAATTTGTCTTAAATTCAATTCTAGATCATTCTACTCCAGTGGCTAATTGGGAGAATAATAATAAAAGTAAGGCTATTGTGAATTCTTGTGATCATGTGCTTAATTCTGTGGTCTCTAAGTCCATATCAGATGCTACAATAAGTGGAACTAATATGGAAACTCCTGCTTTTTCTAACATCATTATGGCTCAAGATTTGAAAATCATGGGTAAATTCTAGAGCGATGAAATGGAGGATGATATTCACTTTGATACTCCTACGCAGGATAAAAATGTTGCAGCAGACGATGGGAATTTTGCTGAAGATTTGCTCAATGTAGCTAATCAAGGGAATGACTCTAATTTCACTATGGTTCTTTCTAAATCTCAAAAAAAGAAGATGAGGAAGCAGAAAATCAGTTGCATAAAACTGAGAAGTATCATACTCATACAAGGGCAGACCCTCAAAATTTTGTTTAATGAATATCCTATATTGGAATGCAAGAGGCCTAGGGAATGAAATTACTAGGCTTGTTTTGAAAAATCTTTGTTTTCAGCATAAACCTGGTTTATTGTTTATTTCTGAACCTTGGATTGCTATAGATCAATTGCCATCTTCTTTTTAGGGTCAGTTAAAATCAAAGCCTTTCCTTGTTAATAGTAGAAATAATTTGTTTCCTAGTTTGTGGGGTTTGTGTGATGATTCCCTTAATCCAGTGATGATTTTAGTTTCATCTCAGCAGATTTCTTTTTCCATTTTATGGGATAACCAAGTTATTAATATTGCTATTGTTTATGCTAGCACCTCTCATATGTCTAGGAGAAATCTATGGCTCGAATTAGCAACTTTACAAGAAGCTTACCAAAGGCCTTGGTGTTTCATAGGTAATTTTAATGTCATTCTTGGTGCTAATGAGCAAAGATGAGGCTGCCTGCCATTGCAAATTTCTTGTGATGAGTTTAAGGCTTGGACTGACAACTGCCATTTAATTCATTTGCTTACTAAAGGAGTGGAATTCACCTGGACTAATAACAGAAAAGGCATGGCTAATACTGAAAAAAGGTTGGATAGAGTTATTTGTAATAATGAATGGCTTTCCTTTTGGAATTCTTCTTTTTGCTGTACTTTGACTAAAAGTCAATCTGATCATCACCCCCTGTTGTTGTTTCTTAAAAGAGGTACAAGATTTATACCTTCTTCTTTTAAATTTCAACAAATGTGGATGGATCATCCTGACTATTATAGATTAATTGTTGAGGTTTGGAGTAGGCCTGTTGTTGGCTGCCCCATGTTTGTTCTTACACAGAAAATGCTTTAAAGTCTGATTAGAGAACTTTAAATAAATCAATTTTTAGGGATGTTCATCTAAATATGGAGAATGCTATTGCTGAGGTTGATAGAATCTATGAGCAAATTTCAATTTCTGGTTTTTTTTATGATTTGCATGCTCAAGAGCAAAAAGCTCAGTTTGAATTACAACAAGCCTTGTCTTATCAGGAGCAATTTTGGAAAGACAAAGCTAAGATTAATTGGTTTACTTATGGAGACAGAAATACTTCTTATTTTCATAGAGTGGCTAAGATCAAGAATGCTTCTAAAAGAATGTCTATTCTAAAATGTGGAGATTATGTTTGGATGATGAAGAGGCCACTGAGCAACATGTCCTTCAATTTTACAACTCCTTATACGCATCCAATAATAATTGTGTTGATAATAGTATTATTGATCGAGTAATTCCCTTTTTGGTTTCTGATCAAGACAATCTGATGTTGACTAATCTGCCTTCTATTGAAGAAATCAAGACCGTTGTTTTCTCGATGTGTGGGAGTAGTGCTCCAGGTCTTGATGGATTTGGAGGATGTTTCTATCAAAAATACTGGGATATAGTTGGCTCTGATATTTGTCAATCAGTTCTTCAATTTTTTCCTCAGAATTGGTTGCTGCCTAATCTTAACTCCAATTTAGTGGTGCTTATCCCTAAATTCCCTAGTGCATATAGGATTGAAAATTTTAGGCCTATAGCTTTGGCTAATTATCAATTTAAAGTCATTAAAGAAATTCTAGCTGACAGATTGGCAATTGTTGCTCCCAAGGTGATTTCAAATCAGCAAAGAGGGTTTATAAAGGGCAAGCAGATCTCTGATTGTATTTGTTCTGCTTCAGAGGCAATTAATATGCTTGATTCTAAAACTTTTGGTGGTAATCTTGCATTGAAATTTGACATAAAAAAAGCTTTTGATACTATGGATTGGAATTTCTTACTCAAAGTGCTGGTGGCTTTTGGTTTTGATGGAAAATTCTGCAGCTGGGTTAAGACAATTCTTAATTCTGCCAAACTTTCATTTTCAGTTAATGGTAACTCTGTTGGTTTCTTCTCTTGCAAGAGAGGGGTAAGGCAAGGTGATCCTTTATCACCTCTTCTTTTCTGCCTTGTTGAAGATGTTCTTAGTAGAAGCATCACAAATTTGGTTTCTTCTGGCCTTTTGGTAGCAATGTTAGGTTCTAGAGGCACCCTTCCTCCAAGTCATATTCTTTATGCAGATGATATTATGGTTTTTTTGCAAGGGAACTAAGAGAAATTTGGATACTTTAATGTCTCTCTTTCACTCTTATAGTCAGGCTTCTGGTTAGATTTTAAGTCATGATAAATGTCAATTCTTTGCAGGAAAACTTTCTCCTAACAAAATTGATAGAATTTGCAATGTTCTTGGTTTTTCAATGGGGAAGCTGCCTTTTAACTATCTTGGTGTGCCTCTTTTTAAAGGGAAGCCTAGGATGATTTATTTACAGCCTATTGCAGATAGAATTATAGCTAAACTTGCTTCTTGGAAGGGATCTTTACTATCAATCATGGGCAGAGGTCAACTTGTTAAGTCTATTATTCATGGAATGCTTCTTTATAGCTTTCATGTGTATGCTTGGCCTATTGGTATGTTGAAATTGCTAAACAAATATATCAGAAACTTCATTTGGTCTGGAGATATTTCGGTTAAAAAGGTAGTTACGGTTGTGCTTGATTATTGAAACCCTAAGGTAGATGATTGATGACTGACTATTGTATGTATGTTTGACTGTTATTTTTGCAGGTTAGGAGTTAATTTTATCTTTTTAAATTTTTGTACAGATTTGTATGCTCCCTCACACATATCACTATCACTTACCTCACACACTTCTTGGGCTCTATACCCAAGTCTGTGCGAACTCGAAGAGTAGAAGAGATCTCGACTTTTGTTATTAAGGAGCCTTATGCTTACTTGACATTTGATGAGACACCACTCAGATTATTACCAGTATCATGGATTAATCATATTAAGAAGGTTTATCCCTACTTGTGATTAATTCATAAGTTGGGTCCTTGTCTTTTGATATAGAAGCACTTTTGGGACAATGAATTTTTAGAAGTTTAGATCTATCCTGAAAAACCTTACACTGATAGATTAAACATAATGACCACCAAAACTAGAGTCATGACATTAAGAAAGATCCAACCATTAGGCTCCACCTAACTAGGATACGAAGGGAGCGTACTTCTTCTTTATCTATCTATTCATCATGTCATTCATTCTTGTGTTTAAAAAAAGAAAACTCCAAAGAAGAAGAAGAAGAAAAGATACATCATTGTCGCGACCGTGATCGCGGCAAAATAGCAACTTATGGGATTTTAAAGGTGAAAATGAAGTCGCCACCAATTTTATTTGAATTTAGAAAAAATTGAAAAATCATTCTTAGAAAATAGTCTTTGAAAATCAGATTGGATTCGAGAGTCGGTTATGTATAGGGAATGGTGGAAACTTAATCCCACAGCACCCCTAACACATCCGTCTTGAGACGGTACCTTAAGTTAGTTGTGCAAAACTTGATAATTTCAAATATATTTATTTTACTCATCTTAAAAAAACATATAACTATTTTTATTTATTTTATTTTTTTATTTTCAAAAGAAAAGAAATAATTAAATTGGGTTTGTATTGGGTTGTAGATTTTGGGCTCAAGCAGATATTGGGCTGAAATAGATGAATAACTTCCTTTAAAAAAAAACGAGACCACCATCCTTTTTTTATTTTTTATTTTATTTTATTATTATTAATTTTTTACATTCAAAACAAAAAATATGACAAAGTGATAAATGAGCTAAGACACGATTAGAGGATTTGGGTCAAGAAAATGGACAATTATATTTTTTTCTTTTTTTAGCCCGTACAAAATTGAGTATTCACAATTGTCCCTCTTTACTTGTTTCTTACTAGATACTAAGAATAATTGAAATTTTTCATATTATCATGGTAAGGAACGAATAAATATATGAACTCTAATTTTGCTCGGGAATGTAGAAGATGATAAATACGAAACAATGCAAGAATAATAAAATGCGAAGAACCGATGTGCTCAAAAGAAATGACAGAAATTAAAATGTATGGAGCCAACGCACTAAAAAGTAAATGACAGAAATTTAAAATGCATGAAGCTGATGCGCTCAAAGGTAAATGACAGGAGCTTATGCGCTTGAAAGTAAATAACAGAAATTTAAAATGTATGGAGGCGATGTGCTCAAAGTAAATGACAGAAATTTAAAATGCATGGAGTTGATGCGCTCAAAAATAAATGACAGAAATTTAAAATGCATGGAGTCGATGCGTTCTAAAATAAATGACAGGAAATTTAAAATGCATGGAGCCAATGCGCTTAAAGATAAATAACAGAAATTTAAAATGCATAGAGTCGATAGGCTAAAAAATAAATGACAGGAAATTCAAAATGCATGAAGCTAATGCGCTTAAAGATAAATAATAGAAATTTAAAATGTATGGAGCCGTTGCGCTCAAAGATAAATGACAGGAGTCGATGCACTCAAAAGAAATGGCAGAAAATTTAAAATGCATGGAGCCGATGTGCTCAAAGATAAATGACAAGAGCTGATGCGCTCAAAAGAAATGACAGAAAATTTAAAATGTATGGAACCGATGCGCTCAAATTAAACATGGAAATAAAATTTTATTTTCTCTCTTTTTCTCTCTCTTTCTTTTTCTCTTTATCTTACACTTTTTTTATTTTTCATTTTTTCATTTATTTATTGGAAGTCATCTAAACCAACGACGTTCCTAGAAAGCTTTGACCAATTAAACCCTCATTCATGAGCTTTTCTTTGTCAGACCCTTTTGTTGGGTAGGAATCCTCTGGATTTGCTCATTTCCCTTCTTCATTTTTCCATTTTATTTTTTTCGACCCCCTGTTCTTCTCGGCAACACATTGCAATCTGTACTTTGAGGTACTGAAATCTTTTAGTCCAAATCAATCATTGATGGATTGCTGTATAATTGTCAAATCAAATTGCTGACCTGAAGTTTATCTTGTTTGAGACATAACTTAATGAGTAAACATGCATTCATGAATAGATAGAAATTCATTGAAAGAACAAACTTCCTTTTATTACTTTGGTAATCTAATCGTACATGAACTTTTGATAAGACACATACATGAAAGGTGAAAGCATAAAAACAAAAGACAATTGCAAGGATTTTATAAAAAATTACCCCTGTATTGGTTCCTTATCCTTCATTCAATTAATTCGACTTGATAATTCAACAATTGTCTCTGTTGCTACTTCATTCAACACATATCCTCCTTAATCCCTAAAAGATTTTGCCCTAGTATGATCAATTGAACGCAAATGAAATTGCCCAAGTTTGGCTATTTTGAATGCAGACGAAATTGCCCCTGCGTAGCCGATCGGACGCAAATCAAAATTGCCTAAGTTTTGATGAACCCTTCAAGGAGTTTTAGGCCGAGTTTCTCTGAGATTTTGTCTATTTATTTGCCTTAATTTTTGCTTAAACCGCCCTTTCAGGTTTTCAGCCTAACAGACTATTTTTTTTATTACTTTAATTTTTGCTTAGGCCATCCTTTCGAGTTTTCAACCTAGCGAGCTTTTTTCCTTTTCTTTTTTTTTAAGGCATAGAATCTCTTAATAGCATCAGTGTTCATGGGCCTTGGAAATTCTTCTCCATCCATATTTTGCAAAATTAATGCTCCCCCTAAAAATTCCTGCTTAACTATGTAAGGGCCTTCATAACTCAGAGCCTATTTTCCTCTAGCATCCTCTTTGTTATGAAGAATCTTCTTCAAAACTAAATCTCCTGAACAAAATTCTATGGGAAAAGCTTTCTTGTTAAAGGCTCTAGTCATTCTGCTTTGATATAATTGTCCATGACAAATAGCTGCCAATCTTTTCTCTTATATCATATTCAACTGCTCATATCGAGTCTTCACTTATTCGAATTCCTCCAGCTATGCTTCCATCAAAATCCTTAGAGAAGGAATCTCAATTTCTATGGAAGAGACAACCTCCATCCTATACACCAAAGAGAAAGGCGTTGCCCCGGTGCTTGATTGTATATTGGTACGATACGTGTGCAAAGCATATAGTAACATTTCATGCCAGTCTTTGTAATTCACTACCATCTTAGCAATAATTTTTTTGACATTCTTATTAGCTGCTTCAACTGCACCATTCATTTAAGGTCTATAAGGAGCTGACTTATGATGCTTGATTTTGAAATTTTCACAAAACTTTTAAATCTCAGCACCATTGAGATTGGTAGCATTATCTATTATTATCCTTTCTGAAATTCTATATCTGCAAACCATATCCCTTTTTTGAGGAATCTCAAAAACACTTTTTGAGTGATATTAGCATAAGAGGAAGTTTCAACCCACTTAGTGAAATAGTCAATTGCCACCAAAATGAATCGATGACCATTGGAAGCTTTAGGGTTGATGGGTCCGATGATATATATTCCCCACATCGAGAAAGACCACGGAGATACCAAATTATGCAAAGGGAATGACAGTGCATTGACTCAATCTTCATATATCTAGCATTTTTGAAACTTTCGTACATATTCTACGCAGTCTGTTTCTATGGTGGACCAATAATAACCACTCCTTAGAATTTTTCGTGTTATCATATGACCATTGGCATGAGTTCCACTAATTCCTTCATGGACTTCAATCATGATTAAAGGAGCTTCACAAGCATCTACATATCTTAGCAATATGCTGTCATGACTTCTCTTGTACAAAACCTCTCCGTTCAAGAAAAATGTCATTGCCAACTGACGGATAGTCTTCTTATTCACCTCATTTGCCCCAGTTGGGTATTCTTTATGCTAAATATACTGCTTGATATCATGATACCAAGGTTTACCATTTGGCTCACCTCCTACATTGGCACAATACGCATGCTCACTGTGTGTCTTTACTTGGATATGTTGGACATTATTGCGAATATCCAACTTGGTCATTACAGCTAAAGTAGCCAAGGCATCTACAAACTGATTCTTGTCTCGAGTTAAATAAGAGAAGGTCACCTCCTTAAACTTCTCAATCAACCGGGTCAAATACTTTTGGTAAGGCACCAACTTTGGGTTTTTGGTTTGTCGTTCACCATTCACATAATAAATGATGAGTGCTGAATCTCTAAAAACTTTTAACTGCTTGATCCCTAAGTCGATTGTAATTTGTAAACCATTAGCACGGGCCTCATACTCCGCAACATTATTGGCGCATTCAAGATCCAGCTTGATAGCGACTGGGTATTGCTTTCCAGTTGGTAAAACAGCCACGACTCCTATGCCACTACCATGCATATTGACTACTCCATCAAAATACATCTTCCAAACATGCTCCTCTCCTTCGTCTCCTTCCGCCATCAGTATTTCTCCATCAGGGAACTTGGATGCTACTAGTTGTCCACCCTCAAAAAGGTTTTCAGATAAATGATCAGCAATCGCACTTCCTTTGATGGATTTCCAAGTCATGTACTTAATATCGAATTCTGATAACATCACCAACCATTTTGAAACCCTTAATGAAACATGAGGACTTTCAAATATGCACTTCAAAGGGTTTATTCAGGAGATCAACCAAGTGGTGTAATACAACATGTATTGCCTTAGCCGCTTTGAGGTTTATACTAGAGCACAACAAGTCTTCTCAATAACCATGTAACGGACTTCACAGTCATTAAACTTCTTGTTCAGATAATAAATTGCTTACTCCTTATTTCTTGATTCATTATACTGCCCCAACATTGCCCCCATTGAAGTTGGCAATTAAGTACAAAATCAGAGGATGACTCGACGTAGGGGGTACCAACACAAGAGGATTCATTAAATAAGCCTTTATCTTGTCAAAAGCTCCTTGACATTCTTCATCCCATTCACCTGGCTGATGCTTCTTCAATTGCTTGGATATGGGCTCACAGGTGCTAGTCAGGTTAGTAATGAATCTAGCAATGTAGTTAAGTCTCCCGAGAAAACTTCTCACCTCACGCTCCATCTTAGAGGCAGACATCTCTTATATTGCTTTCGCCTTATCCGGATCCACCTTTATCCTTTCTCTGCTAATGATGAACCCGAGTAATTTTCTAGTAGATGCTCCAAAGACACATTTAGTTGGATTCAACCTCAGCTTGTACTTTCTTAGTCATTCAAACACCTTACGTAAAACTACTACATGACTTTCCCCTTCTTTAGACTTGGCGACTATATCATCCACATACACTTCAATCTCCTTATGCATCATGTCATGAAACAGTACAACCATAGCATGTTGGTAAGTAGCCCTAGCATTCCTTAATCCAAATTGCATCACCGCATAGCAAAATGTTCCCCAAGGAATAATGAAAGTGGTTTTTTCTTTGTCATGGACATCCATGGGAATTTGATTATACCCTGAGTATCCATCCATGGATGAAAACCCATGATTCTTAGTAGTGTTATCAACCAGAACATTAGTATGAGGGTGTGGGAAATCATCCTTCAGACTGGCCATATTCAGATCCCTGTAGTTCACACACATTCTGACTTTTACATCTTTCTTAGGCACAGACACAATATTAGCTACCCACTCTAGATGTCTTGACATTTCCACAAATCCTGCTTCTAGATGCTTAGTCACCTCTTCCTTGATCTCTAGGGACATATCAGGATGCATCCTCCTTAACTTCTGCTTCTTTGCCTCAATATTTGGAAATAGTGGGATTTTATGTGATGCTATCTCCGGATCTAACCCCGGCATATCTCAATAAGACCAAGCAAAAACATCTATATACTCTTTGAATAATGTGATCATTTCTTCAAACTCAAGGTTTTTCACTACTTTCAATTACTTTTTCTCTTCCTCTGTCCCCATGTTGATCACCTCTACTTCCTCGCCATTCAAATCAAATCCTTTCTCTGAATACTCTAGTAATTTTGCAAAATCTTCAATAACTTCTCCTCCTTCGTCAGATCTAAGGCCTTCTTCATCAAACATTGCAGGGGGATCAATTGATGAGTTTCCAAGGTTCTTTTCACGAGGTGAACCTTCTACAAGACACAGATCCCTGAAAAGTAATTTGTGTGGAGTTGGAATGGCAAAATAGAGTAGAAATGATAAAGGAAGAACAAGATATTACACAAAATGTAAAAAGAAAATTGATAAATGCCAAAAAGACAAGTCAAAGGTGCAACGAGGAGGAATGCTAAATATTCATGCAAATTCATTTAATTAATGTCTCAAATAACATAAATCATAACCTCAAAACATCTAGCCTTACATATCTGCTTAGTACAATATGACTAGATAATTACTTGGAAACAATCACATCAATCATTGGTTCAGACTGTCAGTTCTTCAGCGGCTCCGCATTAATAAAAGAACGAATTGCCTTGCACACTTTTGGGCCTTCTTCATGCATTGCATTGATAGTGAGATGACATCGGGGGCAAATGACTTCTTCAAGCATGATTATCTCGATTGGTGCTGGGAATGTTTCCCTCAGGTGAGGAATATGCTTCATCTTGCCCTTATTACTCTTATTTCCAAGAGTCATGCTTCCCATTTTCTCTTCTAGAGATGCTTCATATCATATCCCAAACTTGTCTAACTTTCCTGGGAATGACACTGGCGACTGAGTACCTTGCAGTTATGAGCCAAAGTCTTTTCCTTCCTAATACCCATTATTAGCCATAATCCGAGCCACTGCCTGATTCACACTTTGTGTTGGACATTCGTCCTTACCAAGTCCAGTATCAACTACTTCAAAACTGTGCCACAAATTATCATTTTCTTTCTCTGCGCTCTCCATATACGGTACTGAAACTAGTTTTGACAGTATAATTTCTTCCTCTCCATATATGGTAATGACCGACCCATTTTCAATGTATTTAACACTCTGATGCAAGGTGGAAGGAACAACACCAGCGACATGGATCCATAATGATAATTATATATTTTATACATTAATAAACCCTCATTTTTAGTCATTTACACTCGTCATGTACTTCATTGATTAAGTCTGGTTATGTTTTGTAAGATTGGACTCAAATTGGACTTAACTAATTTTTTTCAGCATTATTTGGGTCTTACACTGTTTCTGTATTTTGGTCATATATTGAGTTCTAAATATCTAGCAATTATGAATTTTACCATGTAAGAAAGCTGAGAGAAAGCTCTACAACTTTCATGAGAGCTCCAGGTAAAATATGGACATCTAGAATAGCTAAATGGGCTTGGAAGACAGAACACGAGTTTTGTATCTGGAACCTAAATAGTGTACAGTAATCAGAACATAACTCGGGCTATAAGAATTATCTTGGGTTGAAATTTAGACATTTGAAATTTAAGACCCAGGTCTACAACTTTCATAAAGAACACAAGAGCTCATTCAGACAGCTTGGAGGTGATATTGAGCCTGGAAGTTAAAACAGAGGTGCTGAAATTGGGCCTGAACAGTCTGTAGTAATTGGGCCATAACTCAGGCTGTAAGAATTATCTTGGGCTGAAATTTGGACATCTGAAAGTTAAGATCCTGATCTTTTAGTTTCTTTCCTAACTCTCTAACTTTCTAACTATCTAACTATCTAACTTACTAACTTACTAACTTGCTAATATACTAACTTTTATATTTCTGTCATTTAATTTCTACTTTCTAACTTTTATTTTCTACACTCTAACTTTTATTTTACGTCATTTAATTTATGCTCTCTAACTTTTTAATTTCTGTTATTTATTATTGCTTTCTAACATAACGAAATAATATTTCTTCTTTTTCTTTTTTTTCCCTTCTTCAAGCCAAGAGGGCTTTGCCAACTCTCCGATTTTCATATTTTAAATTTATTTTCTGCTTTTTATTTTCTCAGACTTTACTTTCTGCATTTTCTAACTTACTAATTATTAACTCTCTAATTATCTAACTTTTTACTTTATCAGTTATCTAACTTTTTACTTGTTAATATTTGTTGGGTGGTTGGTTTATACTACATCCTTGTTAATATTTAATGGCGGGTTATACCGCCAGCTTGTACATTATTTTTGTTTATTTATTTTAAGTTATTTATGCATTTATGCTTAATTGGTATCATGATTTAAATTCTGGTCGTTTAGTTAAAATTAATCCTGGTACTTTATATATTGATTTGTTTGAATCACAATCACACACAATTAACACAATGGCTGAAAATGAAAGTGCACATGATAAACATGAAAATCAACCATTGCGAACCATGCGTGAATATTTGCAACCGCCTCGAAATTCTAGTCCATCATGTTTTATCTTTCCACTCAATGCCAACAATTTTAGATTTAAGTCAAGTATGATTTCTTTATTGCCTAATTTTTATGGTTTAGAATCTGAAAGTCCATATTTACATCTGAAAGAATTTGAGAAAGTATGTATTGCTTTTAATAACCAAAATTGCACTGAAGAAATTGTTAAGCTTAAATTGTTTCCTTTTTTCCTTAAAAGATAAAGTAAAATCTTGGCTTAACACTTTGAAACCAAGATCAATTCGCACATGGCAAGAAATGCAAGGTGAGTTCTTAAAGAAATTTTTTCCAACACATAAAACCAATGCTATGAAAAGACAAATCCAAAATTTTTCTCAAAATTCAAATGAAGCATATTTTCAATGTTGGGAACGGTTTAAAGATTTGTTAAATTCTTGCCCACATCATAGTTTTGAAAAATGGTGCACTATAAGCTTCTTTTATGAAAGTTTAACACCTGAAACTAAACAATTTGTGGAAATAATATGCAATAGTGAGTTTCTTGATAAAGAACCTGATGAAACTTTAGACTATTTGAACTAGTTGGTTGAAAATTCTCAATCTTGGCATAGTACTAATACTTCTGAAAATTCAATTAGATCTAATCTTGCAAGTGCTAATAAAAGAAAATATCACCTTAGTTAAGAGGAAGATTTAAATGCTAGGTTTGCCAATTTAGCTAGAAAGGTTGAAGCCATGGAATTAAGAAAAGCAAAAGAAATCAAATCTGTGCAAAATGAAAAAATTTGTGGCATTTATGATGACTTAGGACACTCAACACATGAATGTCCTAACATTCCTGTTTTTAAAGAAGTTGTACATGAGCAAGTAAATGCAATGAATAATTTTAAAAAGCCATTTACTTCTTCTTTTTCAGATACATACAATCTGGGATGGAGAAATCACCCGAACTTCAGCTTGAGGAATAATAATTAGTCACAATTCGTGCAACCACCACCTCCTTAAGAACATCAGGACTCTCAAAATTCTCAAGGATATGCACCTTATGTCTCACCATATAGGAAAAACTTTGAAGAAACACTGCATGCATTCATAGAAAAGCAAGAGGCCATTAATAAACAAAACAATCAAACCATGAATGACATAAAAGACACTCTTGCTAAACTTTCTTCTATACTCACCATTCACAAGAAAGGAAAATTTCCTTCTCAATCTCAACCAAATCCTAAGGGTCAGTACAGTTTAAATGAGGGGAGTTCAGAAAACCAACAAATGGACCAAGTTAAGTCAGTGATAACTCTTAGGAGTGGAAAAGTGGTTGAAAAACAAATTCCTAAACCCTGTGAGAAAGAAGATGAACTAATTCCCCAAGAAAATGAAGAAGCTGACCAAAAGGAGACCAAACTCTCGCCTTCACCCTCATTTCCTCAAGCATTGAATAATCCAAAGAAATTGGACCACCACACTGAAATTTTTGAAATTTTGAAACAAGTGAAGATCAATATTTCTTTGTTAGATGCTATCAAACAAATTCCTTCTTATGCCAAATATTTGAAGGACTTGTGCACTGTTAAAAGGAAACTAAATGTGAAAAAGAAAGCATTTTTGGCTGAACAGGTAAGCTCCATTCTTTAGAATAATAATGCGTTGAAATATAAAGACCTTGGTTGTCCTACAGTTTCATGCATTATTGGAGAACATAAAATTGAAAAAGCTTTACTTGATCTTGGTGCTAGTATCAATTTGCTTTCATATTCAGTTTATCAGCAACTCAACTTGGGTGAGTTAAAACTAATTTTTGTAACTCTTCTACTTGTCGATAGATCAATTAAAATTCCAAGAGGAATAGTGGAAGATATGTTGGTTCAAGTTGATAAATTCATATATCCTATGGGTTTTATTGTCTTGGATATTGAACCTATGATTAATAGTTACAAGTCAATTTCTATTATTTTAGGTCGTCTATTTTTAGCAACATCAAATGCTTTGATAAATTGCAAAAATGGAGTGGTGAAGCTAACATTTGGAAACATGACACTGGAGCTCAATGTTTTTAACATGTGCAAGTAACCACAGGAAGTCCTTGATGAAAAGGAGGAAGTTGAAGGAATTGAAGCCATTATAGATGATCATCTTCAAACAAAGAGTTCTTCAGATCCATTAAAAATTTGTTTAGTTAATTCATTTGATTCAAGTATGCAATTAGAAGATGATATCTCTGAAATATGCTCTTTGCTTGATTGTACACAGGCAATGGAGTACAAGGGATGGAAGCCAAGATTTGAAGAGCTAAAACTCATGAATGATAATGCCTATGAAGAAGTACCCACACTGGAACTAAAACCATTAGCTGCTGGGTTGAAGTATACATTTTTGGGAGAAAAACAAAACTTTCCAGTGGTAATTTCCTCGTCTCTTACTGAAGAACAAGAAGATATGTTAACAGAAGTACTTAAAAGACATAAAAGTGCAATTGGGTGGACATTAAAGGACATAAAAGGCATTAATCCATTAATTTGTACACATAGAATACATTCAGAGGATAATGCTAAAACTTCTTAACAACCTGAAAGAAGATTAAATTCACATATGAAAGAGGTAGTTAGAGCTGAAGTCCTTAAATTGCTTGATGTTGGAATTATCTATCCTATCTCTGATAGTCAATGGGTAAGCCCTACACAAGTTGTGCCTAAGAAATCTGGAATAACAGTGGTTGAAAATGATAAGGGTGAATTAATACCTACGCGAGTCTCATCTAGTTGGCGTATGTGTATTGATTTTAGAAAATTAAATGTTGCTACTAGGAAAGATCATTTTCCCTTGCCATCTCTTGACCAAATTCTAGAAAGGGTAGCAGGACATCCATACTACTGTTTTCTTGATGGTTTTTCAGGTTATAATCAAATACCAATTGTATTGAAAGATCAAGAAAAGACCACTTTTACATGTCCCTTTGGTACTTTTGCATATAGAAGAATGCCTTTTGACCTTTGTAATGCTCCGACAACATTTCAAAGATTCATGGTAAGCATTTTTAGTGACATGATTGAGCATTATTTAGAGGTTTTCATGGATGATCTGACAGTTTTTGGAAATTCTTTTGAAAATTGTCTTGATAATTTGGAAAAAGTTCTTAAATGATGCGAAGAAAAAGGATTTGTGCTAAACTGAGAAAAATGTCATTATATGGTTACCTCAGGAATAGTGTTAGGTCATGTGATATCTTCTAAAGGAATTAAAGTTGATAAGGCCAAAGTTGAATTAATTGCTCATTTGCCTTCCTCAAAAACAGTCAGAGAAGTTCGTTCCATTTTAGGACATGCAGGATTTTATAGAAGATTCATTAAGGACTTTAGTGCCATATCTAGACCATTATGTAATCTTCTGTTGAAAGATGCACCATTTGATTGGACTCAAGAATGTCAAAAATCTTTTGAAAAATTAATTGGTCTTCTGATATCTACTCCTATCATGCAATCTCCTGACTGGTCTTTGCCTTTTGAGTTAATGTGTGATGCTAGTGATTTTGCTATGGGCGTTGTTTTAGGCCAAAGAAATGAAGGTAAGCCTTATGTGATTTGTTACGCAAGTAGAACTTTAAACAGTGCATAAATGAATTACACCACTACTGAAAAAGAATCACTTGCTGTAATTTTTGCACTGGACAAATTTCGATCTTACTTAATTGGTTCTTCTATTGTGATTTTCACCGATCATTCTGCTGTTAGATATTTGATGTCTAAGCAGGATGCCAAACCAAGATTGATAAGGTGGATCTTTTTGCTTCAAGAATTCAACATCATAATAAAAGATAGAAAGGAACCAAAAATGTTGTCGCTGATCATTTGTTCAGACTTACAATAGGCTCACCTTTTGATAGCACACCTATCAATGATTCTTTTCTTTATGAATTTTTATTTTCTGTCAATTCTATGCCTTGGTTTACTAACATAGTCAACTTTCTTGTAATAGAAAAGATGCCGCCTCAATGGACGCACCAAGATAGAAGAAAATTTTTGACAGAGGTGAAAATTTTTTATTGGGATGACCCATATTTGTTCAAATATTATGCTAATCAAATCTTTCGGAGATGTGTGGCCGACAGTGAGGTAGGTAGTGTCATTAAATTTTGTCACTCAGAAGCATGTGGAGGTCACTTTTCTTCAAAGAAAACAGCTGCGAAAATCTTGCAGTGTAGATTTTATTGGCCCACTTTATTTAAGAATTGCTATACTTTTTGCAAAAGTTGTGAAAATTGTCAAAAGTTGGGCTCAATTTCAAAAAGAAACATGATGCCTCTGAACCCCATCCTTGTCATTGAAATTTTTGATTGTTGGGGAATTGATTTCATGGGTCTATTTCCATCTTCATTTGGATTTGCGTATAATTTGGTTACAATTGATTATGTCTCAAAATGGATTGAGGCAATTCCATGCCGACACAATGATCATAAAACTGTTCTCAAATTTTTAAAAGAAAATATCTTGTGTCGATTTGGAATCCCTCTAGCTATCATAAGTGATGGGAGAACACATTTTTGCAATAAACTATTTGAATCTTTAATGAAGAAATATGGTATTACACACAAAATTGCCACCCCTTATCACCCTCAGACAAGTGGATAAGTTGAATTGGCAAATAGGGAGATTAAACAAATTTTAGAAAAAACGGTTAACCCAAATCGTAAAGATTGATCTTTAAGACTAAACGATGCACTTTGAGCTTATTGTACTGCTTTCAAAACATCTTTGGGCATGTCACCCTAACGATTAGTCTATGAAAAACCTTGTCACTTGCCTGTAGAATTGGAACATAAAGCATTCTGGGCCATTAAAGCTTTCAATCAAAATCTTGAAGATGCTTGCAAGATATGCAAATCATAATTAAATGAACTTGAGGAATTAAGAAATGATGCATATGAGAACTCAAAGATTTATAAAGTCAGAACAAAAGCTTTTCATGACAAGACAATTTTGAGAAAATCTTTTGAAATTGGTCAAAAAGTTCTACTTTATGATTCTTACCTGCACCTATTCCCTGGAAAATTGAGGTCTAGGTGGAGTAGTCCTTTTGTTGTCAAACATGTGTATCCTCATGGGGCCGTAGATATTGAGAATCCTAGAAATGGTAATGTGTTTAAAGTCAATGGACAAAGGCTCAAACCATTTCTGGAAAACTAAGTTGATGAGGTAGAATTCATCTCTTTTTCTGATCCTTGTTATGAATAGAATTTATTCTAATTTTGTTGCCTTGTTTTTGCAGTTCTTTGTGTTGCTGGTTAAGTGGCGGATACGGTACTCCGTGACTCTCAAGTCAGTTTATTTTTCAGTTGCCCAAAATAACTGAATCCTTCTTCTCCTTTAAAATGGATGTCATTCTTTCAAACCTGAGAAAATATTTTCCTTCTCTCCCTCAAAATGCTCTGAAAAAAATCTACAAAGTTAGATGTGAAAGATTGAAACTGTTAATGCACAAAGGTATGTCAGAAGATGTACGCTGGATAATTGAAGCAAAGGTCTGACTAGTAGGTGAGTTTTCAATTTCATTTGACTCATACATGCCAGGTCTTGGAAGAAGTTCATATTCTAAAAGGAGAAGAACAAAAAGGTTACAAGTCTATCACAAATGTGGACGATGAAATTGTAACAAGCGATGTCATTCTTTAGGGATGGTTTCCGCAAACAGAGAAGATAAATTTTTTTTCATTAAGAATGGACTAAGTAAGGAGTCATTAGATGATATCTTATTGACTTTTGAGACGCATTCTTGTGGATTGGTGCATCGTGAAATTCTTAATTTGTGGAATCTCTTCAAGGAGGAAAAAAAACGCTACAGTCTTGGAAATCTGACTCTAAAAGACCCTGTTTGCTAATTTATAAGAAAATTAGATGGGAAGCTTATCCCCGACTCATAGAAGGCGTTTAAGCATTCTTGGACGTTAAACCGTTAGGCGATATGAGCCATATCCACAATAATCAGATATATCATCATCTTCTTCTTCATGTCATCTTTCAAAAAAAAATCTAAAAAAAAAGAAAAAAAAAAAAAAAGAAAACCAAAAAAAAAATTGTTTGAACAAGTGTGATCCGTAAGAGAGTACCATGACTTTAATTAGTTGTGGAGCCCTGATTTGGTGACCCGTCATTGACTCGTGGACCTTTGCACGCTGGTCCTTAAAAAAAGTTCGTGTACCATGCTCTGTAGAGAGCCGCACTCCATAACCCAATGTTTACCATCTAGGCACTGTGGAGTTGATGGACAGGCAAAAGCGTCCCAATCTGGTTATTAGTGAGAAGTAACCCGCGACTGCTAAAGCATATGAGGCATCTGAGCTTGATTCTCTCTTTTATTAGAAGGGGCTCTCAGCGCCCTGGGATGGGATGTTTTAGATCTTAGACATTACGGGTTTCAGATTTTAGCATCTTTGTTGGTGTTACGAGCCCAAGTGTGAGCGTTCCAAGTTCCAGACCCAGGATGGAAACCCACGATGGTTTCTTCTTTTTCCTTTCTTCGAATAAACAGACGTGAGTGTCTACTGCACTGGTGACATGCAGTATAAAGATATGTCACTACTGCACTCATGACCCGCAGTATAAAGATACGCCATGAAAGTTGTACATACAGGTATGTCATCATTTGCTATTATATTTCTTTTATCTTTGTATGATTTGCTGTATTCTGGTTTTGGACAGACGATCCTTTGAGTAGGGTCCTTCAGGGGTTTGTAGACTTCTTTACCCTGATGGTTTTCTTGAAGTAAAAAAAAAACAAAAATAAAAACAAAAACAAAAACAAAAAACAAAAAAAACCAAAAAAAAGCAAAAAAGCAAAATACTTGAGACATTTATTACTTGAGACATTTATTACCCTATGGATCGACCTCGGACTCCCGAGAAATTTATTACTTGAGACAACCTGCACTTGAATTTACATCCTTAAATCCCGCAATCACATAATCTCCCCAGGAGCATGGTGTAGCCAGGCTCAATATCCATGACTTGGAACAACACTTGAAAAATACTCAGACCAATCTCTAGTGGCAATATCATCTCTCCCATAATGCCTCTCCTATTCTCGTCAAAGGCTCTCACCACTATTTCTTGAGGCGACAATTTATCTTCACTTATTAATAATGAGGTTAGAGTCGACCTGGGAATGATATTCAACGTAGACTCCTCGTCAATCAATACCTTTGCGACTATATACCCTTTGCATTTGAGGGTTATGTGCAAGGCCTGTGGATTTTTCTTAGACCGAGAGATGATCTCTTCATCAGTAAATGTGATCATGTTGACGTGCTTCATCGAATCTACCATGTTAACAACATTTTCAGGGGTAACATCGAGCTTAACATAGGCCTCATTCAGAACTCTCAATAACGCCTTCCGTTGCATCTTAGATGTCAAGACGAGTGACAATAGAGATATTCTGGCTGTAGTATTTTTCAACCGTTCCATCACATCATATTCACTTTGCTTCATTATCTTCACGAACTCTTCTTCCTCTTCCTTCCCTTTCTCCTTTTCTTTTTTGAGGTTTCTTCTCTACTATCTTCTTTAACAATTTTCCCCTTTTCTAATTCTTCTGGGCTATAGCATCGCCCACTCCTTGTAATTCCTCCTACCCTAACTATGTTAGTCACTGGCTTTTTCTCCTGATGTACTTTTGCAACTCGGGACTTCGAAGTCTCTTCCCTTACTCCCTTCGTCTCTACCTTGGTTTCATAATTCCATGGCACTGAATGAGTATCATTATAAGTAAATGGTGCTAGCTTCTTGACTGTCACCACTACTTTTCCTAGTGTCGAGGCTTGGTTGAGAGGTGGCACCTTAAGCACAAAGTGTTCAATCACATTAACCTCTTCGGAGGAAACCACACCTTGTTCCTATTCTCCTATTCCTTAATCCTCTACTTGAGTTGGCAAATGACCTCCTGTGCATTTTGGCTTAGTAGGGGCTGGTTATAGAGTTCTGGTCTTTGTCATCGTGAGGTTGGTTGGATGCAGTGGTGGTGGTAATGGTGGTGATTCAGTCATTATTGGTTTTCAGTTGGCTCCTTGGCTATAAATTTTGGCCATGTTTGTTAAAGGTGGTTGTTCTCAGCTAGCTTCGTGGAAGAGCAAGTAAACGAGAATTATTTTACATGATTCTCACATATGGCACTAGATGTCCAGATGTTTTATGTCTAGTTCTGATAAGGCACTTTGAGGGAGCCTGGAGTGACAGAATGTCTTCAATGCTAGGTGTCAACGAAGGTGGGAATACTTGCAAAAATACTTTGATACCCAAGTGAAGAAGTATTTTAAGTGTGAAATTAATGCAAATAAAAAAAACCATAAAAATAAGGAGTAATGAATAGTAATTACTATTTATAGGAATGTGAGTGACATTCATATCTAGGGATACTAAAATTCTTATGATGGGAGTGAGAATTTTGTTATTAGATTGTCCTACTGCGTGGTGCCACATATCTAGTAAATTCTGTGAAATCCGAGGGATATGTGTTCCACAAGAAAGTAGGGAGAAGAGTAATTCTTGTATATATATAATTTTAATACATTATATTCATACACATATAAAATTAAGTCTTACATTATATTTATACACAAACATACATAAATAATAAAATATGAGGTGAAACTTATTTTTTTATGTCTATGTAAATATGATGTATTAGAATTATACGTATAGAATTTTTCGTAGGGAGAAACCATGCTGAAGTCAGGCTGAGAGTTAGAGTGTCAGGTTAATCCAATAGTTTAAGTACCGGGTTCGAGCCCAGACAGTACAAGATCTTTCCCAACTAAAACCGGAATCTTGGTTGTCAAATTATTAGTAAAATTTGTGATCTTGATTACTGCAGTCACTTTTCCACAATTGACACACGAAATGATCATTTTGCCTTGTGTTTTATTTTATGGAATAAAAATTCATAGTTTCTTAAAAAAATATAAAATGATAATTTTGTTCTGTTTAATTCTATATAATTGGAAATCATGAGGTTCTTTATGAGATTTATATATAATATGACATCACTTAGTTCGGCCCACCACTGGTTAAAACATGAACTACCTTTCACTAATTTTCCCGCAAAACTAATTTTTAAAACATGGGATGAAACTTGTAATTTTTCCATTCATGGTAAGTCTAGCTATCTTATAACAATACGTCATTAAGCCGTCATCATCACATCAATCAACTAGCGATGTAATCTCATTTACACAAAACATGAAACATCTACTTCATCAGAAAAAGCATGAAACATCTATGAATTTGTAGACCTAATTGCCTTCCCACTATAGTTTTGGTTAAATCTCCAACAGTAATAATGCACACTGACTTTGATATCGTCAAACCTCATGCGAAGACAACCACCCTTGACCTCCTCCTCATATAAGTCTGTTTCTGTATAATGTTACCAACCCATTGCCATTGCGTCTCCATGGCAAGATCAACTTCTTTGAAATTGTTTGCTTAACCAATGCAAATGTATATAAATAAATAATTAGAGATATATGTCATAAGGAAGTCTAAAGAAACTTCGTTCGGTGCTTTGCTTTTATTATTATTATTATTATTATTATTATTATTAGTAATGTTATATCCTCCTATTAAATTATTTTAATAATCATCTTAATATTAAATGAAAAAAGTATTAAATAAAAAAGTAAATGCATCTAATATCTTAAGAATATAAAAAATATTTAATATTTTCTTTATTTAGTAATTAAGAAGATTAATAAAAATATTGAGTAAGAGGATAAATCATTTCCCTATTATTATTATTATTATTTGTGTGGGAGGGGGGGGGGACATTGTTCAGTGCTTTGCTTTATTGATCTTTAAATTTTTTCTGGGTCAAATACATTAAAAAATCCATTCAATTCAGGTCCGTATGTCGTGTGAAGCCACTAAGATTGATTAATGGTGAAGAATTTAAGTAATTTACATAAAATTATAAATTTAAATTTCATTGCCACGAATGTACTAAAAAAAATTCATATCCGTGTGATCTATTCATTGATCACAGCAATTCCTCTTATTAATTAAACTACATATATAGTAGACACTACAATTTATCTTTATGGTATTTACCCGATCATGTAAACAAAATAAACTCCAGAGTTAAATAAACAAAATTAAATGGACTACTTACATTTTGAAGATTCGTATTTGTTTAGTTTGAGAAAGCTATAATAAAAAAACCCACAACATAAATCGGACATGAAATTTAATTGAAGGATTTATACACAAGTACTTTACTTCTTTTCTTGTACGAATCATAAAAAACCATCAAATTCAGTATCAACGAGTTGAAGTAACGATTTTGTTTTGTAAATAAAAAGTATGCATAGTAAACTTATAATGAGAATAAATAAATAAAAAAAGATAAAATTACACTTTTTGTCATGTCATATATATATCTAAAGCAAAAATTTGTCATGTTAAATGCCATATGTAGACAGATTTTTTTAGTTGATTGACGGAATTGAACTTAAGGAAAACATTGATATATGATCATATATAGTTAAGGGACGAAAGATAAACAAATAAAACGTAAAGAAATAAATTAAGGAACAAAAAGTGTGATTTTATCCTTGGTGTTTATCCAAGTCAAATGAAGTTATGAATTAAAAAAACATTGATGTATTTCAAAAAAGATTAAAAAAAAAAGTCTGTTTTGAATCATATAAAACTTAAGGGAGCAAAGTAAAACTAAAAACTAAGTTTAAAGAAAAAATATAATTATTGTCAAAAATAAAATACTAATATGAGACGTCAAGATATGTAACTTAATTAGCATTGGCCAACTCTTTCATGTAATGATGATATCAAGGGCATGATCTTTTATTTAGCCACCTATTGCTCTCCCTTTACCACATGCTTGCACCTCTTATATACGGAGGGAGAAAAAAAGCTGAATATGATTCCGATCTTATATTGTAGATGTTAAGAGATGTTCTAAACGTAGTTTAATTTAGATGTAGATAATTAAGTGGTTACACTTAGTGTGTGTTCGGGAACGTTTAAATTATTTTCAAAATAGCTTCTTCTCTTTTTTTATTTTTTGAGAAAAAAGTTGTTTTGTGTTAAAATTGAAATGTTTGGGATAAGTGGTTAGAAATGATTATAATCATAGATTATGATTTTGACACAAGTTTTTTTTTCTTTTCTAAAATCATCCTTTTCAGCATTGTAATCTTAAGCAAAAGCTAATTAAGTTGAAATTGTGACATTTTTACTAAAATAACCCTAAAACATCAAATATTATATAATTTAAATAAATCAATTTATATCCCTTTTAATGGGTTTATTATATAAAAATAATTTTTTATATCATTCAAAAAACATATTATCTTAAAAATATTTTTTAATTAACATATTCAAATATAAAATTAATTTTATCATAATTAATTATAAAAAACAAATTAATTATATATATGATCAACTATCAAAATAATATTTTCTTAGAACTAATTCAAACACACCTTAATCTCTTTGATGATCAAAATTCAAAATGACATACACATTCAAATGGACATATACCCAACTTTCGTAACCCAACAAAAAAATAATAATTAATGATTCTAGTCAAAGTACATGTTAGTTGAAAGAGGCCACACGTTGAAAAAAGTTGATGGTCATGAGTTGAAAAAAAAAAACGACTTCACATATTCCACATTTCCACACATTCCCAATTCATAGTATCCACCACCATGAGAAAAATTGAAAGTTAATTTGGCCGTTTTGCACCACCATATTATGTTTCATGCCTCGCTCTTTCCCTTCACTCACCCTATATAAATACTCATTAACTCCAACCAACAATACCAACCAAATCATACTTTATAGTATACAACGCACTCCCTTACTTTATTTAGCTGCAACTGAGAAACTAGCACTATACCATGGCTGCAAAGTTTGCACAGAGACTCGTCATAGTAGTTATAACTGCTTCAATGTTTGCAGTAAGCATGGCTAACAAGGACTGGTCCTTTGGTTTTAACTACACTGACTGGTGGTCCAGATTTGGGAATCATCAGAACAAAACACTACAACAACCCAAGAAGATAGTTGTAGGTGGTTCGGAGCACTGGCACTTTGGCTATAACTACACCGATTGGGCCATAAAAAATGGTCCTTTTTACGTTAACGATACTCTAGGTGAGTTTCTTGAGTTCTCTCTTCATTATTTTCATGTCACGCTTAATTGAAGTATACTAATATATCTTCATAAATTTGTGGTGTAGTTTTCAAGTATGATGCTCCAAACGCTACCACTTTCCCACACAGCGTGTACTTGTTTCAAAATTTCTGGAGCTTCTTGAATTGTGATCTTAAGAGGGCTAAGATGCTGGCGAATCCCACACAAGGTGCAGGAGAGGGCTTCCAGTTCCTGTTGAAAAGGTGGCAGCCTCACTACTTCGCTTGTGGTGAGCGAAATGGCTTCCATTGCAACAATGGGACCATGAAGTTCGTTGTGATGCCAATGCTTCGTCCCTTCTGGCAGTGGCCATGAGAAAATTGCCGCAACAAGTAGCTAGCTCCCGGAAACACAACTGCGGCTTGTTATAGTTCTTGTTTTCTCGTATATGTTTGAAGCTTTTAGCGAATAAAGTTATGTCATTTCAATTTGGTTGATTTTGATACATTTAATGATACTTTTCAATAATTCAATGGAATCTGATATATTGTTAAAGTTTATAAGGTGAACAAATATTGTAGGAGTTGCTTGTTTGTGTTTTGACATGCTAAACAAATGTAACTTTCATATATTGAAAAGCTAGTTGTTTTGATGAATGTTTGGCCTAAATCTATCCTAAATTACTAGTACTCAGCTTCAGCCCATGTTAAGTACTAATTAGTCATTAAATATTATAATTAGAAATATAATTGTTTTTAAAGTTATGTTTGGTGTGAAAGAATGGAATATCATTTTACATTCAATCTTAAAATAAAAGAATTTTTATCTTTAATGAAAACAAATACGGAATGATATTCTTATTTTAATTTATATTTCACAAATTTATGAAATCTCATTCTTTTTTAAAAAAAAGAGGGAATAAAATTTCATATTTTTGTAAGTTAAATTTCATAATTTTTATTTAATATACCTCTGTTTAATTTACAAGCTAATAAAAATTACTTTTTTATATAATCTATCTAATCCTAACCTATCTAGATCTAATCTCAACTCAAACTTTAAGCTATCTTTGTCCTACTGCTTTTGAAAGGACAGGAGAGAAGCTTTTGTTCTTCTGTAGGAGAATACAATAATATTATTAAAATTGATGAAAAGAATATTATCCTTATTTTCATTATTAAGAAAAATTAATCTTAAATATTTTTTCTTGATCTGAACCTCAACTTCATTGCTAGGAGATATCAGAGGCTAACACAGAGAGAATGAAAGAAGGGGGTTCCTTAAGCCACATATAAGAGCCATTATTTTTGGTGAAATTGGCTAAGGAATCCGTCACTTCATTACAGGAACGAGATACATCATTATAGTCAAAAGCATGAAACCACGAAGTAAAACACCAAATATCCTGAAGGATTGAACATGTATAGAATAAATCCAGAGAGCTATCCTTGATACTTATATATACCTCCTGAGCATCACCTTCAAGAACAATCCATTTACAACCAACTTCCTAAGCAAATGCTAACCCCTCCTTTGTTACGATGAATTTGCCTAAGCTTGAAGAGACACAACCCAATCTCATATAGGATTTAGCTACTACAAAACTTCTAAACCAGTCGCGAATCACAATGCCCAGTCTGAAAGCTTGGATATCCTCGAATACAGCCACGTCCACATTCACTTTAAACATGTTACAGGGAGGAAAAATTCTTGCTTAAACTTAAAACACTTAAGTTAGATACACTAGGCCAATTAGTATATGATATTTTTATAGATCTTTATATTTTTAATTGTGTAACATAAAAATTTATAAAAATATTAAATATTGATTAGTTTGATACATCTAACTGAATAATTTAGATTTAAGCAAGAATCTCTCTATACAAGGAGATTTCATCCATGTGTATGGTCCAAACCTTGGGAACCCTTGCCCATCTCCTGCGTCTTCCTTTGCACTCATATATGCTTCTGCATGTGCATACGCAGTGCGTGTTATCTGTCCCGCATCTTTGGGAGTTGATCCTTGCTAGTGAAGGTTGCATTGATAGCATATTTTGTACCACGGCATAGCAATTTGCTAGATTAGATCTGCGCTTCCCTGTTTGAACACATGGTCCATGAAATTCAGCCACGATGTTGTGTTGTTACTCCCTTGTAGCAATGTACACTGTTGTATTGTCAAAGAGTTTAACAGAAATAGGCAATCTTAGAAAATATGGGCCATATCTTCATTTTAGTAGTTACAGAAGTAACACCCTGTCCCTACATCCACGCCCTTCTGAGCTAATATGGTTATGGTAGGAAGAATATCTTGATATAGCCTCCATATAAAGATTCGAATCTTAGGGGAACTTGTAACTTCCACACCTTCCAAAGAGTGTTGGCATTTCTCAAGTTGTTATTAACCGAGAGCTCCACTATCTCTTCGAGCTTCCAGGACCTTATTCTAAGCAACCTTATATGCACTTGTAACTGAGAAAGATCCCTTGGTGTCAAAGAACCAGTACAGGCTATCCAGTCTGTCACCTTTCCCTACCTGAATAGAACTTATATAATTTGCAATTTGCGTGGGAAAAAGATCATGTAACAGTGCTATTTTCCTTGTTCAAGTAGTTGGATCAATGAGTTCTTGGATCCTATGGAGAGTGGTATCCATAACAAGGGCAGATATTGCCTTAAAATTATTGTCCATAGTTTTAAATTACGGTCCGTAACTACAATTACGATTTTAATAATCTCTGCAACTGTAATTATAACTGCATCAATCACATTTTATCACAATTGTCTACAATACTGCAATTTTAGTAATCTTCACAACCGCAATTTAAAATCATAATCACAACTAATACTAAATATTCATCTGAGTACCATCTTTATTTCTATTTTTTAAAAAAATACACATTCTTCTCTCTCTCTATATATATATATATATAAAAGTGAAAGAGAGACAGATTTTTAATTTTTTCATTAAAGATAATTATATTATTTACATAAATTTAAATTCTATTTTATATTATATCTGATATACTAAATTATAAAATTATTTTTTTTCAATTTTCATTTCTATTTATATTCTTATTTCTTAGAATTCCATTATGCACAGGTTAAATTTGTTTTGGTTAGACTTGGACGTCAAACGCTAGATAAGCAATATTCAATTGTTATGCACTCCGTTGACCTTTGGAATCCTGATTTTGATAGCAAAAAGAATCATGGTCTCTTCTACTTCTGATTGTCATTGTCTCAAATTTAATGAAAGGGCTTAGAGGCTTAGAGCTTTTAAATTAGTTTTAATTAAATTAATGGGGATGCATGCTTGTGGGAACATGTTCCGGAAGGCAAGTAACATGAGATATAGGGGTGAAGATGAGATAAACTAGAGGACTAAGTTTTGGCCAACACTTCAATAGTTAACTTCACAAATCCTAAGGCCTATTGAGGCACAGGTTAAAATAGAACAAATATATTATTTAATTAATAGTTAACCAAAAGTTTAACCCAAAAAAATCTTTTCACCAAATTAAGATAGAATTTCAATAAAAAAGGATGAAGTCGTCCAAGAAAGGATCAAGTCCGAAAATAATCAGTAGAAAGTAGCGAAATTTTATGAATTGGCCCATTTAGCCTTTGTGGAGTGAACTTGGCCTGCCAATTTAGCAACCGATTTAAGACGTAAGTTTTTGAAAATAGTTTATAACTCTAAATTCAATTATATTTCTATTTAATTTAAATTTGAAATTGATTAAGAATTTTAATTTTTATGTTTGGAATAAATAAAAAAATTGACATCGAATTATGATTCTGAACTAAATTAAAATCCTATTATTTGAATAATTTATTAAGAATCTATAAAATAATTAAATTTAAATTAATAAATGAAAATCATTTAAAAATATTTAAAAAACTTATTGTTGGATTATAGCGCCGTTGATAATTGTTGAAATACGTCTTCGGTGGCAACAGTGATCGAAATATGCTGATGACAACGTACATGGAGCATACACAACAATGACAATGATCAGACGATGTTAACAATGACCGTGACAGGAGGATGCTAACGGTGCCGTGGTTGGAGCACACCGGCATTATCCGTGATTGGTAAATACTAGAGTATTATTCCCGAATAAACGGGAGGCGGAGGCGGTTGCAGGTAAAGTTTAGTTGCATCATGGTCATTCCAAAAAATAAAAATTTTTATATAAAATTATTAAAAATCTATTTAATAGAGATATTCGCGAAGAGTTTACCCGCAAGAAAAAATAAACCAGCATGAAAAAAAATAAGCGAATCTTCCGTGAGATATGATGGTATTATACTAAATCCCTATTTAGAAGTAATGGTTGCTAAAGCACACAAGCAGGAATGATACTGAATAATAACATATGAAATATTATTTTAACTTTTACCTTTGGTGCTTGGAATTATAATATTTAGGGTTTAAGTTAAGAATAAAAAGTAGTATAAATTAGCTATTTTTTAATTTTTATAAAATTGAATTCATAATTAAAATTTTAATTCTAATATACATATCAAAAAAAGAAAATTAGAATTAGAAGATTCAATTCCGATTCTAAAATTCTATCCCAAGCCCAATTCCATCAATCAAACAAGGCCGCAAATATAGTTTTTAGTATTTGGGGGATTGACCCGTAAGTTGACCTTATTCCACGTATGGTGGGCTAGAGTGGGGATTTTAGTGGCTTATCTGACAAGCAAATTTTTTGACTCTAACCCATTTGGGCTACGACCAAGGAGGGGCAGATTTGCCACTAACAATTATAGTGTTCATTACAGGTGAAAAAAAATAAAGAAAGACGGAAAAAAAGAGAAAAAAGAGATTCAAATTAAAAGAAAGTCCAATTGCTAAAGCATAACAATGATACAAATTTTGTGTACAAACTTTGAAAAGTGAGAAAAATTTAGATAAAGAAAATGTAAGTTACATTTCTTTTGTTACAATTGATGTGCATACACATGGGTATAAGAAGCAGGACGGAGATTGGTGGCCTAGTGGAAAATCGACCCGTCAACATCATCACACTTAACTCTTAAAAATTTGAACTAGCTAGTGCCAATTGAGGTACAAGCCGCTTGGCACCTTTCTATTTTCCTTGTTCCCATTTTTTTACTCCACGAGCCTTTTTGTTTTAGTGGAATAAAGTTTAAAAGAAAGAAAGTTGTCTTATTCTAAAGTTAAAGTATGTCATAAGCTTCAATGGAAGCTTAGAGTGATTCTTACAAATAATTTATCAATAAAGAATTATTAGCAGAAATCGAATTCAAGACACTAACCCTACGAGACTTAATCTCAATTAACATAAAAGCTAATTCCAAGATACTCTTATGTTGTACCCTTTGTTTGGTTTAGACACGGAAAATAATGAATGATAGAAAATTTTAAAATTCAAAATGAAGAGAAAATTCTAAATTTTTTGTCTCTAGAATTGTATTTCATACTTTCTTTTCTCTTCATTTGAGCATTAGAAAATTTCAATTTTTTAAATTTTTTTTCTTCTTATTTTCTTTCTCTCAATCGAAATACAAGGTAAAAAAATTCGTTTTATTTTTTTGGTTATTGATACCTTAGAAAAAAGAAAAAGTAAGAAGGCAAGAGAGGGGTAAATTCTCTTTCTAAATTGATAGAATTATAAAGTTTATAAAAATAAATAAAGAATGATTTCAAGGTGATATAGTAACCTATTATATCATTGCTGTTATTTTTAAAAATTCTCAAATAAAATGAACATTTAATAAAAATGTAATTATTGAAAGGACCTCTTAGTTGCCACAATGTTCAAGATTTAATCTCATAGTAATATCTATAAAGATACTAGTCAAAGACAAAATGAGAAATTTCTCTTCTCCTCCCTTTTCTTTCAAATTCCTCCATCTAAATAAACAGAAAATGACAAATCACAAGGATTACTCCAATATCAAGGGTAGAGCCACGTACACTTGAATGTGGACAATGCCCCCTTCTACTTTTCTATTTCTTGATTTTATTATGTGATATAATACATGATTTTACTATTGTTGCCACTTGCTAAAGAGTATGTTGAACTTTGCCCGTGCTTCATAGTCAAATCTCAAATGCCAACTTGAGTTATTTATTAAGTGTAGAGTTCTTGTTTGTTATACCAAGACAAGGCAAGGCCTTAGGTTAAGATACATAACAAAAAAGTCAGGGATTAAATAAAATAACCTTAAAACCTTTAAAACCAAATATCTTATCTGTCTTTATTAAAATGAAAATATCGAACAAAATTAAAAAATACATGATATGAAAAGTAAAAAGACTACAATACACAAGCTTTGCGACATTATGTTAATCTAACCCTCATGAAATCAATTTTCGTGATCATATGTAAAATTGATTTATAATAACAATTAAAAAAGAGTAATTTAGAAGTTTTACCAATAGATTTTGAGGCTATGATCCTAAGAAACTGCTAATTTTGGTTAAAATGGTTGGTCATTCTCATTGCAAAACTGCCTCTATTTTACTAGGATCAACTGATATCCTTTCTCCAGATATCAAGTGTCCCAAAAATTACACCTCTTTCATTCAGAACTCACATTTTGATAACTTAGCAAATAATTTCTTTTCCTTCAGGATCTCTAGAACTACCTTAAGATGTGCTTCATGTTCTTCAGTGGTCTTTGAATAAATGAGGATATCATCTATAAATATAACAACAAATTTATCAAGGTATGGTCTAAAAATCCTATTCATATAATCCATAAAAACGATAGGTGCATTTGTTAGGTTAAAGGACATTACAAGATACTCGTAATGCCATACCTGGTCCGAATGGCAGTCTTAGGAATATCTTATTCTCTAACTCTGATTTGATGGTATCTTGACATTAAATCAATCTTTGAAAACATTATAGCTCCCCTTAATTGGTCCATCAAATCATCTATCTTGGGTAATGCGTATTTGTTCTTAATTATTACTTTATTCAATTGCCTATAATCCACATATAACTGTATACTGTCATCTTTCTTCTTCACCAAGAGCACTAAGGCTCCCCATGGTGAGACACTGGGTCGAATAAACTTTTTGTCCAACAATTATTCTATTTGTTTCTTAAGTTCAAAGAGTTTTAGATGAGACATCCTATAAGGTGCTATAGAGATAGGCTCTGTTCCTACCACTAAGTCTATAGTAAATTCAATCTCTCTCTTAGGTGGTAGTTCACTAATTTCATCTGGGAATACCTCTGGATACTCCCTCACCACAGGTATGCTTTCCAAACTCTGCTTTCTTTCGGAATTCAAAGAAAAGAGGAGAACATAGCCTTGAGCCCCTTCTACTAAGTAATTGATAACTTGACTGGGATTTAGGTACATGGATTCATAAGAGATGTTTGTGGAGGAAATGTCAGACATAAACACTAATTTTTTATCTGAATAATTCAAAACAATGTGATTTACTGATAGCCAGTCCGTGCCCAAAATAATATCTATATCAACAAGAGGTAAACATATCAAATTTACAAGAAAATATCTATTTTCAACAGTCACAACAATTTAGACATATTTTGGAAGTTGTTACTAATTTGCTTGTGGGAGTGGAAACTGTCAAATCATAGGGAAGGTTTGAAACAGGTAATCCAACACCCTTACATAATCATAAGAAATAAAGGAGTGGGATGCTCCTGAATCATATAATACAGTTAAAAAAGTATTTTTAACTGTGCACTTACCCTATATAAGATTAGAGGATTGAACTGTTTCCTTGCCACTCAGAATCACTCAGAATGAAAATCCTTCCTCTAGTTTGGGGTCTGGGAGTTTTTGCTCCTTGCTGTTGGGGACAATTTCTGGCACTATTTTCCTTTTTGCCATAATTAAAATAGACCATGTAATCAATCATACATGCACTATTACCATGGTATCCACCACACTTTGGACACTTTGGCCCTCTATCTTCTATACGAATTTGTTTCCTTTTTTCTTGCTAGTTTTTGGGCCATGAAATATTCTTTTTAAATTTATCATTTGTTATCTTCCTTTTCTGAAAACCCTGTTGTCTTTGCTCCTGTTGTGGTTTCGACTCACTAGACTCAATAATTCGGCACTTGTTCACTAAAGTATGGAAGTCTCAAATCTCAAAAGCTTGTATTACCTTCTTTATATCTTCCTTTAGTCCAACCTTAAACTTAACATATTTCTATTTTTCGTCTAGATTGTACTTGAAGTAAGAAGAAAACTTGGATAATTCCTCAAACTTCACTACATATTGTCCCATCGTCAATTTTTCTTGCTTAAGTTCCAAAATTTCCAATTCTTTCTCCTCTTGTAGATTTTGTGGAAAGTTTTTGTCTAAAAAGGTAGTTTTAAATACTTTCTATGTAATCTGTGTTCCTACAACTTCCAAAAGCCTTCTGGCATCGTTCCACTAGTACTCAGCCTCCGCTTTTAACATATAGGAGGCGAAGGATATTTGTTGTTCGTTTGTGCATGCCATTACAACAAATTTTTTCTCCAATTCCCTTATCCACTCTTCAACTTTTGCTGGATCATACTCTATGCAAAAAGATGGTGGATTGGCCTTTCTGAACTCAGAAAGATCATGGAAGTTTTAGTTTCTCATCATTGCTACTTTATTCTCTAGCTGCTGATGTGGGTTGTTACCCATTGTTTTCCAGCACTCTATTTGTAAATGCAATTTGTTCTCTTGTTCTCTTATAGCAGCTGTCACATCTCTAAACATTTTCATCATATCTACTGTGTTTTCATTGGCAAACATTCTATCTCCATGGGCACGCCTGGATGATGCCATAGTTTCCTCTACACACAACATTACATATTGAGTTGATAAGGTGCAATATCATGTAACAGTGCAATAGTAATAATTAACATTCATACTCAAGGCCGTTATACAATTCTATCTATATATCTTATCATCAAGACAAGAAAATGCATAATATTCATGCTAAAAGCATAGTTAGTCCATACCTCGACTTAACAAGATGAACTGCTCTGATACCAAAATATAATATCCAAAATACTAGTACTAATGACATATCCAAATTACGTATTAGTAATTAGACTTGACATATCATTTTTAAGTATCATAGATTTTTTTTTGTATAGAAACAAATAAAGAATATATGAAATTAAAAGTCTATCTTGCAAATTATATTATACATATATCTAGAATTAGAGTTTATACAAATTGTACATCAGAATATTTTACATACATAACTTCCCATGAAGGCATAAAATCTATGCAACTAAGTATCTTTATTAATACAAAAAGAAATAAAACATTTCTACATCCAAGTCCTTCATCTCCCTTAGTTGCACACGTCCTTCCTAGAATCATTATGGAAATTCAACAAATGAGGAGAGAATTTTACAATTCTTAGTAGTTTATTATAAAAAAATAAAAAACATGTCATTAAAATAATTTCAGCAGTTTCAGAGAAAAATCAAATGGATATTATTAATTAATTTCATAGGAAAGTGGCTATTGCCAAAACAATTTCCTTTCTCTTTCTGAAATTGAGGTTCACTTTATATTCTTCATCAAAATCATTTGTAAAATTAAATAATTCATTAAGCCTTATCATTTGTCAAAAATAATCAATCATCATATATAATCATTCAAGATATCTTGTCACTCATCTTATCTCATTATTCATCATACGATAAAAGAGTATGGAGGGAATGTCCATCCTCATAATACCTTTCACTTGGTAGTAATATGCTTTCAGGTTGATGTACTTCAACCTATTTGTAACAGTCTTATCTTGTTACACATAACTACTCCCAATAACCCAAGCCATCTCTAGTGAGGGAATGTCCATCCTTAATCTAGAGTTATAGGTAGAGAGGGAATGTCTATTCTTAACTACTCTGATAAAGAGGGTATCATCATTCCTCAAACTATCATTGATATAGGATTACCTTAAGTAGAGAGAGAATGTCCATCATCAGCTACTTTCCATCTAGAGAGAACTCAGGTAAAGAGGGAGGGAATATCCATCATCAACCTCAATTACTCTGGTAGTAAGGAAATGTCCATCATCAACCATCATTATCCAAGTATTTCCCTAGGTACAAGGATAATTTCCTAGATAATGGGTTACCCTTGAAAATCAATTAATATCTCTTCAATGAACATCTTGATTATGAAATTTATCATACATACAACAATACACTTCATCATATCATTTTCAATATAAGCTAGATGCATAACATCATTATTCATCTTACTCTGAGTGTTAACTATTCTCATTTCATAGTTTCATTAAGTCAAAAACTCAATAGAGAAATCTCTGTCCTTGGGCGATTAGGTGCTCAAAACTTGAGCACTTAGTGGCAGAACTTCATTATGCTATTGATCGACTAGGCATCTAGGCAGAACTTTATTTTGCCACTAACCGATTAAGCGGTAGTGGCAGAACGCCTAGATTCTCCTTCTTTGAACTAATATCCCATGTCTACCTTCCTTACTCAATTCCAAACAATATTCTAAACCAAAATATAATCTCAAAGCATCTAAATTTTCATGTATATTCTTCTTAATACCTTCAATACCCATTATTAGAAATCTCAAATATATGAAATACTATAAACACATATAGGTTTAGAATTCACAATCATGTAAAAATCAACTATTGGATATGCAAAATCTTCAAACTCTATCAAGTTGTACCAAGCAAAGCTTTGATGACAAAAGAGGGAAATAGGACAACGTTAATCCCATAAACATGGAAATTTCAACATAATTCATAAGTTCAATTCATAAATACTAACTAAAACTTATGTTCTAGTTTCAACCATTAACTCATTCATTCAACTACAATTCTTGAAATTCAAAGAGAATAAGATGAAGAGGAAAACAAAACAACAACCTCTACCTCTAATTCTCTAACTTATTAGGGCTTGCTTCCCCTTCTTTTCTTTCTTTTCTCCTTTCCCTTGTTTCTTCTTTCTTTCTTTTGGTTGATGGCCTTCCACTCTTTCTTTTCCCTTCTTTTTTTTCTCTCTTTTCTGCAGCTGGTTTGTGTGAAATTGGAGAGCAAAATGAAAAAAAAGAAAAGTCAAAACTGGAGATTAAGATGAAGGAAGAAAGAGGCGATAGAAGTGAGGGAAATATAAGAATAAGAATTGTGCTGAAACTTATGTATCTCTTAAGAATACTTTAATCTTCCATAGCTAAGTTTTCTAACTTCCATAAGTGTTATAGAAAATTTTAGGGCTTCATTTAGTCCTTATATCCATAATTTCATAATTTTTTATACACTAATATTTATCAGTTAAGTTCTATTACTCTTTCTCAAGTTAGATTAAACCTAAGAATTAAACAAATAGGCTTACTGATATTCACTTTAACTGGTATTACTTACCAAAATATTCTCCATCTAGTACCTAACATCTCCACAAAATTTCATGATTTTGTGAGCTACTTAACTGTCCAATTAGTCCTTTAAACACTCATTCAATGTCATTAAAAATATCAAATTAATTCAGTTGATTCTTCAAAATTTATCACATCTCTTTCTAGTCACTTATGGCCTAGAAACATATTTTTCATATTTATTTATATCATATTGGCTATTTATACTGAAATCTTAACTAATATTCACATTCAATGTTATAGAATTATGCTCAAATTAATCCAAAATTTAACAGATAACTTATACCAATATTATTGACTTTCTATAACCCTGATTAGGATTATTAGGTTAGGGAGGATGTTACACTAACTAAAGTGGAAGGGTAGAAGCAAAAATTATTGAACTAAGCTGAGAAAGAACTCCTCATTAAGGTAGTTATTCACGCTATCGCGCTATATGCAATGTCTATCATCATGTTCCCAAAGGGTTTCAACAACTCCCTCAACTCTATGATAGCCAAATTTTGGTGGCAAAGACAGGGGAAAGATTGGGGTATCCATTGGAAGAAATAGAATAACTTAACACGCAGTAAAGGAATGGAAGGTATAGGGATTTAAAGACTTGAGTTATCTAAATATAACACTACTAGCAAAGCAGGCTTGGAGACCTTTACATAGTCCTAATGCCTTATGTGTGTAGTTCTTAAAAGGAATCTATTTCCTACACAAAGACTTTATACAGGTTAGCAAAGGAAGAAACTCCTCATGGGTTTGGAAGAGCATATTAATGGCTAGGGATATGCTGAAAAAAGAAGGCAGGTGGATAGTTGGGAATGGCTAGTCGATCAACCTGTGGCAAGATAGATGGCTTGTATCAGGAGAAGCTATTGGCATTCCAGGAAGGAGTCAGGATAAAAAAGTATCCTGTTTAATTGATGGAATAAACAAATGTTGGGATCTCTTTAAAGTTAGACAGGTTCTCCCCCCTAGGATGGCTTTTAGCACAATTCAGACTTTTATTAGTAGAATCCCATATGTTTGATGCACTTGTTTGGCCCCATACAAAATCAGGTGAATATAAGATAAGTTACCATGTCTTTAAGCAAACCCAACAGCCCTTTCAGACCATCTCTTCTTCCTCTGTTCCAATTCTGGGAGAAGTATGGAAAGTTATTTGGCAACTCAATGTTCCACAGAAACTGAAATTGTTTCTGTGGAAAGCCTGCCACAACTTATTACTAGTTAATAGAAATCTTGTTAAAAAAAGAGTTACCTTTGATCCTATGTGCCTTATTTGTCAATCTTAAGTGGAAACAGTGGAACACTCCCAACTTCTATGTCGCTGGATTAGAGCTATATGGCTTGGCTCCATTGTCCACTGTACACCAACACCAAAAAATGTGTACAAACTATATCTGAGGCTTCATGAGCTGTATAATTTGTTCAAGGCAAACAGTAATCAAGGAATGGAAAGTTTTGGATTGATAACTCAATTAATGTGGGCTATTTGGAAAATAAGGAATGATTTTTAGTTCAACCACAAGAATTCATGCCTTATAGTTACTATCTAGATAACACAGATTCTTTGGCATGAGTATAATGAAAAAGTACCAAGGAAAAAAAAGCCAAGGACAATCAATGTAGCAAACAAAGATCGACCCCCTCGGTGGGCTATATCAAGTGCAACATTAATGCTGCTTTTGCCAAATTCGTGCAAAAAGGAGCAATAGTTGTGGTGTGCAGGGACAACGCTGGAAGGGTAGTAGCAAGATGTTGACATAGGATCTAAACCTTGTCTAGCCTAGTGGCTGAAGCTTATGCGCTAAGGGAAGCCATCTTATTGGCAGATAACATGAGATGGTTGCAAGTTTTGATCAAATCGGAATGGTGCAGCACGCCAGATGATTGATGCAATGGAAGATTTGTTCACTGATAATAACTTAATTTTTATGTATTTTTTTTATAAAATTATAAGTATTATTATATTTTATTATATTTGATTTTAATGATGTTGTGATGTTATTAATTTATTTATTAAAAAAAGTTATTAATTTAATTTTTGAGATAAATTTCAAGTTGAGCAAAAAATGGATAATTAGGCTCATGATTAAGAAAAATAAAATAAAATAAAAGATAAAAGTCTTAAAACTAAAAGCTACGGTCAAGTACTATTGAAGTATAGAAAAGAGGTTGGAAAAGACATTATAAGTCCATATATTGGAGGCTGGCCCACGACTTTAATGAAAAAGTGACCTAATCTAACGTGGATAAAAAAGCTATAAATTGAGGAGAATTGGTGGAAAAAGATTGAAGGCATGTCACACGTAAGGAGTGTAAGTGGGTGGTTTGGTTCGAATTTTGAAAAAAAATGAATCCAAATCAATTAAAATTAATTGGTTCGGTTTTGTTCGATTTTTTTATTTTTTGATTGTCAAATTCGAACCGAACCAAACCAAAATCAATTGGTTTGGTTTGGTTCGGGTGATCAGGTTAGTCATTAATTTTTTGACACACCATAATTCTGTATGATTCAAACTTTATGAGATACCTATGAAGAGACAACCTAATTCATACCTTCAATTTTGAATGCTAAAAAGGTCATGTCATACATACCACATTGCATAGAAGGCCGCTGCTTTAAGTCTTTGCTCTGGAGGTAGTTCCCTTGAAAGCTTTAAATGATGGAATGCAATGATGCCTATACTTCTTACCATAAAAATAATAGTTTCACAGATTTAGTACACAAAATCATCAAACTGTTCACGCGTGAGAAAAGAATGAGACTCAACCAATTTTCTCATTAGATAGTCAAAGGTAAAAATAGTTAAAAAAGATGAATTTACAAAAAAGGTAGAACAAACTCATATGCTTATTTCCTAGATTGCGAGACCAAGAAAGATGCATTATCTGCTTCCCAATAACTATCTCATTTAATATCTGAATTGTTTCCTCAACATTCTTTCTATAATAGTGATAGTAGAAGGCATAAAAAATAGCTAATTCACCCAGGAAAAAATACAACACTACTAATGACAATGGCAACAACAATCACAATCATAACATTATATGCAAGTCCTCAGAAACTTGCTTTGATATCCTTATCCTTATATGATTTTAAAAGAATTAAAGTTGAATCATCTGGGACAAGTGCAAGTGACTAATCTATAGCATCCCCCACAATAGCCAAACTTATTAAAAAAAACTCATAACGTGATGGAATAGATGGACTAAGAAAAAAACTAAAACTTTTTCAGGAGCCAAATGATGCATTCCTCAACTCTTTACCTACGATTCTGAAACCAGACTTTGATATCTTTTGTTTCAATATTGGCAAGGATGAGGCACTCCCTAATGAATTGTTGCCTTCTAGAAGAACTTGGCTTTGGGCAAGCGACGAGGGCGAGCCGAGCAGCGACTGGGTGAGGTAGCGACTAGGTGAGGTAGTGAGCGGCGAGAGGCAGTAGAGGGGTGAGGGACCGAGCGTGACTGCTGGGTTAGGGATTTGGAAAAAAATTGAATTGAAAGGGTTTCTGATTTGGTAAAAATTGGGGTTCACAAGTTTAGAAAAAAATGGTTTGGTTTGGTTCGGTTCGGTTCAGTTTTTAAATTTTAAATCCGAGAACCGAACTAATTAAGCTTTAATTGGTTCAGATTTTACCTAAACTAATCAATATATCCAAACCAAACCGAACCAACTTAATTGGTTCAATTTGGATTGATCGGATTGGTCGGGTTATCCGAACTAGTTTACACCCCTAGCCACACGAAGCAATAAAGGACGAGAACTACAATGCGCAGGAATAGTGCAGAGCAGAGCAGAAGCAAAGCAATATCAATAGAGAATTTTAATGAGATAATTTTGTTGTGTTTTAATTTTATTATATTTGACTAAATTATTTGTAATAAAAGAATGTTGAAATTTTGATTGTTTTGATATTATTATGTTGAATTATTTTTATCTAATTTTAAGATTTAATACTTATTTGTTCTATTTTCCTACCATATTATACGAATGAATTTTTAGATGAGTTTAGTCATACTTTTCTCTTGCTTTGTAATTTATTTGTGTTATTTGAGTGTTGATGGTAATTGTTGGATATCAATTGTGATTTCTTATTAGGGATACATTTGATATTTGATAATTTACTGTTAATTAGAGAAATTTTATCATACACTTGATTATTTTTTTAGTGTCTTATTGATAGATCTTCTGTGATCACATGCTTTGTTGTTAGATGTTTATGAGATAAATTATTTGGGTATACTAATTTAACATAGTTAATGTTAAAATTAATCTTGACAGATTATGAACCTTAACCATTTTACATATGGTAGAAACTTCATTAATATACTTATTTTCTTTTAATTTGGTTTTTATTTTAGTTATTTAATTAATTTTATTTTTGTGTCTTTGGCTCATCAATTTGTGTAACTAGATTAAGAAAAAAATTCTCATTACTTAAAATTTAATTCTAAGTCTTTGTGGAATCGACCTTGTACTTGCTCAATTATACTTCGATATAGCTTGTGCACTTATGAGTATTTAAAGGCTTTTAGAAAAAAGTTACAAGTTTTTGGCACCATTGCCGTGGACTTAGTTAGTTAAAAGTTAATTATTTGTTAAATTTTTCTCTTCAACTAGTTGATTCTTTTTCTTATTTGCCTTATCTTATTTTTATTTTATTTTTTTAAAATTTAATTGCTCTATTTTTCTTAATTTTATTGTTTGTTGTTTAATCATTGCATGATAGCTTGGGTTCGTGATCATACATATAGATTAGTGAGAGTAGATATAGAACCCATAGCAGAGATGGATGTGGCAGTGCAAGGAGTTGGCATAGGAACCATAGTAGAGACGGATGTGGCTATGCAAAAAGATGATGTTAGACCACTTAGGGAATTATTTTGCCCAATATCTGTGAATTCACCCTCATGTATTGTTTTGTCTACTATTACTGCTACCTATTTTGAGATTAAACCTCAAGTTATCAATCTGCTTCCTATAACACCCTCCGTAGGGCATCACATTTTCGACTAAAAATTTAAAACCTGAAAATCATTTAACAAAAGGCTTTGAGTTTAAAAATTTGGATTTTTAAAATTTCTTTTTGCTGACAATATAAACTTACTGAAAATATAAGTAATATAAAAAATAGACTGAACTAATTAATAAACATATTAATTACACCACATAATATTAAACAACATTTAAAACATAATTTACAGACTCAAGGAACAGTAGCAAATCCAATGACAGGTCCTACTTAATAGCACGGTAACAACACTAACGAGAAAATTCAACATACTTGTTCCGTTCTTCCACCAAACTGCTCACTGTCGAAATTGGGAAAATCATTCCTCGACGCCGTCACCAAACTCAAAACCTCACCTCCAGTTGAGTTTGAAGAGCTTACTTCGCCTACTATACAAATTTTGACAATACAAAAACAACAAAATAATACAGCAAAGAAGTGAGATCCCCTTTCATCAATACCAGGATGGTAGCAAAGAATGATACGAATGACAAAGTCATTCCATACACACGAATATCACAAGTATAATCATGTTAACAAATTATCCTTATATTCAGAAAAACATAAATAACAACAATATAAACATCAACAACAGATATCCATAATATACATATATAATGATTATACCACCATAAAATGTACCTCGATAATGCTACAACAATATGTACACAGACTATGCATATGCACAATGCATCATATTCCTACTCCATGGAGTTAAACAAGTTTCGGATATGAATGGTCCATAAGATCTGTCACCTATAATGATAGTCTAAGCTAGACGCGAGATATAAATAGTATTTGTCGGCATAATACACTAGCGCGTTGTAACGGTATATCATGGTCAGACATATAATGTGACAAACAGGTCACTATGAATAACCGCGCCCTGACGTCCCCAGTAGATCCCCACCTGGATCATTCCTATCCAGCTCTCATTCATTCCTAAATAACAAAAGTCATCACAGCCATCAACTATGCATGCCAACTCAATGCATATATATTTACGCAAATGCCCTTAATGGAAATAATCTCAAATATAGTACGTTCCCACCTGACGTACCATATTTCCACATGTCCGGGTCCACCACCTTGGCCCGACAGTAAAACTCGTTGTTCCAATTAATCGCGTAGAAATTTTATCGCGTTTTCACAATTTCATCATTTTTACAAACGTTTTTAAATCGCGTAAATATATTTTGTTGTTTTTAAAATCGCGTACTGTTTTTAAATCATTTTCTCAATCGCGTAAGATTTTTAAATCATTTTCTTGATCGAAAAACTTTAAAATCTCTATTTAAAAATTGCATAAGCTATTTTTCATACTTTAAAACTACGTAAAATAATTTCCTTACGTTATCAATATATTGTGAAATTCTTTCCTTTATTCGTTCATTTTTAGTAAATTATGACAGTATTTTGTCTAGAAAATCTATAAAATATATTTTCTACGTTTTCCTTTAAAAATCCCTTTTTGTTTTGTTTATTACTACTAAGTACACTTTGAAAATTTAAATTATACTTTTAAAATCTAAAGATAAGTATTTTTCAAGAATTTGATTCATTTACCTTCTATACTACATTTCTAATAAAAATTAATTTACTTCTTTAATTCTTGAAAATTCATTACAAATACATTCTTTTTAGGTAAAACATCAACTCTACACTTTAGAAAATAAGTTTTGGATTGATTACACATTCATAAGGCATGTTGGCCGAAATTAGTAAAACCTTGGCATTTGATCTTTGGATCATTTTCTATCTTCTAAATCATTTTCAAATTCATTGTTTTACCTAAATTCATTAAATCATTGTTTTAGAAAATGGTTGAGAACATTTTGGTTCTCTTTTTCTTGGAGAAGCCATGAGCTTCTTTTGTGTTCTTTGGAACACTCATGCAATCCTTGCATTATATTCACATCCTACAATAATATTCATACATCTATAAACACATGTAATATATTTTTAAAGTTATAGACATGCTTACATATACAATCAATCACAAATAGGAAAACATTAAACAACCAACTGAATAAATCCTTATGGATCTTTCACCACACACAAATCCACTCCTCACCACCAACACATGGTTGATGAGGGTAATCTCCTTCTTACCTCTTGGAGAAACCTCCAAAGCTCCTTGTATGTCCTCTTGTTGTCTCCTTCAAGAAGAACTTCAACCATCAAGTGCTTCTTGAAAATCAAAGAAAACATGAAATATTAACATCTAAGGATTAAATAAGAAAAATCATGGATCAAAATATGGTTTAGAAGGAAAGAATGAAATCAATAGTGAAGATTTCATAAACTTCACCTTAAAACTCCAAACCTTGAGCTTGAAGAATAAAGATGAAGATGGATGATTTAGTGAAAATCTCCAACATGAAAGTTCCTTAGAATTGCATGGAGATTTAAGATCTAAGGTTGCCTAGAATTATTAAAGCTTGGAAGGTGATTTTGTGGGGTTGGCCATGGGCTTCCATAGAGAGGAAAGTGAGAGTTATGTGTTTGGCTTTTGAAAGAACTCCTTGAAGATAGGTGATTTTGATCAAGACTCCAACTACAAAGTGTCTTGAAACAAGGTAAGGATTCAAGATATATGATTGGTGTAAATTATTGAAGAGTGATGGTAGAACCATGGCCTCTTGGCCGTGAGCTTAAAGAAGAGAAATATATGAGCTTTTGTATTCTTTGCTTGATAAGAAGATGGAAATGAATAAATCTTGAGAAATTCCTATCATGAAAGTGTCTTGAATCAATGAGAGGATTCAAGAAATGATATTGGTAGGAATTATAGAAGTTTGGAGAGTGGTTTTCTTGGTGCTTGGCCGAATCCATAGGGGAGAGAAAGTGAGAGAGTTTTGGTTGTTTGTTCTTGGTTCTTTGGAGAAAAGGATGTGTAAAAGAGCAAGTGAGATGAATAGATGAAGGTTGTCTTCCATTTGGGTGCTATGGCCATGGAGTACAAAGAGAGAAAAGGGGTGAGAGCTTCTTGCCAAAGTTGCAAATGAATCAAAGCCCTCCTATTTATAGATTTCCTGAAAAAAGATGAAGGCTTAAGATATTTTTCGGTATACTGTAAGCAATGAACAATAATTACTGCTTATAAAGTCAGTGTCTATTGTCTAATGGATAATAAAATATATCTAGATTTTTCTCTTGTACTAACAAAGTAGCAACTATTATTGATCATTTTCTACTGATTGCCCTTGATGAGTCACAAAGCGAGTCATCAAAGAGAAGTTTCTAGAACATGTGACTCACTATGATGAGTCAGCATGATGAGTCAACGTAGATATTTCTAGAACAGGTGAGTTAGCATGGCAAGTCATCAACTGAGTCAGCAATGGTGAGTCACAGTGCTGAGTCAGCATGGTGAATCGTTAGGGAACCTTCTGGAACGTGTGACTCACTGTGGCGAGTCAGCGTTTCTAGAATGTGGCGAGTCACTGCTTCTAAAACATGGTGAGTCACCGCTTCTGGAACATGGTGAGTCACTATTTCTGGAACATGGCGAGTCACTAGGCTAGTCACCTAGGTGAGTCACCAAACGATGAGTCATCGTCTAGAACATTCTAGAGTGGGTGACTAGGTTTGCGTCTAGAATCATTCACTAGATATTTTTCAAGAAAGATATCATCCAATGGATAATAAAACATACCCCGATTTTATTTGTCAGATAAAATTATAGGAAAATAAAACTTCAAAAACTGTTTCCGGTTTCGGGTTTAGTAAGATCCCCTGGCTCCGAATTAACAGTACAAAACTTTCTGGCTAATAAAAATTTTTATTTTTCCGAACCCGTCTCGGGCCCACATACAACCCAAAATATCAGAAATATATTAAATATTCAAAATATATCAAAATATCAAAAATATAATATAATATTCAAAATATCTCAAAATATCTTAAAATATCTTAAAATATCTCAAAATATCTAAAACATAATAAAATATTCAAAATATCTTAAAATATCTAAAATATATTAAAATATTCAAAATATCTGAAATATCACAAAAATTCACAAAAATCATATTAATTGTGAAACTCATGAAAATCAAATCGATTAGTAAAAATAATTAAGGATTGAGAAAAAGAATTAAAATACGTAGACATATATATACAACCCAAAAATAATATTAAAATAATCAAAAACGTAAAAACTCTCAAAAATTCCTAAAAATCACAAAAATCATAAAATTCACAGAAGTTGAGTCAAATTACTCAAAATAATTCACAATCAACCAAAACAAATAAATTACGTATTCTCGGGGTGTTACACTTCTAATTTTTCATGGCTTAAATAGGGAAGACCCATACTTGTATGTTAAGAATTTTTTTAGAAATTTGTAAAACATTTAAATTTAAAATTTTTTCTGCAGAATCTATGCGTTTGTGTTTCTTTCATATTTCATTGAAAGATAAAGTAAAAACTTAGCTGAATTCTTTACCTTCTAACTCTATTACGCCATGGGAAATGTTGAGTCAAAAGTTTTTATCTGAATATTTTTCCATGTCCAAAACAAATTCTTTGAGAAGGGAAATTTCATATTTTTGTCAAGAATACCACAAAAAATTCTTTAAAAGCTGGGACAGATTTAAAGATTTGCTTGTGAGATATCCTCACCATGGTTTCGAAAAATGACACCTTGTGCAGTATTTTTATAATGGGTTGACATAATCTAAATAACGGCTTGGTTGAGTCCATGAATAATGACAAATTTTTTAATTTGAATGCATAGGAGGGTTATCAGTTTTTTAAGGATTTGTCTGAAAATCCTCAACAGTGGCACTTTGCTAATCGTGTGGATAGATCAACCTAACCTAAGAAGGGAGATTTATATGAGGTTAATGAGGATATAAATATCAAAGCTATACTAGAAGCTATTGTACGTGAAGTTAAGTCCCTATCACTCAATAAAGGAGTTGGTCAGGTTAATATAATCTAATAGAAAAATTATGCATTTTGTAGGAGTAATATGCATGCTTCTTCTATGTGTTCTTCTTCTGCACCTAATAATGATTGTTTTATTGCGTAGGGAAATGTAATAGGGAGATGTTTTACTAATACTTCTTCAAATACTTATAATCTTAATTGGCGAAATCGCCCTAATCTTTCTTAGAAGCAAAATAACTTTTCAGGTAACTTAGGTGATCAACTTATAGAGAGTCCGACCCAGTTCTAGCAGCCTAACCAAGGATACCAATAGCCATCATATTTCCCAAATTAAGGAGTAGGTCAGTCTAGGCAACAATTATCACTAGAGGAGACTCTTGATCAATTTATGCAAGAGATGAGAAATACCAGCCAAGTGACTACCAATGTCATTCAAGAGATAAAAAATGTTATCCATGTGCACACTAATGCTATAGCAAAGTTGGAAGTTCAGATGGGTCAGTTGGCCAGTCAAATGGCAGAAAGAGAGAAAGGAAAGTTCCCTAATCAGCCTTTCCCTAATCCCAAGGGACAATATACAGTTCATGAAATATCTAACTCTAATAAGGAATATGAGCAGGTTCAATTTATCACCACCCTTAGGTCTGGGAAGCAAATAGATAATCATGGTGTAGAGTCCTGTGAGGGATAATACGAAGTTAGAAGCCAGTAGCTCTAGGGATAAGAATAACTTAGATTAGGATAATGTGCTCTCGAAGCTTAATATGTCTACTCCAAAAGTTGTAGAGCCTGAAGTTAAGGAGTATGTGCTTAGGGCCCATTTTCCTCACAAATTAGTAAACCCTAAAAATACTATGCAGACAGGTGATATTTTGGAGATTTTTAAACTGGTGCAAATTAACTTACTTTTTCTTGATGCTATTAGATAGGTGCCAATGTATGCTAAATTATTGAAGGATTTTCTCACTATGAGAAGGAAATATAATGTTCCCAAGAAGGCTTTTTTGACGAAGCAGATAAGTTTTGTAATTCTTAGTAAATATCTTGTTAAGTATAAAGACCCTAAATCACCCACTATTGCTTGTAAAATTAGGGATCATCATGTTGAGAGAGCTTTACTAGATTTAGGTGCAAGTGTTAATTTATTACCTTATTCTGTTTACTTGCAGTTGGGTTTAGGGGAGTTGAAACTAACTAAGATGACTCTCCAATTAGCTAATAGATCTATTAAATATCCTACAGGCATTATTGAGGATGTGTTGAAAAAAATTTAGAATTTCTACCTTCCTAATGATTTTGTTGTGCTTGATACTGAACCTATTTGTGGTCCCTATCCCCAAATTCATGTTATTTTGGGTTGCTCATTCCTTGCTGCGTCTATTGCATTGATTAATTGTAGTAGTGATGTGATGAAACTATAATTTGAGAACATGACTGTTGAACTTAATGTTTTTCATATCAGTGAACAAATGTCTGATGATAATGATAATGAGGTGCATGAATTGAATTTGATTGATAGTTTGGTTTATGACTCATTTATGCATTTTTGTTGTGATGATCCATTATTGGCATGCTTGAATTATGTTAATGCTGATGATGGTCACGTTATATCTAAAGATGACATTGAGGTTGATAAAGTTAAATTTGACTTGATTTCTAACCTTCCTCCCCCTAAATTTGTGAAAAGAAATTAGATTTTTTCTAGGGCACGCAGGTTTCTACAAGAGGTTCATCAAAGATCTCAACAAGGTAGCAAGGCCTTTAAGCAACCTTTTTGGTAAATGGTCAGCTATTGAAGTCGTACCTTGAGTTGAAGGATCCAGATGTAGAAGAAACTTTGGTAGACGATCTTGTCTACCAAAATTGAGGTAAGTTTTTAGTATGAATTTTGTTTTTATTGAGTTTATTTAAGTGTCTCCCAGATTTCTGAGCCTTTGTATGAGGATATAAATAGTGTCGACCAACAAAAAAAATTTAAAAATGCAAAACCAAAAAAAAAATTTGTTTGCGTGCTTGTTTATTTCATTTTACTCTATTTTGTTTTTATTATTTTTGTCATTGTTAACCATTGTCAAAGTGTAGTTATTCTCTTCTCGTCTTCTCTTTTTAATTGCTAAACATTTCAAGTATGTGACTCATCACCATTACTCTATTTATATTTGTCTTAATAATTTCTTTAATGCTTATTCGTGATTATTTCTTAAGTCTGGATTTAATTTGAAACATTGAGGACAATGTGTAGTTTTGATTAGGGTATGAGTTACTTGAATTTTAATCATGTTATTATTATGCTACTTTTGTGAGAAATTTTTTTCTACCATCTTGTTCAACTTGTTTCACATTATTCAAAGCTACTTCTGCATATCTCTTTGTTGAAAAATTGAAATAATTAGAAAACTTGATAAAAGCATGTGGATACTATATTTTTGTAGAGTGAGTTTTGAGCCATTCATTTTTATTGTTAGAGTATCATCCAATGTTTATTGTGGTGCTCATAATTTTTGTTTTTTTTTCACTAGATCATTTCATTATTATTTTGGTTAAAGAGAAGTTTTATATCACACTTGCATTTAATATGATGTCATGGAAGTTGGTAGAATTTGTGTTTCCTTAAAAGATGATATTAGACCATATTTCTTATTTTGAGCCTTGAAATAATATTTTTGTTCTTTCACATATTATTGCTAGTCACCCATTTGAGTCTATTTATTGAATCTTTCTTTCTTAACCATTTCCCAAAGTGTTTCAGGAAAGAAACAATATTATTGTAATATAGGTAAGGGAAGAAAAAAGAGAAAAATGAAAAAAAAGGCAAAGTGAAAATGAAAAAAAAAAGAAAAATAAAAGGAAGAAATAAAATTCGAAAAGTTAAAAAGTTGAAAAAAATTAAGAAAAGAAGTAAAAAAAAAAGTCTAGTTTGAGAGTTTGAAAAAAAAATAATTTAAAGAAGGTAAAAAAAAATTGTGTTAAAAGTGTAGAAATCAAGCTTCTAAATAATTTTAAAACACTTTTATTTTTTATTGTTTCCCTTAGCCTTCATATTTTCTTTTTACCCACATTACAAACTTAATAAAGTCCTATTTGATTTTAAAGGAATGCATGTTTTTTCTAATGTATATAACTAATCTTAAGGTGTGATGTAAAATATTTTCTTGACATTTGTTTTGGACCGGGTTCTGGGTCACGGATCAAGAGCAACCCATCCTGTCAGAATAGTACTCAAATATCACTGCAAGCTATCTTGATGAGTACACCTGCCTATTTATTAGACATAAATCTCTCAAAGAATCCTTGATGAATATGAGCACTAATTACATCCCACATAAATCAAAAGATTAGTTAAAAAAGATCACAATCTCTAATGGATTCTAATTCTAAATAATTGCATTCAATACATATTGGATTATGATTCTTAACACGCTCTTATAAATGCTCTGTAAGGTTTCAAAGGAATGTATCTAATCTGATATACATATTAACTTCCTTGTACCCAGTCTAACTTGAGCTTTAGAGTGCTTTTTACAAGTACCCACCCCCTTGCACCATCACTACAACTGTCGTGCCACAAAGGTTTCTACCATCATCTACCTACTCAGATAACCTTCAGAACTTAATTCTAAACTTTGACATCATATGTAAGAAGAGATAAACTTATATTCCCACCATCATCATCATCATCATCATTAACACAAAGAAAAAACAAGCTCTTATAAAAAAAATCCCCAATCTGGTTGTGTCGTCTTATGCAATCACTCACCTTTGACCAATGAGCCACAATTGGCTTCTTTCACATCAATTCAGATGGGTCCAACTGACCAGTGTTCGTCCTCTTCTCTGTGAAAAAGCTATGCGCATGTAGCTATGGTAGAGCAACCTTTGCTTGTCCTCCTCGCGGGAATCCACACGGCTAGACAAGGCAACCATAGAGCACAACACAACAACAGCCATGGAGGAGAAGCTCTACCCATCTTCTTTTTCGAAGATCTCCATGAACGCAGATCTTCTTTCTCACAGATCAGAACTCAAAGCCCCAAAATCCTTCTCCCTCACCTAAACCACAACCTACTTCAAGGCCAGCTCTATGGTGGAGGTCAGCGCCGATGACGACGACTTCCATGGCTCTTGGTTTTCTGATACAGTCCATCTCTCCTCTACACCCTCCGCCGGAGACCCACAGGGAGTTCAAGTTCAACAGTGAGGTAGATGCGTTCCACAACAACGACTGGTGGGAGGGCCATATCACCAAAGATTTCGGGAACGATAGGTACGTTATGTATTTCAGGGTGTCGAGGGAGCATATCGTGTTCCCCAAGGAGGAACTCAGGCTCCACCGCGAGTGGATCAACCACCTACTTATTACTTTTCAAACAACCAAAGTACCAAACAGTCGACTCTCCTGCCCTCTTTAGGCCTTATTCATCGTGATTCTATACCGAAATCTACAAAACCTGTGAAGATGTCTACCTCAAGCTAGCACCAGTTTCGGTACACCCAAACCCCATAGAAGGTACTAAACCTTCACAACCTTCCATGATAGTGCATAGAAGAGGAGCTTAATGAGCTCTGCAAAACATTTGGCATGATCATCAACATCAAGTACAATGCCGACGCCAATTGGAACTAGGCTTTTGTTGAATTTGCTGATCTAAATCAAGCCATTTCAATGGTTTCATATTATGCTTCATCTTCAGAGGCTGCTCAAGTTCATGGTAAAATTGTTTGCATTAAGTATTCTAATAGACATGAAATTGTCAACAACAAAAACCATGGAAATATTCCTGGAAATGTCTTGCTGGTAACTATTGAAGATGTGGACGCTGGGGATGTGAGCATTGATTTTATCCACTTGGTGTTTTCTACTTTTGGCTTTGTTCACAAAATTGCTACATTTGAAAAGACTACAAGTTTCCAGGCTTTGATTCAGTTCACTAATGTGAGACTACTTCTTTAGCTAGGAATGCATTGGATGGAAGAAGTATACCCAAATACTTGCTTCCAGAGCATGTTGGTTCTTGTAAGTTACGTATTTCATACTCAGCACATAAAGATTTGAATATCAAATTCCAATCAAATCGCAAATAGGACTACATAAATCTATGCTTCCCATTAATCATACTGCTACTGAGGGGGCAATACAGTCATAAGATGAAAAGCCAATGGCAGAAACATTCATCCATTCCTCATATGACGAGCATAATGCTCAACCGCAATTTCAACCAAATGGTGAATCTCAAGGAGGAGACCACAATTAGTACCTCAGAGCAATCATCCTCTAGAAAGAGACTAAAGTCTCCCAAGATGTCAAAAGAAGTGAACACTTCAACACAAGTTTTTTGTCTAACATCGAACCTCACCTAAGCTAATAACTCGGTCGTGACTTTGAGTCCATGAATACTTCTGCCTGACATAACCTACAAGGTTACCACACTTTGGAGAGGTTCAAAGAATTCAAGGTTCGAAGATGATCAACTATTTCAATATTTATACATGATGGTTAGATAGGAGAATACACTTGACAATCCTCTAAGGTCAAGCAGCGCATTCATGGGTTGTCACCCGTACCCTTATGAGCTTGACCTTAACCCATAAATCAACCAGGTTTACAGATGTTAAGCGTATTCTTACATCATGGCTAAATAGGGGAATTCATTTGACCATTGTCCAAGGTCAATAAAAGCATTCAAGGGTTTTCACTTGTACCCTTATGAGCTTGACCTTAACCCATAAACTGACCAATTTACAAAGGTTAAGTGTATTCTTACATGATGGCCAGACAAGATAATCCACTTGACTATTATCCAAGGTCAAGGAGTGCATTTAAGGGTTTTCACTTGTACCCTTATGGCCTGACCTTATCCCATAAATTAGTTAGGTTTACAGAGGTTAAGTATAGTTAATCGTAACCCAGGATAATGAACTCCACACGAAGAGGCTTATGTGTCACCTATTCCACAATTTCAAATGAAACTCATAAACCTAGAAGGTTAAACGCTGTTACAACACTATGCCTAAGCCACAAACCAAAAAAAGGTTTAACGTGGTTATGCACTTTAAACTGTTTCTCGATATAGTGACCATCACTACGAGAGGCTCCCGTGTCACTTACACCTAAAGTTCAATTGTCAACTATTCCTAAATGAACTTGACCACCGAGATCGAGTATGACACATCTTGGTTAGGCAAAACGAGTATTCGTCAATCTAAAAAATTGCTATGAAGATCGAGCGTTGGACCTATCTCTGTAAATTACAAATCACTAAGTGTAAAACGAACACTGAGATTGAGCATTGAACCTATCTCAGCATAGCAAAGGAAAAAAATACAACAAGTATAAAATAGAATCATCGAGATCGAGCGTTGGACTTATCTCGGTGAAAGAATAGACAATAAAGGAATGAAGAAAAGTACTAAATATTCAATTAAATGAAAGGTGCCTAAGGTCGAAACTTGTCCATACATAATAATAAAACCCCACACAAGCGCGATAAAATAGAAAACAAAAGTTGTCTTTCCTACTTCTCCGGGGTTGCGACAACTACCTTGGTCTCTGCCAACTCGGTCACTGCAGTTCTTAGCTCGGACATCGGCAAGGGTAGACTCAGAAGAGACTAAGTTCTCTTATCATGTTCTCATGGGCTACTACTTCACCAAGCCAGACTTAGAGCATGTCAGCCTCAGCGGTTTTAGCTCAAAGTGTAGCCATCTCGGCAGCTTGAGCCTAGAGAGAAATAACTTTAGCAACATTCGTAGTACGTCGGGTGATCTTGGCGCAGAGCCTAGCAATCTTGGTCTAACACTGAATTGCATTACATAGTTCCCGCGAACTCCATAGGGGCAACCTACTACGTATCCCAGATAACGGTATGATGACTTAAGCAAAGCGATCTACTTCGGATCCCAACCTTACTCATTAACCCAAGGGCATACTATGATACATCGCAAACCTTGGCCTTTTGGAAAAAAACATTGCAAGATCCGGTATTAACACTATGACTTGGATCCCTTTGTCGACTACGTGTCGTATACTCTTACAAAACTTGGATACCTTAACACTTCGCTATCCGATCTAAGTGTCAAGCTAGGGGCATCTGTTCTAGATCAGGTTATGGGTCACAGATCAAGAGCAACTCGACCCGCCAGAATAGTACTTCGATATCATTGCGTGTTATCTTGATGAATACACCTACCTATTTATTAGGCATAAATCTCTCAAATAATCTTTGATGGATATTGACACTAATAACATTCCACATAAATAGGAGAATTAGTTAAAAGAGATCACAATCTCTAATGGATTCTAATATTAAATAATTGCATTCAATACAAATTGCATTATGATTCTTAACACACTCTTATAAATGTCCTACAAGGTCTCAAAGATATGCATCTAATATGATATACACATTGCCTTCTATGGGTACGGTTTAACTTGAGCGTCAGAGTGTCTTTCACAGATACCCACTCCTTCGCACCATCGTTGCTGCTGTCGTTCCACAGAGGTTTCCACCATCATCTTCCTGCTCAGGTAACTCTTAGAACCCAGTTCTAGATAACATCTTTTCATGAAACAATATTTGTTCTATTTTCTCAGTATTCTTTTTATCATTTTATATATGAGATATTTGTTTTGATTTGTACCTGCTATAATATCTCGAATTTAATAACCATGGTATACTACCACAGTCACTAGATTCAGACTTGCTACTTAACAACTATACGATTTTCAATATAACATAACGACATTATATAGAAAATATGAGTCATGAATGAATATATAAATATTACACCACAACAGTATTCCTTATAAATACTATACATACATCATTTCAAAATAAACTACCTAGCTACACTAAGCTAAGCACTCCAAGCTCCTGCTTCTCTTTTTGAAGAACTCGCACTTGGATTTACATGGCAATACAATCGGGGTGAGAAATCACATCTTAGTAGCACTATTCCAAAATCAGCAGTTTATACAATCATACAAATTACACAACAAGAAGTATTCCACGCAGTTAAAACATGTTATCACAGTCATTCCAGCTATTTCGGGGAAAACATCAAGTGAAAACATTATATTACTAGAAAGGTGACAAAAGCCAAAATCATGTCCTTTCTCTTCCTAAAATAGAATCCCATTTTATAAGTTGTATAGAAAATTCATTTCCCTATGCAACTAATAAAATCACACTTCACATCACAGAAGTAAACTACACTTCATTCTCAGAAGCAAACAACAATAATATACAACCGCCCATACAATCATATACTATCATCATGTATGTATGAGTCGTAGTGAGGATAAATCCATCCCAACTACTCATCATACGTAGTAAGGGCGTCGCCCCACCTCGACTACTCTGGGTCGCCAAGAGTAAAGAAAGAATGTCCATCTTCAACTACTCTTTTACAATGAGGTATCTCAACCCATCAAACAACTAGGAGAAGCATTACACCTTAACTAGTCAAACCATACAATCCCTAGTTACCTATAATAATTAGAATCACAATTGATTTACATGCATCACGAATACACTTCATTCACAGAAGCACAATAACACTCCCATCTCAGAAGTATGCAACAACAACATCTCCCTCTCAGAGACACGCAATCGCCCATACAATTGCAATGTTTATGAGTTTATGTCATGATAACAACCGCTCATACAATTGCCATGTTATGTCAAGGTATGTCTAATGTATATGCCTATGCAATAACTTAAGTATGAAATGAATAATGCAAGATACCAAGTCCATGGTAATGTCATGAATGCATAAATCTTGACAAAGTAATGGAAGTCACATCCACAACCTTGGACAAGCACTGGAAGTCTATCCAGAAAATAACACTCTGGGTAGTGAAATCCATCAACTACACGGTCTTCAAAAATTCCGGGTAATGAGGATAAAGACCACCTCCACTGCCCCCTCGGGTAATAAGGATAAAGACCACCTCAATTGCCCACTGTTATTCCAAGAGAAATGAAGAAATGACCATCTTCAACTACTCTTTAATAGAGAAGGAATCACTCATCTCAACTAACCAAAGTTAGCATTACCTCGGGTAGTAAGGAATCCACCTCAACCATGTTTCACAACCACATCATGCAAAACAATTACTAATTACATCACATAATTAGTTTCACAATTGATTTATATGCACATCAAGTCCATTTTACAACATATTTTATCCAAATACTTGTAAAAGTAATTCAACACTCTCAAAAGAGTAAACATGAGTGATTCAAACACTTATGGAAACTCACTTTCTCAATTCACAATATACATATGTATATCCATGCCTAATTACCTCACATAAATAGCATTACAAATCACTTTGATTTATCACATTCTCACTTCATTAAACACCCTTATTAAGGTCTCATCACACTTGTAAAGACATACATGAAAGGTCCTAACACTTAGGAACTTCCAAGAACATCAAAAACATATTTTTGAAGATTTTGGAGCTCACGCCTCGGTACCCGCCGTCCCACGCTGCGGTGCCCTGCTCTCAGGTGGACCTACTGGACAGAGAATTGCCCCACGCCGCGGCATGCCACTATCCACGTCGCGGCATGCTCACGCCTTGGGCCACGCCGCGACGTGAGACTGCGATAGCAACTTCTGCAGAATTCTGCAGATGCGGGTTACTGTTCTATTGGAACAAAACCCACCTCTAATCACTCATACTTCACATCCAAGTGATTTACAACCTCCCACAAGGTTCAACTACACATAGCAACTCTTATTCCACTTTAATTTCACTCAAAACTATAGATCATGGATAATCATCTAACTCAAAACCTAAAACCCCAAATCTCATCCCAAATGGAATTTAAGGTATACACAGGCTGGAAATCCAACTTCTTGCTTCCATCAAACCAAAAATGTAACGCCCCTTTTTGGGAGGGAACGTCACATTGTCAAATAAAATAAAATGCGGAAATTAAATAAGCAAACGATTAAGACCCGGTTCATTTTATTTAATTGATGTTTAACCATGTGAGCAAAATTGGCAATATATTTTTTTTTGTTTTTTTTATATAATAATAATAATGATAATACGGAATGTGGATAAAAGTGACGAATAAAACAATACACAGAATTTGTACCTGAATAGCATACATATATATATATATATAAAATTTGATAGAACTGTTTTGTAGATACAAGCCTGGCCATCACCAAAAAGCAAAACTATACCCACCCCAAGGGAAACATGCATATATACCATCATGCATATACAAAATATACAACCCCACCAAAAATAAAAATACATCAGGCCCCCAAAAATAAAAACACTGGCAGCCATCAGTAGCCACCAATGATCATCGACCCCTCAGATAAAAAGGGACCGATTCAGGATCCTCAGGAGGACCCTCATCAGGATCTTCCTCATCTAAGGACACTTCCATCGGAACTACAGAAGCACGGGTCGGGGCCCGAGCGGTGGAATCAAAAGAATCCTCCTGCGGGGTGTAATAACGGGCACCCCACATCTCTCTAATGGGCAGGTAAAACTCCAGACGCAAGCTGAGGTAGCAGGTGAGGACAGGTGCCTCATGACGTCTCCAGGCAAGTGCTATCGACACGTCTCCCAAATACATGCAGCGGTCGGAGTTCAGGTTGATGTGCCAGCACTCTGGCCCCCCAAGGAAGGTCAGACACACATCTCCCAAGAACCCACGCATACGTGCAGACATCGTCGCAGTAGAAGTCAATCTTGTGCAGGCCAGAAGCCGGGGAAGGCAGGATCTTCTGTCTCCTTACCGTCGTCTTCGATCAGTACAGGGTACACATAAACAACAAATAATAGAAGCACAGGGAAAGAGGTAAGACATCCTACATCATTACCAGTTATAGCATGCTAGAAACAAAACGGCGCCACGCGCCCAAATAGCAATCCAACACATCATATTCAATTAATGAACAGTAATCTCAACAGTAAGTAATTAAACAGTTCCAGGCATATAATTATTATAATGACAGTTAAATCAAGTATAGTTACAGAAATAAGAATTAATGATGACAGTGTATATTATGACTCGTATGCATGATTTCCCAATTTCCTACTCCATGGAGGTAGACTCAATCAGTCGGAGAGAAAGATCAGGAGACATGTTTGTGACTCGGCTGCCGAGGCCAGTGCTATCAATAAATTTTCTCGTGCACAATCATGGCATTGCACAGACATTCTACACTAGATCACGATATAGGACAGTGTCAAGTCCGGATCGTCGGTGCGTTTGCATCGGTTTGCCCCACAGGCAAAGGAGCTACCAACTACCCATTGTGGAGGACCCGCACCCCGACGCCCCCAAGGTCATAACAAGACCCACACTTGTCTACTCGCACCAGCACTAAGGTGTGTTCAATCTCCTAGGTAACTTGGCCTTACAACAGTCCACAAGGACATCACAATGCATAAGATACTATGCATGCTCATGTATGATCCACAATCTCATACAAATTCACAATATGCCACATTGGGCCAACATAAGCATCATTATATAAATGGTCACTCACATGGACCCATAATCACGTAATATAAGTATCAAGCCCATTAATGCATCATTAGGTTCATTATGAATCCTAAATTAAACTTTGTCCCCCTTTCTAAGGTTCATGTTCAAGAATCAATCCTTATAGCCAACTTAATATTCCAAGACAACTCAATTCCCCATAACTTACATTTTATTTGAGCTCTTAGGCCTCACACTCTCATGTTCTTCACTCACCTAGAATCTCCTTAATTCTTATGACACTTTCACTCTTGGTTCTTTGAAAATTCATGAAGTCTTAGCTTTAATAAATTCTTCTAATTTCTTAATCATCCTTTTCATTACTTAGGTTTACAATTACCTAATTAATTATGCTTCCAATTCATTAAAATCACATTTTCCACCTAAAATTGCCTAGAGGCCGTGGCCTCCCCATTAGTCCAAATTTCAAATCTTTTCAAGTCCTAATCATGTACACCATTCCTTTAATTATTTTAAAGTGTTCTCTTGTCCAATTAACTCACCCAAAAATCCTAGGTTCTTGGCTCCAAAACCGTAGCCACCATAAGAATTCCAACTTCAAATTTTTCTTCCATTACATTCCATTTCATACCTTGATAATTTAAGTCTTATGCCAATTACAATTTCAACACAAACTCCTCTAATTTTCTAACCTAAAACCGTGGCACTCTTGAAGGGTGTTCAATCAATTTTTCATCCATTTTAAATCACTCAATCCATTCCAACAATCCATTATATACAACCAATCCATCCAATAGCATAAATGAATTAAAATTAACACATAACACAATTAATCATTAAATTCAAGAACAACCCTCATTAGGGTTCTTCACAAATCAACACAACCAAGGTTCCTAGATGCTAAAAATGGTTGAAGAGGAGTGTCTTCCTCTTACCTAAGTGAAGAAATCAAGAAGAACTCCAAGAATCCTCCTTGTATTTTCGGATTTGGCCTCCAAAATCCCTAAAATTGGAGACTTGTTAGAATCAACATCAAGGCTTGAAAAATAAGCCATGGATGGACATTAAAGAAACCATAATCACGAAAATGAGAGAGGAGAAAGAGTGGTCTTGAAACTTACCCAAAATGCTCAAAGTTGGAGCTTGGAGAAAATGGTGAAGATGATGGAATCTCAAGAAACTCCAAGAAGAAAAAGTGTTTAGAATGGTGAAAGGATTTAGGAAATGTAGTTAGACAAAATTTTTTGTGAAGATTAGGGTGGTGAAGGGTGGCTGGCCATGGAGCTTGGTAGAGAGAAGGAGGAGAGAAAAATGGAAGAAGAAAGAAGAAGAAATGATGAGAGAGAAAGTGTTTTTGGAAATTAATGAATTTTGGTGTAAATGAATTAATGAAAGGAAATGAATTTTCCTTGCTTGGAGGCTGCATTCCAGCCGTGTGGGGAGAGAGAGAGAGAGAGAGGGAATGGCTTCCAAGAGAAGCCAAAACACATGGGTCAATGCTTGGGTCAAAGCTTCTTAAGGAAGCTTTGATTATTTAATCAATAAATTTGAATTAAAGTAGATAGATTTGACATAAAGTAGATTACATTAGGATAATGTGATAAGATTTTTATTACACACTATTATCCAATAGATAACTTGATTACATAGTTGATGAAGTCGGTATTTAATTAATCCGACAAATGAATTTTTTTGTATTGATTTAATTGTATCCGTTAAAATTTCTCGAAAATTATGAAACCTCGTAAACGTGTCAAGTCTCGGGTTTAGTAAGATCCCCGTCGACATGTCCATAGTCCAAGGTTCTCAGAGAGAAACATCGCGTTTCTCTGGTTCTGCTCAGCGCGCACGTAAAACGAAGAATATATTAAAATATTCGACGGTTCCTAAAATTCCCGAAAATTCTCAAAAATTACAAATATTATAAAACGACTATCCGTCATATAAATTTCCAATTTTTAAAGCATTACAGTCATTTTCACGACTCTGCTCAATGTTCACGTAAAACGAGGAATATATTAAAATATTCATCGTTCCCGAATAATTCCGAAAAAATTCACATAAATCACAAATATTGGAAAATAACTATTCATGGTGAAATAATCAATTTCCGGAGTGTTACACTGGTCTCAGCAATTCTCAACCCAGTGTGTACGCAAAACGAGGAATATATTAAAATATTCGTCGTTTCCGAAAAATTCCAAAAAAATTCCTAAAAATCAAGAATATTATAAAATGGTGATTTATGATCAAATATGTATTTTTCGGGATGTTACAAAAAACACGCTATTCTCTAGGTTTCTAATAAGATTCATGCATTTACTAACATCAATACAAATTTCACACTTCAAAACCTCATTTTCTCCATTAGGTCCCCATAAACCAAATGAAGAAGATGGATTCAAGAAGTAAAAACAAGTTCTCCCTACCTTTTGTCGTCAAGATGAAGATGAAGCCAAGGATGAGCCACGGAAGATCCAAACTCCACTTGATTCTTCTTCCTTTCCCCTTTCTCTTTTTCTTCCTTCTCCTTTCTTCTCCTTCTTTCCTCTTTCTCTTTTCTCTTTTCTTTCTTTTCGTTTTCTGCCTCTCCTTCTCCTTTCAACCGAGAGTTAATAGGGAGAAATAGGAGGAAAAGTCTATTTTGCCCCTAAAACCATACTGAAACTTATATCTGCTAAGAACATTCAGATTTCACAAAATCCAGTTCTCTAACCTCCAACAGACTTAAAATAAACCTATGATTCATTAAAAATCTGTTTTTACCATTTTCATATTTTTCCATATCTCATTGTTGTCATCGTCCTAGATTAAAACACACAACCAGTATGCTTAAAAATACCAAACTAACCCTGATAAATCTCAAATTTTAACTGTAGCACACTTCACACATTTGTGACCTAGAAATAAACTCTCCAGATTTATTTCTATAAACTAAGCAATTTAAGTCACTTCCGGAGTTAAAAACAAATATTTTCTACACATAGCGTTGCAGCAAAGTGCCTAAATGTGCTCAAAAAATCACAAAACTTAACAGACATGTTAAGCAAGTATTAGGCTATCTCCGTATCCATATACAAGCCTAACATATTTTTCTAGGGTGTTACACCTACTACTCTACTCACATATACTTGCTATGAGTGACACCATACCTCTGAGTGATTTTTATTGTTGAGTGTAACTTTTGTGAAGATTGTATATGATTGAAATATGTTTTCTGATGGGGTGATCTGTTAATAATTTCAGCTCTTAAATGTTCTTTTGTTTGATCTAATTGGATTCCATATGGGTTTAATTGTTAACATTTAGCTAAGTTTCTGATTTAGAATTATCTTTGGATGTTTATTGTGAAACTTTGCTAAAATGTGATTATAAACACTCATAAACGTGTTGTGATTTTCAGGAGATTCATGAGTGATGGAGTCCATTGGTTTTGAACTATCGAGGAGAGAGTTGAAGGATTTAAAGGAATCAGTATCAAACTCCTAGAAGCAAAGGAAGAGAGCATGCATGAAGAATGAAGGCTGATTTGGATGATTTTGAACAACACGGCCCGTGTCAAATGACACGGGGTAGGCCGTGTAATCCTCTGACTTCACGAGGAAGAACCAGTATCAAGCTTGCCCGAGAACACGGCCCGTGTCAAATGACACGGGGTGGGCCGTGTTCCTCTCTGACTTTGGAAAACTTGGAAATTGGCCTCCAGAATCAGACACGGGTTGGGCCGTGTAACATGACACGGCCCGTGTCATCAGATCAGGATTTTGATTTCGTGATTTAATGCTAAAATAGGTTCCCAAACCTATAAATAGGGTTGCTTAGAGCCCTTAAATCCTGTCTGGACAGAGAGAGCCGTCAAGAAAACTGAGAGAACACGAAGACCAAGAAGGGGAAGGATTCGATTGAGGATTGGAGACTCGGATTCGAGCGATCAAAGATCAATCATTCTCAAGCCTTGGAAACTAGTTTGATTTTTAGTTTTTCTTTTCTTCTTCTGTTTTGAACAATGTTTTCCTTTAACTTTTATTGTGATTTTGAATTTGCCATGTGTGGCTAAACTCTTTGATTGGTTAAGGGAGGATGAAACCCTAGTTTTGATTATGTGAATCTTGCATACTTTCTTTATATCAACTCAATTATGTTTTTATTCATATGTTTCTGATCTTAAATCGATATAAAGGTTTTTATATTCTTTGCCAAATTTCGAAAGTGGTAAAACTAGGATTGCTATGCGCGGTTGCGGTGGTAAAACTCGTGAAACATATGATCTAAGTAATTTAATCCCGGTGTGTGATTAGACCTTAGTGTGATTGGTTTTCTAATTATTAATGCAATCATTAGGGAGGTGTAATAGCGGTTGCTTTACAAATAACTAATGGTTAGGGTTTGATTTGAGCGATTCTTGAATTAAGCTAAACTTAAGGAAGACATGAGATTTATCTCACAATCACATAAAAACATAATTGATCATGTTGGTATAAAGGGTATGTAAGTTGGCATAATCATATAAATCTAGTGGTGGATTCTATCTCTTAACCAATGTTTTTAACTTGATAATTCAATTTGTGTTTACTGTTTTGATTTAAGTTTATTTTTGCATTTTAGTTTTAAATTAACAAAACCCCCTTTTTACTTTCACTGTTTATTTTTCATCAGAGATTAATTTAGGGATTAGATTGATAGTGTTAATTGAATTGGTTCTCTGTGGATCGACCCTTGCTCACTACAACTGGTTGCAAGGTTTTTATAATTTTGGTGGAACTTGGCAACTATTTTTAATATTAATTTTTAATCATATTCCACACCACACCAAATTTTGGCGTTGTTGCCGGGGAATCAATTTTCTAATTGCGCTATTAATTTGTTTCCTATTTTTCTCTCTGTTTTTGTTATAATTTTAATAGTTTTATTTGTTCTCTTCAACTATCTTGCAGGTGTTCATGTCCGGTGAAGAGGTAAACGAGCAATTGCGAAACTTAAGGCATTACTTTGAACAAATCAGCTCGCGATTTACACCTGCTGACGTTGAAGTCGCCGTCACATAGAACTCTCCACTCTGCAAAGATCTCGAGATATCCGAGCCACCAAGAAGAAGTGATGGCGAAAAAATACATTAAGGATGTTAGGTGCTCGGATTTAGACCAACAACCTCTCGTGCATAGAAATTCCCGAGAATGAAGAGGCATTTGAATTGAAATCTGGACTGATTCATCTGTTGCCATCTTTCACTGGACTAGCCGGAGAGGACCCTAACAAGCATCTGAAGGAAATTCATGTTGTGTGTTCTAGCATGAAGCCCGCAGGAATTTCAGTTGAGCAAGTCAAGCTAAGAGCTTTTCCGTTTTCCCTAAAGGACTCTGCAAAGGAGTGGTTGTACTACTTGCCACCCTGATCAATTCAGACATGGCAGGATATGGCTCGGGCTTTCCTAGACAGATATTTCCCCGCATCAAAGGCCGCAACAATCAGAAAAGAAATTTGCGGGATCCAACAAAGACATGGGGAATCACTTCATGAGTCTTGGGAGAGATTCAAGAGATTGTGTGCTAGCCGCCCTCAAAGACCAAATTAGTGAACAACTTCGATCATACAAGTATTTCTATGAAGGTTTGCTAGGAATAGACCGCAACATGATTGATGCTTTGCCAAAGTGGAGGAGCCTTGGTTGATAAGACTCCTCGAGAAGCCGAATCGATATCTAGAATGGCTGCGAACACTCAACAATTCTTCACTCGGAATGATACGGGAGCGAGAGCGCTTAAAGAGGCGACACTACTAGTCCGAATCAAATGACACAGTTGATCGCCATGATTCGAAGCCGATGGACACCGGGAAAGCACCAATGCGGGCATGTGGGATTTGTTGCTCTTCGGGACATCCCACCGATATGTGTCCCACTTTACAAGAAGACACAAATGAAGAAGCCAAGGCAAAGTGGGGGCATTTTCTGCTCCATCCAAGAATTACAACCCCTACTCCAACACATATAATCCGGTGGAGAGATCATCCCAACTTTAGCTATGCAAAGCAGCCTCAAGCTCAAGCGCAACCCCAAGCCTATGGTCCTCCGGGGTTTCAAAGAAAGGCAAGCACCCTTTCCTCCAAGGCAACCACAAGTTCAGGCCCCTAGGCAACCTGAGCCTTCGTTGGAAGATCTAGTGAGGCAAATGGCCACCAGCAATATTCAGTTTCAGCAAGAAACAAGGGCCACTATCAGTACTTTGCAGAACCAAGTGGGCCAGTTGGCTACTGAGATAAACAAGGTGCAGAGTCAGATTTCAGGGAAACTTCCTCACAGCCAGAAGTGAACCCAAGAGAGAATGCTAATGTTGTCACTTTGCGCAGTGGGAAGACACTTGACGGACCCACATCTTCCCCAGCCACTGAAGATAAAGCTCAAAATTCTAAAGAGGTAGATGAGGAGGGGCTCAATTCTAAGACCCCTAAGGTAAGTGTTTCTGACCTGTGTCCTAAATATGTCACTAAGGCCCCTTTTCCGAGCAGGTTGGTTAAAAATAAGAGAGAAGAAGCGGATAAAGAGATCTTAGAGACTTTTAGGAAAGTTGAAGTTAACATTCCTCTGTTAGATGCCATAAAGCAAGTGCCTAGATATGCTAAATTCTTAAAAGAGCTGTGCACTAACAAAAGAAAATTGAAAGGTAATGAACGAGTTCAAGTGGGAGCAAATGTTTCAGTTGTGTTTAATAAGAAACTCCCAACTAAATGTAAAGATCCTGGCACATTTACTATACCATGCACTATCGGTAATGCCAGGTTTGAGAGGGCCATACTAGACTTAGGTGCATCCATTAATGTTATGCCCTTCTCTATTTATGCATCTTTACATCTAGGACCTTTAGAACCTACTTGGAGTTATCATTCAATCGCGAGACGGGTCTAATGCATACCCTAAGGGGGTTGTTGAGGATGTTTTGGTGCGGTCAATGAACTGGTGTTTTCGGCAGATTTCTATGTGCTGGACATGGAGGAGGACAAATCTCCCAACTCGCCCCATTCTCGTTGGGGAGGCCTTTCCTCAAGACTGCCCGAACTAAAATTGATGTGCATTCGGGAACATTGACTATGGAATTTGATGGAGAGCTGATTAGATTCAACATCTTTGAAGCCATGAGATACCCGAGTGATGTGCACTCTGCTTGTGTTATTGATTCTTTTGATATTTTTGAATCTTTAATTTCTACTGTTTTTGAGTCTGATCAGTTTGATGTCCTTGATACAATTATGACTCGCAGTGTAGATTTTCAGGGTTCACAGAAGGATGACCAAGGAGAGCCATGTAGCGAGGAGGTTAATGAAGTGGTGACAGCCTTACATAAACTCTCTTCCACATCAGAAGGGCATGAGGTATCGTATGTTGAATTACCATTTACTACTGATGTACCTAAACCTTCTGTTGTGCAGGCACCAGAGTTGGAATTGAAGGAACTGCCCTCCCATTTGAAATATATTTTTCTGGGTGAGAAGGAGACACTTCCGGTAATAATTGCTAAATCCCTCACCAAAGAGCAAGAGGAGAGCTTGATTTCTGTGTTGAAAGAACACAAGACAGCCATTGGGTGGACTATTGCAGATATCAGAGGTATTAGCCCCTCCATTTGCATGCATCGAATCTTAATGGAGGAGGGGGCTAAACCAGTGAGAGAACCACAGAGGAGATTGAATCCCCCGATGATGGATGTTGTGAAGAAGGAGATACTGAAGCTCCTAAGTGTGAGGGTTATCTACCCCATTTCTGACAGCAAGTGGGTAAGCCCGGTCCAGGTAGTACCAAAGAAATCTGGCATTACCGTGGTAAGAAATGCTGAGAATGAGCTTATTCCCACTAGATTACAGACAGGGTGGCGTGTTTGTATAGATTATAGAAAATTGAATGTCGCCACCAGAAAAGACCACTTCCCTTTACCTTTTATTGATCAAATGTTAGAAAGGTTAGTGGTCATTCTCATTATTGTTTCTTAGATGGGTTTTCATGTTATAACCAGATTGCTATTGCTCCGGAAGATCAGGACAAGACCACTTTCACTTGTCCTTTTGGCACCTTTGCTTATAGGCGAATGCCTTTTGGACTGTGTAATGCACCAGGGACTTTTCAGAGATGTATGGTGAGTTTTTTTTTCTGATTACATAGAGAACAGGATGACTTTAGTGTATTTGGGAATGGCTTTGAAAAATGCTTGGAACATTTAACTTTGGTTTTAAAGAGATGCATTGACACTAACCTGGTTTTAAATTGGGAAAAATGCCATTTCATGGTGGAAGAAGGTATTGTGTTAGGTCATGTAATTTCTGCTAGGGGCATTGAAGTTGATAAAGCTAAGGTAGAGCTTGTGCGTTCCTTACCCCCGCCCACAAGTGTGCGGGATATTCGTTCTTTTCTTGGTCATGCAGGTTTCTATCGGCGCTTCATCAAGGACTTTTCCAAGATATCAGCACCCCTCTGCACACTTCTCCAAAAGATGTGCCCTTTCAGTTAATGAGAAGTGTATGAAGGCTTTCACCACACTTAAGGAGTTGATGACCGAGGCACCTATCATTAGGCCACCAAATTGGGAGCTTCCTTTCGAATTAATGTGTGATGCTAGTGACTTTGCGGTAGGGGCTTTGTCTTAGGACAATGAGTTGATAGGGTCCCTTATGCTATTTACTATGCATCAAGGACCCTAAATGATGCTCAATCGAATTACTCTACAACCGAGAAAGAACTTCTTCTTGTTTTTGCTTTAGAGAAATTTAGATCATATTTAATTGGTTCTAAAGTAATTGTTTTTTCGATCATGCAAGCATTGAAGTACCTACTGGCAAAGAAGGAAGCGAAGCCAAGATTGCTTCGATGGATTCTGTTGCTCCAAGAGTTTGACTTGGAAATTAAAGACAAAAAGGGGAGCGAAAACTTGGTGGCAGACCATTTGAGCAGATTGGTGACTGAAGAGGAGGACATACCTATACCAGAGAGCTTTCCGGATGAGCATTTAATGGCTATCGCAACCACTATTCCGTGGTATGCTGATATTGCCAATTACTTGGCCACCAAAGACTTTCCGGCAGGCCTGAACAAAGCACAGCGAGATAAGCTGAGGAGTGATTGCAAGTACTACATTTGGGATGATCCTTACCTTTGGAAGCATTGCGCGGATCAAGTGATTCGGAGATGTATCCCGGATTCAGAGACTCACTCCGTTCTATCTTTTTGTCATACTTATGCCTGTGGAGGACATTTCGGCATGAAGAGGACAACCAACAAAGTACTTGACAGTGGTTTCTACTGGCCTACCATTTTTAAAGATGCTTATGATTTCTGTAAGTCATGTGACCGCTGTCGAGAGAACAAGTAATATTGGTCCACGAAATCAAATGCCTCAAACTCCCATAATCTTTGTGGAAGTTTTTGATGTTTGGGGCATTGACTTCATGGGACCGTTTCCTCCTTCTTTTGGTTTCTCCTATATTCTTTTAGCTGTGGATTATGTTTCCAAATGGGTGGAAGCTAAAGCCACCAAATCTGATGATTCTAAAAATATTGTGGATTTTGTGAAGTCCTTTATTTTTTCCAGGTTTGGCACTCCCAGAGCCATTATTAGTGATCAAGGAACACATTTTTGCAACAAAATTTTTGAAGCCTTGTTGAAAAAATATGGTGTGGTGCACCGGATTTCTACTCCTTATCATCCTCAGACTAATGGCCAGACTGAGGTATCCAATCGGGAGATCAAGTCTATCCTTGAAAAAACTGTGAATCCCACGCGCAAGGATTGGAGTACTAGACTTGCTGATGCCTTGTGGGCTTATCGGACTGCATACAAGACCCCTATTGGCATGTCCCCATTCAGATTGGTTTGTGGGAAGCCCTGTCACTTGCCAGTGGAACTAGAACACCGATCTTACTGGGCTATCAAGCAGGTTAACTTGCACTTGGAAGGTGCTGGCAAGCAGAGAAAACTCCAAATTCAGGAGTTGGAAGAATTGAGGAATGAAGCCTTTGAGAGTGCCCTCATTTACAAGGCCAAGACCAAAGCATTTCATGATCAAATGATCTCGAGGAAAAATTTCCACCAAGGCCAAAAAGTGTTGCTATACCAATCCAGACTCAAGTTATTCCCAGGTAAGTTACGTTCTAAATGGATTGGCCCATTTGTAGTAACTACTGTTTTTCCTTCTGGTGCAGTGGAGATCATGAACGAGGCCTCTGGCAAGGCATTCAAGGTTAATGGGCACCGTCTCAAGCCTTACCATGAACTTCCGGAGAATGCAGAGGTTGAAGACATGCCTCTTCTCCATCCGTCTTATGAAGCATAGTGAGGAGCATCACAATGTCTGGCTGAGGACAATAAACCAAGCGCTTTTTGGGAGGCAACCCAATCAGATTTGCTTTCTTTTCCCTTTCTGTTTCGCGTTGTTTAGTTTTTTTTTTTAGTTTAGCTTATTTTTAAGTGTTTCTTGCTTACTGATATCTGTTTCCTTGCTGCTTTGTGTGTTTTGATTTGCTCAGTTTTTAGTTTGATTGCTTGAGTTCATGGTTTGCTGAGTGTATGCGGTCCTGAGGAACAATTAGAGTGCTTCTTGTAAGTCAGCAAAGTACACGGGGTGGGCCGTGTCCAATGACATGACCCGTGTCCTCATGACAGCAACCCCATTACTGCAGAAATTCACACGGGGTGGGCCGTGTCCCATGACACGGCCCGTGTTTTCGAGGATAAGCCTTTTGTGATGATTCCAGAGAGGTCCACGGGGTTGGCCGTGTCATTTGACACGGCCCGTGTTGTCCTGACCATCAGCACCCCTGTTTTCCAGAGAAGTACACGGGGTGGGCCGTGTCAAATGACACGGCCCGTGTTGTCTTGCGCTGCTTCTTACTAAGACAGAGCAGTACACGGTCTTGGCCGTGTCATATGACACGGCCCGTGTATTCGTACCAGCGCTTCACTTAAACCCTGATTTAGGGTTTCTTGCCCCAATTTCCTCTTCTCTTCTTCTTCTCTGCGCAGGTCTCACGCTCATTCCCTTCCAATCTCCACCCATTACCTCCAAATAGCCTCTAATCTCCACCGTATTCCACCATTCCCCCTTCGATAGCCTCTAATCTCCACCATATTCCAACATTATCATTTCCCCCTCTCTCCACGCGTAGCTTCTCTCCCTTCTCTCCTTCATTTTTCTGATTTCACCTCAAACCACCACCACATTCTCTCCTTGCTCTGTTTCTTCTCTTGATGGGGCCTAAGAAGAGAACCAAGGTCACCGCTGCTTCCTGTTCACTTCACCCCCACCGTGCTTCCTCTAGGCGTGCCCGGTCCCCATCACCCCCACGTGAACCCTCCCCACCTCAGGTACCTGTCAATCCTATTGATAGAAAGATAGTGGTTCCCACTAGATTTTTGGATGTTGATACCCTTAAGGCCATAGGATTGCATGATGAGGTTTTTGATTTATTACGTAGGATTGGATGGGTAGATTTTGCACTTTTGCAAAGACCTACATTTGCTGAATTGATTAGGGAGTTCATTACTAGTTTTACCCGTAAGTTGTATCCTCTGAGTGATCAGGACAAGTGGCCTGGTGAGATCACATTTAGGATGTTGGGCAACTCTCACTCTGTTAATATTCACTTGACTCGTACGGTTTTTGGTTTTCCTGAGGGGCACAATATGTTACCTCGTGATTTTCATCCTAGCCGTGTGTGGTCTGCTCTGACAGTGTCTGGGTCTGGTGACTATGACCCTAAAAAGTCTAAGGCTTCTAGGCTTCGGTCCCCTGCACATCGATATATTCAGAAATGGTTAGCTAATACCATTTGTGGATAGTGGGACAGTCAAGGCACCATTAGCCGTTCTGAGTTATTTTTCTTGCATTGCATGATTGAGGGAGAACCAGTCTATGGGGGGTATTGGCTTTGTAATCAGTTTCATTATGCCGCGACCTCTTTAGCAGGCCGTATAGTGGTGGGGGGGTATGTGACTGCCATTGCTGATCATCTTGACTATTTGGATCTGCTGGAGGAGACACCGGTTCCGGGCTCCAATGTTATTGATGGGGCCATTTTGGTATCTATGAAGCTCTGTGCTCGTATAAATGGTGTCCTCACCTTACTTGGAGCTGATGGCACTGCCTTGCCTAGAGACGATCTGGACCATGAGCAGCATAAGGATATTGCAGTTTCCCCACCTTCAGAGTTTGCCACTGACGCCGGTCCCTCCACTCAGCATGGCACATCTTCCTATACTGCTGTTTTGGCTCGTATTGACTGCTTAGAGATGGACCATGCTGCTCGCTTCCAGTGCTTAGAGGACCGTTTTCAGGCTCTGGAGGTTGCGCGCGATCAGCGGCTGGATGCCATTGATGACAAACTTGATCTTTTGCTTCAGCGTTTTTCATTTCCCCCTCCCCCATCTTGATGTATTTTCATTTTCTTTTGAGGCTGTGTCCTTCATTTTGATGGTTTAATGGGCCTTATTCTGACTCCTTTTGGTTCCTCTTTTGTATTGAACTGAGTTTCATGATGATAGACTTAATTTCTTCGCATATACTTTGCTTAATTATTCAGATTCCTTTTATCTGTTGTATATGCTTTGACATTGAGGACACTACCTATTTTAAGTGTGGGGGGGAAGATTTGACGTTTGGGTTTGATCCTAAATTGCACATTCTGTTCTTAATTGCATATCTGGTGCATGTCTTTCTAATTGGTTTTGAGAGTATGTTGAGCAATGAGCAAGTGATTGATTTTTATTGACAGGTCTTTAAGCCTAAAGGAGTTGACTTTCTTGTTTCTAAACTTGCACTGAGAGGTTTTGAAAATTGAAAGGGTTTTGAGAATTTGATAAAATTTGGACCTAGTGAGTTTTTGGGCCTTAATGTGAATGACTAATTTTAAGTCATTTCTGTTCTTTGTTGTGTGACTCCACTTGTGATTATTTGTTTTTCAGAACTTGATTTGACTCTCTTTTAAGCTGCAAATGATCACTGCACATTTTTTTGAGATGATAAAGGCATTTCTTTCTTTCAGCCACTGGCCAAATAGCTATCCTGGTATTTTGATCCATTGTTCACCCCTTTGAGCTTGAATGATATCCTTTGTTTTTATTATAGCTCAATTCAAGCCTAATAGTGAAAAACCATTACTACCCTACCTTAGGGAGTAGAAGAGCTTAATAATTATGTTGGGAATTGTGTCTGAATAAGTGTGGGGGTGATTACACTGTTTTACCTGGATAAAATCTAGAAAAAAAAAAGAAAAGAAGAGAAAGAAGAAGAAGAAAAGATTGGTTGTTGAAAAGAGAAAGTCAAGCGAAAGATGAAGATGGACTGAAAAGTGCTGGGGTAATTGTGCAAAAGTGCTTGATTTTTATATTCCTTTTTGCTCTTCTATTTCCGATGGTCTAACTTGATTTATCCTTGATATATCTTACCTTGACCTTAACCCCATTACAACCTGATTAAAGACCTTTTGATCTTTGTGTGCATGTGATTTAGGTGGTGGAGAAGTAGAGGCTTGTCAAGCCTATGATAGGGCATGTTTTCATGAGTTGGTTGAGAGTAAATACAAGCCCAAAATACTTGAGTGAAAGAGAGTACATCAGTAAGGATTTATCATGTTGACTTAACCCTGATGTTGGATTGACTGGCTTGTTGATTTGGATTGTTGAGAGAGGAAATTCCTCGAATGCTTAAATACCTTGAAAGGATTGATGTGTGTAGATCTTTACTCATTGTTCAGTACTTTCATTACTTTTTGGGAAGCATGTGCTTGATTTTATGTTTTTGCCCAGGAGTGCAAAAGGATAAGTGTGGGGGTATTTGATCTGTTAATAATTTCAGCTCTTAAATGTTCTTTTGTTTGATCTAATTAGATTCCATATGGGTTTAATTGTTAACATTTAGCTAAGTTTCTGATTTAGAATTATCTTTGGATGTTTATTGTGAAACTTTGCTAAAATGTGATTATAAACACTCATAAACGTGTTGTGATTTTCAGGAGATTCATGAGTGATGGAGTCTATTGGTTTTGAACTATCGAGGAGAGAGTTGAAGGATTTAAAGGAATCAGTATCAAACTCCTAGAAGCAAAGGAAGAGAGCATGCATGAAGAATCAAGACTGATTTGGATGATTTTGAACAACACGGCCCGTGTCAAATGACACGGGGTAGGCCGTGTAATCCTCGACTTCACGAGGAAGAACCAGTATCAAGCTTGCCCGAGAACACGGCCCGTGTCAAATGACACGGGGTGGGCCGTGTTCCTCTCTGACTTTGGAAAACTTGGAAATTGGCCTCCAGAATCAGACACGGGTTGGGCCGTGTAACATGACACGGCCCGTGTCATCGGATCAGGATTTTGATTTCGTGATTTAATGCTAAAATAGGTTCCCAAACCTATAAATAGGGTTGCTTAGAGCCCTTAAATCCGGTCTGGACAGAGAGAGCCGTCAAGAAAACTGAGAGAACACGAAGACCAAGAAGGGGAAGGATTCGATTGAGGATTGGAGACTCGGATTCGAGCGATCAAAGATCAATCATTCTCAAGCCTTGGAAACTAGTTTGATTTTTAGTTTTTCTTTTTTTCTTCTGTTTTGAACAATGTTTTCCTTTAACTTTTATTGTGATTTTGAATTTGCCATGTGTGGCTAAACTCTTTGATTGGTTAAGGGAGGATGAAACCCTAGTTTTGATTATGTGAATCTTGCATACTTTCTTTATATCAACTCAATTATGTTTTTATTCATATGTTTCTGATCTTAAATCGATATAAAGGTTTTTATATTCTTTGCCAAATTTCGAAAGTGGTAAAACTAGGATTGCTATGCTTGTGATTGCGGTGGTAAAAAACTCGTGAAACATATGATTTAAGTAATTTAATCCGGTGTGTGATTAGACCTTAGTGTGATTGGTTTTCTAATTATTAATGCAATCATTAGGGAGGTGTAATAGCGGTTGCTTTACAAATAACTAATGGTTAGGGTTTGATTTGAAGCGGTTGTTGAATTAAGCTAAACTTAAGGAAGACTTGAGATTTATCTCACAATCACATAAAAACATAATTGATCATGTTGGTATAAAGGGTATGTAAGTTGGCATAATCATATAAATCTAGTGGTGGATTCTATCTCTTAACCAATGTTTTTAACTTGATAATTCAATTTGTGTTTACTGTTTTGATTTAAGTTTATTTTTGCATTTTAGTTTTAAATTAACAAAACCCCCCTTTTTACTTTCACTGTTTATTTTTCATCAGAGATTAATTTAGGGATTAGATTGATAGTGTTAATTGAATTGGTTCTCTGTGAATCGACCCTTGCTCACTACAACTGGTTGCAAGGTTTTTATAATTTTGGTGGAACTTGGTAACTATTTTTAATATTAATTTTTAATCATATTCCACACCACACCATGGGGATTCTAGTTATGATATGGAGACAATGAGAATATGTCATTGCAGCTATATTATTCACACACTTTGAGTTTGATGATAATAAAATTTTTGTAACAATTGTAGTGTTCTGATGCATGACTGATATTCATGAATTAAGATAAATTAAATTTGATTAAATTTGTTAGAGATATTATTCACTTTGTATTTTGTTTTAAGTCGCTTTCATTATTAGAAACTAGTAATAAGTTGATTAAATATTGTGATAATAGTTTAAATTTTATATATTTTTTTATAAAAAGTAAGTATTATTATATCTCATTATATTTGATTTTGATGACTTTGTGTTATTATTAATTTATTTATTAAAAAAATTTTGATATAATTTTTGTGATAAATTTTAAATTGTGTAAAAACTAAACAATTAGCCCCACAATTAAAAATAATAAAATAAAATATGAAAGTCCTAAAACTAAAAGAAATAAAGAAAACAGATTAGAAAAGATATTATAAGCTCATACATTGGAAGTTGGCCCACGACTTTAATGAAAAAGTGGATAAAAAAGCTATAAATAGAGGAGAATTGACAAGGAGTAGTAGTCGCATGCACACTAATGCCTCATGAGAATTGGTGGAAAAAGATTGAAGGCATGCCGCACGGAGCAACAAAGGACGAGAACTACAACGCGTAGGAACAGTGCAGTGCAAAGCAGAAACAAAACAGTATTAATGGAGAATTTTAATAAAATGATTTTGCTGAGCCCACAATTAAAAATAATAAAATAAAAGATAAAAGTCCTAAAACTAAAAGCTGCGGTCAAGTATTGTAAAGGTAAAGAAAATAGATTAAAAAAGATATTATAAGCCCATACATTGGTAGCTGGACCATGACCTTAATGAAAAAGTGACATAATCTAATTTGGATCAAAAAGCTATAAATTGAGGAGAATGGGCAGAAACAGGGAGAAGCAGTCGCACGCACAATAGCATCGCAGAATCGGTGTAAAAAGACTTTGAAGGTGGTATCAATAGGAGAAACTAGAGAATTTTGGTAAGATAATTTTATTATATTTTAATTTTATTATATTTATTAAATTTTTTGTATTAAAGAGATAATAAAATTTTGATTATTTTGATATTATTATGTTAAATTATTTTTATTTAATTTTAAGATTTAATATTTATTAATTTTATTTTTTATTAAATTATATAAATAAATCTTTAAATAAATTTAGTCATAATTTTTTTATATTTTATAATTTATTTATATTTTTTAAGTATTAATGATAACTATTAAATATTAATTATAATTTTTTATTAAAAATATATTTGATGATTTAAAAATTTATTATTAATTAAAAAAATTTATCATATATTTAATTATTATTTTTAATACTTTATTAATAAATATTTTAATATAAATCGTGCACTTGTGAATATTTAAAATGTTTTAAAAAAAGTCTCAACATTCCCCCTAGATTGGGTTCGACGAGGCCATTAATTTGGGCTTTGCTAGGAGTGACTGAACCGGTAGCCTCTCGAGTGGGTCTGTCTTGTTGATTCAATATCAGAGCTGTGCAAAATCGAAAGTGCCACCCTATGTATTCGGATCTTTGTCGCTAGTATCAGATCGAAATACTTAGATTCAGTCTGGTCCGCGTAATGTCTATGATATTATAAAATAAAATATTTTTCAATTAAATACTATTTCGATAATTTAAATTAGCATGAATATAATTCTTGATGAACTTATCAATTTAGAATGGAATCGAAAGTTGATTGAGACATAAATTTTAATTTAAAATCAATTGATCATCTTATATTAAGAATAGTAGTTTCGATTTACATTCGAAACAATAAGTTTAGAGAGTAATTACACATAGAAAAATTTCTAGAAAGAAGAAACTTTGAGTAAAGACCAGCAAATGTTCGAGAATGCAAGTTTGAATTCAAAAGAAAGAAGTTTTGAATTTGAAATAGAAGTTAGCAATAGTTGGAGATATGAAATCAAGACAACACATAGATTGCTGACAAAGATCGAGCAGTTATTAATGGCACATGCGATCAGGATTGACAAAGATTTAAGTGGTTCTTATTCGCTTCTTTTTTTAACTACAGCAAGTGTATGGATTGCACTTGACTTGTAATATAACTAGGAGTCGGATATCGTTTTCACAAGAATGTTGGCTTCCAATGCTAAGTATCAACCAATAGCCTATCTAAATTCTATTCAACAACATATAAAATAGGATAAAGTGCAGTAAAACTAATTTAAAGACATAAAAACGATAAATGAAAGTAAAGATAATGGTTTAGAGATTTAGGGAATCATTCTTTACCTCATATTTTAATTAATGCTACGCAATCCTTATAAACAACTAGTTAAGTTAGCTTGAGAATCTACTTTAGTTAAAAGCCTATGTCTAGGTCAGTTAATCCTGACTTCTTTCACCTAGCTCACTATGCTTCCATGAGAAACAAAGTGAAATTCACTAATGAACGATCTATTTTCAAACACATGATATGCATGTCTAAGAGATATATTTCTATTCTATTAGCAAATCAACTTACCTAAGCCAATTGAACTCATCGAACATACATCAACTATACACATGATCTCAAATCCAAATTCCTATGTCTAGGTTCATCAGATTTCAACAAATCACTTAGCAGGTGATCAAACTATCAAGAGCATTAAGATCTATATAATTGAACAAAACCAAACATCAATATATACTAAAGTAATACAAAGTCATTAATATTCATAGAAGGATTCGAAGTTATCCCTAAATATAACTCAACTACATCATGAAACACGAAAATCTATCACAAAAATCATATTCATGGAAGATGGAAGAGAGAAAAGAGAAAGGAGAAGGAAGGAAGCTCATGGATGTGATCTTTTATGCTTGAATCATCTTCCATAAGGAAGATGACCTCCAACCTTGGCTCCCCTAACCTCCTCAACTCCTAAAACGTGAATTCCAGCCGTAGCTTCTTTAGAACCTCCAAAGCTCTCTTTTGTAAAATCTGTTAAAAACGTATTTATAGGCTTAGGAAAACAGAGTCACGCCACAACGTTAAACATTTGGCACCGTGGCGCGTATACAATTAGGTCACTGGCGTCGCGATGTCTCTAACTTGCACCGCGACGCTCTGCTCTCAGGTCTTTCTGCCTGATGCAGGGAATGCACCATGCCATGACGTTACACAGCCTGTGCCGCGACGTTGAAGTGTTGGTCTTCAACTTGACTTTCTCTTCTCATTTTTACTCAAATGTTCCATATATCAGCTTGTTTGAAGTCATTCTTATAATAGAGAAATCACTAAATCATTAACAATTACAAATCCACTTAATCAATAACAAAGTAAGCATAATTTGCTCAATATCATATTAGAAAGACATCAAAATAGAATATAACAAATATAAGTACAAAACCTTCCAAATATGCATACAATGAGGACTTAAGCAATCAATGAAAACATAGTTACGGGACACAAATACCTACATTTCATGGAGTTATCAATTACCAGATAGAGATTACTAATCATTTAGACAGTTATCTTTGTCGTAGACACATGTCAAAATTTTGTAAACTAGATAGTTACTTAGGAAGTCTATACATATCAAGAGGGTGGAAACATTTAGGGGTTGGAAATTCTATACTCACAAATACTTGTAAACTCATGCTCTCACGTCCATCGACATTTCGAGCAAACAACACGCAAGTCTAATTCAATATGTTTTCCATCCACTTTCACTTTCACTTTCATTCATATATCTTTTACAAATTCAATGTAATTTTAAATCTAGTTCATTTACATTCAGTCTTTATTTCCTTTGCAAATTCTCTTCTACTCCTGATCAAGTAATTCTTTCAAAGATCATTTAAGTTCTTTTATGTGCTTTTATTTAATTGCTTTCATTACTTTTACGCAATTTTATTTTCTTGTAATTTACATACCTGTTCATTTACTTTGAATCATTTTACTTTATGCTATTTAATTTACATTCTGTCATATTTTATTTCGAATGCTTTTTCATTCCAGTCATTTTAACTTATTTTTCATTTATATTGATTTTACTTTACTTCTAAAAAAAAGGCTTTTAGATTTCCAATTTTTTTATCAAGCCAGGCATTTGCATGAAACTTTCGATTTTGGATTAGCATAACATTTGGTAAAATCGAAATCATTAATTTCATTCATTTAAGATATTTAGACCTGAATCCCAAGAGGAAGCGATTCCTTTCCCCGAATTGAGATCGAGAATCAAACTTCGTCCATAAACAAATGGTTTACCATAGTCTAATTAGTAATATTCGAAATATTTTGGTAAATAAATTGGTACGTCCAATGGGACGGTCAATTGATTAAAATCTTAAAGGTTTTTGCTAAGTATATGCATTTGAGAAGTGGTATGACACTGTTAAATATGTCTAAAAATACATCTTTGAGTGCTCAGAACCCTTAAGCAGGGAATAATGGAACCAGTGGCAGTAGTGACACCATAGTCACTGCAAATTTACCACAAGCCCTGGAGCCCGTGATCAGTGAAATCACAGGGGTCCTTGTTTTGAATTTAGAAACCAGAACTCTTGGGCTAAATAGAATTGTACCCTTGTATGGTTTGCCTCCAGGGTTTGCTCCCCAAAATGTTACACAAAACATAGGGACTGGCCAAGCCACATACACAAGTCCTATACCCAATATTTCACCTAGAAACCAAATGAAAAATGCTGGTGGCCAAGGTGCAGGAACAAGTACCAATCGAACTGATAGGAAAAATATGAGACTACCAGTGTTCCCTAATATGCCCAGGGATATGTCTTCGATTCTTTTAAGGAATACGAATACTGCCTTGAACAATATCAGGCAACAGATTGATGAAAGTAACCATGAAATAGTTCATATGCTGACTCAACATATGACTGCTATAATAACACCACTCATAGAGTCAATCAATAATACCTACATCACATTAGCTAGGCAAATGGGTAGGATTTCAATTGTTTTTGGTAACCTAGAAGATTCTATAGGTAATCAAATGGTAAACAATCAATCTATTTATCAAGAAAATGCCCAATTGGTAAATAATCCCAACGTTAACAATACAGTTGAGGATAGCCAACCAAGAGAGATTCCACAAGGTCCAAATGTAGGATTTCGAATAGTCAATTGAAATCAAGATGCTGATAATCTTCTAGAAATGATTAGACTTAATAATCTTGGGGGACAACAAAATATCAACCAAGCAGTGGAACAAGTGCTGAATAGGTATAGTTTTAATATGGGATATGCAAATAGACCCTATTTTGTGTTAGCTTTCCCTGAATTTATCCAGCAAGTAGAATTACCTAGAGGGTACAAATCACCTAAAATCTCTAGTAAATTTGTTAGGGAAAGTGGAGAATTCACTGTAGAGCATATTGCTCGATACACAATCGAAGTTGGGGAGGCAACCTCAAATGAATATTTAAAAATGAAATATTTTCCCAGCTCTTTAACCAAGAATGCCTTTACTTGGTTGACAACCCTTCCACCAAATTCGATTCACTCTTGGAATCAATTGGAAAGAAATTTCCATGACCAATTCTTTAGAGGAGAGACAAAGGTAAGTCTCGTAGATTTGTTTAATATTAAAGGAGGCCATGAGAAGTCCATAGATGATTACTTGGCTAGGTTCAAGCAAATGAAGGCTAGATGCTTCACTGTTGTTCCTAAATTCGAGGTGGTCAAAATGGCTGGTGGTGGTTTAGATTATTCTATTCAAAAGAAACTAGTGAACCACCAACTCTATTACATGTCTCAACTCATTGACAAAGTGAGACAAATCGAGTAGTTAAAACTAGAAAAGGAAAGATTTAAGAAAAATCTGAGAAAAGAAAAGACTGCTTATGTTGAAACTCCTGATATTCGGGATAAGTACTTTAAGAAATCGAAAGATAATAAAGTAGCCTATGTCAAAATCGATGAGGGTGTAGATGATGAGGAAAATGAGGTTAACATAGCAGAACTAAAGTTTGGTCCTCCTTATACTTGTTTATCTTTAGTACCTAATCGAATCAAGGATAATATAAAATCCTCTACTAGGCCAACTTATACTTTCGATATTTCTAAAGCTAATTTAATATTTAATGTCTTATTAACAGACAAACAAATCAAGCTTCTTAATGAATATAAAATTCCTTCGACAGAAGAAATAAAATGTCAAAAATCTTGCAAGTATTATGGTCATTCGACTAACAATTGTATACGTTTTAGGGATTTAATTCAAAAGATCATCATGGAAGGAAGACTGATATTTGAGAACAAGAAAAACATGAAGGTGGATGCTGATCCATTCGAAATGAATGCAAGCTATATAGAACTAGTTGGCTTTGCTCAGGTTAACATGGTCGAGGTGGGCGAATCCTCTCTTGTCCCCACTAACTGCGGTTTTGATGCGTTCAAGGCCACAGAGGAGCAAGTTTTCCCTAAGGCAGGGGAAATTTTAGTTGAAATCCTCTTAAGGAAGAAAGAGGATGACATGGAAGTATCTCTCTGTCCGAGATGTAGTGTTGTGTTCGACAGACTGGCTGCCAAGTCTTATCAGGTAGCTCTGAAACAGAAGAAGCAGAAGGAGAAAATCCCTGTAGGAGGCTCGATTAATATCAGCACTCAGACTATGAACCACAATGCAGTGGTATTGCAGGAACTTGAAAGAGCAAGGAAGGAAAAGACCAAGGTGCCCCATTCCAATGTGGCACCCAATCAGTGGGAAAGGAACAACCCACAACCCCACAAATTTTAGAATAGGCCATTCTGGCCAAAGGTGGAATATGGGATGAATCCCTTCGCAGGAAGACCAAATGCCTGGTTTTGAGGAGAAAGTTTGAACTCGAACCAGAACTTAGCCCTATACCCTTTGGAGTCTCAATGGCACAAAGTCCAACTACTTTGATAACAATAACTACAACAATAGGCATTGTCCAAGCAACATGAGCAGCAAAGGTCATATGCCCAAGTGGTTCAAGGACCACTCCTGAAAACAGAAAAACAAAAACCTCCTAATCTAATGGATGAGGATATTATCACAGATTCATTCGAATCTGGTTTTAAGGATGATCTGGACATCATTTTTAGTGTTAATATGGTGTCCTTTCTCTCTTATAACTTTTCCATTTCAGGTGACCAGGAAGTGAACTAAGAAGAGGACTTTGAAGATGACTCAAAAGAGACCAGTTAGTTCATAGTTGAAGAGGATACCGTCGAAGTAATGGAGAACTCTGCAGTCTTCAACATTCCCTCTCTCGAAATGAAGGGTCATCTGCACCCACTATTTATCAAGGCAACAGTAAATGGTAAATTAGTGGGTAAAGTGCTAATAGATGGAGGGGCTGCCATTAATCTGTTGCCCAAGAATTTGCAAAAGAAGTTTAGCAAAACAGAGGCAGATTTGTTGCCTCACAATATGGTAGTGACAGACTTTAATGACAAATCCTCCACATTGGAAGGGGCTGTGGTACTTGATGTCAAAGTGGCTTCAGTCACGAGGGCAACTTTGTTCATAGTTGTTCCCTTAAAGGCCAGTTACAACCTTCTGTTAGGAAGGGAATGGATTCATGTTGTAGGAGATGTCCCTTTGACCGTTCACCAGAAGATGTTCATATGGAACTAGAGTGGAGAGCTCAAAATGATAGAGGCTGATGATACTCTCTACCATGTCAACCAAAACCATACAGATTTGTAAATATATGTGCCTAGCGTCAGACCATTCTGCATATGGGATTCGATAGCTCTCGATAGTAAGGGGATCAAAATGGTGACCCTTACACCAACAGGTTTTTCCATCATTCCAAAAGTTGATTCATTTTAGCTTAGAAATTGTAATAGTTCTAGGGCATACAGATGCCTATTTAACATTCTAGGTTGAGTGTATTCGGCCTCAAGTTGTAATATAAATGGAACTTAAGTGCCGTATGGCTCGAATTGCAGCCTATATGGTTGAAAATTGCACTGAAAGTGCAATTTCGAGTCTTGTGACTCAAATCTCAATCTATATGGCTGAGAAATATGGTGTTATTGAAGATGCCAACATAGATTGTATTTATGATTACTCTTCTCTAGGATTCGAACAAGCTCCTTTGTCTTTTGATGTTAAAAAAATAGAGGTACAAGATCCTTTAGAAGAGATTAATCTAGGGAAAGATGTAATATATAGACCTACTTTCATAAGTAGTTTAATAAAATCTGATTTCAAGTATGAGTTGATTCACCTGCTCGAAGAATATAAAGACTATTTTGCATAGGAATATGAGGAAATGCCTGGGCTCAGTCGAGATTTGGTAGAACACAGACTACCAATTCGAGCAGGACAAAGACCAATCAAGCAAGCTCCAAGAAGATTTGCCCCTGAAGTGGTCTCGAAGATCAAAGAAGAAATTGAAAGGTTATTAAAGGCTAAGTTCATTCGAACTTCCAAGTATGTTGACTGGATTTCTAATATTGTTCCTGTTATGAAAAAGAATGGTAAGTTAAGAGTATGTATTGATTTTTGAGATTTAAATTTTGCTACTCCTAAAGATGAATATCCTATGCCTATTGCTGACATGTTGATTGATTCAGCCTCAGGTTATGAAATTTTAAGTTTCATAGATGATTATTTTGGGTATAATCAAATTTACATTACAAAAGAAGATGTGCCAAAAATAACTTTTCGATGTCCTGGAGCAATTGGCACTTTCGAATGAGTAGTCATGTCATCCGGTTTAAAGAATGCTAGAGCCACATATCAAAGGGCTATGAATACCATTTTTCATGATATTATTGGTAAATTCATAGAGGTTTACATTGATGATATGGTGGTCAAATCGAAATCAGAAAAGGAACACTTTTTGAATTTGATGTAATTGGCTAGCTGACATGGACAATGATTTTGATGATAACAAACATTAAGATGATGAGAAGATCAAGTCCAAGGTTTTCAAGATTAGCTTTAGGACTTAAGGTCTTTGTAAGGAGACTCATTGGATATCTCATTGATTTTGGACACAAAGAAATATTTTCAAAATTGTTTTAAATTAAATATCACAAATCTAAATCATGGTTTTGAAAGCATTTAAAAGTGTTAAAAGCCTTTTTTCAACAGAGGTATTCAAATACCATTTAAAGGTATTCGAATAACATCCTAGTATCACGTTTTTACAAAGCTTTTTAATCAGAGGTATTCGAATACCTCGATGGTATTCGAATACGGTATTCGAATACCTCCTGATGGTATTCGAATACCACAGGATTTCCCAAGAAATAGAAAGAAACGGCTATAATTCAAATTTAAATGGATATTAATTGTTTAAACGACTCTTTTTCTCAAATGTTTATAAATAGAGACCTTGGGTCTCTTCTAAAGGTTGCCCAACCACTTGAATTATTTTTGCTTGTGTCAAAAACGTGATTCACTATTTTCTCTTATTTTATCCAAGCTCTTTTGCCAAAATCTTGAGATATCCTTAGAGAGCTCCATAGTGCTTCAAGTTGTAATATTTGCTCGAGTGAGAGTTTCTCTTCTTCATCTATTTCTCGATATCTTGTATTGTGAGGGTGAGGTATCCCTCGGTTTTAAAAGGGTGAGGTATCCCTTGTTGTAAAGAAGGTGAGGTATCCTTCAAAGGGGGTGAGGTATCCCTCTAAGGTTTGTGAAGGGTGAGGTATCCTCATAATGAAGTGAGCTTTAGCACAAGGGTAGAGTTTTCACTGTGTGTGAAAAGTGCTCTATTGTGTAAAGGTTGCAAGCACTGTTTTTAAGCTTGTATTGAATAGTAAAAAATCTCGAACGTGTTTCTTTGGGGGCTTTTGACGTAGGCCACAAGTGGTTGGTGGTCGAACCACATATAAACATCGTGCTAAATTTTTTTTAGTTCCTTAATCTTTTGTCTTTCTGCACTTTATTTATTATATCTTGCAATTTAATTTCTAGTTGTTCTTCTTATCTTCATCTTATTCACGCCTTTTATTATTTAAATTCAGCATAGTTTATTTGTTTAAGGCTTTTGCAAAAAATTCTTAAATACTCAATTCACCCCCCCTCTTGAGTACTGAAGCCACTTGGGTAACATTTGAGACAGTCATTCTAAAGAATAAGGAAACATGGATTGAAAATGAATCCTATTAAATGTGCTTTTGGTGTTTATGCAGGAAATTTCATTAGATTCCTGGTTCAGAAGAAAGGAGTAGAGGTAGATCAGAACAAAACTAAAGCTATTCTAGAAGCATCACCTCCTTCGAATAAGAAGCAACTCTAGTTTCTGCTTGGAAAAATTAATTTCCTAAAAAAATTCATTTCAAATTTTTCTGGGAAAACCAAAGTCTTCTCTTCACTCTTGAAGCTCAAAACTGAAGAATAGTTTAGATGGGAAGAAGAACATCAAGAGGCATTCGGTCAAATCAAGCATTGTTTGACTAATCCTCTAGTAATGATGCCTCCAGTGCCTGGATGCCCCTTGAAGTTATATATTTCAGCATCAAATGAAACTATTGGGTGTATGTTAGCCCAAGAAAATGAGAATGGAATTGAAAGAGCCATTTATTATCTTAGTAGAGTTTTGATAGATGCTGAAACAAGATACAGTACAATCAAGAAATTATGTTTAGCTTTATATTTTTCTTGTACTAAGCTAAAGTATTATGTAAAGTCACACAATGTACTTGTTATTTCAAAAACTGATATAATAAAGTACATGTTATCCAAGCCTATCTTGTATGATAGAGCAGGAAAATGGGCTCTTGCTTTAACAAAATTTTTCTTAAAGTATGTACCACAAAAGGCTGTGAAGGGCCAAGTGTTGGCAGACTTTTTGACTGACCATCCTTGTGTTGACATCGAAGAAAAAAATGTTAACTACGTGGGTTTTAAACCATGGAAGTTATATTTCGATGGATCAAAACACAGTGGACGGGTTGGTCTTAGAGTTCTAATTGTTTTGCCAATTGGAACTCCAACTAAATTTTTATTCGAATTGAAACATGAGTGTTCGAATAATGAAGCTGAGTATGAAGCTTTAATAGCTGGCTTACAAACTTTAATGTCACTTAAAGCCAAAAATATTAAAGTGTTAGGTGACTCTCAGTTAATCATTAAACAATTGACTCGAGAATATAAATGCATTAACCGAAATTTGTTTAAATACTTTACTTTTGCAACAAGGTTATTATGTGAATTCGATGATGTTATATTGCAACACATTCCGAGGGAAGAAAACTATGAAGCTAATGAGCTTGCCCAAATAGCTTCAGGTTGTAAGATTTCGAGTTTCACTTTGCTTAAATTAATCGAAATTAGAGAAAAGCTATATCCTTTCGAAAATTTAGAAGTATGTCTAATCGAGGATGTGAATGATTCTGATTGGAAAAAACTAATTATGGATTATTTACAAAACCCAAATATAGTAGTCGAAAGGAAACGAAAATATAAAGTCTTACATTATGTTATATTGGGTCAATTACTTTATAAGAAGTCAATAGATGGGAATTTACTGACATGTCTAAGTGAGAAGGAAGCATTCACAGTTTTAGCAGAAGTTCATGAAGGCATTTGTAGTGCTCATCAAGCTGGTGAAAAAATAAAATAGGTATTGCATAGACGAAGGGTCTATTGGCCCAAGATGGCTAAAGATTGTCATTTATATGCTAAGTCCTGCGAGGAATGTCAAAAGCAAGGAAACATTCAGCATGTTCATACGAGTGATTTATATTCGATTATAAAACTTTGGCCATTTCGAGGATGGGCTCTCAATTTGATAGGTTAGATTCATCCACAATCTTCGAAAGGACATAAGTATATATTAGTTGCCATCAATTATTTTACTAAATGGGTTGAAGTTTTTCCTTTGAAGGATGTTACTCAACAAGATATTATTAATTTTATTGAAGAAAATATTATTTATAGATTTAGTATCCCTCAAACTTTAATTACAAACGAATGTATTGTGTTTACTGGTCGTTATATTACTGAGTTTGTTAAGACAAGGAATATCAAATTACTTACTTCGACTCCATATTATGCTCAAGGTAATGGACATGTCGAAACAGCCAATAAGATTTTAATTGGTTTAATAAAGAAACATATTGGTCAAAAACCAAGAAGTTGGCATGAAACTTTGACCCAAGTTTTGTGGGCTTATCAAAACTCTCCCAAAGAAGCTATTAGCACTACACCCTATCAATTGATTTACGGGCATGAAGCAGTATTACCAATCGAAATTAACCTTCAGTCAATTAAACTACAACGTCAAGATAAAATTCCTACTCAAGATTATTGGGACTTGATATTTAATGAACTAAATCAATTAGATGAGGGAGGATTAATTACTTTTGAGAATTTGATTCGACAAAAAGAAAGAATTGCATGATTTTATGACTTTCGAGTCAAGAGAAAAGAGTTTGTTTTAGGTGATTTAGTTTAGAAGGTTATCTTACCTATGGAGAAAAAATCGAAGTTGTTTGGAAAATGGTCCCCAAATTGGGAAGGACCATATAAAATTGAAAAAGTATATTCTGGCAATGCTTATTCAATTACGAATGTTAATACAAACGAAAAGATTGCTTCAATAAATGGTAAATATTTAAAAGTGTATAAACCAGCCATTCACGAGATCAAAATCTTGTGATAAAATTCTAAATTTCGATTCAGAAGTAATCAAAAATTAAGTTATCATTACAAATAAATATACAATTTTTTTTATTGAAGTCTTGAAAACAAAGAGACCCAAGCATCTAAGATTTGATCTTTTTCTTTGGAAGTTGCCTCGAGGGATGGAGCTAATTCTTGAATAGCTTGCTTCACTTGGTTACCCTCGGCTGTCCACCGCAGATTCTCTTTGTCAAGAGCTTGTTCTTTACTTGCACAATCCTTAGCAAGGGTTCAAAGTTCACCCTATTGATCTTCAAGTAATAGCAGTTCTTGTTTGAGTTCAACAATTCATTTTTTGTTTTGAGTAATGTTTTGCTGAGTAGATGAGAGAACAGAGGTGAGCTTTGAACGCTTTCTCTTGACTTTAGCAATAATCACCATCAATTGGTTCTTCTTTTTGAGTAGTTTCTAATTGCTGGTGATAACTTGATCAAGGTTAGGAAGTTGGGTTGGCAAATCCTTTGTAAGGTTAACCAATTCTTGAATTACTGATTGGGCATTCGAATCCAGAAGATGTTTGTTTCAATTCAGTTGGTCAAGTAGCCTAAACAATTTTTCTTGTTTGTCCTTGACCGCCATATCTTGATCTATCCCCAGAATGGAAAGATCAATCAGCTTTTTTAATAGCTAGGGGGCAGAAATACTTTGGATTTTAGCTTTAGAATATGCTGTAGAATGATGAGACTTCGAAGATATAGATCGTTTGGACAAAATATCTTCCAGTTGTTTCTGTACATCATCCTCGTCTTCATCATCATCGAGGCATATGACTTCTACTTCTTCTTCGAAAGTAATTTCAGTTTGTCCTTATTGGATTTTAGCAGAAGTAGAAAAGATAGCCTCAGAAATTTGGATGGCTTTGATCGAGATAGGAACTTTGATCTCAACAGCTATGATCGTTTTAGGTGGAGGAATGATGTTTTCCTGAAAATAAGAAAGTTTGATTTTAGAAATAGTTGAAGCAATCCATGTATATTTAATTTTGATAGTAACAAACTTGAACATTTGTCTTGATAATGGGGACCTCAAATTGGGTCCAATTTCAGAAACTATGTGTTCCTGAAAAATGTAAAATAACGAAGTTAGCATTATTCGAGATAAATAAAATAAATTTACTAAGTGTCAAACCTCAACATTAGCTTCAATGGGGATATCCTGAGCCCCAGTGCTGGATTCTTTTTTAGCTTGAGTTTTAGCATCGAACATCCTATCAAAACAGGAACTCAAGGTTAAGGTTGCTTCTGGCCCATGAGTGAGTTGGTCTGGAATGAAATTTAAATCCTTAAGAGAAGAAGGGATAGGAGAAGAAGTCTTGAATCTTCTCGAAGAAATCAGAGTAGATTCCCTATGATCTTTGGGGGATGATTCCTGTTTGAAATAATAAAACATTAAATTATTTTAAAGATTTCAATATATATATATATATATATAAAACTCACCAATGACGGCTCAGCTCTCTCCATGTTAGATGCTAATTTTATATTTTTTGAGGAAATGAGCTCTTCATCTTGTTTCAAAGATTCATCAAAGCTTTCAGAAAGAATGACTTGTGCCTGTTTCGACACAACGTGCTTTACACGACCAGTTTTTGCTGGGCTTTTAGCAATTATCTTTTCCTAGAAAGATGGAAAGAGGTTGAACTTGTAATTGACATTGACTAAAGCAATGGTTTTGATGATAACAAATAAGGACAAGGAATGGAAGTGCAAAGATCAAGTCCCAAGGTTCTTCAAATTTAGCTTATAGGACTTAGATCTTTTGTTAAGGTAGAGAGAATCACACTAGCTCATCTCTTGTTTTCATTCAACTTAAATATCTTTACTAAACCATGTTTTATATTGATCAAGTTTGAAGAAAATATTTTTAGAAAGGATGAAAAGAAAATCATGTTTTATACTTGTGAAAATACTCATCAAGTTTGTGGAAAATGTTTTTAGAAAGGTTGAAAATGATTTGGGAAAGTTTGGTTATGAAATCCTTTAGAAATCTTGTTTTCTTGGTAAGCCATTCTTATATTTTTCTAAGGCTCCTAACCAATTAGGTCATTCCCCTAATTGGTTATTTGATAAGTCAGTAGCCAATTTCTAAAGCTCCTAACCGATTATGATAATCTCCTAATTGGTTATTTGATTCATCAGAAGCCAAAGTCTAATGCTCATAACCGATTAGGTTCATTCCCTAATTGGTTATTTGACAAACTTGAAACAAACTTCTAAGGCTCCTAACTAGTTAGCCAATTCCTTTAATTGGTTATTGAGTGAAAATGTTACGCATGATTCTTTTAAATATCTCAACCGATTAGGCCAATTCTCCTAACCAATTAAGAGAATTCAATAACCAGTTATTAGAGTTGCAGAAAATGAGTTTCAACGACTCTTTTTGAATATTTAATACACCCAACTACTCTTAACAGCTCTTAATTTGTTTTAGATATAAATCTAAGTTGTTAGGCATTAAAGAAAAGTTGTAGAATAATCTGAAAATTATTCTTGAGCATTAAATTTGTATTTCATCATCTCTTTCTCCAAAACTCTGTTTTGAGCCTCAAAGGGTGATTCCTTGATACCCATAGTGCTTCAATTTGTATTTTCTACTCTTTGAGAGAGTTTCTATCATTTCAAACACTATGTGTAATCTGTAAGAAGGTAATGTATCCTTCAAAGGTGTAAAAAGGGTGAGGTATCCCTCAAAAGTTGTGAAAGGTGAGATATCCCTTATTATAAAGAAGGTGATGTATCCTTCAAAGGTTGTAAAGGGGTTGAGGTATCCCTCTAGTGAAAAGGGTGTGGTATCCCTATTTTGAGGCTCAAGCACAAATTGTGAGGTATTCCAAGGTGTGGTGAGTGTTCTATTGTGCAAAGGTTTTTAAGCACCCGTTCAAGCTTGAAGTTTAGTGGAAAATCTCGAGTAGATTGCTTGAAGATTGGACGTAGGTCACAAGGGGTGGCTGAACTAGGATAAAGTCTTGTATTTGCAATTCTTAACTCTATCTCCTTTACATTCGTACTTTAATTATACATGCTATGCATGTTCAGCTGTATGTGTTGATTAATAATATCAAATTGTTTAATTTCTTAATGGTGTTTTAAGAATTAGTCATCACCCAATTCACCCCCCTCTTGGGGAATGGTTGTCATGACTAACAGAACTAAGGTTAAGACAAGTTCATTTAAAAATATAATAAATAAAATCATAAGTTAAAAATCATTTACCGCGGATTGTTGAGGAATAGTAGGTGTGGTTTTTTCGATTACCTTTTTCTTGGCAATTTTTGTTTTTGAAGGTGCTGGAGGAGGTTTTTTTTCGAGATTTGAGATGATGAAATTGCCCCTGAGACTTTCGATTTTGTTTTCTAAACTTTACTGGGTCTCTGAGGTTCATCATCCCAGTCTTCTTCAACCTCCATTACTTTAGTCCCTTTTGAGACTACAATATAAAATTTTTTAGCATTAATTGTTGGATCGAAAACAAGTAATTATGAAGTGGTTTTAGGTTTTTACTATATGGTGGATATTTTATTATTCGAGTATATCCATTAATCGGAACTCGGCAGGTGTCCAAATAGCAGTTGGCAAAAGTTACTTCTCGTTTCTTCGATTCTTTAATAACACCTAACGCTCCACCTTTGGGGTCTAGATATTTGTTGGCCATGCCAAAATGAGCATTGGGGAGTGGAGGAAACATTAGTGGGGTTTCGAATAATTCGAATGAAGCCAAAGGATTTGAAACCAACGCACCAATGCAACAAGCGTAACATAGTTGATAATGTTCTGCTCTCTTTTGTTTTAGGACTTACTCAGCCTCTCGAACTATTAGTCTTACGTGTTTAGGATCATATTTAACTTTAAAGAATTTCTCGAATTTGGAGATCTCTTTAAGATGCATACCTTTGGATTTCTTGGTTGTTACTCTTGTCTGCACAAATGAAGTAGGATTAGTAAAACGTTGGAAGCATTGTTCGATTGCAGGCTTCTGAGTAAAGTAATATTCTCTCCACTAACTTTCGAACCCTTGGGTCAAGTAAAATGATAGGGAGCACTCAAAAGGATTAAAATCCTCTCTCCTTTCAATATTTTGCTTCAAGAAATATTTATATTGCTTGAGATCCATATCCTCAGACTCACATATTTGGTATTCATCTTTTAAGGCAATAGAAGCTGGAATGCACTGGGAAAACCCAAGTTGTCTTGAGGTGCATGAAGGAAGGTAGAATTGAAGGCTAAAATCGTTTGAGTTTGGAAGGCCAGGAGATAGTATTTGAGTGGTCAAAGTATGAACCCAAATATCCAAGTTTTCAGATTGAGCCCCTAGAGTCTCACAGAAAAATGGTTCTCGAAACCAATTAGGGGCACAATCACGAAGAGCAAAAGGTGAAAAGTTGAAGTTGTCGGATTGATGTTGCATGGTCATAAATAACGAGAAGAAAATTTTGAAGTCTTCAACTTCATTGCTTGGTTTTGAGGAATATTGAAGTTAGGATAGTCGAGGGCCCTCGATCTTTGTGTAATTGGTGGTTGAATTTGTAATTTGAAGGTGAGGCTCGAAAGTGGAATTAAGCCAGAGTTGCAATAGCTAGAAAGGTTCACTAAGGTTATTGAGGGGTTTATCATTCGATCGAAGTAGGCCAACTACTTCTGACATCGAAGAATAGAGTTGAGCAATGATCAATTTGTTCAAACAAAGAGGAACACCCTCATGAAGAATGATGGCTAAGGGAAGGAGAGATTTTGGGATTTGAAGTGATTTGGTACAAAATACAAAAGCACTAAGCCAGAACATGAGGAATACCACACGCTCTTCATCAGAAACTTTATTCGTTTCGATAATTGTTTTGAATGAAAGCAGCATTGGTTAATTTCTTAAAATCAGGCTCAATTAAGGTTTTGGGGCTCAAGGTTCTTTTGATTATTCGCTGACTGGTTTAAGACCAGTAATAGCAGCCATGTCGAAAAGAGTTGGAGTCAATATTCCATAAGGGATATGAAAAAAGTTGGTAGATCTATTCCAGAAAAAGAAGGAACTTATCAGCATAAGAGCATTATATTCGAGATGCTCCCTGCTCAGCTAGAATAAATCGAAGAGGCCAACTGCTTTCCAAATAGATTTCTTGGCATTTTCAATACAATTTAGCCAACGAATATAATTGGGTTTCGTGTCATTACTAACAGGTGGTGAGCTTCGAAAGACCTTTGGGAAATGAGCAAAGAAATCAGTTTTGAGAGAAAAATGGAAAACAACTATTGTTTCTCCTTTTATACAGGGAAAAAAAGATCGAATGAGTTCATACTTATTTTTGGGAAGAGTTGGACCTAAGAATGCAAATCTTTCTTTATCAATAGAAAGTGGGATCATTACCTGAGACTTCCAGAGTTCAGAATGGTTTGTGGAAGGATCATGGGCATAAAAGATCTCATCTTTTATCAAAGGGGCGGTCACAGTGGCAGCATCTAGCAAAACCACCGTTTCTTGTGTTTTAGAGCTTGAATGTGAAACTTGGGCAGAGGTAGCAATTTGGTTAGAAGAAGAGGCCATTGAATCTTGAGAGTTATGGAAGTTTGAGAAGGAAGGAGAAATATAAAGCTTATCAAAGGATTTCAAGGTTCAGCAATATCAGAAAGATGTACAGAAACGCAGAGAGAAATAGAAGGTTTTAGAAGTAGAGCGTAAAAAGGATAAGGTTTCACAAGCCTTTAAATAGGCATTTGCAAAATTAGAAGAAAGAGAAAAGGGAGAACATGCGTAGCAACTCCCATTAATGCTGACGTGATGGGAGCACGAATGAAGCTGTTTTATCCATTAAACGCCATCATTGGCTCTATAATTCCCTAAAAAGTAGAATTGGTTAATTTATGGGGAAATGCCACATAATGGCAGATCGGGTTAGTGGATATTTGAATTTCAAAATTGCAGATATTGCCATTAGACCTTTCAGTTGCTTGTATTACATTTAACTGACATAGAAGAGCAAAATATCTAAGTCCAATTATAATCGAAAAATAACTTCGAGCTAAAATATTTATCTTTCATACTTTGAGAATAAATATTGGGGGGTATCTGATAGTATAAAATAAAATATTTTTCGATTAAATACTACTTCGATAGTTTAAATTGACATGAATATAATTCTTGATGAGCTTACCGATTTAGAATGGAATCAAAAGTTGATTGAGATAGAGATTTTGATTTAAAATCAATTAGTCATCTTATATTAAGAATGATAGTTTCGATTTACAATTGAAACAATAGGCTTGGAGAGTAACTACACTTAGCAAAATTTCTGGAAGGAAGAAACCTCGAGTAAAGACCAACAAATGTTCGAGCATGCAAGTTTGAATCAAAAGAAATAAGTTTTGAATTTGAAATATAAGTTAGCAGTAGTTGGAGATATAAAATGAAGACAACACATGGATTATTGACAAAGATCAAGCAGTTATTGATGACATGAGGATTGCTGACAAAGATTTTGTGGTTACTAGACAGAGATTACTAATCATTTAGATAGTTATCTTTGTGTAGAAACATGTCAAAATCTTGTAAACTATCTAGTTACTTAGGAAGTCTATAAATATCAAGAGGATGAAAACATTTAGGGGTTGAAAATTCTATACTCACAAACACTTATAAACTCACGCTCTTACGTCCATTGACATCTCAAGCAAATAACACACAAGTCTAGTTTAGTATGCTTCCATCTACTTTCACTTTCACTTTCATTCATGTACCCTTTACAAATTTAATGCAATTTTAAGTCTAGTTCATTTACATTTTGTCTTTATTTCTTTTGCAAATTCTCTTCTACTCCTAATCAAGTGATTCTTTCCAAGATCATTTGAGTTTTTTTATGTGCTTTCATTTAATTGCTTTCATTACTTTTACGCAATTTTATTTTCTTGCAATTTACTTACATGTTCATTTACTTTTTATTGCATTTACTTTGAATCATTTTACTTTATGCTATTTAATTTACATTCTGTCATATTTTGTTTCGAATGCTTTTTCATTCTAGTGATTTTAACTTATTTTTTATTTATATTGATTTTACTTTACTTCTCGAAAAAAAAGGCTTTCAGATTTTTAAATTTTTTATCAAGCCAGACATTTGCATGAAATTTTTGATTTTGGATTAGCATAACATTATGTGAAATTGAAATTATTAATTTCATTCTTCTAAGATATTCAGACCAAAATCCCAAGAGGAAGGAGTTTCCTTCCCCGAATTGAGATCGAGAATCAAACTTTATCCATAAACAAAGGGTTTACTATAATCTAATTAGTGATATTCGAAATATTTTGGTAAATAGTCTGTGAAGGCTAAATCCGTGCTTTCTGTGTGTTTCAAGGCTTTCGAGCGTGCCTGGGTTGAAAGTTTCTTCTTGAGTATTGCTGAATCGAAGGCTCTCTAAAGCTGGAAACGAGACCTTGTTCCCGGTTTCTCTTTATTCTCCTAGGTTTTAGACTAGGTTTCGTCCCCTTTGCCCTCGTCACTGTAGCTTACAGAAGCAGGAAGTGGATATGTTATAAATTTGTGGTTCACTTGTTGTGTCATTTGGTATCTAAGGTGTATCTAGTGAGTTTCTTTGTGGTTTTGTGTTTTTATCTAATATTGACTGGGCTGGGCCAGGCCTGTTTGTTTCCTGGTGTTATGAATGTAAGTCTAGCCTAAAAGGCTAGAAACTTCATACAAAAAAAAAATAAAAATAAAAATGGAGTGTGATTTTGTTTTGCTTCAAAACTCACCCGGATTCACTTTACGACCTTTCCCATAGTATGTGAACCACAATGGTTTCCCTCAAACCCCACAATCACCGTTCATTTTCATCGCTCTATTCTTCCACCGATGCCCTCATCGGTGACAAAGCAGTCTTATACCTCAAATGACATCCTCAAAACCTTGCATCACTATCTCCCCACTTCACTCCCGAAGCAGCCTCGTACGTCTTCCTCAAGTCCCAATTCGACCAACCCACCACCCTCAAGTTCCTCAACTGGGCTCGAACCCACCATTTTCTCACCCTCCAATGCAAGTGCCTCGCATTCCACATCCTCACCCGCTTCAAGCTCTTCAAGTCCGCCCACATTGAGTGATTTTATTGTTAGTGGATTCTATTCTTGCCATCAATTATAACTTACAATGCACTTGTCCATGGATATTGCTTTTTGGGAGGATAGAAACAACCATTGGAATTTAAAAGTGTGTTTAGAATATAAAAAACAACTCTTATATTCTTACATTAAACAATACATACACTCATTTTCACACTTCATCTAATGTCATTCATTATACATACTTTTTCTTATCACTTTCTTTCACTCAATCACATCTCTTAAAAATGGTGTGAATAGTATATACACAACTAAAAGTGATGTATGACTATATTTTTCCTATAAAACATGTAAAATAATTTGATTTGTGTCAGTGTGGAAGAATAATAGAAGAGACACTTGAAAATTTGATTTCTTCTGCTCAATAAACTTCAAAATACATAGGATACTTATAGAAGTGAAAAACACTTTACACATTCTATAACTCTCCCTAATTAACAATAATATTTTTCTTTTAATTCATGAAATAATTATCCCTAATGACACACCATAATTCTTCATTGCTCATAGAATAGTTCTCATAATTTTCATAACTCACATCCACATCAAAGGTCTCATAACTACCAAAATTCTATTAACTTCAAATTATTATTTTTAATCAACACTCCCCCTTAATTTGAAGTCTTCTTCTTCATTCCAAGTCTTACTCACAATTTTCGAAATTCTTCAAACTTGAGAAGCTTAGTAAAAATATCAGCAATTTGATCTTGTGTCTTCACATATTTGGGCTTAATCATCTTGTTGTTAACATACTCTCTAATAAAATGAAACCTTGTGTCTATGTGCTTGCTTTGATCATGGTACACCAGATTTTTAGCAAGAGATAATGCAAACTTATTATTAATACAAATCTTTGTTGCTTCCTCTTGTGGAAAATAAATTTCTTTCAACAACCTTCTAAGCCATATAGCATGACAAATGTAAGAAGTTGCCATCATGTACTTGGACTCACAAGTTAAAAGTGTGACAATGGATTATTTTTTAGAACTCCATGAAATAGCACAATCTCCTATAAAGAATACAAAACCGGTAGTGCTCTTTTTATCATCAACATCTCTCGCAAAATCACTGTCACAATATCCTACAAGCTTGAAATCAATAGAGAATGAATAAAATAGCCGAAAATCAATTGTAACTTTTAGATAACGAAGAATCATCTGAGCAACTTTCATGTGGGTAGAAGTAGGTGATTCCATGTAGCAACTCACTACTCCAATAGCAAAAAGAATGTCGGGTCTTGTCGAAGTCAAGTATCTCAAGCTTCCTACAAGGCTTTTGAAAATGGTAAGATCTCATCAAACTTTGACAATTTAACTCCACATTCCATGAGTGTGTTCACAGAGTTACAATCAAACATGTTGAATTTCTTCAAAATCTCCTTTGCATAGGCTTCTTGAGAAATAAAAATCCCATCCTCCATTTGCTTCACCTCTAGGTCTAAATAATATGACATGAGTCCAATATCGGTCATCTCAAATTCATGTGCTAAAGCCTTCTTGAATCCTTCAAACAAAGTAGGATTAGTTCCGGTGAAAATAAGATCATCAACATAAAGACAAACAAGCAAAATATCTCCATTGTCATATGCTTTAACATAAAGAGCATATTCATGAACACATCGAACAAAGTCATTATCTTGAAAATACTTGTCAATACGACTATTCCATGCTCTTGGTGCTTGCTTCAACCCATATAACGCCTTCTTTAATCTCAAGACTTTATCTTCATGCCCTTCTATCACAAAGCCAATTGGTTCTTAACATATATCTCCTCTTCTAAATAGCCATTAAGGAAAGTGAACTTTACATCAAGTTGATAAATCTTCCACCTCATTTGAGCCGTCAAAGCAATGATCAAACGAATTGTCTCCATGCAGGCAACGAGTGCAAACACTTCTTCATAGTCAACTCCATGCTTTTGCTTGTAATCTTTTACCACGAGTCTTGTTTTATATCTCTCTACATCTCCTTTAACATTCTTCTTTATCTTGAACACCCATTTGACTTCATTTGCCTTATGACCCTTGAGAAGAGATGATAACTCCCAACTGTTATTCTTTTCAATGGCATCAATTTCTTCTTGAATGGCTTGTCTCCACCGTTTGTCTTTTAAAGCTTCATCAAAGTCTAAAGGTTCACTGTCAACAAGAAGGTAAAACAAATCAAAAGACTCAGTTATATCATATAATTCTTCAATACTTCTCATTTTTCTTGACCTTTCACTAGAACTTTCTTCGGAAGATGAGGATACTTCATGAATGGGAGATGGTGGTGGAGTCTCTTCTTGGAAAGCCGTCATGATCTCTTGCTCTTCATCTTCAAAGTATGGAAAGAAATCATAACTTCCTTCTTCTTGTGCTTCCCATCTCCAAGTGATTTTTTCATCAAACTTCACATCTCGACTCACAACTATCTTGCTATTGCTTGAGTTGTACAACTTGTAGCCTTTGGAATTTGGATCGTAGCCAATAAAAACTTGCTTCATACTTCAATCATCTAGCTTAGATCTCCCTTGATCAGGTATATGAACATAAGTAACACTTCCAAAAACTCACAAATGATTGACACTGGGTTTGGTCCCACTCCATATTTCTTGTGGTGTTAGATCCTTCATATTCTTTGTTGGAGAGCGGTTGAGCAAATAAACTGTACAAGAAACAGTTTTGACTCAAAATTCTTTAAGCATATTTTTAGCTTTCAACATACATCTAAGAGTGTGTTTAGAATATAAAAAATGTAAAATAGTTTGATTTATAAATTAAATTTAATTAAATTTTGTGTCAAAATACATCTATCTTTCAACATACATTTAAGAGTGTGTTTAGAATATAAAAAATGTAAAATAATTTGATTTGTCAACATACATCTAATTTGAATCTCCCTTGATCAGGTACATGAACATAAATAACACTTTCATAAACCCACAAATGATTGACACTTGGTTTAGTGTTGTCCCCTGATATGTCAGTTATAGTACTATTATATCTGGATTTTTCCGAAGTCAAGAGTTGGAAAAAGCATTCCAAATGAAGCTGGAGATGGTTGAAAAGGGTATCTTGCCTGATACTGTTACATATTCATCACTTACACAAGGTCTCTGTCAACAGCGAAAACTGGTGGAAGCTATTGATCTCTTCCAAGAGATGTTGCACAGGGATCTCCCACCTGATGAGTTTACTTATACTAGTTTGATAAATGCTTATTGTGTAGAGGGTGAATTAAGTAAGGCTCTTCATTTGCATGACGAAATGATACAGAAGGGATTTCTGCCTGATGACGTTACCTATAGTGTACTTATTAATGGACTATTGGACTTAATAAAAAAGCTAGGACAAGAGAAGCAAAGAAGCTTCTTCTGAAGTTGTTTTATGATGAGTCTATACCAAATGATGTGATATACAATACTCTGATAGAAAAATGCAGTAATAATGAATTTAAGAGTGCGGTTGCTCTTGTCAGAGGATTCTGCATGAAGGGTTTAATGAATGAAGCAGATCGAGTTCTTAGGACAATGCTTCAGAGGAATTATAAGCCTAATGGAGCAGTTTATAATTTAATAATGCATGGACATTGTAGATGTGGAAATGTTCATAAGGCATATAATCTGTACAAGGAGATGGTGCAATGTGGTTTTGTTTCTCATAATGTGACTGTAATTGCTCTCATTAAAGCTCTATCTGGAGAGGGGACGAATCATGAGTTGAGTCAGGTAATGCAAAACATATCGAGGAGCTGTAGGCTCAATGATGCTGAGCTAGCTAAAGTACTTATTAAAATTAACTTTACAGAAGGTAATATGGATGCTATTTTAAACATGCTTACTGAAATGGCCAAGGATGGCCTGCTACCTGATGGTGGAAAGTTTTCATATGCTCCAGCAAGTACCTAGTTTCTTTTGTTTTATGTGTTGAACCATGTTACTTTGAAATTTGAACTGACCCTTCTTGCTAACATCTAGGATGATTGGGCTTGGAGACTTAAAATGTGAAAATGCGATTCTCCCTTGTTCGGAAAGTAATTTGTCATTTCTTGACCAGGTAAATCATCTCCCATATCTATCTCCTTTATGAATTCCTAACACCAAATTTACTGGTGAGGTATTTCTTGTCATTGAGGTTTTTTTGTTTTTTTAATTCTATAATTAACTTTCCATTCTTGCGTTAATTTCATCACACTAACCATAAGGATGCAATGGAAGAGTCATTTCCTTCCTAATTACACCAACTATGTCAAAACGAATGATGAATTGATGATGCCAATTCATTCCCATTCTTTCCAATGTCATTCCAACAAACCAAATGCGACCTTATTTTTTTTGGATTGTTTTAAATTATCGAGTGTGAAGTATCTTGCTTTCAATCATAAAAAGACATTGTTTTCTTTGTGTTTTGCATAGTGTGTGTTTTAAATCACTTCCTCTTATAGGTGCTAATTTACTTTCAAGTTTTGGGGTTTGATGAATTTTGATAAATTTTGAGTGAGTGCTGCTTAAGTCAAGAACGTATTCTCTGGACATGATCCACCACCATTTATTGTAGCACTTGAATTATAAAATTTGAATCTTATTATCCTTACAAAGCTACAGGAATCAAATGCTTCCAATTGTTTGTCTTTCGATTTTTATTGTGGTTCATAACCTACAGGAGGTACGGTAAGACGTAGGCAGTGTTGTATTTATTATTATTATTTGAATAATAAAATATTTATTTCAAAGTCAAATGAACTCTTTTTTGTATCTTTCTACTGGATTTGCACGTTAGAAACCAGTATTGGTGTTTCCTTAATTTTTGTTGCCTTTTGCATCTGGATAATCCTATCTTTTTGTTGTTGTACTTTGCATAACAACTTCCAACTCATTAGATCTTTTTTTTTTGGATGGAATTTTTGGACTCCATCCACCTAATTTTACTAGTCCGTTGCTGCACGTTGTTGACGTATCTTATCCTTTACTTGCCAGTAATTGACGGTCTTCATTACTATTATAAATATCATGGGTTGGTGGGTTTCAAGATTAACACATGAAAAACTTTTACATTTACTTAAAATTCTTCTTTTGATTTTATTTCCGTGAGCTATTATATGAATTGTTCCTGTATTCTTACTATTTCAAGTGTAAAGTTAACAAGAAATGACTGTTGTATCTTAGAAAGTACCAACTATGAGACTATTTGCATTAAGTTATTAACTTGTGGTGACAAAATACTCTTAAACTTCGTGTATTTGCATGTCTCAGTTAATATATCTGATAAATTATTTATTTATATTATTTTAATTTTAAGTATCAATCTATTTTATTTCTATTATTTTTATAACAATCTTAAAAGTATTTCATCGTGGAATTGACAAATGTTTTTTGTTTTGTAGCTGAGAATCAACCAATATCTGAGAAACAAGATCTTCATTCTTCAATTAGAAATGGAAATGAAAACTGCGGCAGAAGAAGAAACTGAGTCAAGACTCAGACCTGAGTGGGCCGAGTTGACTCAAGAGTGCCTCATCAACATTCTCTCTTCCCTCACCTTGCAGGATTGATGGAGAGGCACCTTGCTCGTTTGCAAGTCATGGTTTCGCACCTTCAAGGAACCCTTTCTCTTTTGTCTTTCTCCGTGTTCCTTTCTCATCGGCATTGCTCCCTTTCTCTCTCTACAAATCCTAACCAGACCTTGCTCTCTTCTCTCTCTAGGATTCGACAATGGAGGCCACACCTTTCCCTCGCGAAGAGAATGTGTACATTGCGAAGCTCAAGGATGGTGGTGGGTCACTGTTTTGGGAGGCGGTTTTGAGAAGAGGGACAATGGTTTTGGTTTTTAGTTTAGTGGTGTGGGTCTGTTTGTGTGGAATTTTGGTTCATAGATTCAAAATTAATTCCAACAAACAAATATATTTTATCAAATGAATGTGGGTTCACGAGTTATGTGGTAATCTCGTTATAAAAATGGTTTTAACAGTAAACAAAAGAAATTTAGGAAATTTGAAGTAAAATAAACAGGAAAATGCAGAAAGGAAAGATTAAAGAAATTTAAAGAAACTTTGCAAGAATCTTAAAATGCAGAAAATTAATTGAAAGCATGTAAATGACACGAAATTAAAGTGCGAAATTTAAATGGAAAAGCAGTAAAGAAAAGCAGATAAAAGTGCGAAAAACTTTAAAGAAAATTTAAAAGACGTGGTGAAAAAGTAAAGAATTTTAAAGGAACATTGCATTAATTTAAATGACATGAAATGGAAAAGGAAGGCATACTTGGACAAAAATCCTTTAATCTGCTCGGGTTGAGATGTTAGGATTTTTTTATCAGCAAATAACCTTCCCTTTTTACATTATGACTACTGGTATTTATAGACAAATATCAAAAATAACTGACATCCTAAAAAGACCAGCACGTTCGAGCGGTTTTATTCTTCAGCAAGTACCCAACTTTCGACGGAACCAGCACTCGACTACTCTTAAACAGTTTTCGTCGACTTAATGCAATCTCCCTGTCGGATACTTCTTCTCACTGACATCATACCTTAACCTCATTAGAATCTTCCTCTTTATCCAATGCTATCGTCGACTTCTCTTATTTGGCACTTCGGCTCAATATTTCGAAAAGTTTCCTCCATCAACCGACGAATCGCCAAATCTTTATTTTTACTTCCAACAGATGCCCCAAAAATTTTCTTTCGGCGATTGAGAGAAAGAAAATTTTTTAATCAAAGGTCCTTTATATATATATATATTTAAATCCAATCGAGAACCTTTCATCAAGTACTTGAACTTGAGCCATAATCAATCTTATCATAGCAAACAATAAATAACTGTTCTAATAAATAGGGCTCATAATTACCCCTATTTTCTCGCAAAAACTACTTTTTCAAATTCACACGACTCTTCACCTTTTTAACACTTTTTCCGTCTTCAAACTTTCACTTCTCTTCACTTGTTCATCTTCAACCTCTCACTCTAGCCCGTTTCCTCTCGCAAACTCTTACCTTCTCCAATGGCTTCTAGCTCTCAAACTCCCAACGCGCCAACAACAGATTTGGGTAATCATGCAGTCTTCAAAGACCCAGTTCTGCAAAAGTCTGAACTTTGGCACTTCTCAAAGGTAATACTCCCCATTAGCGACTCTTCATTATCTTTGGATCCTCCTTTGCTTTCTTGGGTCCAGTTCTGTCCAACGAATCTATTACGGACGAAATAAATTCCTTTTTTCCTTGTAAAAGTCCCCAAGAAGCTATCTTGGCTTCTCTTCCTTCCATTCCTATCAGCTACTTTGGAAAATCTGAAAGGCTGTTCAGGACTCCTCCTACCCACATCAATGGGTATCTTGAATGGCTTGACAGAGTTCAAGCTTCCAAAGAAAGCCTATGGAGGGAAATAGGGATTTTCGATTGCATTCAGCTTTCTCGTTATCCCATAAAAATGGATTCTTGCATGCTAGGTGCTTCCTTCTTCTTCTGGAATAAAACCACCAACTCCTTCCAATTTCCCTATGGCATGATGGGTCCAACACTTTTCGACATATCTGCCATAACTGGTCTTCGACCAGATGGGGAAACAATTACACCCATTCTTCAACCTACAAACACTATTGATGTATACTCAAAAGCCCCAACTTCTTTTTTCAATTTAATAAATTTTTATTCCTCTGGATCAGATTCTGTAACCGATGAAGAACACATAGCTTTTCTTCTACTCTAGCTTTCAGCTTATGCTATTGGTTCTAAATCAGTACAAATATCCAAATCCTTTCTTCAGCTCGCCAATCTCCTTCATGAAGGTCGACAACTAGCTCTCGGTCAATTTCTCCTAGCCAATCTCTATTTGAGCATAGGTGAAATTGTCCAAAGCATTAGAGCTTAAATAAAGAAAACCAACTCTGGTGGTCCAATGTGGCTACTTCAACTTTGGTTGAATGCCATATTAGGAGATTACCTGGTCGATTCTTCTCTCTCCGATACTCTCTCTTGCTACATATGGCATTAGACTTTGCCATGTGAAGCATGAGAAAACTCATAAACAGAGCTTGGAGAATTTCATGTATTTCTTCAGTATTTTTCATTCTATCTCCTTTAGCACTGAAGATATATATTTTGCTCCTTTCGCTGACCGTTCTTTTGGTCCCGAATGGTTTACTCGACCAATTCTTTCTGATGACCCTCTTATTCATGCTGACAATGTTTCTGTCTGGTCGAATTTTCTCTGCCGACAAGTCTTAGTGGTTGGTCTCCCTGGTTCGACAGACAAATCTTTAGAGCTATGTCTGCCAAATTCAGTAGCTCGACAATTGGGATTCTGTCAAGCTATTCCAGCGCCTTTTTCCCATAAAGCCAAAGAACACTTCATCAATGACCATCTACCAAGCATGTCGGATCTCATTCGAGTAGCCTCAAAGAATGAAAGGCACAAGAAACATTTCAAGATTTCTGCATTCACCCCCTACAGAGGAGTTTCAAAAGATTTTGTAGATTGGTGGATTGAGTACTACAATCCTTATCATATCGACATTGACATTAGTCGAAACCGTATTACTGAAACTCTGATTCCTATGCAGGACCAAGATCCTTCATCAAAAACTAAAGGTACACATATTCAGGATATCAAGGCTTTTGAAAAATACTACAAATCAAGTGGGACTTCAGGTTTCCTTGCCTAATTATTCGACATTGTGAAGAAGTCGTAGCCGAGCTAAAACAAGCACACAAGGAAAAATGTTCTACCAAATTTCTCTCAGTTTCCATAAAAAATCCTTTAGCACGGCTTGAACCTTTTCAAATCCCTTTTCCAAAGCCAGTGCTTCTTCCTTGTGCTCGTTTTGGATTGGCCGACAAATTCCCAGGTAAACCTACAAAGGCTGGTAACTTCCCTATTTTAGATAGGACATATTCTGTGAGTAATATCTTTCTTACAAGAACTCCAGAAGTCGAGTTTACTCGTCGGTTTGCCTTGTCGTATGAACAATTTGCCTGGAACACCCGAGTCATCACTAAAATACCTGAAGGTATTTTCCTCCTTATATTCTGTTACTTCGAATTCTCTCCCACATTTATTAAATATACTTGTCTTCTTACAGCACTCCCTTTGAAAAGACCCTTGGAATATAAACAGCCTCAAGGAAGTGATGAGGACGAAGAAGATGAAACTACTTCTTTAAAGAAGAAGAAAAGTAAGAAGGCTCAAAAACCTCCTATTCCCAAGGCTTCAAAAGCTAAATCCGCTGCATCAATGCCGACAAAGAGTCCTTTGAAACAAGACGCTGCTAAATCAAAAACCCTCAAGGTATATACTTTTCCAACTATATACCAAGATTTTTTTTTATATACTTTGTTTCAATCTAACTTAATGTCGGACTCAGATTAGCGACCGCTCTCCGCCACTCGCTTCTCCCGTCGAATCTTCAATTCCATCTCCGTAACATCCTCCAAAGGTATACATCTTTATTGCACATTTCTTAATACTATGCACAATATCTCACCCCTTTCTTTCTCTCCTCGAAAAAGAAAAAGAAAATTCAAACCACTGCTTTCTACTTCAAAGCTTTCTGTCGAAGAAACAGAGACCATTTTTCTTTCATCCGAGGTAAATTTGCGCACTTCCTTTCCCTAAATTCTTGGTTCTTGCTACTCATCTAACACTTAACTTTTTCATTTCAGATCCAGAGGATGAACAATCCGCAGACCATCTTCTTGAACCAGATTTGTCGAATCAAGAGCTAAAGATCCTATTCAACAATCTCCTGAAGTAATGTATCTCACCTTATTCAATTATTTTTTAATACATTAATTATTCTAACATTTCTTCTGTTCATCTTCAGGATTCGACAAAGTTGGCTAGCCCACAAAGGCCAAGAACCGAGAATCTTCCAGAAGCTCATACATCTTCAATCCTTGCTGCATCTACCATTTCTTCACCACTTCCGACAGAATCTGTCAAAGTCTCAGAACAAACTCTAATCCCCCGAGGTACTAAAGGTCTTTCTTATTCAGGGCAAACCAATCCCACTCAAATCATCCCAGAAGAATTCAACATGGACACCCTGCTGGCGGAATTTGCCCCAATTAATCCACCTCCATCTCCTCCAGCCAACTTAATGATTGTTGTGCCAGAAAGTGGCGAGGATATGGAGGCAGACTTGGACGAATTGATCACAATGTTGTCGGGCGGCCACCAAAGTTCTCCTCAATCGGCTCGCTCTTCGACTCAACTTGGACAAGATTCCAGTGATTCCCATATTACTGGACTCTTAACTTAGTTGAAAAATGCCTTTACCTATTCTTTCGAGCACTTGATTTCAGACCAACCTCTACAAGAAAGAATGATGACAGTCGTACTTGAGCTTGAGCCTCTTGCTCAGCAATTACCCATAACCAGTCGAGCTCTTCCTACAACTGTTAAAGATTTTCTTCAAAGTTTAACGGTAAAAATGTCAGTCATTCGTCGAGTCATTCCTGCTTATACACAAGAGATTCAAGAAAAATCCAGGATTTTGAAGCAGTTGACCGACGCAAAAAGTGAAAGTGTTACTCTGAAGGAAAATCTGATAAAAGGAAAAGCCAAAAAAGAAGAGCTTGACAAGGAAATTGAAGACTTGGAGAAGAAACTCGAGGCTACTCGTCGTCGCAACCAAAAACTTCAAACAACATTAGAACAAGGGGTTGCCAGACAACAGAGCATTGCCAATAATACCAAGCAATGGGCTGTAGAAGCCAAAACTGTATTGGCAAAAATTAATTCTCTTGAAGTGGAGTATCAAACTGCCTGCTCCGACAAGCAATCTTTAGAAGATTCCTGGGGGATTCTTCAGAAATTCTAAGTATTTTTTTTATATATTGTCGATTTATCAAACCGACAGAATTTGTATGGCCTTTTAGGCCAATACTCAATAAAACATTCCTTTTGATCATATTCCCATACACTTTTTATTATTGCTCCATAATTCTATACATTTTAAATGCTCTTTTATTCCGTTTCTTTTTAACACATCTCGTAACTATGCATAATAATTAACTTAATTAATTACAATGAAAGTTACAAGACGTTGTTTAATAACCCATTCTGCAAAAATTCCCTATAAATAGTGTTCCCTGATACACCAAGACTCAAAAGAATACAATTCAACCCTCTTCTCTGAAGCTTCCATGAGTTTAGATAATTTTCTCAATTCAACCCTCTCCTTTGAAGCTTCCATGAGTTTAGATAATTTTCTTTTCCCTCAATGGGAAAAATGGAAGAAGGTTTCTGTTTTGATGGTGACACTTATTTTGAGCTTCAGTAAGAATCGTAATATTCTTGATGAGCTTCAGTAATTATCGTAATAACCCAATGTTTTTACAACATGGTTATTATGATGAAAATGACTCATCGGGAGTAGACGACCATTCAACCTCTCGTCTAAGACAAGTTAATGGTCATCTACTTCTTCCTCTTCTTCAGGTCCCACGAGCTTAAACGGAACACATGCTCAGCTGGGGAGAAGCTTCTGGTTTACTTAGAATAGGTTGATTTCTCTGTTATCTTCCTTGATAATCTAAACCAGATGTAACACCAGTATGTAATTTGTAATTGTCGAATATATGAATGAGACTTTATTTTTACTCAATTTATATCTGTACTTCATACATTGTCGGTTTGTATGGCTTTAAATATTTGCCATTAATTGATTTAATCCTTAAACCAGAATTAACCTCGACAAGTGCATAAGCATTCCTAGAAAATATTTGAGTAACTTTGAATGGTCCTTCCCATTTTGGTGACCATTTTCCATATTCTCAACAACTCTTATCTATGGGTAGAATAACTTTCCAAACCAAATCATCAATCTTGAAAGATTTATACTTAACTCGACCATCGTAAAATTTTGTAATTCTTTCTTTCTGTCGAATCAAGTTTTCTAAAGCTACTAATCTTTCATCACTTAATTCGTTTAATTCATCAAACATCAAGTCCCAATATTGTTCAATTGGTAACTCGTCTTGTTTTTGAATTCGAATGGATTGAAGATTGATCTCAACTGGTAACATTGCATCATGACCATAAACTAGCTTATATGGTGAAGTGCCCGTCGATTCTCTTGGTGAATTTCTATATGCCCATAGAATTTGATTAAGAGTATTATGCCAGTTTCTAGGTTGTCGGCCAATATGCTTTTTAATCAAATTTATGATTATTTTGTTTATGGCCTCTACTTGGCCATTCGCCTGAGCATAATATGGCGTCGACGTGAGCATTTTAATTTTCCTTGAACTGGCATATTCAACTACTTTCTTTCCAATGAATACTGATCCTTGGTCAGTTGTCAAAGTTTGTGGTATTCCAAACCGACAAACTATATTATCTTCAATAAAGTTAATCACATCCTGCTGAGTTACATCCTTCAAGGCCACAGCCTCAACCCATTTGGTGAAGTAATCGACTCCTACTAGAATGTATTTGTGTCCTTTCGACGAGACAGGATGAATTTGGCCAATTAAATCCAAAGCCCATCCTCTGAAAGGCCAAGGTTTAACTATAGCGTGTAGCTCACTGGCAGGAACATTTTGTATATGGTCATGTCTTTGACACTCTTCACAAGACTTGGCAAACATAATACAATCCCTAACTAGTGTTGGCCAATAATACCTTTGACGTCGAAGGACCCATTTCATCTTTTCACCGCGCTCGATTAGCTCCACAAATTCCTTCGTGGACTTCTGCCAAGGCAATATAAGCCTCTGCTTCACTCAGGCAAACTTCTAAATTTCCATCGACAGACTTTCTATGCAAGGCTCCCCCTAATATCACAAACTTCGACGCTCTATACTTGAGCTTTCTATGCACATCTTGACTGGGATTTTCCAAGTAACTCAATATTGGTTGTCTCCAATCATTAATCGTCGAAACGTCATTTTGTAGTATATCTCTTTCCTCTAATGGATATAAAAGTTCCCTTATTTCCATTAGATTTGTAAGAACCTTGGATGAAAGTCTATACCCAGAGGCTACTTGTGCTAATTCATTAGCCTCTTCATTTAAATCTCTGGAAATGTGTTCGACAGTTATCTCGTCGAATTGTTTCATTAGCTTACTTGCCACAACATAATATTTCATTAAATTTTCACTAACACATTTATATTTTTGGGCAAGTTGCTTAACGACCAACTGCGAATCACCAAATATATGCACATTACGTGCTTTCATTTCTACTAGTATCTCCAATCCGACAATTAAGGCTTCATATTCAGCCTCATTGTTAGAACAATCATATTTAAGTTCAAACATGAACTTAGTTGGAGTACCTTGAGGGGAAACAATTAAAATCCCCACTCCAATTCCCTTTTGATGCCTTGAACCATCAAAATATAAACACCAAGGTTTTAAACCGACAATATTTATATTTTCTACATCCAGACAAGGATGATCGGCCAAGAAATCGACAATTGCTTGGCCTTTTACTGCTCTCATTGGTACATATTGTAAAGAAAATTCTGACAAAGCAATAGTCCATTTTCCAATACGACCATTTAATACTGGTTTTGATAACATATATTTTATTATATCAGTTTTTGACATAACCAGTACATTACAAGGCATCATGTAATATTTAAGCTTAGTACATGAGAAATACAATGCTAAACAAAGTTTCTCTATTGCATTATATCTTCTCTCGACATCATTTAAAACCCGACTAAGATAATACACGGCCCTTTCGACGCCATTCATATCTTGAGCCAGCATACTTCCTATGGTTTCTTCTGATGCTGATATATACAATTTCAATGGTCGACGAGGCACTGGAGGCATCATGACCGGTGATTTTGTCAAATACTGCTTTATCTGGTCGAAGGCTTCTTGGTGGCAAGGTTCCCACACAAAATCTTGTTCAGCCTTCAACTTGATCAATGGAGCAAAAACTCTAGTTCTTCCCGACAAATTGGATATAAATCTTCTTAGGAGGTTAACTTTTCCTAAAAAAGATTGTAATTCTTTCTTGTTTGTCGGTGGTGTGGCCTCCAAAACTGCCATGACTTTATTCTTGTCCACTTCTATACCTTTTTTGTGGACTAGGAAACCCAAGAATTTGGCAGCCGACACTCCAAAACCGCATTTTTCTGGATTCATCTTAAGGCTATGCTTCCTCATTCTGTCGAATGCCTGCCTTAAGTTTGTCAAATGGCTTTCCTTCGTTTCCGACTTGACAATGACATCGTCGATATAGACTTCCATAAATTTTCCAATGACATCATGAAAAATTGTATTCATTGCTCTCTGATAAGTGGCCCCTGCATTCTTTAAACCGAAAGGCATGACTATCCATTCAAATGTCCCAATAGCTCCTGGGCACCTGAAGGCAGTTTTCAACACGTCCTCTTCGGCAATAAAAATTTGATTATAACCTGCATGGCCATCCATAAAACTTAATAATTCATGTCCAGATGCGACATCAACTAACATATCCGCAATTAGCATAGGATACTCATCTTTAGGTGTGGCAGTGTTCAAATTTCTAAAATCTACACATATTCTCAACTTGCCATTTTTCTTAACTACAGGAACAATATTAGAAAGCCATTCGACATACCTGGTGGTTCTGATGAATTTGGCTTTGAGCAATCTTTCAATCTCTTCTTTTATCTTTAATATCACCTCAGGTGCAAATCTCCTATTAGCTTGCCTAACAGGTCTACATCCTTCTTTCAGAGGCAATCTGTGTTCGACAAGATCTTTACTCAAACTAGGCATCTCATCGTAATCCCAGGCAAAACAATCTTTATATTCCATAATTAACCCGACAAGCTTTTCTTTAAAATCCTTTGGCAGAAATGAACTTACGAAAATGGGCCTTTTATCTGCTTCAGTGCCCAAGTTTATTTCTTCCAAAGGATCTTCCACTTCCACACTCTGCTTTTCATCAAGCCCTGTTTCAAACCCTAAAGGACCGTCATTAATTATGCAATCTGACAGTATGCTTTCAGCAGTGAATACTGCTTTGTCGGCCAAATAAGCCGACAATCTTTCTGAATAATCATTAACACTCATAACTAGTGCTTGGCCGATCTTCTTCGGCCTTCTTCACCAGTCATACACCAAACTGATCCCTCAAGCAAACTTCAAGTGCGTCCTCATTAATCACTCCACCACTTGCTGTTACTGGTTTAACATTTGGAGCATATATTCTGAAGTCGACATGAAGTTGCTGAAGATAGCAAGGACTGTCATCTGCTTCTATTACTTCCACTTGATCTTCCTCATTCCAAAGAATGAGCTTTTGATGAACTGTTGATGGTATTGCTCCGACGGCATGGATCCAATCTCTCCCAAGTAGAAGATTGTAACTCGACTTCGTCGGTATTACCACAAATAATGTCGGCCTTACAACGGATCCGACTTGTACCTTTAACATCACCACTCCATCTGATGGAGAAATTTTACCACTGAAATCCGTGACTATCATGTTTATCGACATCAAATCTGACTCATCTTTCCCAAGTTTTTTAATCATTGCCCTTGGGATTAAGTTGATTGCTGCCCCCCCGTCGATCAAAACTCTATTAGTGGGTTTTCCTTCCAACAGAGCCTTAATGTGTAACGGTCGTAAATGAGCATTCTGATCTTTTGTCGATTTTTCAAGCTGAGCTGTATTGTCAAAGACTGTGATCATATTGTCCTGGAAAAGAAGCCAATGATCGTCGAGGTCATCCACATCTTCTTCATTCTCTCCAGTGTATTCAATTTCGTGATACCCTTCAAAATCTGCAGGTAACACCGAAACTAAATTAACACTCATGGACTTTAAGAATTCCTCTTCGTCAGACGGCTCTTCATCTAAATGCCTTCCAATCCTTAAGTAATCTTCCGACGGCAAATTGCTATCCATAGCCGTCAAGATATCATCCAGACTATCTTCCATGTTGATATCCATGTCGAATTGCTCCTCATCACCAAGGCCTAAAGGATCCTCTGGATCATTCAAGGCCTTAATAACTTCTTCAGTCATTGGGTCTATATCTTGGCAGTCAGACTTTGCCAATCTTTCTCTTTCTTTTCTTATGTCGAGCATTTTCTTCCTCCACTCAACATCTTGATCTGGGTCTTCTAGAACTCTCCTGATTTCTTCATTTGACCAGTCTTCTATATTACTATTTTCAATTCCAGAGTCTATCTGCTCTTTTCTTATTGTCGAGCTGATCAACTCCTTGTCCTTTTCGACTGGTAAACTGTTCTTTCTTGCCTCTTTTTCTGCCGCTATCAACCCAATTGGCCATCTCCTCTTTATTTTATTTGGAATTGGCCTTCGAACTTGCTTACCCCTTCTTATTTCTTCCAACCTTTCTTGTCGGAATTTATCATCAGTATCAAGCCGTCTAACTGCATTTGTTGTCGGCTCCCCTGGAAATGATCCCTTGGTAACAACACTTTTTAACTTCTTATCATCTTTATCTTGATCAGGCATGGGTTTCTTTTCGACCACCAAACAACCTGTTTCCTCGGGCTGCTCCTTGATCACTAACCCTTCAGCCATATCTCTTCTCTTCTGTGCTTGTCTTAATCTCTGTAATCTCCTTTTCTTGCTTTTCGACATTGGAAGAACCTTTGATGGCCCTGCTTCATCTTGGCCAATCGAAGTTTTTCCTAGATTGATCCTCCCATTCTTGTAGTCTTTATTCCAAAAAGATTGATCCCTTTGGAAATTACTCCTCCTGGCGGACACATTTCGTCGAAAATACGTATGTCCATCCTTTACGGAATTCTTCATCCACTTATTCACCGCAACATTAGTAGGCGGCACCATTGTCTTGAATGGTCTGACATGAGCTTTGTTTCCTACAAACCCCTGTGATTCGACTAACCAACCATTCATGTTAGGCCTAGGCATGTAAACTTGCTTTGGCCTTGGAGCATGAAAAGTCTTCTGTGGTCTCCAGGGTTTTCTGTCGAGAACATTTTTCTTACCTTGTTGGATACTCAGTTGTTCTTCAGCAGCTTTCTTCGCAGCAAGCTCATCATATACTGCATTACACCTTGGGCACAACCTTATCTTGCCCTCATCTTTCTTTCTCTCAAGAAATGCTTCGAGAGACTCACCTGGCTTAGGATATACGTCAGTTGCATCCTTTGTATCTACGTTGAATTCTTGCAATCTCCTAATGTTGAGCATCCCAACATTTAGAGGAACTTGCTGATCAACACAAGATACTTCAGCCTGAAACGGATCTGTGTCAACTTTTATATCCGCTTTAAGCTTGTCGGCAAACTTCAGACGCCCATCCATTATTGCTTTTTGAATTAAGTCTCTGAAACGAACACATTCATTAGTAACATGACCGAAATTATTATGAAATTTACAATATTTGTGGTCTTTAATTTCATCCAACTTTAACAACCTATGGCCTTCCGACAGTTTAATCTGTTTATCTTTTAGTAACAAATAAAAAATCTTGTCGGCTTTAGTTACGCCAAATGTATATGTTTTTCTATTAACGTAACCCATTTTCTCCTTATTTCTAGTAGGCTGTAATGCCTGATAAACATAAGGAGGACCATTCTGAAGTTCAGCAATGTTAACTTCGAACTCATCATCGCCCTTTCAAACTCATTGTCGATTCATTTAATCCGACAAACGCCACCTTTTCTCTTTTAAGAAATCTTTTTTGTTTTTGAATCTTTTCAACTTTTAATTGTTCTATTTGCCTAACTTTTTCACCTAGTTAGGCAAGATCAATCAAATGTTGATTCACCAACTTCTTTCTTATATAATAATCTAAACCATTTGCAGCTATCTTTACTATTTTGACCTCAGGTATAGGAGTAAAACATCTACTCCTCATTTGTCGAAACCTAGCAAGATAGTCATCCACAGTTTCATTATACATCCTTTTGATGTTGAAAAGATCTGTAAGTCCCACTTTCAAATCTCCTCTAAAAAATTGATCATGAAAGCTTCTTTTCAATTGAGCCCAGGAGTGGACTGAATTTGGTCTCAATGTCAAAAACCAGGAAAAAACATTTTTTGTGAGGGAACTTGAGAAGAATCTCATTTTAAGGCCTTCAACAATGGCCAACTCCCCTATTTCTATTGTAAACCGTGCAATATGTTCGACAGTCGATTTTCCACTTTCTCCTGCAAACTTGGAAAGTTTTGGAATCTTAACTCCTCTAGGCAACTCTGCCTGTTGGACCCATTCAGGAAATGCTGATACAAAATATGGTTGGTTGGCGTAGCCAACGTTAAAACCAAATCTATTCAGCGCTTGTTCCACTACTTGGTTTACATTTTGTTCAACCACTTGGTGCCCCCCAAGATTTTGTCGAAGCAATCTCATGGCTATATCATTTCTAGCCATTTGTTCCTCATTTCCTCGACGGAGCATATGGACGTTTCCATATTCCAAACGGGGCTGATTATTTTGGCCTGGTTGATCCAAGTTTTATTGATTTTGTCCCACATTTGCCTGAGGTGCGACCATTTCTCTATTTACCCCAAGCTGGGCTCCCTGAATATTATCATTGGCTACATCACCTAGTCCTAAGGCTTGGTTTAGCCTTGCCATTTGCTGAGCCAATGCACTGCAAACGTTATTTGTATTTTCCATGATTGGCGTAATCACAGCACCCATTTGCTGAGTGAACATATGCACCATATCATGATTACTCTCATCCATATATTGTCGAAAACTGGCCAAAGAATTCATAGTTGGCCCTGTTATATTTTGAGGATTATCTCTCGACATGTTTAGGAAAACTGGTCCCAAATTCAGTCTTTCTTGTCGAAAGGGAGTTGGATTGCTTGTACTTGCAACCCCTACTCTTTGGCTACCAAAACTTGCCAAGGCCGAACTTATCTGTGGTTGGCCTTGTGAAGCTACTGATTGTCCGACAGTATTAGTTAAAGTAGCGCCAAGTCCCGTTTGTGCCATAATAGGAGGTACATAATTCGGTGGCAACCCATATTGGGGCACAAACCTCGAATTTGAATTTATTATGCTTTGGTTACTTGGCTGACTCGGCGATAGTTGAGTCATTCCAGGCACCACTTATTCTACTACTGGATTACTCCAGAGAGCACCAGTTGCTATAACATCCTCCACCGACCCAGTATTACCGATATTTGAGGGTGGCACAGTAACGGCTGTCGAAGGTGTATCCGACGCTTGACTACTTATATTACTCATGGTTTGCGTATTCTGAGAAGAGTAGATAAATCTTCCACTCCTTAAACGCATAAAACCATTTCTTATGACACTACGAGTTACTCTAAACTCGTCCCACCGGGCGTGCCAATTTGTTTATGTGGAATTTTAGTTCAAAGATTCAGAATTAATTCCAACAAACAAATATATTGTATCAAACGAATGTGGGTTCACGAGTTATGTGGTAATCTCGTTATAAAAATGGTTTTAACAGTAAACAAAAGAAATTTAGGAAATTTAAAGTAAAATAAACAGGAAAATGCAGAAAGGAAAGATTAAAGAAATTTAAAGAAACTTTGCAAGAATCTTAAAATGCAGAAAATTAATTGAAAGCATGTAAATGGCACGAAATTAAAGTGCAGAATTTAAATGGAAAAACAGTAAAGAAAAGCAGATAAAAGTGCAAAAAACTGTAAAGAAAATTTAAAAGACGAGACTGAAAAAGTAAAGAATTTTAAAGGAACATTGCATTAATTTAAATGACATGAAATGGAAATGGAAGGCATACTTGGACAAAAATCCTTTAATCTGCTCGGGTTGAGATGTTAGGATTTTTTTTATCAGCAAATAACCTTCCCTTTTTACATTATGACTACTGGTATTTATAGACAAATATAAAAAATAATTGACATCCTAATAAGACCAGCACGTTCGAGCGGTTTTATTCTTCAGCAAGTACCCAACTTTCGACGGAACCAGCACTCGACTACTCTTAAACAATTTTTGTCGACTTAATGCAATCTCCCTGTCGGATACTTCTTATCACTGACATCATACCTTAACCTCATTAGAATCTTCCTCTTTATCCAATGCTACTGTCGACTTCTCTATTTGGCATTTCTGTCGGCTCAATATTTCAGAAAGTTTCCTCCATCAACCGACGAACTGCCAATTCTTTATTTTTACTTCCAACAGGGTCACAAACTGGTTTTCTGGTGGTTTGTGTTAGAGGGTGGCTGTGATGGCTGTTTTGTGATTTGGCTGTGTTGGAACAATGGTGTGGTGGTATGGGTGCGGCTAGCCATCTGGTGGCAGAGGAGACGGTTGGGTGTGCGCAACTCAGGTGCTTGGTGTAGTGAAGCTCGATCTATGCGCAGGTGACTCAATAGAGGATGTAGAGGCGGGTCCAGATTGAAGATTCCATTTCTCACCCTACCAAATAGGACGACATTCAAGACGACGATTCCTTCTCAGTCCAAAACCACGATGACCAAGACAATGAATCGAACAATCAAGACAAGGTCATAGCAGAAGGAGACTACATCAACGTTCCTTCAATGTTACACAAACAAGGGGACCAACAAGTTCTATTTGTAGATAGCGTTTTGAAGTTCACTAGTTCAAGGAAGATGGAATGTAGTATTTTATTAGCTACAGATTTTGCAATTTACATTGTTGACCCGAAGACTGATTCCCTTAAACGGAGGATAGCCCTTGCAGCTGTTGACAAGATTTGTCTCAATAAACTGAGTGATAACTTTTTTGCAGTAATAATTCCAACAGAGTACGATTTACTTATGGCGAGCACTCAAAAGACTGAAATTGTCATTGCCTTGTTGAAGCTACCAAGAGAGCATCTGATTATGAACTTGAGGTGGTTTCCTCCAATAGGTCAATTGGAATTTATACCTATTACATTGTGTCATCCATTGTTGCTACACTTTCATTATTTGTATCTTCCTTGTATCATTGTTGTTTAAGTGTTTTGTGCTGTGCACTTCCATTTTAATAAAAAAATGTTTAGAATGTTGGGCAAAATATTAATTACAATTTTTGTGGTGGTTCCCTAAGGATTTCAGCAAATCTTTGTTACATGTTACTTTATTGTGTTGCATTGCATTTTTCTGATGTGATACTGACTGAAGTTTTACACTATAAAACAAAGAAAAGACTCATATGATGTGTAAAGTATAATCCCTTTATTATACAATTCCTAGTATTTCATCTTTGTTTATATTGGGATTATAAGAGTCTGTCTGGGATGACTCTTGTAGTTGTCCAAAATTATTGATGATGTGTGAGAATTACGCTTGGTTGCAAATGGAATTCTAAGTAATTCGTTGTACCATTTAAAAGGTCTTCCTTGACTCCTATATCCTCAAGCATTTCATTCTTAAACATATGGAATTCCATTTTATAAGAGTATCCATTTTTTTTTACAAATATCTATCCCACAATAGCAAATCAATTTTTTTTCTTTTATGAAGCTCATTTACGTGATTGGGTTTTATCTAATTTTTTTTTTAATTTAAGTAAAGAAAGGTTTAATTTTTTTTCAAGGAAGTTTTACTCTCAATATATGGGGGTTTTAATGAGGAAATGATATTATAGTAGTAGTTTGATTATGTTAATTTATGACTTGATATAAATATCTTAAAGTGTGGGGGTGTCTAACTAAAATTCGTTTACCAGAACCAAGGAAGAGACAATGTGGTGCTTCTAATTGTGTGAAATATTTTTTTAGAAAGTTTTTTTTCTGCTATTAGACGTGGAGCGTATAACAAGTGAGAATATTTTGAACCTCAACCTCAAATATGTAGAGTTTGAAAATTAAAATTGAGCATTGAGTGCTTTATATAATGTCTTACATTGTATCTCATATATCCTTGTTATTTTTGAGTTACTATTAACTTGGTTATGTGACATGCATAGTTAATTATATATGTATAAAGTGTGATAACCATGATCTAGATGTACATGATCAAGTATTTGATGATGCTTGCTTGAATGAATTCCATATCACTATTGCACTATGAGATTAGTTGAGATTGATGAGACTATGGACCAAGAGCCATGTGTTGAATTTGAGGTGTGGACATGATGATCATAATACTAAATAAATCATTAATTCAAATGAGTTTAAATCCATAAGTGGATTTATTTTTAGCCTTAATGGAGGTGGTGTTGTTTGGAAGTCATCCAAGCAGACCTGTATAGCCAGATCCACATTAGAGGCTGAGTTTATTGCTATTAACTTGGTAGGATCTGAGGTTGAGTGACTAAGAAATCTCTTAGGAGATATTCCTTTATGGAAGAAACCCGAAGACATAGATTCTTTAGAGTCTATGATTACCAAAAGGGCAAATAGTAAGAGCAAATAAAAATGTATATAATGAAAAATAGTGACATACATGTATACGTCACAATTTTGTGAAGCATATGCTAAAAGATGAGATTAAATCCATTAATTATGTGAAGTAATAAGGAAATTTTGCCAATCTTTTGACTAAGACTTTGGAAAGGAACTTAATAAATACTACATCGAGGGGAATGAGACTTAAGCCAATTTGAAATTAACAGTGATGGTAAACCAACCTTTGTGATTAGAGATCCTATGGAAAAGTTTCATATGCGTGATAACAAGTCACTTGTTAGTAATACTAGCACTTTGTTTCCCCCTTCCTATGGTGTAAGAAACATGAGAAGTGCTAGATTGCATTGAATGAGAGGATAAGCTGAAAGCTTTTAATGAATTTCATATCCCTTATGGGTGGTGTATTAAATGCAGCATACACTTGATGAAATCACCTATATGAGTTCGAAATGAGGCCGCTCTTATGAGATGGTGACATATCTCTAGAGCACTTATAAATTACCAGGTACACACATGGCCTTTTAGTGCAAAATTGCGATGAACAACTTTATATGAGAAATCAGTGTGAGTGATAAGATCACTAATTCACAAGTAAATGAGGTTCATAGAGGTACTAATCTCACCGACATTCCTGTGAGTCATATCTTATTTACTCTATATACTAGTTCATAGTCCAAAAGGACACTAGTGCTTATGCATTAAATTCTTAAGCTCACAAGAACTTCTTTTCTTAACTTTGAAATATGTGAGGGATTGTTGTATTTTTTATTATTATTTGAATAATAAAATATTTATTTCAGAGTAAAATAAACTCTTTTTTGTATCTTTCTATTGGTTTTGCATGCTGAAAACCAGCATTGGTGTTTCCTTAATTTTTGTTGTCGTTTGCATATGGATAATCCTATCTTTTTGTTGTCGTACTTTGCATAACAACTTCCAACTCATCAGATATTTTCTTTGACTCCATCCAACTAATTTTACTAGTCCGTTGCTGCACATTGCTTATGTATCTTATCCTTTATTTGCCAGTAACTAACGGTCTTCATTACCATTATAAATACCAGTGGTTGGTGGGTTTTAAGATTGATATAAGAAAAGCTTTTTCTTTTACTTAAAACTTTTTTCTTGATTTTGTTCCCGTGAGCTAACCTATGAGTTGTTCTTATGTCTTTGCAATTTCAAGTGCAGAGCTAGCAAGAAGTGACTGTTGTATCTTGGGGAGTACTAGTTATGAGACCATATACATCGAATTATTAACTTGTGGTGGCAAAATACTCTTAAGCCCAATGCATTTACATGCCTCAGTTAATATATCTGATAAGTTATTTATTTATGTTATTTTAATTTTAACTATCTATCTATCTTATTTCTATTATTTTTACAATAGGCAGAGGGCAATGGGCAGTATGGTTATATTGTATACTTGCTTTTCTAGGTTCAAGGACATACTTAAGGGTCAACAAATTGTGGTAAAGGTCATCCTGAAAAGCTATGCTCAATGCTACCTTTCTTTTTTTCTTTTCCATTATTCCTTTTATATCTTACACGCATGCATTAATGCGCGCGCACACACATGCACACACACACACACACACACACACACATATACCTTGGAGTTAGTATCCCTAATTCATATTCTATTGGCCATAAGTTTAACTAAATTTTTTATCATAATAGTTTGCCTAATGCCTAAGATACATAAGATGCTTTAGCTTTGTTCTTTATTTATTTATTTATTTTTCTATTTTTGCTGAACAAATTTTTCTGGTGATAAGGTATGAGTGAAGGATATTAGGGACTCCTATTTTAGAAAGTGAGATGGATTCAACTTAATTGTTTTATTAATATGACAAATGTTCTTGATTTTCTTCCCAAGTTTTTAATTTTAAAGCATGGATGTCAAACTCTTTCTTTATTGCCTAGTTTCATTTCTTATTGAGGGAACAAAAAAATGCAGAATAATGTTTTATTGTACTCTTCATTGCTCCTTTATTTCTTGGACATATTAAAATTTATTCACAGCAGATGGAAATTTATGTATCAACTACCAACTATGTCCAGTAATGGTAATGATGAAAACAAAGCTGAATGGGAAAGTTAGACTAGCTGACAATGATAATCTGTATCTTGAAAATTGGAGACCATATCATACTACAAGTCACATGGTTTAAGTAACTTGGATCTATCATAGAGATAGAGAGAGATGTAAACCATATGATTCAAGCTGGATGGATGAAAGGGAAGAGTGTTTTGGGAGTTATTTGTGATAGAAAAGTGCCTCTTAAGCTTAAGGATAAATTTTACCTCACAACTATAAGACCTATGATATTGTATGATACCAAATGTTAGGAAATAAAAAGCTAGGAAAAGCATAAGATTAGTGTCACTGAGATGATGATGTTGTGTTCAATGTGTAGGCATACAAGACAAGATAACATTAAGAATGAATGCATTAAAGAGAAAGTAGGGGTAACACCTAATGTAGAAAAGACTCGTAGAAGCCCCTGTAAGAAAAGTAGATCAGGTGGAGGATAGTCCAATAACTAGAAGTAGAGGAAGATCAAGAAATACTATATGTGAAACAATTAAAAAAGATTTAGATTGAATGACATTTCTCAAGGCTTGATTTATGATAAGGCTCAATGGCATCGTTTGATCCATGTAGTTGACCTCACCTAGTGGGAAAAGACTTGGTTGTTGTTATTGTTGTTGGAGGTTTAGTACTTGAGGCGTATATTGATGCTGATTATACTGGATCACTGATTGATAGAAGATCAACATCTGGGTATTGCACCTTCCTTGGCGGGAATCTTGTGACATAGAGGAGTAAAACATATAATGTGGTAGCACGGTCTAGTGCAGAAGCAAAATTTTGAGCTATGGTATAAGGTGTGTGTGAACTACTTTGGTTAAAGATCATTCTCGAAGATTTGAAGATCAAGTAGGATGGACCAATGAGATTCTATTGTGATAACAAGTTTGCAATCATCATAGCTCATAACCCAATACAACATGACAAAACAAAACACATTGAAGTTTATAGACATTTTATCAAAGAGAAGCTAGAAAGTGGATTGATTTATACACCCTATGTAATTACACATGGTCAACTTGCTGATGTACTCACCAAAAGGTTGAACAATACAGTATTCTAGAATATTGTATACAAGTTGGGAATGGAGAATACCTATTCACCAGCTCGAGGGAGAGTGTGGAAAATCGTGTATAGGCAATCAATTATTTTAGGATTTTTTTATAATAAATACAAATTGTATCCCTAAAATTAGGCTTATTTAATTGTATTCTTTAGTCAATTAGAATATCTCACAAATCATGGGATTTAATCTTTAATTCATTTTCAAATCTGCTTTGGGTTCTCATGTATATAGCTCACTTATTGATGTATTATTAAAATATGAATGAAATTCCTATTTTCTAAATTCTAAGAAGAATGATGGACATATTACACATCCTAGGCCAACAAGTTTTGTTACAACCTACATTGAGTTAAAGATCATTACACAAGCATGATCTTCAAGCCTTGGTAACTAACAAAACTTTTGTAGAGTCCAGATACTATAGAGACTCAAAAGCTACAGATTTTGTGGCTATAGTCTTAGATAATAAACTCTAAAGCATGGGTACTCCATTTTGGCAAGTGTACACTGACCTGGTACGTACCAAGTATGGGTACGAGTGGGTATGTACCACTTTATTTTTTTAAAATTTTTCATAAACAAGTATGGCTTAGGTATGGTTGGGTACAACTTGGGTATGGTACGGGTACGATTTTGTATGACTTGGGTATGACTAATTGAGTTTTACTCACAAAACATTGTCGTTTTATATACCTTAACCTATTTTTCTCTTCCCTCTTTCATTTTTTTGTGTTTATGTTGATGTAAGCCCTCACGATACACATTGAAATCATCTTCCCCATTCATCCCTTGACGACTACTTGCAGTGGTGACTCACAGTGGTGGTGTGAGGTGGTGATGCGCAATGGTGGCGCGACACGACGCAATGGTGATGATTGACCCTAAATTCCCATCTTCCTCCTTTAATAGCTTCAATATATGATTTTTTTCTCCCCAAATTGACAAGTCCTCCACAAGTTTATGTTCTTACACTCACACATAGCAATATTTAAAATATATATATTTTAGGTTGCATGTTGCTTGTTTTTGCTCTTACTTCGACTACAAGTCTGCAACATTTGTTCTTTAAATATTTTTGGGGCTATTTTGCTTGGTTTGTAATTGCACAACAATTTTTTTTTTTTAGGGTTTTTATTAATATGTTTTATGAAATTTTGGTTTCTTATATATATATATATATATATATATATATATATATATATATATATAACTTTTTAAATAATTTTTATTGGTGTACCCATACCTAAGATTTTTAAAAATTATCGTACCATGTATCTGTATCCATATCCGTACCAGTTATTGATACCATACCCGTGTCCATGCAACATATATAATAAACTAATGTTTGCGGGGTTGTTGACCAAATTGTTGCAATAGTGACACTATTGTTAAGGATTATTGATAGTGATAAGAGACCATCAATTGGTTATGTGTATCGTGGCATGTATAGGGCAAAGAAAGTTATTATGAGCACATTCATGAACAAAAAATCCTTGTACAAGCCTTATACAATGATTATCAAGCAAAGTTGGGGTAGAAAACTTTATAAAAAAAATACACGGTGCTACATATGTTTTGGCTCCACCTTTCTACTATGATAAAGAAAATATGTCTCATAAGCCAGAGCTTATGACAAGATTTCTTGATGTGTTGGCCACACAAATTGATTGTAATCAAATTGATTTCTTGCAAGAAAGCAAAAAAATAGAGGGAAATAGTTCGTTACTTTAGCCGTCCATTAGCTACTAAATCTTCAAAGACAATGCGTCCTAGTTAGTTTATATTAAAATATAAATTTAGTTATATTGTACTTCTTTATTTACATTCCATATTTAATATGATTCTGTATATATTATGATTTTAATAGATACGTGGTGGAAAACTTTTGGAAATGGTGTGTTAAATGTGCAATCCTTGGCAATTAAGATACTTAATCAAATTGCTTCTTCTGGTTGTGAAATGAATTGGAGTGTTTTTGAAAGAATAAACATGAAAAAGATAAATAATTTGGAGAATCAAAGGTTGAATGATCTTATATTTGTGCATTACAATTTGCGTTTGAAGAATAGGTATGTCATTCTAATTCTTTACTTTGATATTTCCTTATTTAATTTTAGGGAAAAGAGTATAGAACGACTCTGAACTTTCACCTTTTGACAAATCATCACCATAAACTTAAAAATCTTACTAATTAATTCTTAAACTTTAATTAATGACCTAATAAATTATTTTGTTAACCATCTGTTAAATCACTAACGGAAATACCACGTGGCATCATCCTATTCATCCAAATTCATTAAATCTGGACCATTGATTTTTTATTCATTAAAATTTATTTATTTTATTCCAAAATAGATCATGATTCATACGTGAACTCGTGAAATTTCAAGGGAAAAGAACACAAAATAATGCAAGTTTTTGGTGGATTTTATGATAGACCACGGGGTCAACGAATCACCAAATGGATCACTTAATTTACTTGTTATAATAGGTCACTGTGTTATTTATTTTTGAACCATTCATCTTTTCTTATTTATTAAAAAATCACTATGAATGAGAAACATCCACCGTCAAAGTCACCTCCTCTAGCTTCTCGGAGACTGCTTCCACCGCCGGCAACCACAGATCCTCAACAAAGACTTTCGACTAAATCAAACCCACATCAAACCATAAGTCAGATATACCACACCACCAGATAAGAGGGGGCAGTGGTTGCACAGTGGGGGTTTAGACCATAAGGACTGTGTGGAGGCTAAGGTATGGATGATAGATCTGGATCTTGGGAGCAGCGGAGACACGACGATGATGGTCGATGGCTGCAGGTGAGAAGACGTGGTAAAGGTTTTTGTTTCTGTGATGGGGTCTTGGGTCTGGTGTGGTTTGGGTTCAGAGGCTGGATCGCAGTTTCCACATGGGGTGGTGGCTCTCATGGTCATTAGCGGTGGAACATCTCTAGCGTTACACACAACTTGAACAAGGTGGTTTGATGGGACCAATTCGTGGTTGGGGCGATGAGAGATGGGTGGCGCAAGGGTGGCGATGCCACCAACTTATTGTCTTCCTCCTGAGTCCATGGTCCTTTCAACAACCCTACCTTCTCACAACATGGCGTCCTACCTATTTTCAGGCCTTAGATGAAAAACTGATACAAGCATGGAAACCTGAATTATACTATGTGTTGGTTCATAGGAAGCAGTAGTGCTATAGTAATGTTTTATATAAGGGATGAACTAATGAAGTTTTATTGATAATTTGTAAGTCCTAAGTTCAAATTACCTTATGGTTGTTGTAATTAAAAATAAAAAATAAAAAAATAACTTTAAATATGTTGTTATAATTAAAAAAATGAGGTTTTAATGAATAAAAAAATTAACGGTCCAGATTTAATGAGTTTGGATGGGTAAGATGATGTCACGTGACATCTCCGTTAGTGATTTAACATATGGTTAACAGAAGGATTTCTTAGATTATTAGTTAAAGTTTAGGGATTAATTAGAAGATTTTTAAGTGTATGGTGATTTGTAAAAAAGTGAAAGTTTAAGGTGGTTATATACTTTTTTCCCTTAATTTTATTTGGGTATTACTTATTAAAACAAGCCCTTGTCATTGGGAGATATTCCTGGGTGAACATAAATTTAACATGTCAGATTTGTACGCTCTCATAAAAAATTAGAGAGAGATGTTAGACAAGTCCCACTAAACCTACTCATCACAAAAAACCATTCTCTCTCTCTAATTTTTTGTGAGTGTGTACAAATTTGACGTATTAGATTTGTGTCTACCTAAGATTATCTCTGCCATTGGTTAAAGTCTTTAATAAGAATATGGCATATAGATTATCCTATTGACTATGAGAAGATAGAAAACATTAAGTTTTGGATCATAGAAGAAGATAATTCTCCTATTCTAGATTATGGTGATATAAAAAAGTATGATTTATAATGAGGAATTAATTCTGAAAGTTGGTCTAGATCAAGATGAAGGTTAGACATTACAACTGTACTATTCTTTACTTGTTATGTAATGTGTGATTAATTAATTTTCTAATTATTTGTTCCTTGTTTTCTAACCATGATTACTTGAAGATAACAATCAAGAGACACGCGCCAAGGTAGTTGAAGATGAAGGGCCTAATTTGGATTTATTTCTTAAGGAAGATGTAGATAGTTATAGTGGTGATTGAGAGCCACTTGAATTACGTGGAGAGACTTATGCTTGGTTGGACCAAGATCTGCCAATGTTTGGCAAGTCATAAATGTCCCATGACTTTTTGTTTGGTTGTGTGAACTTTGAACTAATGTTATGAAGACTTAAATTTGTTATGTATCTTTATGGATTTGACTTATGAATTATGATTTGGATGTATTATTTTAAGACTTTGAGTCTCCCTAGTTCGATCTCCGATTTAATTCTTAAAACATTGATATTCTCTTAATTCTTCTAATTACCTAGAACATAAAGCATTAAATAAAAGGTACAAGCATTTCTTATCTTCAAACTCAAAAAGCAATTTTCATAGTAGCAAATTTAGAAAAACACGAGTATTATCGGGTATTACCAGAAAATTGGCACAAACCAATAGGGGTGTGCAAAAAATCCAAAAGAACTAAACCAAACTTTAAACTGAACCAAACCACTCCATAAATAACCATATTTTTCTGAATTGGTTTTTTTAACCCAAACCGTTTTCTTTTTAAAAGTGGTTTGGTTAATCATTTTTTATCCAATTCAGTTCATTGGTTTCCTACTAAACCAAACCTCTTTAGAAATATCATTTTGAAACCAACTCTCAGACTCAGTCCATCCCTCCCTCACGTTTCTGAGTTTTATGAATCCTAACCCCCAAATCAATAATCCGAACCCCAAATCAATAATCACGATTCGACGAGGTCGCTACTCACTACGTTGCTGGTGATCTGCATAACTACGTAACTACGCTGCGTAACTGCGTTTTCTTCTTTTTGGGTCAATTTGCGTCTTAGTCTTTTTGCTTCGGAATTTGATATGCATCTTAATCTTTCTGCTTCTGCTTTGATTTGCATCTTAATCTTTCTGCTTCGATCTGCGTAAGTTGCTATTGCTACATATCTTGATATAAGTATTTTTTTTTGCTCAAAAAATCTTACTATAGATTTGTTTGTTTTAGTTTTGTTTTAGATTATGGTGTTTTGGTGATTGCTAGAGTTCTAATTTCTGGGTGAGGTGGTTTGTGAGTGAAATCTTGTTTCTGAGTTATTGCTTGTCCATAGATGAGTATAAGTTGCTTGATGAAATGCCTAGGCCAAGTTTATTTGCTTTGACATTGATGGCCAACTAATTGAAGTCATGCAATCCAACTAATTGCTAGCTAGTTTTCATTTCCATTGCCATTTCTTTGTGGAGTGCTAATGACTTATCTTAAACAAATTGATTTTGACATGCTTTTGATTTTATTAGAGTATTGAATATCTGTAACAGTTCAGATTGCTTTGTTGATGATTGCTTTTGATATATGTTTATGATAATTGTGGGACATGCTTCTACAATTAATTCATATATTTGATGACTCCAATTATTCAGAAGTTATCTCAAGTTTCTCCACCTATTCCTTTCATTCTAACTTCTGTAGTTGATTTTTCTTTTTTCTAAATGTAAGTATCTTATTCTATGATTCTTGTTTTCTGTAAGGCCAAATGATGCGCCTCTTGCACTTACTCTAGTTGAGGCTTTTGTAAAAGTTCCAAATTTTCTGCGTCCTTATAATCAAATTTATTGTACAAGGTACTACTCTATATTGACTGTATCCCTATCAAGGGTTCAGTACAGTTTATGTTATCATGTGAGTTGCGGCTATTTGCATTTTGCTTCGCTATGCCTCTTTTTGACCAAGGATATAGGAAAACCAGTTTAATTTGAACCAGTTTTTTGAACTGGTTTTTAAACCAGTTTTCTAAGTCTAAACTAGTTTTGAACCGGTTTTTTTAAGTCCAAACCGGTTCTGAACTAGTTTTTCTAAATCCAAATCGGTTTTGAATCCAAATCGATTCTTAACCGGATCAGAACTGATTCTAAATTGGTTCACCGAACCAAAATCGTTTTGGCCCCCAAAAGAAACCGGTTTGGTTTGGTTTGGTTTTAAATGTCGAACCGAACCATGCCCACCCCTACAAACCAATCGGGAAAGAAAGCAGCTTCAGCCAGGGCTTTCCTCCAACTCAACTGAGCATTGTCCTTTACTGATGTTCTCTTTATCATTTGTTCAAACGATTTTCCAAACTTTCCGCTCTACTTGCGTACTTCCCACAAGTCCACACCATAGAACACTGGCAAAACCACCTGACCCATGGCTCTGTGACACTCCATGATTTTTTCCAGCTCCTGCAGACACCAACTAGAACTAGCATAGAATTCAGAGAAAATAATGATATAAATCCTAGACCTTTCGATTGCTTGCAGTTGTGAGAGCGACATCTCTTCTTCATTTTGAACCTTTATCATGTGGTCGAAGAAAGTTTGGATTCCAAACATTCCTAATTGTGCATTAAGAGTAACAATGAAAGCCTCTACATCATCATCTTCGATTAGGAAGCTTTTTTTTTCTTTTTAAAGAAGAGCCGAAGGCCACTATTCACGTGACCCTGTCCCAAATTTATTAAAAAGGCCTCAGTTATGGCGGAGGAAAACCGTGGTTACAAGAAGAACATCATAAAACAAGCAACAAAAAAACACTAGCAAACAAAAAACCACAAACAACAAACCTAGAGACGAAAAGATGGAAGACCCAACCTATCAATATGAAGAATACCTTTGTGAAGACTCGGGAGAAGAGACTGATCTTCATAGATAACATTATTCCCTATTTCACCTTCCCTAGCAAGAAAATCAGCCGCGATATTTCCTTCCCTATACTGATGAATAACCTTGAAATTCATCTTCCATTAGGAAGCTTAAAAACACTTGGTATATCCATTTGGGATTTGTGGTGTTTAATGATGAAGCACTTGAGGAAGACATGGATTGCAATTTGCAAGAGAGGAAGGGATGACTCTAGTGATGGTGTAGAAGAAAGTGGAAGAAGGAAGAACACAAGACAATGGAGTTGTTGACTTAGAAGGATCCAAGCTAATGACCAAAGTCATCTATTGAAATAGTAAGAAGAGAGTCAGGAAATTACCAATGATCAGCAGTCAAGAATATAAATATTCTTTATAACAAGTGGTGGTGTAGCTAATTGAAATAAAATAAAATAAAATAAATTATTTTATATTGATATAATATTTTTGCACCTTAATCGAATTGGGAGAAAATCAATCAGATATAAAGGCATAATGAAATTTTATATATACCGGGTTTGGAGTGTGTATTCTTTCTTTAGAGTTAGTATCATATAACCGGACTAGGAAGAAATAACTAAACAACAAAATAATTTAACTAAATATAAAATCATAATTGTCAATGAGTAATTTGTTAATTAAATATAATTTATTATAAACACTTAAATTATTATTTAACATGTATAAAATTACAAAAATCATTATAAAAATTTATCTATCTTTAAAAGTATTTTTAATACATATTAAATCATAATTTTAATGCTTAAAAATAACATAATAACCCGTGTCTAGTTAAAAATTTCTCTTCAATATCAATAGACTAGGCAAAACATTGATTTATCTATTTATAATACATAAAGAAAATTACTAGTAAACGAGTTTTGATGCCTTGTATTTTTTATTTTCTTATTTTTTTTGGTTTTTAAGTTTTATGCTTTAACCATCAAGTAGCATCTTTTTCAATTCAGCCAAACCAATCAGAGGGTGATACGTACGCTCGATCATTAGGTAGCACCACCCATATATAAAACCTAAAGTGTAGATTGTGGCACTTACATATCAGCTACTTTAATCTCTATGGAATCGTCACTTCATCAATTTTATCATTGTCTCAACTTCTCTCTGAATCACTCTTATTTCTTGTACTCAACTCTTATCTCCCTCAGCAACAACACTTACTCTCACCACTTCTGTTAATCCTTTTTTTTGTGTCTCTTGAATATCTTAAACTGTTAGTTAGAACTGTAGAAACATAAGATGATGAGAAAATGTTTGTATATATTCTGAGTGTCAATGTACAATGAAGTGCTCCTATTTATAGGGTAGGGGAGAATAAAACAAAATCGGAATTAATCCTATACATAAAGTCTAATTATTAATCCTAATCTGATTACAAGACAATAACAAATAAATAACAAATCATTTACAAATGTAACAAATCAATGACAAATCAATCACTATAATAACAAATCAATCACTATCGTAACATCCCCCTCAAACTCAAGTAAGTGCAACGGTAACTAACTTGAGTTTGGACAATAAAGTGCGGAAGCAACTAGGAGAATGAGGTTTGGTGAACAAATTTGCTGGTTGATCAAGAGTGCCAATCGTGACAAGATGAAGAGCACCACGTAGAAGATGTTGACAAATGAAGTGGCAATCAATCTCAATATGTTTGGTGCACTCGTGGAAAACATCGTTGTGTGCAATTTGGATGGCACTACGGTTGTCACAATGAAGATCAGTGGAGGAAGACTGAGGTATCTCTAAATCAGCAAGAAGCCAACGGAGCCACAATATTTCAAAAGTAGTATCAGCAAGGGCAAGAAGCCAACGGAGCCACAATATTTCAAAAGTAGTATCAGCAAGGGCACAATGATTAGGTAATTCAAGTCCTATTGGAGCGAGTCGTCGAGGAGTTTGTTTCTTACTCTGCCAAGAAATAAGAGAATCTCCAAGAAAAATGCAAAAGCCAGTGGTGGAGTGATGGTCACTGGGATCACTGGCCCAAACGGCATCAGAGTAGGCTCGAAGAGTCAAAGGGGATGCAACGGAATAATGAAGACCATAAAACAAGGTATCCTTGATATACTGAGTAATGCGGAGGACAACAACATAATGGGTGGTACGAGGGGCAGCCATGAACTAACTAACCAGATGAACAACATATGCGATATCCAGTCGAGTAACTGCAAGATAGATCAGGCTGCCTACTAGTTGACGATAGAGAGTGGCATCATCAACCATCCTGAGGAGTAAACTGAATGTTGGGTTCAAGAGGAGTGTGTTCGATTTTGCAATCAGTGAGGCTTGCTAGAGAGACAAGATCAGAAGCATACTTAGCCTGTGAGAGAAATAAGTCATCGCTGGAAGATAGAACTTCTAGCCTAAGAAAGTAACTTAAAGGTCCAAGATCTTTCATCTCAAAATGTTGACATAAGAATTGTTTGAGCTCAGTAATGCCAGTAGAGTCATTGCCAGTAATAATCATATCATCAACATAAAGAAATAAGACAATAGTACCATTTTTTATTTTTCGAGTAAAAAGAGTAGAATCATGAGCACTGTAAGAGAACCCCAACTGACTGATAGTGCTGTGAAATTTAGTAAACTAGGCCTGAGGTGCTTGTATGAGACCATAAAGAACCTTACAACGGCGACAAACCTTGTTGGCCGGACAAGTGTATCCCAGAGAAGGACGCATATAAACATCTTCTTCTAACTCACCATTAAGGAAGACATTTTTAACATCCATTTGTGTAAGTGGCCATTGTCAAGTAGCTGCAATGGTAAGAAGAGTTTGAACAAAGGTGATATATGCAATAGGGGCAAAAGTTTCTTTATAATCAATATCATACTCCTGAGTGAACCCTTTTGCCATTTGATGAGCTTTGTACCGCTCAATAGAACCATCAGAAAGAGTCTTGATTTTATAAACCCACTTGCATCCTACAAGAGGTTTACCAGAAGAAGGATCAATAAGGTCCTAAGTGTGAGTATTCTCTAATGCCTGTAATTCCTCCTACATAGCTTGCTTCCAATGAGGGTCGGTAGAGGCTTCCTTATAGGATTGTGGTTCATGAAGGTGAAACATAGTAGAAAAACAATGGTAATCACGTAGATAGGTAGGTGGACTTCTTACCCTATGAGGACGCTTAATGGTGGGAGGTGTAGGATCAACGATCGGAACGACATCATTGGAAGCAGAGGGAACATCAGAAGAGGCTGGGAGCTCATTGGAGGTACTTGCATCTGTGTCACTAGGGAAGTAATCAACATCAGGGTTAGTAAAAAAAGAGTAAAAGTGGACGAAATTGACGTAAACTTGGATAATGAAGAGAACATAATATATTCCTAGAAGACAACATGACGGGAGATATGGATACGCTGAGATATCGGATCCTAACAATGGTAACCTTTATGCTCTATGCCGTACCTAAGAAAACAACAAAGACAGTTATAATCTAGTGTAGTGTGATAAAGATGCTCAAAAGGAGAGATATTACCAAGGATGGAGGAAGGGGGATGATTAATAACATGGATAGCAGTAAGAGTAGCTTCACCCTAGGCATGTTCGGGACAGAAGGCTGAGAGAAGCATGGCACAGGCTGAGTCAAGAATGTGACGGTGCTTTCTCTCAGTGCGACCATTCTGTTGAGTGGTATATGAACATGAGAACTCAGACAAGGTACCCTGTGCACCAAGAAAAGATAAAAGTTTAGAATCACAGTATTCCATGGCATTATCTCGACGAAAAACTTTAATGACTTTAGAGAATTGTGTTTGAATCATATTGGCAAAGTTAATGTAAATTTGAGGAAGTTTATGACGATTTTTCATCAAATATATCAAAGCAAGAATAATCATCAATAAATAACACAAAATATCGAGAACCTCCCATAGTTGGTGTGGGAGCAGGGCCCCAAATATCAAAATGCATAAGATCAAATGGTGAAATAGAAATAAAAGTAATTTTATGAAATGATAAAGCTGGTTGTTTAGTAGTTTGACAAGCAGTACAATCAAGAGACTCATTAGTAACATATCCTAAAAGACCCTGAGACACAAGAGGATGTAGTTTGCTAAGAGAACTATGAGCAAGACATTAATGTCAAATCTGAATGGAAGAGGTGGTGGAAGCAGCACAAATGTTGGACATTTGGGGAACATGTAGTTGAGTGGGCTCAAATAGCCTTCCAATCTTACATCCAGTCCTTATGAGTTGTCCCATCCGTGGGTCCACACCAAGTTCGATGGGTTCCCGAGGAAGAAACCAGAGGAAGAAAAAATTGTAAGTTCATAACCAAGATCACATAATTGACAAACAACAGGTGGCTTTGGAGCAGGTGGCTACCGAGGCGAGGCACACCTATAGAAGGCTTGGTTTGAGAAGAAGATGAGCCTAGTTGTGAATGACTATGGCCAAGAGTGCAGCTTCCAAGCCCAATGTACACTAATTCAAACTGAGTCCTATTTCAAGGGTCCTTACTCCTTACTTGCAACCCACAACTCTATTGTGTGAAGATGAATGAAGTCATAAATACAAGTTTGGCTTTTAGGAAAGAGTAACAAATTTTATGTATCAAGATTAAAGACCCAAGCAATCAAAGAAAGGGGAAGAGAGAAGTCAATTTCTAATCATTTTACTTGATGTCAACTGTAAAATAGGACCAATAGTGGTGCCAATGATGGAGAGGACCGTAGAAGTGAAACTAAAGGGCAAGATAAAAAACTGAGTGTTCTATCTTGGTTCTGTTGACTATTGAATGGTGTGATATGATGAAGGAATATTGGGATTTAATTTGTATGAATAAATTGTGGAAAAAGCTTGATAGATTGTGATGAAATTTCAATGTAAGTAATGTTTGTGATTTTGATGATCTGAGTGTAACATCTTAATACTAATACTAATAGCATATCTAAATTTATACATTAGTAATAAAGATTTGGCACATCACTTCTAAATTAATATCATATTCTGTAAAAACATTTATGACATATATGAAAATATGAGTCTATTAAGAGAATCATAATATACATACAACTGGAAATTCTTATTTATACAAACTTATACATCATTGTACTGTAAATACAAACTAGGCCCATAAGGCACAATTTCTTATGAACTATGTGCATTACATTGTACAAAAGTAGGATTAAAACTATAAACCAAATGATAAGATTATACATTATACATCTTCAAACTTCATCTCGGCCGAAGATTCCTTCCCTAAAATTATCATGGAAATACAATATAAAGGGGTGACAATTATATAATTCTTAGTAATTCTATCACATATATTATCATCACAATAATTTCAGTTGCTTCGAGGAAAAATCATTTCAATAATTAAAATATAAGATAGAAAGGTAGCAAAAGCCAAAAATAAGTCCTTTATCTTCCCAAGGCAAAAATTCAATTATTACCATTACTAATAGTTCATAAACTTTCATCATCAATAGATCATAAGTTATATTCACAACAAACATTCAGATACAAGTTATAATTCAATATCATGTTGATAATCTCATATTCTCATAATGCTTTATTCATATACAATTATCATACTAGTGCTCATTTAATTATCCTCTTTATACGCTCATTTCCAGAACCCATATCCATGTACCTTACTATGTTAGGTCATCTCATATAACCAGGGTTCTATATTCTGAAGGTTTGAAATGAATTAGGGCTTCACACTACCAATATACTAGGTGATAATCTGCTTTCAGGTTAGTGCACTTCAACCTATTTATAATAATCTTTTTTTGTTACACAAAACTATACCGAATAACCTTTATACATACTATGAGGGAAACTAAGGCATATGAGGAAACTAATGAGGAATTTATATGAATTTAGGATCACCTTCCTTATAGAGGGTCATCTCTATGATTCATAACTAGAATTTGGAGCTTCTTCCCCTATATAGGATCATTTCCAAGACTCAATAATGCCAAATAAATAGATAATTCAATTCAAAGATTCACTCTTTATATGGGAATAGCAATACAGGACCATTTTGCTCCCATTTTCAAGGATAAATGTTCATTATCTTTTATTCTATGAGCACTTATTAGTCAAATTCAAGTATTAGCTCAACCTTAATGGTCTAAGGGAGTAATTCTCAATTCAATGTTCAATTCTAGCTCAACTTGATATTTCAAAGGAGTAATATAATTCTAGTATATTTCATAAACATAACAAGTGTACAATATCATCAATTCATAATATTCCATTTGCATACGTTTGTTACTTTACTTCACAAGTAACTAAATGCACAAAATGATCATTTCTCAAATTCAATGAATGCTCATTACAAATTTATACTAAGTGCACAATGTTTTTCTATTATTAATTACCTTACATATTTTACAAAAGTTTAAATTATAATTAACAATTAAGAATTTTAAAATAACGATCTAGCCAAAAACTATCTACTAGTTATTAATACATTAAATTCCTAAAAAATCATTTATAACCTTAATTTGATTAATGATTTTGTTACATTTACAAATATAATTAATTCATTGTATAAACTAATAGTTAGTGCATGAATTATTTGAATAAATGAATTATAATTAAACAGCAAATTAGCAAACTTAATTTCTTCAATAGAAAGGTAGGAAATAGCAAAAACATAACTCTTTCTTCTTTATTTCTTCTATCCATACCTCCCAGTCTATTACTTTACATCATTACTCGTTTGAAACAATGGCATTATTGGTGTTTGCACTGAGCTGTTTGACCATTTTATTCAAATAAACTTGGTTTTATTCAAATAAACCTCATCAGAATACTTTAAATATTGAAAGGTTTATTTGAATAAACCATGTGTTATTCGAATAAACTTCTACAGAATAAAACAAAAGGAAGGTTTTAAAGAAATCTATTGAAATAAGACTTTTGTCTATTCGAATAAACCAATTTTAGAATGAAAGAATTGAGGTGTTATTCAAATAAACCAATGGGTTATTCGAATAACAGACACCAGAATGCTAAAATTGAGATTTTAAATGTGAATGATTCTTTTATCATTTTAAACTCTTTTTCACCAATTTTTCATATATGAAATTTTTATTAATTGAGTAAATTACTATTCCTTTTAATTGTTGAATTAATTATTCTTATTTTGCTTTATCTCTGAATATGTTGAAAAGATTTAAAGTGAATTGTTTTTCTATGAATAAGGTATTTGAAATGTCATCTCATGGATAAAAATGAATCAATGTGCAGAGATATTATGGTCATGATTAGAGATTATTGGGGGACACCCTGATTAGAGATTATTGTGGTCATGATCAGAGGACATTGAGGGATGCCTCTTTGTCAAAGAATATTGAGGATTCCTCGAACAGAGATTATCATGGTCATGATTAGAGATTATTGGGAGACGCCTTGATTAGAAATTATTGTGGTTATGATCAAAGGACATTGAAGGATGCCTCATTATCAAATAATATTGAGGATTCCTCAAACAAAGATTACTATGGCCATGATTAGAGATTATTGGGGGACGCCCTGATTATAAATTATTATGGTCATAATCATAGGACTTTGAGGGACGCCTCATTGTCATAGAGTGAAATGCACATTTGGTTGAGAGTATTGAAATGGAATGATGATAAGGATATAACAATGATAAAGAGATAATGATGATGACGTTAAAGAAATGATGAAAAGATGATAATGAGATGACGAAAAGAAAATTTTTGAGAAGAAAATTACTTAATTTTTTACATGAAGTTGTTTATTATGAATTACTCTTTCATTTTTATGAAGTTGCTTATATTGTCTTTATGATTTATTTATTCCTTTTATTGTTGAGAATTTTTGGCATGAAATTTTTATGTTGGACTCTTAGTTATGGTTTAAGAAAGAAAGAATTGTAAAGAGTGGTAAACTATTTTCTGTACTCGTAATGACTGGAATATCATTAGTTCAAACTTGTTATTGTTTTTGCTCTTTCCTACTAAGATTTTTATCTCATTTATTTTGACGTGATATTTTAGATAATGCCGACTGTTAGAGTTTTGATAGATTTTTGTGTTGAGCAAGCTTATAGACCAGAGCTTAGAGATTATGTTTTTATAGTTACTTTTGGAGATTTTTTTCTAATAATTCTACTCTTTGATGAGTTGTAGAGAAAGAAAAATAACCTTTGTAAATATGTGAACTGTGGAACGTTGAGAAGGCTTTTGCAAGCCTCATCATTTTGGAAATAGGTGCCTAACTTAGAAATGTTGTATGTATCAACTAACTCTAGAAGGGTGTGACTCTCAAAACTATGTAAATTATTGCATATGACCTAATGATAACGTTAGAAGATGTTCGTAACATGTTATTCTAATTAGAGTTGAAATACTATATTACCATAATAAGAAAAATAATTGAAATTAGAATAGGACGTTACATTATGGTATCAAAGTAGTGTCCTAGGGAAAATAGTTTAGGAATCATTACTGCTTTCTGACCAAATAAGTAAGTTGTTGTAGGAAAAGATGTCTCACAGGTGGAATAATTCTCACCCTTAGGATAGGGTGGAAAGGATGATGGACACGCTCGCAAAAATTGTAGCAACAATGCGAGAATAGATAACTGTGACCAATCAATTTTGTAGTAAATGAGTGCAAACAGAGGTTTGGAACCAGGAGTTCTTGCAATGAACCCGAATTTTCAAGGATTGTCTAAATTTCGGAAAACTAATCTGTCAACCTTTAAGGGAGAATACGACCTAATTGCCGCAAAAAACTTGCTCATGGAGCTAGAGAAAATATTCACTATCCTAGGGTGTGCTGATGCCCAACGAGTCAACTTTGCTACGTATATGCTGTCAAGAGAAGCAGAACACTAATGGTGTGGAGCCAAAAGACTTTTGGAAAACCCAGATAAACCCATCACCTAGGAAAATTTTCAAACTGCTTTTCTGGATAAATATTTTCCATCCAGTGTTCAAAACGAGAAAGAATTGGAGTTTCTACAATTAGACAAGGAAAAATGATAATTGGACAATACACAGCAAAATTTGAAGAACTGGCGAACCATAATGACAAATCAACTCCCTTTTGGTAAACCTGATCACTACACTCCTGGTTACATTGGCATAAGAAGCAGCTTCGACCCATTTCGTGAAGTAATCAATTGCAATAAGAATAAAGCAATGCCCATTTAAGGCCTTCAGTTCAATGGGTCCTATGACATCCATTCCCCACATCGAGAATGACCAAGGTGCTGTTAAAACATTCAAAGGTACTAGTGGTGTATGAACCTTGTCAGCATATATCTGACATTTATGGCACTTCTTCACATAATTGAAGCAATCAGTTTTCGTTGTCAACTAATAGTATCTAGCTCTTAGGATCTTTCTTACCATTGCATGCCTATTTGCATGAGTTCCAAAAGAACCTTCATGAACATCTTTGATGATTTTCATTGCCTGTGTTGCATCAACATATCGTAGCAATGCCATGTCGTGGTTCGTCTTGTAGAGCACTTCCCTATTTAGAAAGAAACCCATTATGAGTCTTATGAGGGTCCTTTTGTCATTTTTTGAAGCATATGGAGCGTCCTCTCTGCTCTTGATAAAGCACTGGATGTCATGATACCATTGTTTCTTATCTGGCTCCACTTATTCCATTTGACAATATGCCGATTGGTCACAACTTTCCATTTTTATAATTGGAAAGTCCCTATCATGACTTACGTTGAGCATTGACAACAATGTGGCTAAAGTATTCGCCAACTGATTATGTTCTTGAGGGACATGATGGAATAAGACTTCATCAAGGTATTCAATTAACTCGTTGATGTAAGTATGATAAGGGATTAACTTGGCATCTCAAGTTTCCTATTCTCCCTTTAGCTGATCAATGACCAAGGCGGAGTCCCTGTATAACTTAAGAACTTTTGCATTTGATTCTATTGCTGCTTGGATTCCCATGGCACATGCTTCATACTTGGCTACGTTATTTGTACAGTCAAAGCACAGTCTGGTAGTGATTGGAATGAAATTATTTTTAGGAGAAATTAGTATGGCTCCAATTCCATGTCCTAGTGAATTAGAAGCTCCGTCAAACAACAAAGTTCGGTTTTCTTTTTCTAAGGATCCTTCTTCTCCAAATAAAGCTATTATGGGAATTTACACTACATAGACCTATAATCCTTCACAAGTTGACTGACCAAAATTTTTGCAAGAGTGCTGCCTTTTACTACTTTTTGGGTGACATAGAAAATTTCATATTTTGATAGCAAAACTTGCTAACGTGCAATCCTCCTAGTGAGAGCAAGCTTTTCAAAGATGTACTTGATCAGGTTCATTTTAGACACTAACCAAGTGATGTAACATGGCATGTATAACCTTAAACGATGGGCCGTCCATGCCAAGGCATAACATGTGCGCTCCAACAATGAGTATTTCTCCTCATAGTTGGTAAACTTCTTACTCAAGTAATAGATGTCATGTTCCTTTCTACCAGTTTCATCGTGCTGCTCCAGTACACAACCCATTAATTCATTCAACACATTCAAGTAAATGATGAGAGGCCTTTATGGCACTAGAGTTACCAAAACTAGGGGTTCTTACAGATACTATTTGATCTTCTCGAATGTTGTCTAACAATCTTCGTTCCCTTCTACTATCTAGTTTTTATGAAACAACTTAAAAATTGGTTCACACGTTGTAATCAATTGGGATATAAATCTAGCAATATAGTTCAACCTCCCCAAAAACCCATGAACTTTTTTTTCGGTGTGAAGAATTGGCATCTCTAGGATTGCTCGAACTTTGTATGGATCAACTTTTATCCTTTTTTGGCTAACCAAAAACCCCCAAAAACTTGCTTGATTTTACACCAAAAGTGCATTAAGCAGGATTTAATCTGAGCCGGAACCTGTTCAACCATTCAAAGAGCTTTTGTAAATTATCAACATGGTCTTCTTCTATTCTAGACTTTGTAATCATGTTGTCCACGTAAACTTCTATTTTTTGTGCATCATGTCATGGAACAAAGTCACCATTGCCCTTTGATAAGTTGCTCCTGCATTTTTCAATCGAAACGACATTACTTTGTATCAAAAAGTTCTCCATAGAGTGATGAATTTGGTCTTCTCTATGTCTTCAAGTGCCATCTTGATCTGATTATATTCCGAGAAACCATCTATAAAGGAGAAAAATATATGTTGAGCAGTGTTGTCCACCAAAACATCAATGTGAGGTAGAGGAAAGTTGTCTTTAGTGCTGATCCTATTCAAATCTCTGTAGTCAACGCACATTTGTACTTTCCCATCTTTCTTCGAGGTAAGAATGATGTTGGCGACCCATTAAGGGTGCTTTGCAATGGCAAGAAAACTTGCATCAAACTGCCTATTAACCTCCTCCCTAATTCTCAATGACATCTCCGACTTCATTCATCTCAACTTTTGCTTAACGGGAGGATATTCCAGTTTGAATGGAAATTTATGCTCAACTATGCTAGCATCTAGCCTAGGCATGTCTTGGTACGACCATGCGAAAATGTTGCAATAGTCAGATAAGAGCTTAACCAACTTGCTTTGCTCATCTTCTTTTATGGTAGTGTCAATTTTACCTTCTTTTTTATCATCCTCCATCTCCAGATTAATCATTTCAGTTGACTCTTGATGTGGTCGAATGTCTTTGGCCTCTTATTCTATTAATCTCATTACCTCAGAAGAGGGTTCCCAATTTTCATAATTATCCTCATCAATATGACTAATGGGATAGTCAAAATCATATAACAAGGTCATAACACTATCATTTTCAAGAGAATCACTTTCAGATATGCATATATTGATGTTAACATAAGAAAAAAAAAAGAGGTAATGAATAAAGGTTAATGTAAAGGTTAACTAACTTGCTTAGCTCATATTCCTTTATAGAAGTGTCAATTTTACCTTCTTTTTTATCATCCTCCATCTCTAGATTAATCATTTCAGTTGACTCTTCATGTGGTCGAATTTCTTTGGCCTTTTGTTCTATTAATCTCATTAGCTCAGAAGAGGGTTCCCAATTTTCATCATTATCCTTATCAATATGACTAATGGGATGGTCAAAATCATATAATGAGGTCATAACACTATTATTTTCAAAAGAATCACTTTCAGATCTACATATATTGATGCTAACTGATACGCGTAAAATACGCTAAGAGCAAGTGCACTATATCGTCAAGTAATAAAGGACTTGAGTCCTAGTTATTGATCCTACGAAGAATAAGTGGTAATTACTAGACTCGTAAAACTCCTGGTTATCCAGACAATTGAAAGTGTATGAAATTCAAAATTAAATTGGAAAACAATTAAAGAAGAAAAACAATGAACAATCAAGTAAAACAGAGAGAAACTAAGGCGCAGGGTTCACTTGAATACAATTATTCAAATTTTCTTTCAATTATAATGTAAGGTAATTCTTTTACCAATATTCTCTTATTTGCTATTGAATCCCAATGGTCATGGATGAAACAATATTCCATTCCTAATTTAATTCACCTATTTGGTCATTTTGTTGAATTAATCAAGAATGCATTAAATCTCAACTCAAGAGATGAACTAACATACTGTCAATTCAATTAGTAGGATAAATCGATGTTTAGTCATTCACCAATCTAATCCTAGGCTTACCATATAGATCCACTCATTGAATGCGGATGGTCACCGGTCAAACAATGAATTAACACATGCCAAAAGTGATCAAGTTATGACAAGAATGCAAGCAATATGATAAATCCTAAAAGAAATTACCTTAATCAAATTAGAAATCAAACCTAAATAATTAGGAAAACAAGATCCCCCATAGCCCTAGCTATGGGTTTAGCTACTAATGTTCAAAACAGACAAACCCATATCAAGATACAAATCCATGAAAAGAAACCCAAAGAAAGTGGAAAACTATAAGGAGAGAGAAATCAAAACCCCTTTTACGGAGATTATGATCTTCAAGCCTTCAAGAATGTCATCCATTCTTCAAAGCCGTTCTGTAAGAATTTGTGACAATTCTCTCTTCTCAATTGCCTCTCAAAGTCTGTCGTTGAAAGATGTCTCCATATGTGAAGGGTGGTTGTTAAAAAAAAAAGAAAAAAAAAACAAAAAAAGGATCATTGCATGATTGAATAACTTTTCTCCCTTCTTGAACTGATATGCTTGGAGATGGATGATTGAATTGTTGAATTGAGTTTGATGGATGCATACCTTGTGAGATTTTGAGCCTAATGGATGAATTTAACATTTATGCCATTCTCTTCTTTCTTGTGTGATTTTCACTCATGTTAATGACCACTCTAGAACTTGCTTTGATTCTTTTTTAGGCTACATTTCACTTGCATGCATGAACATGATTGAGGCCCTCTTTCTTAATTAGCTAGTTTAACCAAATAGCCAACCTTATTTTCAATATGATATCAAGCACTCTTTTGACTTCTTGAAAATTCTCTGATTGCTGCCAACCTTGTATATTTTCCTTTGCTCAACCCCTTTGAGCTTATTTGACCATTCTTTGTTTCTAGCTCATTATGTGCCTTAAATGAGAAATCGTGTTCTTACTTTACCTTAGGGAATAAAAGAACATTAGCTTGGTTAATGGATGAGTTTTTTTGAACAAGTGTGGGGGTGTGTGTACAAAATGGTTGTTGAAAAAAGAAAAGAGTGTCCAAAAAGAAAAAAAATGTATGTATATAGTTATGTTCATATATATAAAAGAAAAAGAAAAAAAAAAAAACCAAGTGTTTAAAAAAAAAAGGATTGGGAAATGAATATGTAAAGGGATATACACTAGAGTTGGGATGAACTTTTATGCTTGTTATTTGAACTCAGCTCTCATTTGCTTTTATTCTCTTTGGTATTTATCTTCTCATATCCATTTTATCCTCTCCTGTTACCTTGACCTCACTACAACCTTGAATAAAGTCCTCATGATTTGTGTGTGCATGTGTTTTGAGTAGTGGAGAAGTAGAAGATAAGCAAGCTTATGGTAGTGCAATTTTTATTGGTTGAATTGAGTGAAATACCTACCCTTTAAACACTTGAGAGATTGAGAGGGAATCTTGTGAAGATCTATCATTCTCGATTCATGTTGAAGATACCTTGCTTGATGGTTTGAGATGTGGAGAATTGTTAACTCATGAATGTTTTGATCCCTTGAACCTTTGGTTTTCTTCTTGATTGTAAAATTTTGGTCTTGAGTTTTGCCCAGGAGTGCAAAAAGCTAAGTGTGGGGGAATTTGATAATCACATATTTTATTCATTAAGAAACCCTTATGTTTAGTCATTTACACTCTCTATATTCTTAATTGATTGAGTTTGGTATGATTTTGTGAGTTTGAGCTCAAATTGGTCCTAATTGAATATTTTTAGCATTATTGAGATTTGACATTGTTTCTGTATTTTGGCCATAACTTGAGTTCCTAATATCTGATAAACATGAATTTTACCTTGTAGGAAAGCTAAGAAGAAGCTCTACAACTTTGATGCAGAGCTCAAAGTCCCAAAAAGATGTCTAAAAGACCTAAGTTTACATGGAAGTCAGAATACAGGTTCTGTCAGTAGAATCCGAACAGTGTGCACTCATAAAATCATATCTCAAGATGTAATAATGAAGATGGGCTCAAATTTGGACAGTGGATAGTCAAGATCCAAATAAACAACTTTCATGAAGAACACTTTTTGAAAAAAGGAAGTCTAGTAGGTCATTTTGAGCTTGCAAGTCGGAACAGAGAAGCTGAAGTTGGGTTTGAGCAACCTACGGTATTTGGGACATATCCTAGGCTTAAGGAAGCCAAATTGGACAAACTAGCTATCCATTTTATAGCAAAGACAAGGATCTACAACTTTCATGAAGAACACTTTTCGTTGTTCTGAAGTATAGTGGGTCGCTTTTGGCTTCCAAGTCAGACACGAAATTTTCATCCTCAACCACCCACTCATCCATCCACTAATCCACTCATCCACTCATCCACTAACTCACCCATTCATCCACTCATACACTAATCCAACCACTTAACCACTCCACCCACTCATCCACTAATCCATCCACTAATCCATCCACTCACCCATTCATGTCCATAATTTCCCACTCACCAAAAGTCCTTTGGCATTTTTCACTAATTCAACCACTCAACCATTCCACTCACTCATCCACTAAACCAATCTACTAAACCAACCCACTAATCCATCCACTCAAACACTCCACTCACTCATCCACTCATCCACCCACTTCCCTTTGTCATTTTGTTACCTTAGACTTCTATAAAAGGCACCATTTATCATGAACAAGATGAATTCTCCTTCATTTCTCTCATAGTTTCTTCTTGTTTCTTCATAGTTTCTCATAGTTTTTGTATATTTTGATGCTCCCCTTCATGGTAATGGAGGGCTAAGCTACTTTGTGTCAATTTAGAACTCTTGAAGAGATTGTGGTTTGGATTCTTGAGACCTTGGTTATGTATTGTATTTGATTTGTAATTGAATTCCTCCTTTCTTCTTCTTTTTCTTCTTCTTGATCTTGAATGCATGAATGGTGATTCTATTTATGTTGATCTGATTGATCTTGGTTTAAGATTGAGATTTGTGATGAAACTTAGAACTGATTGATCTAAACTAATCACATAAATGAAGATTGAGATTTGTGATGAAACTTAGAACTGATTGATCTAAATTAATCACAGAATTGAAAAGGTTAGGTTACTGATTTGTGCCAAAGTTAATTAAATTCGGTACTTGAAATTAACATAGATCTTCATGAATGGTGCGATTGCGGATTTGTGTTTATCACTTGTTCATTGAATTCTAGATGATCGTCTAGTATGAATTCTGGATTTGATGCAGAGATCTCGGTTAGATCCAAATTAACTATTCAATTGCGCTTCAAGTGTTCTATGAAGGGTCTATGATTGAATCCACCCAATCTTGGATAGGTTTCTAAATTGACTGCTCTTTAATTGTTATTTCTTCCTTTAATTTTGTTAAGTGCGATCTTAAACTCATTCAAACCCCCTTTTTGCTAACTTTCACTTGATTTGATCAAATTGCATTTACGATCCTTGAGGAGACGATCCGGTGTTGTCACTGTGCTACAAGCTTAGGTAATAACTTCGGTTATAATTTTGACTGAGTTTGGCGCTCGTCAAAATTTTGGCGCCGTTGCCGGGGATCGAACCCGGGTCACCCGCGTGATAGGCGGGAATACTCACCACTATACTACAACTTAATCACTGATAATCATATATTTTATTCATTAAGAAACCCTTATGTTTAGTCATTTACACTCTCCATATTCTTAATTGATTGAGTTTGGTATGATTTTGTGAGTTTGAGCTCAAATTGGTCCTAATTGAATATTTCCAGCATTATTGAGATTTGACACTATTTCTGTATTTTGGCCATAACTTGAGTTCCTAATATCTGATGAACATGAATTTTACCTTATAGGAAATCTAAGAGGAAACTCTACAACTTTGATGAAGAGCTCGATGTCTGATTCAGATGTCTAAGGGACCTAAGTTTACATGGAAGTCAGAATACGGGTTCCGTCAGTAGAATCCGAACAGTGTGCACTCATAAAATCATATCTCAAGATGTAATAATGGAGATGGGCTGAAATTTGGACAGTGGATATTCAAGATCCAAATAAACAACTTTCATGAAGAACACATTTTGAGAAAAAGAAGTCTAGTAGGTCATTTTGAGCTTGCAAGTCGGAACAGAGGTGCTGAAGTTGGGTTTGGGCAACCTATGGTATTTGGGACATATCTTGGGCTTAAGGAAGCCAAATTGGACGAACCAGCTATCCATTTTATAGCCAAGACAAGGATCTACAAATTTCATGAAGAACACTTTTCGTTGTTCTGAAGTATAGTGGGTCGTTTTTGGCTTCCAAGTCAGACACGAAATTTTCATCCTCAACCATCCACTCATCCATCCACTAATCCACTCATCCACTCATCCACTAACTCACCCACTCATCCACTCATACACTAATCCAACCACTAAACCACTCCACCCACTCATCCACTAATCCATCCACTAATCCATCCACTCACTCATTCATGTCCATAATTTCCCACTCACCAAAAGTCCTTTGACATTTTTCACTAATTCAACCACTCAACCATTCCACTCACTCATCCACTAAACTAATCCACTAAACCAACCTACTAATCCATCCACTCAAACACTCCACTCACTCACCCACTCATCCACCTACTTCCCTTTGTCATTTTGTTACCTTAGACTTCTATAAAAGGCACCATTTATCATGAACAAGAGGTAATTTCTCCTTCATTTCTCTCTAAGTTTCTTCTTGCTTCTTCATAGTTTCTCATAGTTTTGTATATTTTGATGCTCCCCTTCATGGTAATGGAGGGCTAAGTTACTTTCAGTCAATTTGGAACTCTTGAAGAGATTGCGGTTTGGATTCTTGAGACCTTGGTTATGCATTGTATTCAAAATTTTGACGAGCGCCGAACTCAGTCAAAATTATAACCGAAGTTATTACCTAAGCTTGTAGCACAGTGACAACACCGGATCGTCTCTCAAGGATTGTAAATGCAATTTAATCAAATTAAGTTAAGTTAGAAAAAGGGGGGGTTTTGATGGTTCAAGGATCACAGTGGCAATAATTAAAGAGAAATAACAATTAAAAGAACAGTCAATTCAGAAATCTATCCGAGATTGGGTGGATTCAATCATAAATCTTTCAACAAATACTTGAAACACATCTGAATGGTTAACTTGGATCTAACCGAGATCTCTCGCATCAGATCCGAATTCATACTAGACAATCGTCCAGAATTCAATTGACAAGTAATAAACACAAATCTGCAATCGCACCATTCATGTAGATATATGCCAATTTAAGTACCGAATTCAATTAACCTAGGCTCCAATCAGTAATCTAACCTCTTCAATTACGTGATTAGTTTAGATCAATCAGTTCTAAAATTCATCACAAATCTCAATCTTCAGTTATGTGATTAATTCAGATCAATCAGTTCTAAATTTTATCACAATACTTAATCTCAAATCAGATCAAACATAAACAGAATCATCATTCATGTATTCAAGATCAAGAAAACGAAGAAGAAGAAGAAGAAGAAGAAGAAGAAGAAGAAGAAGAAGAAGAAGAAGAAGAAGAAGAAGAAGAAGAAGAAGAAGAAGAAGAAGAGAAGAAGAATCCAAATATAAATCAAGTACAATACATAACCAAGATTTCAAGAATCCAAACCGCAATCTCTTCAAGAGTTCCAAATTGACTGAAAGTAACTTAGCCCTCCATTACCATGAAGGGGAGCATCAAAATATACAAAACTATGAGAAACTATGAAGAAGCAAGAAGAAACTTAGAGAGAAATGAAGGAGAAATTACCTCTTGTTCATGATAAATGGTGCCTTTTATAGAAGTCTAAGGTAACAAAATGACAAAGGGAAGTGGGTGGATGAGTGGGTGAGTGAGTGGAGTGTTTGAGTGGATGGATTAGTGGGTTGGTTTAGTGGATTGGTTTAGTGGATGAGTGAGTGGAATGGTTGAGTGGTTGAATTAGTGAAAAATGCCAAAGGACTTTTGGTGAGTGGGAAATTATGGACATGAATGGGTGAGTGGATGGATGAGTGGATGGATTAGTGGATGAGTGGGTGGAGTGGTTAAGTGGTTGGATTAGTGTATGAGTGGATGAGTGGGTGAGTTAGTGGATGAGTGGATGAGTGGATGAGTGGATTAGTGGATGGATGAGTGGATGGTTGAGGACGAAAATTTCGTGTCTGACTTGGAAGCCAAAAACGACCCACTATACTTCAGAACCACGAAAAGTGTTCTTCATGAAAGTTGTAGATCCTTGTCTTGGCTATAAAATGGATAGCTGGTTCGTCCAATTTGGCTTCCTTAAGCCCAAGATATGTCCTAAATACCATAGGTTGCCCAAACCCAACTTCAGCACCTCTGTTCCGACTTGCAAGCTCAAAATGACCTACTAGACTTCTTTTTCTCAAAATGTGTTCTTCATGAAAGTTGTTTATTTGGATCTTGAATATCCACTGTCCAAATTTCAGCCCATCTCCATTATTACATCTTGAGATATGATTTTATGAGTGCACACTGTTCGGATTCTACTGACAGAACCCGTATTCTGACTTCCATGTAAACTTAGGTCCCTTAGACATCTGAATCGGACTTCGAGCTCTTCATCAAAGTTGTAGAGTTTCCTCTTAGCTTTCCTACAAGGTAAAATTCATGTTCATCAGATATTAGGAACTCAAGTTATGGCCAAAATACAGAAACAGTATCAAATCTCAATAATGCTGGAAATATTCAATTAGGACCAATTTGAGCTCAAACTCACAAAATCATACCAAACTCAATCAATTAAGAATATGGAGAGTGTAAATGACTAAACATAAGGGTTTCTTAATGAATAAAATATGTGATTATCAAATTCCCCTACACTTATCTTTTTGCACTCCTGGGCAAAACTCAAGACCAAAATTTTACAATCAAGAAGAACAACCAAAGGTTCAAGGGATCAAAACATTCATGAGTTAACAATTCTCCACATCTCAAACCAACAAGCAAGGTATCTTCAACATGAATCGAGAATGATAGATCTTCACAAGATTCCCTCTCAATCTCTCAAGTGTTTAAAAGGTAGGTATTTCACTCAATTCAACCCATGAAAATTGCACTACCATAAGCTTGCTTATCTTCTACTTCTCCACTACTCAAAACACATGCACACACAAATCATGAGGACTTTATTCAAGGTTGTAGTGAGGTCAAGGTAACAGGAGAGGATAAAATGGATATGAGAAGATAAATACCAAAGAGAATAAAAGCAAATGAGAGCTGAGTTCAAATAACAAGTATAAAAGTTCATCCCAACTCTAGTGTATATTCCTTTACATATTCATTTTTTTTTTCATAATGCGGATGGAGAAGGTTCATCACCTCCACTTCTGCATTCTCTGGAAGTTCATGATACTGTTTGAGGCGGTGTCCATTTACGATGAAAGCTTTGGCAGTGACCTCACTTTTAATCTGAACAGCACCAGAAGGAAAAACCTTAGTAACAATAAATGGTCCATCCCATCTAGACCTTAATTTGCCAGGCATGAGTCGGAGGCGAGATGAGTGTGTGTAGTGGAGCGAGTGGAGTGAGTGGGAAATGAGTGGAGTGTAGTGGAGTGAGTGGGGGATGAGTGTGTGTAGTGGAGTGAGTGGAGTGAGTGGGGGATGAGTGTGTGTAGTTGAGTGTAGTGGAAGTGAGTGGAGTGCAGTGGAAGTGAGTGGAGTGTAGTGGAGTGTAGTGGAGTGAGTGGAGTGAGTGGAGTGTAGTGGAGTGTAGTGGAGTGAGTGGGAAATGAGTGGAGTGAGTGGAATGTGTGATAGTGGAAGGTGAGTGGAATGTGAGTGGGAGTAGGTGATAGTGGAAGGTGAGTGGAATGTGAGTGGGAGTGTGTGATAGTGGAAGGTGAGTAGAAGGTGAGTGGAATGTGTGATAGTGGAAGGTGAGTGGAATGTGAGTGGGAGTGTGTGATAGTGGAAGGTGAGTGGAATGTGAGTGGGAGTGTGTGATAGTGGAAGGTGAGTGGAATGTGGGTTAGTGGATGGATTAGTAGATGAGTGAGTGGATTAGTGGATGAGTGGATGGATGAGTGGATTAGTGGGTTAGTGAGTGGATTAGTGGATGAGTGAGTGGATTAGTGGGTTAGTGGATGGATTAGTGGATGAGTGGATGGATTAGTGGGTTAGTGGGTGGATTAGTGGATGAGTGGATGGATGAGTGGATTAGTGGGTTAGTGGGTGGATTAGTGGATGAGTGAGTGGATGAGTGTTGGTGGGTGGATTAGTGGATGAGTGAGTGGATTAGTGGGTTAGTGGGTGGATTAGTGGATTAGTGAGTGGATTAGTGGGTTAGTGGATGGATGAGTGGATTAGTGGGTTAGTGGGTGGATTAGTGGATGAGTGAGTGGATTAGTGGGTTAGTGGGTGGATTAGTGGATGAGTGGATGGATTAGTGGGTTAGTAGGTGGATTAGTGGATGAGTGGATGGATGAGTGGATTAGTGGGTTAGTGGGTGGATTAGTGGATGAGTGAGTGGATGAGTGTTGGTGGGTGGATTAGTGGATGAGTGAGTGGATTAGTGGATTAGTGGGTGGATTAGTGGATGAGTGAGTGGATTAGTGGGTTAGTGGATGGATTAGTGGGTTAGTGGATGGTTGAGTGGATTAGTGGGTTAGTGGATGGATTAGTGGATGAGTGAGTGGATTAGTGGGTTAGTGGATGGATTAGTGGATGAGTGAGTGGATTAGTGGATGAGTGGATGAATTAGTGGGTTAGTGGGTATTTTTTTATTATTTTTTAATTCTTTTTTATTTTATTTTATTTTTCTTTTCTAGTTTTTAGTTTTTTTTTTAATTTTTGTTCTTTTTTTCATTTTTTTTTTTTCTTAAACAGATGGGCTTATAGATTTGGGCTAAAAAAAGGTTAAGAAAAATGGATCACAAATTACTTAATTAACTTTTTTTTGTTTTTTTTTTTTTTATTTTATTATTTTTTTATTTTTTATTATTATTATTATTATTTTTTTTAGCCCTAGGTCAAAATTGAGTGTTCTGATTGCCCTCTTTACTTGTTTTCTTAATAGATAATAAGAATAACTGTAGTTTTCATATTATCGTCGTAAGAAACGAGTAAAGACATGAACTTCAATTTTGTCCGGCAATGCAGAGGATAATATGCAAAACAAAGCAAGAACAAATAAAAGCAAAAAGCCGACACGCTCAAAGAATTAGCAGAACTTAAAGTGCATGGAGCCAATGCGCTCAAAAGAAAATTAAAATGCATGAAGCTGATGCGCTCAACAGAAAATAAAATGCATGGAGCCGATGCGCTCAAAAGAAAATAAAATGCAAGGAGCCGATGCGCTCAACAGAAAACTTAAAATGCATGGAGCCGATGCGCTCAAAATTAAATGACAATGGGCAAACCTGTGTCCCGAAATTTAAATGACAAAATTTAAATGACAATGGGCAAACCTGTGTCCCGAAAATTTAAATGACAATGGGCAAACCTGTGTCCCGAAATTTAAATGACAGAATTTAAATGACAATGGGCAAACCTGTGTCCCGAAAATTTAAATGACAATGGGCAAACCTGTGTCCCGAAATTTAAATGACAGAATTTAAATGACAATGGGCAAACCTGTGTCCCGAAATTTAAATGACAGAATTTAAATGACAATGGGCAAACCTGTGTCCCGAAAATTAAATGACAATGGGCAAACCTGTGTCCCGAAATTTAAATGACAGAATTTAAATGACAATGGGCAAACCTGTGTCCCGAAATTTAAATGACAATGGGCAAACCTGTGTCCCGAAATTTAAATGACAGAATTTAAATGACAATGGGCAAACCTGTGTCCCGAAAGTTTAAATGACAATGGGCAAACCTGTGTCCCGAAATTTAAATGACAAAATTTAAATGACAATGGGCAAACCTGTGTCCCGAAATTTAAATGACAGAATTTAAATGACAATGGGCAAACCTGAGTCCCGAAAGTTTAAATGACAGAATTTAAACGACAATGGGCAAACCTATGTCCCGAAAGTTAAATGACAATGGGCAAACCTGTGTCCCGAAATTTAAATGACAGAATTTAAATGACAATGGGCAAACCTGTGTCCCGAAAATTAAATGACAATGGGCAAATATGTGTCCCGAAATTTAAAATGACAATGGGCAAACCTGTGTCCCAAAATTAAAAAGGCAATGCAATGAGCCGATGCACTCAAAAATTTAAAATGCATAGAGCCGATGCGCTCAAAGAATAAATGACAGGAGCCGATGCGCTCAAAATTAATGACAGGAATTTAAAAATGCATGGAGCCGATGCGCTCAAAGAAATATAGAATTAAAATTTTTCTTTTCTCTCTTTTTATCTTCCCTTTTTCTTCAGAAAACCATATGAACCAACGGCGGCCATGGAAAGCTTTGACCAATCAAACCCTTTGTCCACATACTTTTCTTCATCAAACCCTTCGGTCGGCTTGGAATCCTCTTGACTTCCTTTATCCCTTCTTCATTTCTTTTTCTTCTTTTTTCTTTTTTCCTTTTTTTTTTTGAACACCTCATCAGGCCATGGACCCGAGATTTTATAAGACCATCAAGGAAGGACTTGATATTCTTTTGGACACCATCATCAGGTCATGGACCTAGAATCTTGTGAGAACTATCAAGGCAAGGACTTGCAATTCTTTTTGACGCAATCATCAGGCCATGGACCTGGAATCTTGTGAGAACCGTCAAGCCAAGGACTTGGGATTTCTAGATTATCCCTTGATATATCATTTCCTCCTTCAATTGGAACTTCCAAGTTCTTTTTGTTATGAATTTTTCATCTGGAGATTAGCATTAGATGGTCAAATCATAGCATTGTACTCATGTTCACTTTACCTGAAGCATTACATAACAAACATGCATGGATTCCAAAGCACAACAACAAAGAAATTGACTAAGCGAACAACTTCTGGTCTGGAATCAAAATTTTGACTACACAAAAGGATTATTTACAAAGGATAGACACAAACAAAGATATGAGATTCGAAGAGGTGTCATCCCCATATGGATTGGTTCAACTTACATGAAAATGATCTTTAGTTGGCTTGTAGACATTATGGCTAATGACTTCCTTCTGCTGAGCATGCACATCAAGGCAAATCGAATCAAAGAGAGATTTGCCCCAGTCTAGAATAGAATTGAATAGGGCAGACGTCCTAATGACCAAAAAATTTGTCCTAACGCAGGTCAAATTAAACTAGGGAAACGAAAAATTGCCCCAGTTTGGAGTCAACTTGAACAGGATAGAAACTTATCATAGTGCAAGGCCAAATTGAACAAAGAGAAATTTGCCCCAGTGTAAGCCAAATTGAACCGAAGAGAAATTTGCCCCAGTGTAGGACTAGCAAGTACTTCCTTTTCTTTCTTCTTTTTTTTTTTATCTTTTTTTGTTTTATAAGAGCAAGAAATTAAAAACTCGAAATAGCACTAACCTTTTGTCTCAAAATTAAAGTTAATGAAAATGACAGCAATCCTTCATTGATCAGAATGGACTTTTTAAGGCTTGTAACGTGGCTAGAATTAAAGGTTATGAAATGAAAGATATAAGGCTCAAACAAGTGTTTAAGGGTTGAATAGGACCAAAGATCCTTGTTCAAAATTAAACCTTGTCAACTGACTTTCGCTTTCAAGTACACTTTTCTTTCATTGTTCTTCATTTCTTCCCCATTTCTTTTCACTTCAATAATTCACCTTTGTAGTGACCTTTTTCATTTCATTTTCTTTTCCCCTTTTTTTTCAAAAATCACAATTTCAGCTTTGTGTTAACCCCCAATGTAGGGATGATCCTTGTCCAAGGTTAAATTTAAGAAAACTTTCAAGCTCAAAAGGGACAACGAGAGATAATGAAAGATGAATTCCTGTGAAAGATAAAGAAAGATGGCCAATCTTCATTTCAAATCCTGAGCACTCATTTTTAAAAATTTAAATTTCGAGACAAAAAAAATGCATGCCAAGTGATGAGTTCCTTGCTCCCCTTTTTATTTTTTTCTTTTTTATTATTATTTTTTTAATCCCCTTTCTTTTCTTTTTTTTTTTGCTTTTTTTGCTTTTTTTTTCAAATAACACCTACACACATGGGCTGCATGACCACCAAATTTTTTCTGAACGAGAAATCCATGGGATCCGAAACAAAAGACAACAAGTAAAGAGAAAAGAATGACAAGAAAGACGTGATATGAACATAAATGTCAAAGACATAAGAAAATGAAACAAGGCATGAGATCCATGCAAATCCATTACATTAATGCTTCAAGAAAGTTAACATAAGTTCAACCTCATTGATTATTTTATGACAATCATTTCAAGAGTTGTTGACAATACTGGGTCTGGCTACTTTTTCAATGTCAAGCTTCTTATAAGCAATTAGCTTCCTTACTGCAGTCTTGAAGGACTCACAATCTTCAATTGAGTGCCCTGGGATATCCATGTGGTATTTGCAAGTTAAACTCGGGTTATACCATGTTGGAAATGGTGGTTGTAAGGGACCAACAGGATTTCCGGAAATGAGGTGAGCACCAAACAACCTTTGGAACAAATCTGCATTTGAAATTGATAGTTTTGGGAAAGGGGGTAAGTTTTGGGGACGGAAACGGCCTTGATTGTGGAAGTCTGGTCGAGGTTGTGGGTGATTTTGCAGAAGTGAAGGTGGATATCGGGCATGAGTTGGGTGCGAATATGATCCAGTTACTCCCATACTTCCTGCTGCCCCGATCACGGTGAAGGTCTCCCTCATGGCCAACAACATTTCCTCCATCCTTCTTTGTGACCCTTTTATTTCATTTATCATCTCTTTCATCTCATCTATTTCTCTGCTCAAGTTTCTCCCTGTCTCAAGATTATTTGCAGCCATTCTGGTCCGAGATCTGGTATTGTGAACTCGAGTTTGATTGGTCTCTTCTTTCCTACGCCGCGCAAAGGTTCCTGAACCAGTTTGATTTATTAAATCAAAGACTGAGATAAAATGAATGAGATGCACGAGGTGGAATGAATGAATTATGAAAATATTTTTTTTTAAATATGCTATGAATGCCTTGAAAATGTAAGATGATGCATATGTTTTTTTTTTTCAAACAAGTTATGAATGATATGAAAATACATGAATTTTTTTTTAAAACTAAGAATGCTATGAAAATGCATTGTATATTTTTTTATTTTTATTTTTTTAAAATGCAAGGAAATGACAAGAAAATGCAAGATGAGGTATTTTTTGATTTGATTTTCTTCTTTTTTTTTTGTGGAATGTCATGCAAAATGATATGAAAATGCAAGATGAAACATTCCCCTTTTTATGATTTTTTTTAACAAAGAATGAATGATATGAGAAATGAACAGATGAAGAAGAAGTACGCTCCCTTTATGTCCTAATCAGGTGAAACTTAAAGGTTGGATTTTCTTAAAGTCACGATTTTAATTTTGGAAGTCACTATGTTCAATCTATCAGTGCAAGATTTTCAGGACAGATCTAAACTTCTAAAAAGTCATGGTCCCTAGATTGTCCCTTACTGTCACCAACACTTTGGCTAGCAAGAGTCCTCCATCCTCACCCATGATAGGCTATAAGCGGAAAGAGTTCAATCTGAGTGAGGGATTTTCATGTGCCTATTCGAAGACCAAATGTCTCTCAAAGCAACACTACTTCGCCCTCTATCTAATCCTACAAGGTACTGAGCCCGGGTATAGAGCTTGTGTGTGAGGTAAGTGATAGTGACGTATGTGAGGGAGCATACAAACCTATACCAAAATTTAAGAAGACCAATTTACCCCCCCAACATGTAAAAGCCTATATACAACAACCAAGCAACAATCATCTACCCTAAGGTTTCAACAATTAAGCACAAAAAATATATATATACAAGTAAATAAATAAAAAAACGTAGAATAATGCTAGTAAATATTTACATACAAAAATATTCACAAATAAACAAAAAAAGGGTAAAATAAATAAATAAAAATTATTAATAATTTGCACAACTAACATCAACAGGCCTGACTCTCTAAATATCCCCAGTGGAGTCGCCATCTGTCATGTCTGACTTGGAAGCCAAAAACGACCCACTATACTTCAGAACCACGAAAAGTGTTCTTCATGAAAATTGTAGATCCTTGTCTTGGCTATAAAATGGATAGCTGGTTCGTCCAATTTGGCTTCCTTAAGCCCAAGATATGTCCCAAATATCGTAGGTTGCTCAAACCCAACTTCAGCACCTCTGTTCCGACTTGCAAGCTCAAAATGACCTACTAGACTTCTTTTTCTCAAAATATGTTCTTCATGAAAGTTGTTTATTTGGATCTTGACTATCCACTGTCCAAATTTCAGCCCATTTCCATTATTACATCTTGAGATATGATTTTATGAGTGCACACTATTCGGATTCTACTGACAGAACCCGTATTCTGACTTCCATGTAAACTTAGGTCCCTTATGGTTAGATCCATAATTTTCGTCCTCAACCACCCACTCATCCATCCACTAATCCACTCATCCACTCATCCACTCATCCACTAACTCACCCATTCATCCACTCATACACTAATCCAACCACTTAACCACTCCACCCACTCATCCACTAATCCATCCACTAATCCATCCACTCACCCATTCATGTCCATAATTTCCCACTCACCAAAAGTCCTTTGGCATTTTTCACTAATTCAACCACTCAACCATTCCACTCACTCATCCACTAAACCAATCCACTAAACTAACCCACTAATCCATCCACTGAAACACTCCACTCACTCATCCACTCATCCACCCACTTCCCACTAGTCCTTTGGCGCCGTTGCCGGGGATCCGTAAGTGTGATACGATCTTTTTAAGTTATCATTTAACTCTTTTTTTTTCTTTCATTATCATTTTGTTGCAATCTGTTGCATTTTAAGGATACAATGGACCATGCATAATGGAGTCAAAACTTGAGGAATTGACTTCTTTGGTAAGACATATAGTAGTGAGACAACAATTACCTGTGCAGGAAGCTACACTTGTGTGTAACATTTGTTTTTGTTCATCTCACCCCACATATGCATGCCCTACACTTCAGTATGGTAGTTCTGTTTTTCCAGATCAATTTGTTGCAGCAGCTGGTTATTTTCCTAATAAACCACAGTTCCAGCAGCAGCAACAGAGTTATGACCCCTTCTTCAACATATACAACCCTAGCTGGGAATACTATCCAGATCTGGGATATGGCAATACGGCATCACTACAGCAACAATCATTTCAATATGAGCGACCATTCCAATGAGATAACAAGTCCATCAACCACAAAACTTGAGCCTTCATGGGAGGACTTGATGAAAACCCAAATTGAGTTCCAGCAGAATTTCACTGCCACTATTCAGGATTTAACAACCCAAATTAAGCAGATGACAACCACTATTAATGAACTGAGAAGTCAAGAGTCAGACCAACTCTCTTCCCAAACAATTCCCAACTCCCTGCATTCTAATTGTCATATTGATTTACCTGCAGATTTAGTTGAGGAAACTCATGATGAGTTGTGTGTTGAATTTCCTGATTTTATTGATTTTAATGATTCTACCAATTGCAACTCATGTACTGATTGTGACGGTGATATAAAATGTGTTATGTGTGCTGAGATTTCTGCATATTTGAAAGCTGATGATTCTGTTTACGCAGCATCTAATGATATTGAAGGGTCTATCAACAATGCGGTTGCGAGAATCAAACACATAGGGAGGTGGAGTTGAAGGCCATTGAGGAATTTTCAAAGAAGGAGGAAAGACGACATATGACGGTAACTCTTGAAGTGGATTTTTTTTGGCCATGGTCTAATATAATCAATGAAAGCGAATTGCCAAATTACACGTGTTGCATGCCATTGGTGAAGTCAAGGAAATTAAGAAAGACCAATGGGACCCCAATGGGAGCCCTAATGCTTTGCAGCTTAACTTGGTCATTACACTTCAACCAATGGGACCCTAGTAAAAGCTATCATGTTGTGTCAACCATAACTTGGTCATCACGTTTCAACCAATGGGATCCTGGTGGAGTCTTTTCACCAACCTCACTTAATAAGACCAATGGACACCGCCTCAAACAGTATCATGAACTTCCAGAGAATGCAGAAGTGGAGGTGATGAACCTTCTCCATCCGCATTATGAATATAAAAAAAAGAAAAAAAAAAAGAAAAAAAAAAAAAAAAAAAAAAAAACAGCTGTGTGCCCGACAATGAGGTAGGTAGTGCCATTAAATTTTGTCACTCGGAAGCATGTGGAGGTCACTTTTTTCTTCAGCGACAACAACTGCGAAAATCTTGCAGTATGAATTTTATTGGCCTACTTTATTCAAGGTCTGTTACACCTTTTGCAAAAGCTGCGGAAATTGGTCAAAAAAAAAAAGTTCTGCTTTGAGATTATCATCAGCACCTACTCCTTGGAAAATTGAGATCTAGGTGGCACAGTTCTTTTGCTGTCAAACACGTGTATCCTTTGGGGCCGTAGATATTGAGGATCCTAGGAATGGTAATGCGCTTAAAGTTAATGCACAAAGACTCAACCATTCCTGGAAAACCAAGTTCTTGAGTTCTTTGTGTTGCCGGTTAAGTGGCGGATACGGTACTCCGTGACTCTCAAGTCAGTTTATTTTTCAGTTTTCCAAAATAACCGATTCCTTCTTCTCCTTCAAAATGGATGTCATTCTTTCAAACACGAGAAAACATTTTCCTTCTCTTCCTCAAAATGCTCGAGAAAAATCTACAAAGTTCGATGTGAAAGATTGAGGCTGTTAATGCACAAAGGTATAGCGAGAAGATGTCTGTTGGATAATTGAAGCGAAGGTCCGATTAGCGAGTGAGTCCTCAATTTCATTTGACTCATATATGCCCGGTCTTGGAAGAAGTTCATATTCTAAAAGGAGAAGAGCAAAAAGGTTACAAGTCTGTCACAAATGTGGACGATGGAACTGTAACAAACGATGTCGTACTTTGGGGATGGTTTCCGCAAATAGAGAAGATAAAATTTTCTTCATTAAGAATGGACTGAGTAAGGAGTCATTAGATGATATCTTATTGACTCTTGAGACGCATTCTTGTGGATTGGTGCATCGTGAAATTCTTAAACCGTGGAATCTCTTCAAGGATGAAGAAAAACGCTACAGTCTTGGGAATCTGACTCTAAAAGACCCTGTTTGCCAATTTATAAGAAAATTGGATAGAAAGCTTATCCTCGACTCATAGAAGACGTTTAAGCCGTTACTGGACGTTAAACCAGAGGCAGATGTGAGCCATATCCACAAACAATCTATACATATCATCATCTTCTTCTTCTTCATGTCATCTTTCAAACAAAAAAAAAAACAAAAAAAAAAACAAAAAAAAAAAAAAAAAAAAAAATTATGTATACGTCTTAGGGTTGGCTTTGGTAACACCCACCGTGAATGGGGAAATGCATACATCCTGATCCAACCTTCTTAATTGAAAAACAAAGAAGGTAGATTGTATCCCACATATGAGGCAGCCAGTCGTATTATGGCCACTTGTCCCTTTTGGGAGCCCTATGTTGCGCTGGTCTTAAATGGGTCGAATATTGGTCAACAATGCTTTGGCACAAAGCCGAAAGAGCAGACTACCTCCATCCCAATCTTAAGTAAGTATGCACTCATCTTTCATCAAGTTTTTCTAACAATTTCAAAAAAAAAAAGGAAGGATGTGATGTCTACTGCACTCATGACGCGCAGTATAAAGATACGCCATGGAAACTGTACATACAGGTATGTCATCATTTTCTATTTCTTTTATCTTTGTATCATTTTGTTGTATTTTGATTTTTGTACAGACGATCCTTTGAGCAGGGTCCTTCAGGGGTTTCTAGACTTCTTTACCTTAATGGTTTTCTTGAAGTAAAAAAAAAAAACAAAAAAAAATAAAAAAAAGGTAAAAAAAAAAAAAAAAAGATTCTGTGTTTCTTAATTTCAACCTTTTCTGACAACAGCCAACCTACCCTTATAGGTGCAATTATTCCCCTTTCCATTCTTTTTCTTATTTAAACACTCCATTTTCCTTCAACTCAGAGACACTCAAAGGGAGGAAGAGTATAGAATGGGGGCTTCTATTCGTAACCTAAAAAATGTCTGTGTTTTTTGTGGGTCGAGTTATGGGAAGGGATTAGAGTTTGTAAACGCAGCTAGCACTCTTGGTCGATCACTTGCTGCGAGGAATATTCATCTTGTATATGGGGGAGGTTGCCGTGGGTTAATGGGGGCTATATCACTTGCTGCATATGTAAGAGACAACGGGTTTTAGGTGTCATTCTGAACCTTTAGCTCAACAGAACATCAATGGAAATACAATTGGAGAGGAACTTAAAGTATCATCAATGCATGAACAAATGAAGATAATGTTTGAAAACTCTGATGCATTCATTGCCTTACCAGGTGGTTTTGGTACTTTGGAAGAGATTTTTCAAATTGTCGCTTGTTTGAACCGAACATCCACCATAAACCCATTGGTTTGTTGAATGTTAATAATTTCTTTGATCTTTTGTTATTTTTTCTTGACAAAGCTGTGGAACAGAAATTTATCACTCCTTCGGCAAGACAACTTCTTATATCTGCCTCCACTATTGATGAGCTCATTGATAAATTAGAAGCTTTTGAGTATGTACCTGATAAGGTATTAGCTCAGATAGATTGGTCAACAGGAAGCAGCGAAGGAAGTAACAAGAAAAAAAAGCCAGATCTGACACTTTCTCTTTAATGGGTTTGATTTTATTAAAAAAAAAATTGTTGTTTTGTTTGGAAAGTATGATATGATTGTCATAGACTTATTAAACCAATTAGTGATGGCAGAGTAAGGAGAATTTTACTCTTGAGACGCATCTTAATTAGTGGCAGAGTAAGGAGTTTTTTAGGTAGTAATTAATTAGTATTAAATTGTGGAAGTACTAACGTTTTCTTGTTTGATTTCTTTTCGTGTCTGATGCGTATCGACAGGTGTGCTTCTTTTTGCTTGGCGTTGATTCACTTCTTATCAGGTTGTGTTGCTCTTTTCTATATCTCTCTTTCACATTGAGGGCAATGTTATATTAAGTGTGGGGGAGAGATTTTAGCATGTTTCTTTTGGTTGTTAAAAAAAAAAGAAAAAAAAACACAAAAAAAGGGATCATTGCATGATTGAATAACTTTTCTCCCTTCTTGAACTGATATGCTTGGAGATGGATGATTGAATTGATGAATTTAGTTTGATGGATGCATACCTTGTGAGATTTTGAGCCTAATGGATGGATTCAACATTTATGTCATTCTCTTCTTTCTTGTGTGATTTTCACTCATGTTAATGACCACTCTAGAACTTGCTTTGATTCTTTTTGAGGCTATATTTCACTTGCATGCATGAACATGATTGAGGCCCTCTTTCTTAATTAGCTAGTTTAACCAAATAGCCAACCTTGTTTTCAATATGATATCAAGCACTCTTTTGACTTCTTGAAAATTCTCTGATTCTTGCCAACCTTGTATATTTTCCTTTGCTTAACCCCTTTGAGCTTATTTGACCATTCCTTGTTTCTAGCTCATTATGTGCCTTAAATGAGAAATCGTGTTCTTACTTTACCTTAGGGAATAAAAGAACATTAGCTTGGTTAATGGATTAGTTTTTGAACAAGTGTGTGGGGTGTGTGTACAAAATGGTTGTTGAAAAAGAAAAGAGTGCCCAAAAAGAAAAAAAAAAAATGTATGTATATAGTTATGTTCATATATATAAAAAAAAGAAAAAAAAGAAAAAAAAAAGAAAAAAAAAAAACCAAGTGTTTAAAAAAAAGAAAAAGATTGGGAAATGAATATGTAAAGGGACATACACTAGAGTTGGGATGAACTTTTATGCTTGTTATTTGAACTCAACTCTCATTTGCTTTTATTCTCTTTGGTATTTATCTTCTCATATCCATTTTATCCTCTCCTGTTACCTTGACCTCACTACAACCTTAAATAAAGTCCTCATGATTTGTGTGTGCATGTGTTTTGAGTAGTGGAGAAGTAGAATATAAGCAAGCTTATGGTAGTGCAATTTTCATGGGTTGAATTGAGTGAAATACCTACCTTTTTAAACACTTGAGAGATTGAGGGGGATCTTGTGAAGATCTATCATTCTCGATTCATGTTGAAGATACCTTGCTTGTTGGTTTGAGATGTGGAAAATTGTTAACTCATGAATGTTTTGATCCCTTGAACCTTTAGTTGTTCTTCTTGATTGTAAAATTTTGGGTTCTTGAATGTCGTTGGAATTTAAATTTTTGTTAATCTCTTATGCCCTTGTTTTGGTCTTGAGTCTTGCCCAGGAGTGCAAAAAGCTAAGTGTGGGGGAATTTGATAATCACATATTTTATTCATTAAGAAACCCTTATGTTTAGTCATTTACACTCTCTATATTCTTAATTGATTGAGTTTGGTATGATTTTGTGAGTTTGAGCTCAAATTGGTCCTAATTGAATATTTCTAGCATTATTGAGATTTGACATTGTTTCTGTATTTTAGCCATAACTTGAGTTCCTAATATCTGATGAACATGAATTTTACCTTGTAGGAAACCTAAGAGGAAGCTCTACAACTTTGATGAAGAGCTTGAAGTCCGATTCAGATGTCTAAGGGACCTAAGTTTACATGGAATTCAGAATACGGGTTCTGTCAGTAGAATCCGAACAGTGTGCACTCATAAAATCATATCTCAAGATGTAATAATGGAGATGGGCTGAAATTTGGATAGTGGATAGTCAAGATCCAAATAAACAACTTTCATGAAGAACACATTTTGAGAAAAAGAAGTATAATAGGTCATTGTGAGCTTGCAAGTTGGAACAGAGGTGTTGAAGTTGGGTTTGAGCAACCTACGGTATTTGGGACATATCTTGGGCTTAAGGAAGCCAAATTGGACGAACCAGCTATCCATTTTATAGCCAAGACAAGGATCTACAACTTTCATGAAGAACAATTTTTGTGGTTCTGAAGTATAGTGGGTCGTTTTTGGCTTCCTAGTCAGACACGAAATTTTCGTCCTCAACCACCCACTCATCCATCCACTAATCCACTCATCCACTCATCCACTAACTCACCCATTCATCCACTCATACACTAATCCAACCACTTAACCACTCCACTCACTCATCCACTAATCCATCCACTCACCCATTCATGTCCATAATTTCTCACTCACCAAAAGTCCTTTGGCATTTTTCACTAATTCAACCACTCAACCATTCCACTCACTCATCCACTAAACCAATCCACTAAACCAACCCACTAATCCATCCACTCAAACACTCCACTCACTCATCCACTCATCCACCCACTTCCCTTTGTCATTTTGTTACCTTAGACTTCTATAAAAGGCACCATTTATCATGAACAAGAAGTAATTCTCCTTCATTTCTCTCTAAGTTTCTTCTTGTTTCTTCATAGTTTCTCATAGTTTTTGTATATTTTGATGCTCCCCTTCATGGTAATGGAGGGCTAAGCTACTTTGGGTCAATTTAGAACTCTTGAAGAGATTGTGGTTTGGATTCTTGAGACCTTGGTTTTGCATTGTATTTGATTTGTAATTGAATTCCTCTTTTCTTCTTCCTTCTTCTTCTTTCTTCTTCTTCTTGATCTTGAATGCATGAATGATGATTCTATTTATGTTGATCTGATTTGATCTTGGTTTAAGATTGAGATTTGTGATGAAACTTAGAACTAATTGATCTAAACTAATCACATAAATGAAGATTGAGATTTGTGATGAAACTTAGAACTGATTGATCTAAATTAATCACAGAATTGAAGAGGTTAGGTTATTGATTTGTGCCTAAGTTAATTGAATTCGGAACTTGAATTTAACATAGATTTTCATGAATGGTGCGATTACGGATTTGTGTTTATCACTTGTTAATTGAATTCTAGACGATCGTCTAGTATGAATTCTGGATTTGATGCAGAGATCTCGGTTAGATCCAAATTAACAATTCAATTGCGCTTCAAGTGTTCTATGAAGGGTCTATGATTGAATCCACCCAATCTTGGATAGGTTTCTAAATTGACTGCTCTTTAATTGTTATTTCTTCCTTTAATTTTGTTAAGTGCGATCTTAAACTGTCAAACCCCCTTTTTTGCTAACTTTCACTTGATTTGATTAAATTGCATTTACGATCCTTGAGGAGACGATCCGGTGTTGTTCACTATACTACAAGTTTAGGTAATAACTTCGGTTAAAATTTTGACTGAGTTCGGCGCTCGTCAAAGTTTTGGCATATTTTATTCATTAAGAAACCCTTATGTTTAGTCATTTACACTCTCCATATTCTTAATTGATTGAGTTTGGTATGATTTTGTGAGTTTGAGCTCAAATTGGTCCTAATTGAATATTTCCAGCATTATTGAGATTTGACATTGTTTCTGTATTTTGGCCATAACTTGAGTTTCTAATATCTGATGAACATGAATTTTACCTTGTAGGAAAGCTAAGAGGAAGCTCTACAACTTTTATGAAGAGCTCGAAGTCTGATTCAGATGTCTAAGGGACCTAAGTTTACATGGAAGTCAGAATACGGGTTCTGTCAGTAGAATCCGAATAGTGTGCACTCAAAAAAATCATATCTCAAGATGTAATAATGGAGATGGCCTGAAATTTGGATAGTGGATAGTCAAGATCCAAATAAACAACTTTCATGAAGAACACAATTTGAGAAAAAGAATTCTAGTAGGTCATTTTGAGCTTGCAAGTCGGAACAGAGGTGCTGAAGTTGGGTTTGAGCAACCTACGATTTTTGGGACATATCTTGGGCTTAAGGAAGCCAAATTGGACGAACCAGCTATCCATTTTATAGCCAAGACAAGGATCTACAACTTTCATGAAGAACACTTTTCGTGGTTATGAAGTATAGTGGGTCGTTTTTGGTTTCCAAGTCAGACACGAAATTTTCGTCCTCAACCACCCACTCATCCATCCACTAACCCACTCATCCATCCACTAATCCACTCATCCACTCATCCACTCATCCATTAACTCACCCATTCATCCACTCATACACTAATCCAACCACTTAACCACTCCACCCACTCATCCACTAATCCATCCACTAATCCATCCACTCACCTATTCATGTCCATAATTTCCCACTCACCAAAAGTCCTTTGGCATTTTTCACTAATTCAACCACTCAACCATTGCACTCACTCATCCACTAAACCAATCCACTAAACCAACCCACTAATCCATCCACTCAAACACTCCACTCACTCATCCACTCATCCACCCACTTCCCTTTGTCATTTTGTTACCTTAGACTTCTATAAAAGGCACCATTTATCATGAACAACATGTAATTCTCCTTCATTTCTCTCTAAGTTTCTTCTTGCTTCTTCATAGTTTCTCATAGTTTTGTATATTTTGATGCTCCCCTTCATGGTAATGGAGGGCTAAGCTACTTTGGGTCAATTTAGAACTCTTGAAGAGATTGTGGTTTGGATTCTTGAGACCTTGGTTTTGCATTGTATTTGATTTGTAATTGAATTCCTCTTTTCTTCTTCCTTCTTCTTCTTTCTTCTTCTTCTTGATCTTGAATGCATGAATGGTGATTCTATTTATGTTGATCTGATTTGATCTTTGTTTAAGATTGAGATTTGTGATGAAACTTAGAACTAATTGATCTAAACTAATCACATAAATGAAGATTGAGATTTGTGATGAAACTTAGAACTGATTGATCTAAATTAATCACAGAATTGAAGAGGTTAGGTTATTGATTTGTGCCTAAGTTAATTGAATTCGGTACTTGAAATTAACATAGATTTTCATGAATGGTGCGATTGCGGATTTGTGTTTATCACTTGTTAATTGAATTCTAGACGATCGTCTAGTATGAATTCTGGATTTGATGCAGAGATCTCGGTTAGATCCAAATTAACAATTCAATTGCGCTTCAAGTATTTTATGAAGGGTCTATGATTGAATCCACCCAATCTTGGATAGGTTTCTAAATTGACTACTCTTTAATTGTCATTTCTTCCGTTAATTTTGTTAAGTACGATCTTAAACTGTCAAACCCCCTTTGCTAACTTTCACTTGATTTGATCAAATTGCATCTACGATCCTTGAGGAGAAGATCCGGTGTTGTCACTGTGCTACAAGCTTAGGTAATAACTCACGTACAAGAGAGCTCCAAGGGGACTTATTTTTTGGCTCTTCATTCTCATTTTCACCGTACCCAACCTCATCACCTCCACCATCAACCTTCTTCTCCAACCTTCACTACACCACCTTCAAGCTCCATAACTATCTTTCACCTTCCCCACAAACCAACCTCCTCCACGTGAACCTCACCTCCACCATAACCATCTTTTCCATCATTCTTGACCACCTATCTTCAAAAACCACCGAGTTGACTCGCCAAAAACTCCAACCTTCAACCTCCATCAATATCACCATAACCCACCATCCATAACCACCTTGCTCCACCAAAAACAATACCATTGTGCCATCACCTTCAATCTCCCACAAACAAACCTCCCTGCAAAAAAATCTAAAATACTAAGCCTTCCACCGGAAGAGCCAAAACCGACCTGTACAGCCTCGCGAGCAGCTCCGCCAGCGCCGCCCAGGCCTGAAACTGCGAATCGCCAGAAGCTCCGTGACACCTCGTGCGTCGCCGTCCCTGCCTGGCGTCGCTCCATCCCGTTCGACTCCGTCGTCGCACACCAGCAAGCTGCGGACGGCACCGCCTCGCACCGTCTAGCCGTTCCGATCCGTAACCCGCACCAGTCTTCGCCGGAATCGTGTGCTGCCGCCGACCGCACCGCACCCAGCAGCCGTCGTCGCACCGATCTACGAACCGCTATCAAACAGCGTCGCCGTCCTCTGTCGTTGCCGGTGAGCCTCACGCCGTACGCTGCACCTCTGGCCGCCCCTTTGGTTTCGAGCTTACCTGCAACAATTTGGTCCATTTCAAAGGAGAGAATTATGAAAAAAAATATTTTTTTTTTTAGAGATTTTAGCATGTTTCTTTTTTGTTAAAAAAAAATAATAAAAAAAGGGATCATTGCATGATTGAATAACTTTTCTCCCTTCTTGAACTGATATGCTTGGTGATGGATGATTGAATTGATGAATTGAGTTTGATGGATGCATACCTTGTGAGATTTTGAGCCTAATGGATGGATTCAACATTTATGCCATTCTCTTCTTTCTTGTGTGATTTTCACTCATGTCAATGACCACTCTAGAACTTGCTTTGATTCTTTTTGAGGCTACATTTCACTTGCATGCATGAACATGATTTAGGCCCTCTTTCTTAATTAGCTAGTTTAACCAAATAGCTAACCTTGTTTTCAATATGATATCAAGCACTCTTTTGACTTCTTGAAAATTCTTTGATTCCTGCCAACCTTGTATATTTTCCTTTGCTTAACCCCTTTGAGATTATTTGACCATTCCTTGTTTCTAGCTCATCATGTGTCTTAAATGAGAAATCGTGTTCTTACTTTACCTTAGGGAATAAAAGAACATTAGCTTGGTTAATGGATGAGTTTTTGAACAAGTGTGGGGGTGTGTGTACAAAATGGTTGTTGAAAAAGAAAAGAGTGCCCAAAAAGAAAAAAAAATGTATGTATATAGTTATGTTCATATATATAAAAAAAAATAAAAAAAAGGATTGGGAAATGAATATGTAAAGGGATATACATTAGAGTTGGGATGAACTTTTATGCTTGTTATTTGAACTCATCTCTCATTTGCTTTTATTCTCTTTGGTATTTATCTTCTCATATCCATTTTATCCTCTCCGGTTACCTTGACCTCACTACAACCTTGAATAAAGTCCTCATGATTTGTGTGTGCATATGTTTTGAGTAGTGGAGAAGTAGAAGATAAGCAAGCTTATGGTAGTGCAATTTTCATGGGTTGAATTGAGTGAAATACCTACCTTTTAAACACTTGAGAGAAGGAGAGGGAATCTTGTGAAGATCTATCATTCTCGATTCATGTTGAAGATACCTTGCTTGTTGGTTTGAGATGTGGAGAATTGTTAACTCATGAATGTTTTGATCCCTTGATCCTTTGGTTGTTCTTCTTGATTGTAAAATTTTGGGCTCTTGAATGTCGTTGGAATTTAACTTTTTGTTAATCTCTTATGTCCTTGTTTTGGTCTTGAGTTTTGCTCAGGAGTGCAAAAAAGCTAAGTGTGAGGGAATTTGATAATCACATATTTTATTCATTAAGAAACCCTTATGTTTAGTCATTTACACTCTCCATATTCTTAATTGATTGAGTTTGGTATGATTTTGTGAGTTTGAGCTCAAATTGGTCCTAATTGAATATTTTCAGCATTATTGAGATTTGACATTGTTTCTGTATTTTGGCCATAACTTGAGTTCCTAATATCTGATGAACATGAATTTTACTTTGTAGGAAAGCTAAGAGGAAGATCTACAACTTTGATGCAGAGCTCGAAGTCCGATTTAGATGTCTAAGGGACCTAAGTTTACATGGAAGTCAGAATACGGGTTCTATCAGTAGAATCCGAACAGTGTGCACTCATAAAATCATATCTCAAGATGTAATAATGGATATGGGCTGAAATTTGGACAGTGGATAGTCAAGATCCAAATAAACAACTTTCATGCTGAACACATTTTGAGGAAAAGAAGTCTAGTAGGTCATTTTGAGCTTGCAAATCGGAACAGAGGTGCTAAAGTTGGGTTTGAGCAACCTACGGTATTTGGGACATATCTTGGGCTTAAGGAAGCCAAATTGGAGGAACCAGCTATCCATTTTATAGCCAAGACAAGGATCTACAACTTTTATGAAGAACACTTTTCGTGGTTCTGAAGTATAGTGGGTTGTTTTTGGATTCCAAGTCAGACACGAAATTCTCGTCCTCAACCACCCACTCATCCATCCACTAATCCACTCATCCATCCACTAATCCACTCATCCACTCATCCACTAACTCACCCATTCATCCACTCATACACTAATCCAACCACTTAACCACTCCACCCACTCATCCACTAATCCATCCACTCACCCATTCATGTCCATAATTTCCCACTCCCCAAAAGTCCTTTGGCATTTTTCACTAATTCAACCACTCAACCATTCCACTCACTCATCCACTAAACCAATCCACTAAACCAACCCACTAATCCATCCACTCAAACACTCCACTCACTCATCCACTCATCCACCCACTTCCCTTTGTCATTTTGTTACCTTAGACTTCTATAAAAGGCACCATTTATCATGAACAACATGAATTCTCCTTCATTTCTCTCATAGTTTCTTCTTGTTTCTTCATAGTCTCTCATAGTTTTGTATATTTTGATGCTCCCCTTCATGGTAATGGAGGGCTAAGCTACTTTGGGTCAATTTAGAACTCTTGAAGAGATTGTGGTTTGGATTCTTGAGACCTTGGTTATGCATTGTATTTGATTTGTAATTGAATTCCTCTTTTCTTCTTCCTTCTTCTTCTTTCTTCTTCTTCTTGATCTTGAATGCATGAATGGTGATTCTATTTATGTTGATCTGATTTGATCTTGGTTTAAGATTGAGATTTGTGATGAAACTTAGAACTAATTGATCTAAACTAATCACATAAATGAAGATTGAGATTTGTGATGAAACTTAGAACTGATTGATCTAAATTAATCACGAATTGAAGAGGTTAGGTTACCGATTTGTGCCTAAGTTAATTGAATTCGGTACTTGAAATTAACATAGATCTTCATGAATGGTGCGATTGCGGATTTGTGTTTATCACTTGTTAATTGAATTCTAGACGATCGTCTAGTATGAATTCTGGATTTGATGCGAGAGATCTCGGTTAGATCCAAATTAACAATTCAATTGCGCTTCAAGTGTTCTATGAAGGGTCTATGATTGAATCCACCCAATCTTGGATAGGTTTCTAAATTGATTGCTCTTTTTAATTGTTATTTCTTCCTTTAATTTTGTTAAGTGCGATCTTAAACTCAGTCAAACCCCCTTTTTGCTAACTTTCACTTGATTTAATCAAATTGCATTTACGATCCTTGAGGAGACGATCCGGTGTTGTCACTGTACTACAAGCTTAGGTAATAACTTTGGTTATAATTTTGACTGAGTTCGGCACTCGTCAAAATTTTGGCGCCATTGCTGGGGAATTAGTAAGTGTAATCTTTTCATTTTAAGTGTTTTTACTAACCTTTGCTTTTTATTAACTTTTCTAACAATGGACCATGCATAATGGAGTAAAAACTTGAGGAGTTGACTTCTTTGGTAAGACATATAGTAGTGAGACAACAATCACCTGTGCAGGAAGCTACACTTGTGTGTAACATTTGTTTTTGTTCATCTCACCCCACATAAGCATGCCCTACACTTCAGTATGGTAGTTCTGTTTTTCCAGATCAATTTGTTGCAGCAGCTGGTTATTTTCCTGATGAACCACAGTTCCAACAGCAACAACAAAGTTATGATCCCTTCTTCAACACATATAACCCTGGCTGGAGAGACTATTCGGATCTGGGATATGGCAATGTGGCATCACAACAGCAGCAATATGAGCAGCCATTCCAACAGATAACAAGTCCAGCAGCCACACAACTTAAGCCATCATGGAAGAACTTGATGAAAACCCAAATTGAGTTCCAACAGAATTTCACTGCCACTATTCAGGATTTAACAACCCAAATTGAGCAGTTGACAATCACTGTTAATGAACTGAGAAGTCAAGAGTCAGACCAACTCTCTTCCCAAACAATTCCCAACTCCCTGCATTCTAATTGTCATATTGATTTACCTGCAAATTTAGTTGAGGAAACTCATGATGAGTTGTGTGCTGAATTTCCTGATTTTATTGGTTTTAATGATTCTATCAATTGCAACTTATGTACTGATTGTGACGGTGATATAAAATGTGTTATATGTGCTGAGATTTCTGCATATTTGAAAGCTGATGATTCTGTTTACGCAGACATCTAATGATATTGAAGGGTCTATCAGCAATGCAGTTGCGAATCTGAAACAGATAGGGAGGTGGAGTTGAAGGCCAGTGAGGAATTTTCAAAGAAGGAGGAAAGACAACATATGACAGTAACTACTGAAGTGGATTTTGTTTTTAGGCCATGGTCCAATATAATCAATGAAAGCAGGATTGCAAAATTACATGTATTGCATGCCATTGGTGAAGTCAAGGAAGACCAATGGGACCCCAATGGGAGCCTTCATGCTTCAAGCTTAACTTGGTCATTACACTTCAACCAATGGGACCCTAATGAAAGCTATCATGTTGTGTCAAACATAACTTGGTCATCACGTTTCAACCAATGGGATCCTGGTGGAGTCTTTTCACCAACTTCACTTAATAAGACCAATGGACACCATCTCAAGCCGGAAAATGTGGAAGTGAAAGTGATGGGCTTTTATCATCCACATTATAAAGATCACTAAGAAGTGTCCCAACGTCGAGCTAACGACATTAAACAAGCGCTTATTGGGAGGCAACCCAACTAGATTTGTTTTCAAGATCTTTGGGGATGGTTTTTACAATCTAAGAAGATAAAAACACACTTCACTTTGAATGGCTGAGTAAGGAGTCAGTAAGTTATACCTTATTGACTCTTGAGACGCATTCTTGTGGCCTGGTACATCATGAACTTCTTAATTGTGGAATCTCTTTAGAGATGAATAGAAGTGTTACAGTCTTGGGAATCTGACTCTAAAAGACCCGCATTTCCTCTTTAATTTTATATTATTCCAGTCATGTTATTTTGGTTTTACATTTTACTCATTTGTTTTATGAGTTTTCAGGTTTTGTTGCAGCTTTGATTCTTACGCATCTTTTCTGCTTGCCATTATCTCGCCCCTCATCAGGTTGTGTTGCTCTTTTCTTTCCGTTTTATTTATCACTTTCACATTGAGGACAATGTTTATATTAAGTGTGGGGGAGAGATTTTAGCATGTTTCTTTTTTGTTAAAAAAAATAATAAAAAAAAATAAAAAAAATAAAAATAAAATAAAATGTAAATTTTTTTTTTTTTTTTAACAAATCATGTTCTTTTATTCCCTAAGGTAATGTAAGAACATGATTTTTCATTTAAGGCACATAATGAGCTAGAAACAAGGAATGGTCAAATAAGCTCAAAGGGGTTAAGAAAAGGAAAATATACAAGGTTGGCAGGAATCAGAGAATTTTCAAGAAGTCAAAAGAGTGCTTGATATCATATTGAAAACAAGGTTGGCTATTTGGTTAAACTAGCTAATTAAGAAAGAGGGCCTCAATCATGTTTATGCATGTAAGTGAAATGTAGCCTCAAAAAGAATCAAAGCAAGTTCTAGAGTGGTCATTAACATGAGTGAAAATCACACAAGAAAGAAGAGAATGACACAAATGTTGAATCCATCCATTAGGCTCAAAATCTCACAAGGTATGCATCCATCAAACTCAATTCATCAATTCAATCATCCATCACCAAGCATATCAGTTCAAGAAGGGAGAAAAGTTATTCAATCATGCAATGAACCCTTTTTTTCTTTTTTTTTTCTTTTTTTTTAATAACCAAAAGAAACATGCTAAAATCTCTCCCCCACACTTAATATAAACATTGTCCTCAATGTGAAAGTGATAAATAAAATGGAAAGAAAAGAGCAACACAACCTGATGAGGGACGAGATAATGGCAAGCAGAAAAGATGCGTAAGAATCAAAGCTGCAACAGAACCTGAAAACTCACAAACCAAATGAGTAAAATGTAAAACCAAAATAACATGACTGGAATAATATAAAATTAAAGAGGAAATGAGGGTCTTTTAGAGTCAGATTCCCAAGACTGTAACACTTCTGTTCATCTCTGAAGAGATTCCACAATTAAGAAGTTCATGATGTACCAGGCCACAAGAATGCGTCTCAAGAGTCAATAAAATATAACTTACTGACTCCTTACTCAGCCATTTAAAGTGAAGTATGTTTTTATCTTCTCAGATTGCGAAAATCATCCCCAAAGATCTTGAAAACAAATCTAGTTGGGTTGCCTCCCAATAAGCGCTTGTTTAACGTCATTAGCTCGACGTTGGGACACTTCTTAGTGATCTTTATAATGTGGATGGTAAAAGCCCATCACTTTCACTTCCACATTTTTCGGCTTGAGATGGTGTCCATTGGTCTTATTAAGTGAGGTTGGTGAAAAGACTCCAACAGGATCCCATTGGTTGAAACGTGATGACCAAGTTATGGTTGACACAACATGATAGCTTCCACTACGGTCCCATTGGTTAAAGTGTAACGACCAAGTGAAGCTTGAAGCATGAGGGTTCACATTGGGGTCCCACTGGTCATCCTTGACTTCACCAATGGCATGCAATATGTGTAATTTTGCAATCCTGCTTTCATTGATAATGCTGGACCATGGCCTAAAAACAAAATCCACTTCAGTAGTTACTAGCATCTGCTGACTTTCCTCTTTCTTTGAAAATTCCTCAATGGCCTTCAACTCCACCTCCCTATGTGTTTCAGATTCTGCAACTGCATTGTTGATAGACCCTTTAATATCATTAGATGCTGCGTAAATAGAATCATCAGCTTTCAAATATGCAGAAATCTCAGCACACATAACATATTTTATATCACCGTCACAATCAGTACATGAGTTGCAATTGATAGAATCATCAAAACCAATTAAATCAGGAAATTCAGCACACAACTCATCATGAGTTTCCTCAACTAAATCTGCAGGTAAATCAATATGACAATTAGAATGCAGGGAGTTGGGAATTGTTTGGGAAGAGAGTTGGTCGACTCTTGACTTCTCAGTTCATTAATAGTGGTTGTCATCTGCTCAATTTGGGTTGTTAAATCTGAATAGTGGCGGTGAAACTCTCTTGAAACTCAATTTGGGTTTTCATCAAGTCCTCCCATGAAGGCTCAAGTTTTGTGGTTGATGGACTTGTTATCTGCTTTGGAATGGCTGCTCATATTGAAATGATTGTTCTTTGTAGTGATGCCGTATTGCCATATCCCGGATCCGGATAGTATTCCCACTAGGGTTGTATGTGTTGAAGAAGGGTCATAACTCTGTTCTTTCTTTGGAACGTGGTTCATCGGAAAATAACCAACTGCTGCAACAAATTGATCTGGAAAAATAGAACTACCATACTGAAGTGTAGGGCATGCATATGTGGGGTGAGATGAACAAAAACAAATGTTGCACACAAGTGTAGCTTCCTGCACAGGTAATTGTTGTCTCACTACTATATGTCTTACCAAAGAAGTCAATTCCTCAAGTTTTGACTCCATTATGCATGGTCCATTGTATCATTAAAATGCAACAGAATGCAACAAAATGATAATGAAAGAAAAAGAAAAAGAAAGAGTTAAATGATAACTTAAAAAGATCGTATCACACTTACGGATCCCAAGACATTCGGCGCCAAAATTTTGACGAGCGCCGAACTCAGTCAAAATTATAACCGAAGTTATTACCTAAGCTTGTAGCACAGTGACAACACCAGATCGTCTCCTCAAGGATCGTAAATGCAATTTAATCAAATCAAGTGAAAGTTAACAAAAAGGGGGGTTTGACAGTTTAAGATCGCACTTAACAAAATTAAAGAAAGAAATAACAATTAAAGAGCAGTCAATTTAGAAACCTATCCAAGATTGGGTGGATTCAATCATAGACCCTTCATAGAACACTTGAAGCGCAATTGAATTGTTAATTTGGATCTAACCGAGATCTCTGCATCAAATCCAGAATTCATACTAGACGATCGTCTAGAATTCAATTAACAAGTGATAAACACAAATCTGCAATCGCACCATTCATGAAGATCTATGTTAATTTCAAGTACCGAATTCAATTAACTTAGGCACAAATCAGTAACCTAACCTTTTCAAATCTGTGATTAATTTAGATCAATCAGTTCTAAGTTTCATCACAAATCTCAATCTTCATTTATGTGATTAGTTTAGATCAATCAGTTCTAAGTTTCATCACAAATCTCAATCTTAAACCAAGATCAATCAGATCAACATAAATAGAATCACCATTCATGCATTCAAGATCAAGAAGAAGAAAAAAGAAGAAAGGAGGAATTCAATTACAAATCAAATACAATACATAACCAAGGTCTCAAGAATCCAAACCACAATCTCTTCAAGAGTTCTAAATTGACCCAAAGTAGCTTAGCCCTCCATTACCATGAAGGGGAGCATCAAAATATACAAAACTATGAGAATCTATGAAGAAGCAAGAAGAAACTTAGAGAGAAATGAAGGAGAATTACATGTTGTTCATGATAAATGGTGCCTTTTATAGAAGTCTAAGGTAACAAAATGACAAAGGGAAGTGGGTGGATGAGTGGATGAGTGAGTGGAGTGTTTGAGTGGATGGATTAGTGGGTTGGTTTAGTGGATTGGTTTAGTGGATGAGTGAGTGGAATGGTTGAGTGGTTGAATTAGTGAAAAATGCCAAAGGACTTTTGGTGAGTGGGAAATTATGGACATGAATGGGTGACTGAATGGATTAGTGGATGGATTAGTGGATGAGTGGGTGGAGTGGTTAAGTGGTTGGATTAGTGTATGAGTGGATGAATGGGTGAGTTAGTGGATGAGTGGATTAGTAGATGGATGAGTGGATTAGTGGATGGATGAGTGGGTGGTTGAGGACGAAAATTTCGTGTTTGACTTGGAAACCAAAAACGACCCACTATACTTCAGAACCACGAAAAGTGTTCTTCATGAAAGTTGTAGATCCTTGTATTTGCTATAAAATGGATAGCTGGTTCATCCAATTTGGATTCCTTAAGCCCAAGATATGTCCCAAATACCGTAGGTTGCTCAAACTCAACTTCAGCACCTCTGTTCCGACTTGCAAGCTCAAAATGACCTACTAGACTTCTTTTTCTCAAAATGTGTTCTTCATGAAAGTTGTTTATTTGGATCTTGAATATCCACTGTCCAAATTTCAGCCCATCTCCATTATTACATATTGAGATATGATTTTATGAGTGCACACTGTTCGGATTCTACTGACAGAACCTGTATTCTGACTTCCATGTAAACTTAGGTCCCTTAGACATCTGAATCAGACTTCGAGCTCTTCATCAAAGTTGTAGAGCTTCCTCTTAGCTTTCCTACAAGGTAAAATTCATGTTCATCAGATATTAGGAACTCAAGTTATGGCCAAAATACAGAAATAGTGTCAAATCTCAATAATGCTGGAAATATTCAATTAGGACCAATTTGAGCTCAAACTCACAAAATCATACCAAACTCAATCAATTAAGAATATGGAGAGTGTAAATGACTAAACATAAGGGTTTCTTAATGAATAAAATATGTGATTATCAAAGGGTTGCTTCAATTTATAAAGATTTGGGGTGAAAAACCCTATTTTTCACATCAGGAAGGGCCACGCGGTCGTGTCTCCCTTCGACACGGCCATGTCTTCTGAATTGCGTAACTCACACCGTAAGTGAGACAACCATGTGACAGTGAGACACGACCGTGTCTCAAAGTCAGAAGCTTCAAGGCATTAAGACACAGTTGTGTGAGTTGGAAAATTTACGTAGCTTCAACAGTGAATGAGACACGGTCGTGTGATCAAGAGACACGGTCGTGTCTCCAAGTCTGAAGCTTTCTTCAAGTAAGACAGGGTCGTCCCTAACTCCTAAATCGCTTCTGAGTTGACACAGGGTTCTATCTAAGCCAAAATGGTACTCTTTTGCTTTGAAAACATGATATCTTCGCTTGCTTTCACTCTGAATGCGTCAAATCTCTCTTAATCTGCAAAACGAAGATAATTGATAAGGATCCATCTAAAATTCATCAATAAATATGAGCAAATCACCATAATTTATATAACATAAGATTTTAAAATATAGGCTTATCAACCCCCCGCACTTGAGCTTTGCTTGTCCTCAAGCAAAGAATAGGAATTAACAAGAAGATCATATCAAACATCCAGAAACATGAATCAGGGAAAATTCCATAATTCAAAAATTCTCAAATTCAGTAATCAAATCTAATCTAGCAAGATCATTTAGCACTTAAAATAATTAGATGCTTGAGTCTAGCTTGCAACTTTTTTCTTTACCAACTAATTGAGATCATTCATATTTCCATCGCTCAAGTGTTTAAGGACAAAGAGATCACTTAAATTTCTCTTGACAAAATGCAATACCATAGGCTTGGTTATCAATCTCATCTCCACTTTCAAATTCACATTCAACACAAGAATCAAACAAACTTCCATTGGTTGTAACGGGGCCAAGGGTATAAAGAAAGATAGGAAAAAGATAAATAAGGTTAAAGAATGGTCATGGATAAATCAATACAAAGCAGAATTAGGTTGTAAAGATGACAAATAGAGCATAATAGCATAAATAAATTTTCACTTTCAACCTAATATTCTCATGATTCTTCACCAACAACTTTTTCTTTCTTTTTCTCTTTCTATTTTTTTTATCAACCCTTGAAAACAAAAACAATCTTTCAAGACTTTTCAATCAACACATTAGATGTTCTGAAGAATTCAACCTGATTATTTTTGTTGGGTATTCTAAGAAATCAATTTCAGGCTCAAATGGGGCAACTAAGGGGTTATATTTCAATGCAACTCTGAAAGTCAATGAAAAATAAAACCTAATTGCCTTAATCATATTCAACTCTATATGTGAATTATTAAAGCCTCAACAAGATATCAAAGTAAGTTCTAGTGCATATTAATCAAGAGAATGCTCACTCTAGAAGAAAAATAGGATTTTGTTTATGGAAAATCCAATCTGTAAAGCTTAAAACTCACTTGTTGGCAAAGTTGATAAAGAAAACAAAAGCAAGTAGACATAACTAATTTCCAGGTAAGATGCTAAATTTCACTTCACTGAATTAAACAAGATTGCTTCATACAAAATCAACTCATGATCAATGGATTCCCCTTTCAAACATATCTCTATCATCTTCGAATAAATCAAGAAATCAACACACAATTCCTGCTTGATTACTAGCAATACTCAAATATTCATCAAAAACTATTTTTTTCAGAGATAGTACCCCCCACACTTAAGATAAACATTGTCCTCAATGTGGAAGAAAAATAAATAAAAGGGTAAGGCAAAAAGCAACACAACCTGATGAAAAGTGAAACAGTGTAAAGCAAAAAAGAAGCATAGGAGTCAGCACTGCAACAAAACTTGAAAAATTACAAGATTTGTTTAAAACAAATAAGTAGCAACTAAAATAAATAACAATAAAAATTAACAAAAATAGTGAATATAAAATATATGAAGAAGAAACACAGGTTGCCTCATGTGAAACGTCTGTTTAACGTCATTAGCTCGACATTGCCTCTTTCATATAAATCAAGGTGGCTTAAAGCAAGAGAAATAGGATGACACATTCTTCATTTCAAAGCAGTCCTTCCATCCTTTGTCAAAGGTCTTGGTATTGCTTCCAACAGTAGTTTGAACTTGAGAAGAGCTTGGTTGTCCCAATTGCTCCTTGACTCCGCTATGCCATGGTGATTTACGATCAACAGATGAATGACCAATTTGCAATAGAGCATGAATCATAGGAGGACCTTTCTTTAGTTCAACAACTTGAGTTTTATGAAGGTCAGCATCCACATGGTATGATGATGGGGGGTCATTGATAGCTAAGTCTTCCTGCTTTTTAGCTTGAATGATATTGATAGAGGCATGAAGATTTGACATTAGGAAAGATTTAGCCTCCCTAAAGACATTTATGGTCACATAATCTCTATCAACTCTCAAGATAAGCTCACCCCAAGGTACATCAATCACGGCTCCTGAAGTTGCCAGAAATAGTCTTCCAAGAATGAGAGGAATATCAACATCCTCTTCCATATCTAGCACCATGAAATCAACTAGGAAAATGAATTTATCCACCTTTACTAAAACATCTTCCACCACACCGCGAGGGTAAGTGAAGGATCTATCATCCAACTGTAGTGAAATGTTGGTGGGCTTTGGTTCCTGCATTCCCAATTTCTTAAACACAGATAAAGGCATCAAATTAATACTAGTACCCAAATCACATAATGTCTTCTCAAAATAAAAAGTACCAATAGAGCAAGAAATAGTAAAACTCCCTGGATTTTTTAATTTTGGGGGATAACTTCTTCAAAAGAATGGCAGAACACTTCTCATTTAGACATATTGTCTCATATTCCTCAAGCTTGCGTTTTTTTGTAAGTATTTCCTTAAAAAACTTTGCATACTTAGGCATGAGATGACTTCAACAAACGGAATGTTGATTTGTAACTTCTTGAAAATCTCTAAGAATTTAGCAAATTCCTTATCTAGTTGATTGTTCTTGAGCCTCTGAGGGAATGGGATCTTGGCATATGGTGATGACTCATATACTATGCTCTGTTCACAATCCTTTTTTGCTCTCTGCCAATTTGGTTTTTTCTTCTTAACCTCTTTCTCTTTATTGCCATTTGGAATTAAGACATCTTCAATAAGAACATCATTTTTCTTTTTCTCAATTCCTGTCGAGCTAGATGCTTTGTTCATCTGTCCTTCCTAAATCTTGCCACTTCTCAGGGTAATAGCACTACAATTTTCCTTTAGATTAGTCTCAGTAGTGCTAGGCAATGTTCCTAGTGCCCTTGTTGTCATCAATGTAGCTAACTGGCTGATCTAAGTCTCCATGCTTTTCATTCTAGCATCTGAATTATGCATATACTTCATTACTAAATCTTAAAAGCTTGGCTTCTCTACAGGTGCTTGGAAACCTGGAGGTGGTTGCAGAGCGCTCTGCTGGCTTTGCTGATAGCCCTGTTGATTTCTCCATTTGAAATTTGGATGATCCTTCTAATCGGGTTTGTACGTATTGGCATAAGGATTGTACTGTTGCTAGTTTGAATTACTAACAAAATTTGCTACTTCATGCTCGGGGGCAAAAGGACTACCAACTTGACGGTCTGAACTGGTATGACCCTGTCCTCCACATATGTCACAAATGATTTGCGGGGTAGCACTGTTTGCCACTATCAAAGTCCAACCTTCTTTGTTAAAGCTTCCAATTAGCTCAGAATAGCAGTAAAAGAGTCAAGAACATGCACACCTACTTGTTTCTTAGGAATCTGACGCTCATTTTGCTATTAATAACTATTGAGCGCCATCTCTTCAATCAGTGCTTGGATTTTAGTAGGTGTTTTCCTCCAAATAGTACCTCCTGCAACAGTATCAATGAGTGAACGGTTTGCAGATGACAAACCATTATCAAAAGTTTGAACCTGCTACCATACATGAAACCTATGATGTGGATATCTCCTCAACAACTCTTGAAAGCGCTCCTAAGCTTCATAGAGAGTGTCCATTTCAAACTGCACAAAAGAAGAGATATCATTCCTTAATTTAGCAGATTTAGAGGAAAGAAAATACTTAGCTAGAAATTGTTGTGTCAATTGGTCCCATGTACTAATGGAATCCCTTGGTAGTGACGTTAACCATAGACTCGTGTGACGCACCTAAATATACCAACTGCAGCGCAATCGTCATTACACCACAAGTTACTAAATCCAAGTGTGTCACAGTCATGATAACAGTAGTTTCCAAATTTGACGAGTTTATTTTTCGCATTTATGCATAAGTAGAAAATACGAGCCATGAATGAAATATAAATGTATTCAACCCTTAATACAACCATTGGAATTAAATCACATTCCTTATATATATAGTTTATAGCCAATTTACACGAATCACTGATAACATAGAATATAATAATTACAGAGTCAAATAAAATACAGTAGAAATAAAAACATTAAAGGGGAGGAGTAGTAACCCAGGGATGGGTACTACCAGCAGACAAGGCCGCAACCCCATATGCACATGACACACGACGTCTCAGTTGACACGACAGGCATCAATGCCACCATGTAGCTGCACTCTTACGTAGTCGATGAAATCTTGTCCAGATGCTCAAGTCAATCAACCAAGGTATGGTCCCTCTTTATCTTCCTCACGATCTTTTATCAAATATAAATGTAAAATAGAAATGCACAAATATAGGAAAGAGGTGAGATTCCCAGCTTTCAGTACCAACAAGGCAACAAGAAAATAAACGGCGTCGAACGCCCACATAAGACACAATTAATACATACAAATGCAGTAACACCCGAAAGCAATTCACGAGAGTAAAGCAGCAAAGAACAATAGTTAGCATTATCCATAGCCAGCTAGCAACATTAACATTACCAAGAGTTAAATAAATATCACAGTCATAATAGTAAACACATTATCCAATTATAAATGCTCAATGGACCATGTGACTGACAACTCACAATGCAACAAGGGTACCAAAGTTCCTACTCCATGGAGCTAGACGTAAATATTTTCGGAGTGAATGATCAAGGAGTAATACTAGTATATCAGTAGCCTTAAAATACAGTGTGTTTTCTTTCATAAATTTGTTTGCGCAATGGCTCATACATGGTACCTCAACAGTTGATCGCGATATAGGACAGCGTCTCAGGCAGGATTGTTGGTGTGTCGCATTGGTATATCCCACGGCCCCAACGGAGCTACCACTGTCTATTGTGAGACACCCACACCCCAACGCCCCCAGGGTCAACAACATATGACACCTACGCTTAGTCTACTCGCACCCGCACAAAGGTGTTATTCAAACTCCTAGGCAACACGGCCTTCTCAACAATGTCCAACGGACAACACACATGCATGATGACACAATGTCCAATCATGTATGTTCATCAATGATGCATTCAACATAAGCATTGCCTCAACGGCATATAAGCATTAATCAATGTCCAACATGACGTATCAACAGCACATTTATTAAAACATTCCCTCAATGGCATATCATCAATCTTATCTCATTGAGTACTAAATCAATAAGTGCATAACCCACATAGGGAATCACACTTGGATCAATAATTCTCAGTATCAATATATGTTCCTTATTTCAGACATACCATAATTTCCATGTCATGGATCCAAGAATTCCATTTTCAAAATCATTTCTTCTCTATCGGTATGAATACATATTCCTATCGCATTTAAGTAAAGTAAAATCCTTGAATCCATGGTTTTTAGGTTATGTTTGAGTTACAAAGGGCAAAGAACCATAGTTTCAATCATTTCCAGTTCAAAAATCTCATTTTTGGGTCTTGGTAATCGATTACATCACACTGGTAATCGATTACTATGTAATCGATTACCAGCGTAACAGAATCTTTGTAATCGATTACAATATCATTGTAATCGATTACGTGATTCCTAGAACCATGATTCGTAACTTCAAGGACCTAGTAATCGATTACACAGCCCTGGTAATCGATTACCAATTGGACAGAACCTCCGTAATCGATTACCCACAAGTTGTAATCGATTACGTGATTCCCAGAAGCACTATTTCGTGACATCAGAGGCTTGGTAATCGATTACACCACTCTAGTAATCGATTACAAGCTAGACAAAATCTCTGTAATCGATTACACACAAGATGTAATCGATTACCAGATTTCTAGAATCACGATTTCGTACCCTTAAGAGCTTGGTAATCGATTACAAGCCCTGTGTAATCGATTACCACGCGTAAACTTGCAGAAAACATAGTTCTCCAGGTCCTTTAACTCAAACCAAACCAATCATTATCATATTTAATCAACAAGTTACTGAAATATATCTTCAAATCTTGTAAGAGGCATCAATAAATCATACAAACCCAACAAAATGCACTATCATGAAGAACAACATAAAAATGAGAGAACTTTGTACATGGATTCAGAAAACAATAACAACACACATACAAGACATTCCCTTACTACCAAGATTGGTTGAAGAGGATCATCTCCCTCTTACCTATTTGGAAGACAACACAAGGTGTTACCTCTTCTTGCCCTAGATTTTCGTTTTCCCCTTCAAGAAGAACACCAATGTGAGTGATTTCCATAATGTCCACTCAAACCATGGAAAAATGAGTTCTTGATCACATAGGTGACCAAGAAAAACGAAAATGAGAAGAAAGTGAAAGAAAGGTGAAGACTTTACCTCCAAGCTCAAAGCTTTAGCTTCAATGGTGGATAGTGGAAGAAGAAGAACCAAAGGATGGTCTTGGAATGGTGGAAGAAAACACAAAATGAGTTTAGTGGTAGCAAACAATGGAGATGATCTCAAATGAGTGTGTGTACGGTGGTGAAGCAAGGAGAAGAAGAGAAGAGTGTTTGAAGTGTAAGAGTGGAGTGATAAAAGTGAGAATGAGAAAAGTGGGTATTTTAGGCTCCCAAAATAGCCATCTGCCGTGGGAATGAGTGTGGGGAGTGAAGAGAGAGAAAGTGAATTATTTAGGAAATTTCTAGGAAGCTTCCCTTGATAAGCTTAATTAATTTAATCATTCTTTTTGGAATTAAAGCTAATGGATGTGATACAAAGTAGATTTTGGATAGTAGGATAATGTTTTTAATACATGTTATTGTTTAGTAGACAATTATTACAGTTGATAGAAGTCAGCATTAATTTACCTGACAGATGAAATCTACATAGCGTTTCATTATTATTACTATTAAATTTCTTGAAAAATGTGAAACCTTGCAAACTATGTCCGGTCTCGGGTTTAGTAAGATCCCCCGTTGACGTTTCCATAGTTCAAGGCTTTCGGAGAAAATATCTCATTTTTCCGGTTCTGCTCAGTACATACGTAAAACGAGAAATCTATTAAAATATTCTGCGTTCTCAAAAAATTCCAGAAAAATTCCAAAAAATCACAAATATTCTAGAATGAATTCTGATAGTAGAAAAGTAAATTTTGGGGTGTTACAACTCGCCCTGTCCCTAAGAGAGAAAGGAAAGTGTCACAATCTGATTGCATCATCTGTTACCCCATTATACTTAATAGTGTCACACAACTGTAAGAATCTGGCCAAATGCTGATTTAGATCATCTGAAGGTAATTCACCAAACTGTACAGAATTCTAAATCATGGAGATCAATGCTGGTTTGATCTTGAAATTGTTTGTCGCCACAATTGGTCTTATAATACTCCCTCCATACCCTCGGCAGTGGGCATATAGTACTCAAGCATGGTCCACTCTGTTGGGGCAGCTCGCTCTTCACGGTTCCCCTTAATCACTGGTTGTCTCTCTATTCTGTTTATATCTTCTGTCACAACTGTAATATAAGATTGCTTCCTTAACCTGCGAGCTATTTTCTCAATTTTAGGATCAAATGTTAAATCAGGAAATTGAGATTGAATAAGCATAAACAAGAATTATAAGCAAGGAGATAAAGTGACAAATAAATTAAAAATAAAAAAATAAGAAACAAAATAAAAAGTGTGTCTAAATTAACTAGAGCTTTTCGCTTCTAATATTACCAAACTTATTCCCCGACAATGACATCAAAAACTTGATAAGCGTAAAATACACTAAGAGCAAGTGCACTTTATCATCAAGTAATATAGGACTTAAGTCTCAGTTATCGATCCCACGAAGAATAAGTGGTAATTACTAGACTCGTAAAACTCTTAGTTATTCAGACAATCGAAAGTGTATGAAATTCAAAATTAAATTAGAAAACAATTAAAGAAGAAAAACAATAAACAATTAAGCAAAATAAAGAGAAATCAATGAGAGAGAAACTAAGGTATAGGGTTCATGACGAGCGCCGAACTCAATCAAAATTATAACCGAAGTTATTACCTAAACTTGTAGTATAGTGAACAACGCCGGATCGTCTCCTCAAGGATCGTAGATGCAATTTGATCAAATCAAGTGAAAGTTAGAAAAGGGGGTTTTGATGGTTCAAAGATCGCAGTGACAAGATTTAAAGAGAAATAACAATTAGAAAAACAGTCAATTCAGAAATCTATCCGAGATTGGGTGGATTCAATCATAGACCTTTCAACAAACATTTGAAGCACATTTGAATGGTTAACTTGGATCTAACCGAGATCTCAAAGATCGATCCGAATTCATACTAGACAATCGTCCATAATTCAATTGACAAGTAATAAACATAAATCTGCAATCGCACCATTCATGTAGATATATATCAATTTAAGCACCGAATTCAATTAACCTAGGTACCAATCAGTAACCTAACCTCTTCAATTACGTGATTAGTTCGATCAATCAGCTTCTAAATTTCATCACGATACTTAATCTTAAACCAAGATCAAATCGATCAAACATAAACAGAATCACCATTCATGCATTCAAGATCAAGAGAACAAAGAAGAAGAGAAGAGGAATTCAAATATAAATCAAATACATTACATAACCAAGGTCTCAAGAATCCAAGCCACAATCTCTTCAAGAGTCCCGAATTGACTAGAAGTGACTTAGCTCTCCATTACAATGAAGGAAAAATATACAAGAACTATGAAAAGCTATTTCTAACACCAAGTGTATGTTGTGTTTAGAGCTCTCCTCATGCTTCCTTTTATAGAGGATTCAGAGTAGTAGTAGATGGGTAGATGAGATTAGTAGGTGGAATTAGTAGGTGAGCTTGGTAGGTGAACTTGGTAGGTGAGCTTGGTAGGTGAACTTGGTAGGTGAGCTTCCTTGTCTCCGAAAGTATTCATTGCTGAACTCATTGATTTCGTCATTTTTGAGCCAAATGGTCTTCATGAAAGTTCTAGGAAATTGTCTAAGCTTTCCAATGGCTCTGGAAGCACCCAAAAATTCGTCCTACAGCCCAAGATATGACCCAATTACTACAGACTGCTCAGGACCAGTTTCAGCACCTCTGTTTTGACTTTCAGACCCAATATCTCCATCAAGGAGCCCGAATCAAGTTTTGTGTTTGTCATGAAAGTTGTACATATGGGTCTTAACTTTCAGATCACCAATTTTCAGCCCATTCTATAAACCCAAACTCGAATTATGTTCTGGTTACTACACACTGTTCGGGTTCCAGTTCACAAATCCCGTATTCTGATTTCCATGCCCAATTAGCTCCACTAGATGTCTGAATTTGACTTCGAGCTCTTCATCAAAGTTGTAGAGCTCTCTTTTATCTTTCCTACAAGGTAAAATTCATAATTATCAGACATTTAGAACTCAAGATATGGCCAAAATACAGAAACAGTGTAAGACTCGAATAATGCTGAAAAATCAATTAAGTCCGATTCGAGTTCAAACTTACAAAACATAATCAAATTCAGATCAATTAAGTACATGAAGAGTGTAAATGACTAATAATGAGGGTTTCTTAATGAATAAAATATGTGATTATCAAATTCCCCCACACTTAGCTTTTTGCACTCCTGGGCAAAACATATAAAACTAAAGTTAGAAGACAAAGACAAACGACACAAACTTAAAAGTTAAAAACTCTAAAGGACTCAATGAAGCAAGAAGAGCAACAAGAAATTCAAGGGATCAAAGCATAAATGAGGTAACATTTCTTCACATCTCAAACCAAAATGCAAGGAAACTTCCGTTGAAAAGAATGAATTAAGAATGATGGATCTTCACAATATTCCTCTCAATCTCTCAAGTGTTTAAAAGGTAGGTATTTCACTCAATTCAACCCATGAAAATTGTACTACCATAAGCTTGCTTATCTTCTACTTCTCCACTACTCAAAACACATGCACACACAAATCATGAGGACTTTATTCAAGGTTGTAGTGAGGTCAAGGTAACAGAAGAGGATAAAATGGATATGAGAAGATAAATACCAAAGAGAATAAAAGCAAATGAGAGCTGAGTTCAAATAACGAGCATAAAAGTTCATCTCAACTCTAATGTATATCCCTTTACATATTCATTTCCCCATCCTTTTCTCTCTTTTTTTTTTATATATATATATGAACATAACTATATACATACATTTTTCTTTTTCTTTTTCTTTTTTTTTTTTTTTTTTTTGGCACTCTTTCTTTTCTTTTCTTTTCTCTTTTTTTTTTCAACAACCATTTTGTACACACACCCCCACACTTGTTCAAAAACTCATCCATTAACCAGGCTAATGTTCTTTTATTCCCTAAGGTACAGTAAGAACACGATTTTTCATTTAAGGCACATAATGAGCTAGAAACAAGGAATGGTCAAATAAGCTCAAAGGGGTTAAGCAAAGGAAAATATACAAGGTTGGCGGGAATTAGAGAATTTTCGAGAGGTCAAAAGAGTGCTTGATATCATATTGAAAACAAAGTTGGCTATTTGGTTAAACTAGCTAAGAAAAGAGGGCCTCAATCATGTTCATGCATGCAAGTGAAATGTAGCCTCAAAAAGAATCAAAGCAAGTTCTAGAGTGGTCATTAACATGAGTGAAAATCACACAAGAAAGAAGAGAATGGCATAAATGTTGAATCCATCCATTAGGCTCAAAATCTCACAAGGTATGCATTCATCAAACTCAATTCATCAATTCAATCATCCATCACCAAGCATATCAGTTCAAGAAGGGAGAAAAATTATTCAATCATGCAATGAACCTTTTTTTTTTTTTTTTTTTGAATTTTTTTTTTTGAAATTTTTTTTTTTAACAAACGAAAAGAAACAGAAACATGCTAAAATCTCTCCCCCACACTTAATATAAACATTGTCCTCAATGTGAAAGAAAGAGATAGAAAAGAGCAACACAACCTGATAAGAAGTGAATCAACGCTAAGCAGAAAAGAAACACACTGTCAATGCCGCATCAGACCCTGAAAAGAAATCAAACAAGAAAACGTTAGTACTTCCACAAGTCAATACTAATTAATTACTACCTAAAAAACTCCTTACTCTGCCACCGATTAAGATGCGTCTCAAGAGTAAAATTACTCCTTACTCTGCCATCACTAATTGGTTTAATAAGTCCATGACAATCATATCATACTAAACAAAACAACAAATTTTTTTTTTTTTTTTTTTGGTAAATCAAACCCATTAAAGAGAAAGTTTCAGATCGGGCTCTTGTTTCTTGTTACTTCCTTCGCTTTCGTTGACCAATCTATCTCGAGCTAATACCGATCGGTACATACTCAAAAGCTTCTAATTTATCAATGAGCTCATCAATAGTGGAGGCAGAGATAAGAAGTTGTCTTGCTTAGAAGGAGTGATAAATTTACGTTTCCACGACTTTGTCAAGAAAAAATAACAAAGATCAAAGAAATTATTAACATTCAACAAACCAATGGGTTTATGGTGGATGTTCGATTCGACCAAGAGACAATTTGAAAAATTTCTTCCAAAGTACCAAAACCACCTGGTAAGGCAATGAATGCATCGAGTGTTCAAGCATTATCTTCATGCGTTCATGCATTGATGATACCTTAAGTTCCTCCCCAATTGTCTTTCCAAAGGTGATGTTCTGTTGAGCTAAAGTTTCGGGAATGATACCTAGAACCCGACTGTCTCTTACAAAGGCAAAGCAAGTGATACAGCCCCCATTAACCCACGACAACCTCCCCCATATACAAGATGAATATTCCTCGCAAAGAGTGATCGACCAAGAGTGCTAGCTGCGTTTACAAACTCTAATCCCTTCCCATAACTCGACCCACAAAAAACACGACATTTTTGAGGTTACGAATAGAAGGCCCCATTCTATACTCTTCTTCCCTTTGAGTGTTTCGAGTTTGAAGGAAAATGGAGAAAATGGAGTGTTTAAATAGGAAAAAGAATGGAAAGGGGAATAATTGCACCTATGAGGGTAGGTTGGCGGTTGTCGAAAAAGGTTGAAATTAAGAGACACGAGAATCTTTTTTTTTTTTTTTTTTTTTGACTTCAAGAAAACCATCAAGGTAAAGAAGTCTAGAAACCCCCGAAGGACCCCCGCTCAAAGGATCGTCTGTACGTACAAAAATCAAAATACAACAAAATGATACAAAGATAAAAGAAATAGAAAATGATGACATACCTGTATGTACAGTCTCCATGGCGTATCTTTATACTGCGCGTCATGAGTGCAGTAGACATCACGTCCCTTTTTTTTTTTTTTTTTTTTTTTGAAATTGTTAAAAAAAAACTTGATGAAAGATGAGTGTATACTTACGTAAGATTGGGATGGAGGTAGTCTGCTCTTTCGGCTTTGTGCCAAAGCATTGTTGACCAGTATTCGACCCATTCAAGACCAGCGCAACATAGGGCTCCCAAAAGGGACAAGTGGCCATAATACGACTGGCTGCCTCACATGTGGGATACAATCTACCTTCTTTGTTTTTCAATTAAGAAGGCTGGATCAGGATGCATGCATTTCCCCATTCACGGTTTGTGTTACCAAAGCCAACCCTAAGAAGTATACATTTTTTTTTTTTCATTTTTTTTTTGAATTTTTTTTTTCTCATTTTTTTTTTCTCATTTTTTTTTTTGTAAAATGCCATGAAGAAGAAGAAGAAGAAGATGATATGTACAGATTGTTTGTGGATATGGCTCACATCTCCTCTCGGTTTAACGTCCGATGAACTTAAACGTCTTCTATGAGTCGAGGATAAGCTTCCCATCCAATTTTCTTATAAATTGGCAAACAGGGTCTTTTAGAGTCGATTCCCAAGATCGTAGCGTTGTTGTTCATCCTTGAAGAGATTCCACAATTTAAGAATTTCTCGATGCACCAATCCACAAGAATGCGTCTCAAGAGTCAATAAGATATCATCTAATGACTCCTTACTCATCCATTCTTAATGAAGAAAATTTTATCTTCTCTATTGCGGAAACCATCCCCTTAGTACGACATCGCTTGTTACGGTTCCATCGTCCACATTTGTGACGGACTTGTAACCTTTTTGCTCTTCTCCTTTTAGAATATGAACTTCTTCCAAGACCGGGCATATATGATTCAAATGAAATTGAGGACTCACCGCTAATCGGACCTTTGCTTCAATTATCCAACGTACATCTTCTCGGCATACCCTTGTGCATTAACATTCTCAATCTCTCACATCGAACTTTGTAGATTTTTCTCGAGCATTTTGAGGAAGAGAAGGAAAATGTTTTCTCGGGTTTGAAAGAATGACATCCATTTTGAAGGAGAAGAAGGGTTCGGTTATTTTAGGAAATCGAAGAATAAACCGACTCAAGAGTCACGGAGTACCGTATCCGCCACTTAACCTAAGCAACGCAAAGAACTCAAGAACTTGGTTTTCCAGGGAATGATTGAGTCTTTGTCCATTAACCTTAAGCGCATTACCATTCCTAGGATCCTCGATCCGATGCTTTGAGAGAATACGCGTGTCGACAACAAAAGAACCGCGCCACCTAGATCTCAATTTTCCAAGGAGTAGGTGCGGATGATAATCTCAAAGCGAACTTTTGACCAATTTCCGCAGCTTTTGCAAAAGGTGTAACAGACCTTTAATAAAGTAGGCCAATAAAATCCATACTTTGCAAGATTTTCGCAGTTGTTGTCATTGCCGAAGAAAAAATGACCTCCACATGCTTCTGAGCGACTCTACCTACCTCATTGTCGGGCACACAACTGTTTTTTTTTTTTTTTTTTTCTTTTTTTTTTTTTTTTTTTTTTTTTTTTCTTTTTTTTTTTATTCATAATGCGGATGGAGAAGGTTCATCACCTCCACTTCGCATTCTCTGGAAGTTCATGATATCTTGTTTGAGGCGGTGTCCATTTACGATGAAAGCTTTGGCAAAGACCTCACTTTTAATCCGAACAAAGACACCAAGGAAAAAAACATTAGTAACAATAAATGGTCCATCCCATCTAGACCTTAATTTACCAGGCATGAGTCGGAGGCGGGAGTTATAGAGGAGAACTTTTTGACCAATCTCAAATGTTTTCCTCAGAATCAACTTATCATGGAAGGCTTTGGTCTTCTCCTTATAAAGTTTGGAACTTTCATATGCCTCCAAGCGGATCTCCTCCAATTGCTGCAGCTGCAGCTTCCTCTCCAAACCTGCTTGATCTAGGTCCAAGTTGCACCTTTTCACCGCCCAGAATGCTCGATGCTCAATTTCCACCGGTAGGTGGCAGGCTTTTCCAAAAATAATCCGATACGGAGACATCCCGATTGGTGTCTTATAAGCAGTCTGGTAAGCCCATAAAGCATCCTCAAGCCTCTTGCTCCAGTCCTTTCTGTTAGGTTGAACTGTCTTCTGGAGTATCTGCTTAATTTCTCTGTTGGAGACCTCGGCTTGCCCATTGGTTTGGGGGTGGTAAGGTGTAGAAACCTTGTGTTGGACTCCATACTTCTTCATCAAAGCCTCCATGCTTCGATTGCAAAAATGTGAACCTTGATCACTAATGATGGATCTCGGGACTCCAAACCTACGTAAAAATCGTGATCTAATAAAATCCACAACAACTTTAGAATCATCGGTCAGAGTGGCCTTAGCCTCCACCCATTTAGATACATAATCCACAAAGAAGCGTAATGTAAACAAAACCAAATGATACAGAAAAGGACCCATAAAGTCAATACCCCAAACATCAAAAATCTCACGAGAATAATAAGGGTTTCGGGGCATTTCATTCCTACGAGAAGTATTCCCCTGTTCTCGGCATTGATCACAAGATTTGCAAAACATATATGCATCATGAAATAGAGTGGGCCAATATAATCCAGAGTCTAAAACTTTTCTAGCAGTCCGTTGAGGACCGAAGTGGCCGCCACATGCAAGTTTATGACAAAAGCTAAGTATGGAATGGAATTCATCATCGCACACACCTCCTAATTACTTGGTCACTGCAAAATCTCCATAAGTAAGGATCATCCCACACATAATACTTTGACTCACTTTTCAATTTATCAATCTTAGCCTTAGTGAAATGTGCAGGTATTGCTTTAGCAACCAAGAAATTAATCAAATCAGCAAACCAAGGGATGTTGCCTTGCAGCTTGAAAAGTCAAGCTCATCGTGGAAAACATCATGGATGGGAAAAACATCTGCTCTCCCTTTCAATTTGACTCAAGTGATCACCACCAAATTCTCCGCTCCACTCTTGTCACGGATCTCAATATCAAACTCCTGGAGGAGCAACATCCACCTAATCAACCGGGGCTTGGCATTGGGCTTTTTCGGGAGAAACTTCAATGTTTGCATGATCTGAAAACACAACCACTCGGAACCAAGCAAATATGATCGAAATTTATCTAAAGCAAAAACAATTGCTAAAAGTTCCTTTTCAGTTGTGGTGTAGTTGATTTGTGCAGGATCTAAAGTTCTCGAAGCATAGGAAATGACATGAGATACTTTACCGACCCTTTGTGCAAGAACAGCGACTCCCAATGCATAATTAGAGGCATCACACATCACCAAATGGAAGTGTCCAATCCGGCGGTTGGATGATAGGTGTACTGGTCAATGCCTGCTTCAATTGATTGAAGGCATCCTGGCACTTCTTGTCAAAGTGAAACTCCACATCTTTTTGCAGTAAGTTAGATAGCGGAAGTGCAATTTTGCTGAAATCCTTTATGAACCGCCGATAGAAACCTGCATGACCAAGGAAAGAACGAATCTCCCGCACGCATGTGGGGTAAGATAGGCATGAAATAACATCTATTTTTGCAGGATCTACCTCAATTCCCTCACGAGATATCACATGCCCTAAGACTATACCTTGTTCTACCATGAAATGACATTTCTCAAAATTTAGAACGAGGTTAGTCTTAATGCATCTATGCAAGACCCGAGCAGACTATCTAAACATGCATCAAAGGAAGATCCATAGACAAGTAAAATCATCCATGAATACGTCCATGCAATTTTCTAAAAAATCGAAAAGATACTTACCATACACCTCTCGAAAGGTGCCTGGAGCATTGCATAGACCAAAGGGCATCCTCCCGTATGCAAATGTGCCAAATGGACAAGTGAAAGTAGTCTTCTCTTGGTCTTCGGGGCTATATGAATCGAAAATAGCCCGAATATCCATCCAGAAACAATAATGTGACTTGCCATTACTAACCGCTCCAACATCTGATCAATGAAGGGCAGCGGGAAATGATCCTTTCAGTAGCCTGGTTGAGCCGCCTATAATCAATGCAAACTCGCTAACTGTTTTGAACTCGTGTGGGCACAAGCTCATTGTTCTGATTCGCAACCACTGTGACCCCAGATTTCTTGGGAACCACTTGCACGGGGCTCACCCATTGACTGTCAGATATGGGATAAATAATGCCACTTGAAGTAGCTTTGTAACTTCCTTCTTCACCACATCTAGAATCAGGGGATTTAGTCTCCTTTGGGGCTGTCTAACTGGTTTGATCCCTTCTTCCAATAAAATCTTATGCATGCATGTGGAGGGACTAATACCAGGAATATCTGCAAGAGTCCATCCGATGGCTTGCCTATTCTGCCTCAAAATCTGCAGTAATTTTTCTTCTTGATCAGGTTGTAGGTTTTTAGCAATGATCACGGAAGTGTCTCACCATCTCCCAAATATGCATATTTAAGATGGTCAGTAAAGTCTTCAACTCCAAGGATGGAGGTTGTACAATGGAAGGTAACAAGTGATCTGAAACAGCTAACTCAGCAACATTAATTTCAGCATGGTACTGACTCTCATTCTCAATTGTTGCATCATCAGCAGCTGTATCATTACTCATAACAGAATAAATCTCAAAGACATGCAAAGACATGGTTCAACATCACAAGTGGCACATGTATCACAAGAAACAGAACCAAGATAGTCAACAATATCATGGAATTCAGCATATAAATCAAGATAGACATCATCAACCAAACATCTCAATCATATCAACATGGAAAACAGAATGCTCCTCTGGGGGTGTCTCATGGCATCAAAAATGTTAAATTGTACCAAATCGTCGCCAAACTCCATAGAAAGGGTGCCGGCATGCACGTCTATCTTGGTCTTGGCGGTCTTGAGGAATGGTCTCCTAGAATCAATGGAGCATGGTTTGTTGGAGACTCATCTTCCATGTCCGGAATGTAGAAATCTGCTTTGGAAAAATCAACTCATTCACCCGAACTAACACATCTTCCAAAGACACTGCGGGATGAGCGGTGGCTCTATTTGCCAACTGAATCACGATACCAGTGGGTTGCAAAGTACCAATGTTTAAACACTTATACACTGACATGGGCATGACATTGATCGAAGCACCCAAATCTAGCATTGCATACTCAAATCTAGAGTTGCCAATTGTGCAAGAAATTGTGAAAGTTCCAGGATCTTTGCATTTATGTGGCATGCTTGGCATAATCATTGCGAAACATTTCTTCCCATGCCGATCTTCTCATCCCCTTTCAACCTTCTCTTATGAGTGCACAACTCCTTGAGAAATTTAGCATATTTTGGAATTTGCTTGATTGCATCTAGGAGGGAATATTGATTTCCACTTTCTGAATGTCTCCATGACTTCTTTTTCCATTTCTCGCCTTGCATTGTTCTCTTGGATTGTGTGATCCTATTTGGAAAAGGTAATGGAATGGCAACATCTGAATTCTCTGCAATTTTCTTCAAGGTGTACAGTTTACTGGACTGAATTATCCATTTCCTGCCGTTTTTGGTCGATTTCGATTCTTTGTAAGGTTGGAACATCAACTTCTTTGCCACTTCTCAAGGTAATTGCACTTACGTTGCCTCTTGGATTATTGATTTGTTTGTGAAGGCAATTGGCTAGAACCTTGACTCTTTAGCTCGCTCACACGTGGTTGCCCGGTACCCATTTGAGTTTGTAAATTCGAACGTTGGCACCGACGTTCTGCTGGAACCGAATGTTATTTGTGGCCATTTGTTTCATCGGTCTTCCAATGATGGCTCACCGGTGGAGTGGATTGACAGACCGCCGAATGAGCAGTTCTTTGTTAATACGAATGCGGGGGTATTTGTTAGTATTTGTTGCTTGGACCGTAGCTTGGTATCTAAATTGTTGTTCTTCTTGGTGGGGCATTTGTTGTTGCCGGCTAGGATTCCCATATCTCAAATTGGGATGGTCTCGCCAACCAGGGATTATAAGTACTAGAAAATGGATCATATCTAGATTGTTCTTGTTGTTCTTGATATTGGGGTCTACCAGGAAAAACACCACCGCAAACAACACATTGATCTGGAAAGGCGGGACCATCTTCCCGAAGTGTAGGGCATGAATCGGTAGGATGAGATGAATTAGAGCAAATTCCACACACCGATGCGGTCATCTGCATGGGTGGTTGTTGACCCACCGCTATCTGTCTTACCAAAGAAGTCAATTCATCTAGTCTCGTGTTCCATTCTTTGTTGGTCCATATGAGATGCTTGAATTTCATTAACTCCTCTGGTTGCGGTGATGATCCGCGAGCCAAATCATTGGGTATTGGCTGCCATGTTTGCTATCGGATCTCTTGCGGCGGTAGGAGTTTTGTCTACTAAGGCTCCTCCAGGAGGCGGCATCGATCATGCTTCTATCATTTGGCGACAAACCCTCATAAAAGTATTGAATCAAGAGCTGGTCACTAATTTGGTGATGAGGCAGCTTGAACACAACTTCTTGAATCTCTCCCGGTATTCATGCAAAGTCTCACCGGACATCCGTCTCGATGCCACATATATCCTTCCTAATTGCGGCGACTCTCGAGGCGGGAAGAATCTCTCCAGGAACAACCTCTTCATGTCATTCCAACTTCGACCGAACCTGGTGAAAGATAAAACAACCAATCTTTGGTGCATCGACAAGTGAGAAGGGAAATGCCCTTAACTTGATGTGTTCCTCGGAGATGCCTTGTGGCTTCATGGTTGAACACACAACATGGAACTCTTTCGAGGTGCTTATGAGGATCTTCACCCGCAAGACCATGAAACTTTGGTAACAAGTGTATCAAACCAGATTTCAACTCAAAATCTGCATCAAGATCGAGGATATTGAATGCACAAAGATTGGTAAGATACATCAGAGCAAAGAAGTTCCTTAAGGGTTCTATTATGCATGTTATCGGCCATGATTTCGGGATTACTTAAGTTATCGGGTTCACTCCCAAAATTAGGTTCAGAATTAACTCGGAATTTATCACACGAGCTCTAATTAATCTATGCAAGGTCCTATCAATCTCGGGATCAAGATCAAGCAAGATATCGATTGGACCTAGTCATGCATCAACTAAAGCACAAAAACAAAAAACCGCAACTAAGCAAAATACACTAAACAACACTCAAAATATGCAAAAATAAATCTAGTTAATATGTCTAAACATTTTTAAAAATTATGGAATCAACACAGAACAAAATCTACATAAAAATGAAACTAGAAAATGTAATAAAAAATATTAAAAAATTGAAAAAGTGGTCTAAATGATAGAATTTCGAAAAACCAGGGGTGACCTCACAGTTTACTGTGAGTCTTGTTTATCAGGCTGTTTTCCTTCAACCGACCAAGTTTCAGCTCATTCTGGGCATGTTGCAGTTCGAAAATTGCAATAGTTACCCGTAATCACCTGTTTTCCGTCTTTCCTAAATCAGAAAAATTCAAAAGCTAGGATAAAAATGTTAGTATGGTATGAACACTGTTAGTAAATGAAAAATAACTGTTAGAATAGGTAAGAAAGAACAAAAATTAGTAAGGTTACTCAAAATGAAAAGATTACACCTACGAGATCCCCGGCAACGGCGCCAAAATTTTGACGAGCGCCGAACTCAATCAAAATTATAACCGAAGTTATTACCTAAACTTGTAGTATAGTGAACAACACCGGATCGTCTCCTCAAGGATCGTAGATGCAATTTGATCAAATCAAGTGAAAGTTAGAAAAAGGGGGTTTTGATGGTTCAAAGATCGCAGTGACAAGATTTAAAGAGAAATAACAATTAGAAAAACAGTCAATTCAGAAATCTATCCGAGATTGGGTGGATTCAATCATAGACCTTTCAACAAACATTTGAAGCACATTTGAATGGTTAACTTGGATCTAACCGAGATCTCAGCATCAGATCCAGAATTCATACTAGACAATCGTCCAGAATTCAATTGACAAGTAATAAACATAAATCTGCAATCGCACCATTCATGTAGATATATATCAATTTAAGCACCGAATTCAATTAACCTAGGTACCAATCAGTAACCTAACCTCTTCAATTACGTGATTAGTTCAGATCAATCGAGTTCTAAATTTCATCACGATACTTAATCTTAAACCAAGATCAAATCGGATCAAACATAAACGAATCACCATTCATGCATTCAAGATCAAGAGAACAGAAGAAGAAGAAGAAGAGGAATTCAAATATAAATCAAATACATTACATAACCAAGGTCTCAAGAATCCAAGCCACAATCTCTTCAAGAGTCCCGAATTGACTAGAAGTGACTTAGCTCTCCATTACAATGAAGGAAAAATATACAAGAACTATGAAAAGCTATTTCTAACACCAAGTGTATGTTGTGTTTAGAGCTCTCCTCATGCTTCCTTTTATAGAGGATTCAGAGTAGTAGTAGATGGGTAGATGAGATTAGTAGGTGGAATTAGTAGGTGAGCTTGGTAGGTGAACTTGGTAGGTGAGCTTGGTAGGTGAACTTGGTAGGTGAGCTTCCTTGTCTCCGAAAGTATTCATTGCTGAACTCATTGATTTCGTCATTTTTGAGCCAAATGGTCTTCATGAAAGTTCTAGGAAATTGTCTAAGCTTTCCAATGGCTCTGGAAGCACCCAAAAATTCGTCCTACAACCCAAGATATGACCCAATTACTACAGACTGCTCAGGACCAGTTTCAGCACCTCTGTTTTGACTTTCAGACCCAATATCTCCATCAAGGAGCCCGAATCAAGTTTTGTGTTTGTCATGAAAGTTGTACATATGGGTCTTAACTTTCAGATCACCAATTTTCAGCCCATTCTATAAACCCAAACTCGAATTATGTTCTGGTTACTACACACTGTTCGGGTTCCAGTTCACAAATCCCGTATTCTGATTTCCATGCCCAATTAGCTCCACTAGATGTCTGAATTTGACTTCGAGCTCTTCATCAAAGTTGTAGAGCTCTCTTTTATCTTTCCTACAAGGTAAAATTCATAATTATCAGACATTTAGAACTCAAGATATGGCCAAAATACAGAAACAATGTAAGACTCGAATAATGCTGAAAAATCAATTAAGTCCGATTCGAGTTCAAACTTACAAAACATAATCAAATTCAGTCAATTAAGTACATGAAGAGTGTAAATGACTAATAATGAGGGTTTCTTAATGAATAAAATATGTGATTATCAGTTCACTTGAATCCAATTATTCAAATTTTCTTTCAATTATGATGTAAGGTAATTCTTTTGCCAATATTCTCTTATTTGCTATTGAATCCCAATGGTCATGGATGAAATAATATTCTATTCCTAATTTAATTTACTTATTTGGTCATTTAGTTGAATTAACCAAGAATGTATTAAGTCCCAATTCAAGATATGAACTAACATACCGTTAATTCCATTGGTAGGATAAATCGATGTTTGATCATTCACCAATCTAATCCTAGGCTTACTATATAGATCCACTCATTGAATACGGATGGTTACTGGTCAAACAATGAATTAACACATGCCAAAAGTGATCAAGTTATGACAAGAATGCAAGAATATGATAGATCCTAAAAGAAATTACCTTAATCAAATTAGAAATCAAACCCAAATAATTTGGAAAACAAGATCCCCTATAGCCCTAGCTATGGGTTTAGCTACTCTTGTTCAAAATAGACAAACCTATATCAAGATACAAATCCATGAAAAGAAACCCAAAGAAAGGAGAAAACTATAGAGAAAGAGAAATTAAAACCCCTTTTACGGAGATTATGATCTTCAAGCCTTCAAGAATGTTGTCCTTGCTTTAAAGTTGTCCTTGAAGAATTCGTGACAATTCACTCTTCTCAATTGCCTCTCAAAGTCTGCCTTCGAAAGATGTCTCCATGTGTGAAGGGTTGCTTCAATTTATAAAGATTTAGGGGTGAAGAACCCTATTTTTCACGTCAGGAGGGGACACATGGTCGTGTCTCTCTTCGACACGACCGTGTCTTCTGAATTGCGTTACTCACACTGTAAGTGAGACACGATCATGTGACAATAAGACACAGTCGTGTCTCAAAGTACAGAAGCTTCAAGGCATTAAGACATGGTCGTGTGAGCTAAAAAATTTATGTAACTTCAATGGTGAATAATACACGACCGTGTGACTAAGAGACATGGTTGTGTCTCCAAGTCAGAAGCTCTCTTCAAGTTAGACAGGGCCGTGTCTAACTCCTAAATCACTTCTGAGTTGACACAGGGCCCTGTATAAGCCAAAATGGTTCTCTTTTGCTCTGAAAACATGATATCTTCACTTGCTTTCACTCTAAATGCGACAAATCTCTCTTAATCTGCAAATAATTGATAAGGATCCATCCAAAATTCATCAATAAATATAAGCAAATCACCATAATTTATACAGTATAAGACTATAAAATATAGGTTTATCATTAACATAAGCAGAAAAAAAAGGTAGTGAATAAAGGTTAATATAATGGTTTGACAAAAACTAAGAATGGCAAGATAAACTGAAAATGCATTTTTTGATAGTAAATATTGAAATGACAACATGTGAGCCCTTTTTTTAATCATATATTCCTAAAGCCTTGGGAAAAACTATAGGATTAGCAATGCAAAATTACTTTGAATCGATTTCAAAGGTCATAGGAAAGTCGATGATCTCCTAATTATTGAGCTCTGCATATGGAGAATAAGGGTACACCAAATTGACACCATGATTGTTGGGTTGATCATCTTCGATAACAGCCACTTGGTTTAGAAACACCAATTTTGCACTTCAGAAGCTCTGTTGAATGTCACAGATGGGAATCTCCTCAGCTTTAGGCTCCCGATTTTCCAACCAAACTAACCTCTTCTCCCTTTTATCTTCTATGACTTTTCTCTTATCAGCCTTGGTGGGTTTATATACTAACCTGAACCTGTCTTTGTTTTCATAGGACTGTAGAAACTTCATAATGTCTAGTTTGTTCACTCTTAGTCCATTTCCACATTGATGTCCTCTTTCAAGTATGACCTTAGCCATTGTTATGGATGCACTAGATGATTTGGCTTTAGAATTTGAGGTTCTTCCTTCACATAAGTGGTATTGGTAATCTCGAACGCTTGGAACGTGGTTTCAAGAGTTTTTTCTTGCAGCTTCAATGTAAGGGGTTGATGGTGTCTTACTCACTAAGAGGTCTTCCTCACCCGGAACGATCACCAATCTATTGCTAACTATGAACTTCACTTTCTGGTGCAACGTGGATAGCATGACTCCAGCGGAATGAATCCAAGGTCGTCTTAGGATACAACTATAAGTTGGTGTGGTGTCCATCACCTAGGAAAGTATATGAGAAGTAGTAGGTCCAATTTGAACTAGGATTTCAATTTCTCTTGTCATTTTTCTTAGGGTCTCATCAAAAGTCCTTACGATCATTAAACTTGATTTTATGTAAGTCCCATCAAAAGACAACTTGGAAAATGTTGATTTTGGCATTACATTCAAAGAGAAACTATTGTCAATGAGCACTCTAACCATTATATGTTCTTAGAATTTCACAGAAATATGCAACACCTTGTTGTGCCCTATTCCTTCAGCAGGTATCTCATCATCAAAGAAAGTGACATAATTATCAATAGTAATATTACCAATAATATCGCCTACCTTGTCAATTATGATGTCATGAGAAACATGAGCTTAATTCAGTACCTTCATTAACATTTTTCTATACAGTTTATAATTCATCAATAAGGATAAGAGTGATATCCTTGCAGGGGTGCGATTCAACTGATCTACCATCCTATACTCACTTTGCTTGATAAACTTCAATAACTCACAAGCTTCTTCATCAGAGACCTCCTTTTTGTACTCTTTCGATTTTGTCAACCCTTCCTTTTCTTTCACCTCATTTCCAATGGAAACATCTCCTATCCTGCTTTTTCCTTTGCGGTTCCTCTTTTCTTCTTCTTCTTGCTTCTTTCGCAACTCCTCAAAAGTGTAAATGTGACCACTTTGTGTCATCAACCATGTGTATACCATGTGTATAGCTTCTTGTATACCATGTGTAAATGCGACCACTTTATAGCTTCTTGACCTTCTTGAAGTTGGGTCATCAACCATGTGTATACCACCCTCGTCACACTGATGACCTATTTGCACATGTTGTATGTCAATTAGATTCTTGAGGATTTGGTTGAATTCACCACATTCTTCAATAGAATGTCCCATATTTCCATGGAGGTTACACATTATTTCATCATCATTGCCCGTTTTCACCTCAACCTTAGCTTATATCACCCTAAATCTGCAGAGTTCTTTAAAAATAACTTTAATGGGGATTTTGACATTTGTCGCTTGTCTTATAAGCTGTTAGGTAGAGAACTTCTCGATAGCATTGACTCTGGGATTTCCATGATTTAGTAAAAGATTGTGGCCTACACTAGGAGTATTTGGCTTAAAATTCAACCATTTAGCATTGATTAGGTCTTGCACTTTAAATTTTAGCCTTTTGTAATTCTCTGTGAAATGGCCTGCGGCCTCCACATGGTAATCGCACTTGGAATTTGGGTCAAATCCTTTTGGGTAAGGGGGTTCCACTGGCTTCATCGGGCAAGGAGCCAAGAGAGAGTTACAGATGAGCTAGGGTAGTAACTAGGTGTAGGTTGTAGGAATTGGGTCAAAATGGACAAACTTCCTTTCTCAGTTATTTGGTGGTCTTCTTTGGTTTGTATTTGGGTTTTGGGTCCATGGTAGATCTGGCTAGAGTGATAAGGTAGGGGGTGTTTGGTGTTGAATGGGGGATGGTGTACGATAAGGCATTATTAGGTGGTGAGGTTAGGGATATGGAACTTGTAAAGCAGTGGCAATATACAGGTGGTAAGGTTAGGGATACGAAGTTGGTGAAGTAGTGGGAAAATATGGGTGGTAAGGTACGAAAAGAGTTTGGAAGGATGGTTGAAGGTTCACAAGTGTTTGCCCTTGAGTAAATTTCTTTTGATCAAACATCATGACATGGGCCTCTCATTTCTTTTTCTTCACAATCGAGAATTTCTTTGTTTTGATTGCCTTAACGGAACTATCAATAATCTTTCCAATTCTTATTCCATTTTCAACCCTTTCACCAATGATAACAATGTCTAAGAAGTTTGAGGGCACACTCCTAATCGTTCAATCATAGAAGGGTGACAGAAGGATATTAATGAGCATAGACACCATTTTCTTTTCTGACAATGGGGGTTCCACCTGAACGGTTGTTTCTCTCTATTTCTGAGTTTACTCCTTAAAAGTCTTAACATCCTTTTTCGCCATATTTTGCAATTGTAATTTGTCAGGAGCCATGTTGAGATTATACTTGTATTGACTTAAGAAAGCATTAGCTAGGTCCTTGAAACTCCGTATATGGGCATGGTCAAGATGCATGTACTAATTCGAAGCTGCCCTAGTTAAACTGTCTTGGAAGAAATGGATTAACATCTTGTTGTCATAAGCTTGTGAAGCCATCTTTGGGCAAGTAGTCTCCTTATATTTATCAAAATCTAGGTCCTTAAATTTCAGGGGAATGATAATATCAGGGACAAGGCAAAACTCGATAGCATCCCTGACACCATAACTACCTACTCCTTCAATGGCCCGTAATCTCTCTTCTAGAGTTTCTAACTTCACTTTGGACTAAGGATTTTCAACAAAAGAATTCAATAGGTACTATAGCAACAAAAGTAAGGACAAACTGTTGCACTGGTGGGGTTCCACTGGTACCAAGGTAATGGGCATATAGTTGGGTTGTGCTCAATGGGTTTGAAGTAGGCATGTTGTTGTCAGGGGGATTGTTAGCCTGTGGTGGTATAAAGTTAGAAGGGAGACCATATGGTTGGATAAAAAAGGGAAATGGGTGCTATATTAGTGGGGTTTCATTGGAATTCAGTCGAGTGACTTGGGTTTGGGTAGTGTTTAGTAGGTTTGAAGCTGGTGTCGCTACTGACATACTATTATTAATGGGATTGGTGGTTAATGGTGGTACATAGCTGGGAGGGAGGCCATATGGTGGGAATGGTAGCATTTGGGTTTCCTACGAACTGGTGATTGAAGGTTGAGTGGTGTTGTTTGGGTAAATGGTGAGTGACATCATAACTCCTTGAGAATTAAAACCTTGGTATAACAGAGGGATTAGAAAAAAACTAGGTGGGTGAAGAGGTGTGGTCAGATGTTCTACGTTCGCCATTGATGGATTCCCATATTTGCTCTTTCTATTTTCCATGGATTGTAGCATCTCTTTCATGTTGGACACTTGCTCTTTGAGCTTATTCACCTCATCCTTTAGCTCTTGAGTCTGTTCTATTTCATTCATGATCCTAGCCTAGGAACGATTCCAGTAAGGGTGTCATGGAAGCTACTTTCCTGCTATAATGTTTACTTTTCTGCTTGCGAAAACATGATATGAATATGTAATTATCAGTATTGACTAAACAAAGTTAGCAACATACATGTGTGCGAAGTATTGACTACTTATACAGATGGATTTTTTTTTTAAAAAAAAGAATGCTACGAATGCCATGGTATACAAGATGATGTATCTCTTTTTTTGGAACTTTTTTTTTTTTAAAAAAAAATGCAAGAATGAATGACATGAGGGATAGATAAATAAAGAAGAAATACGCTTCCTTCGTGTTCTAATTAGGTGGAACCTAGGGTTTGGATCTCCTTAAAGTCATAATCTAATTTTGGTAGCCATTATATTCAATTTATCAGTGCAAAGTTTTCCAGGACAAATCTAAACTTCTAAAAAGCCATGATCCCCAAATTGCCCCTATCTCGAAAGACAAGGTCCAACTCATGACTGAATCACAAGTAGGGATAAATCCTCTAAATATAATTAATCCATAATATTGGTAACAATCTGAGTGGTGTCCCAATAAATGTCAAGTGAGCATAAGGTCCCTCAATAACAAAAGTCGAGACCCCTCCTACTCCTCAAGATCATACAGACTCGGGTATAGAGCCCAAAAAGTGTGTGAGGTAAGTGATGGTGATGTGTGTGAAGGAGCATATAAATCTGTACAAAAACTTAAAAAGATAAAACTGCCCCCCAACTTGCAAAAATAACAATCAAATAGAACATATACACAACAACCAACAATTATCTACCCTAGGGTTTCAACAGTCAAGCACAAAATATTAAAGCAACAAAATATAAATAAGTGGATCATGAGCATAAAAGTTAACACAGGATAACACCATCAGAAATTTATATAAAAATACTAGATAAAAAAAGATCTATTTGCAAACAAATAAGAAAACAAAAACAAATAAATAAATAGAGGTTATTAAAAATTTGCACAACTAACAACATGTTTGACTCTCCAAGTAGTGTAGTCGCTATCTATCACAATCGAGTTCGCAACGGGACAACCAAAAAATAGGTTTTTGAAAATAGTGGAGTCACCACCAATGTTTATTTAAATTGGGAATGTAACATCCTTAAAAATAATAATAATGGGTACATAAAAAATATCTACGTGAAATATTTTTTTTAAAAATAAGGTATTAAGAAAGAAAATAAATATTTTATATAGACTGATTATTAGAGTTTTATATAGACTAATTATTAGAGTAATGTGTTACTTTACCTTAAATATCTACTAAAAAAAATGACAATGAGAAGATTTTAAAACATATGAAAAGATAAATATGCAGACAATGAATACAAAGATAAAGTTTAAAATAATAATAATAATAATAATAATAATAATAATAATAAAAATAAAAATGGAAACTGAACGAAAAGAAGCACGTGAAGTGCTGTGATTTATATTAGCAATAGATTCTCTGAATCTAGCAGGGGAAGATTTTTTTTAACGGAATAAATGACCCTCACTTTATGAGAGTCTATAAAAAGCCCCTCCATTACTCAACCTTTCAACATAATAGAAAAGCTAAATGAAAGATTGACAGAGAGTTCCATTTTGTAGAAACTTCATAAACCTTTTCTTGTTTTCCAAATTAGGTAAGGGAAATGAAAAAGTCTTCCCTTTTTGTCAATAATTCTCTTGCTCTAATATTTAATTCTAGAGTTTCACAAACTTTTCAACTCGTTGGTGGCCAAATTTTCAAACTCAGTTATGACTTTGTGAATTCATGTAGGGGCTTTGAATGGGGTTGAAATCCTATGTGATGGTGTTTTTTGGGACTTTGATTATTTTGTTGATTGTTGAACTTATTTTCTAAATCAAGTAGAGGAAATGAAAAACTCTTCCTTTTTTGTCAATAATTCTCTTGCTTTAATCTTTTGATTCTAGAGTTTCACAAACTTCTCAACTTTTTACTAGCCAAAATTTTCAAACTCAGTTCTGACTTTGTGAATTCATGTAGGGACTTTGAATGGGGTTGAAATCCTATGTGATGATGTTTTTTGGGACTTTGATTATTTTGTTGATTGCTGAACTTATTTTCTGCTCTACACTACCGTAAATTCATTATTATTATTTCTACTCTTATTTTTCTGTTTTACACTATTATTGTCCACTCTTATTGTTTCTGCACTATTTTTTTGTTTAATATTATTTTTCTACTCTCTTCTGCACTATTTATTTTGTTTAATATTATTTTTCTGCTCTTATTTTTGTTAGAAAGATAATAGAGAGTTTGTTTGAAAATGAAGCTTGCTACTAATTTTTACTAGTGAATGAATATATGTTCCTAGAATGTCTCAGCCAAGACAGAAGGAAGATGTGAATTTTTTCACAAACTTTGTCTTTGCACAGAAACATGTATAACCTATTAAGATTTTTAATAGACAAAATAATAATTTTGTAAAATGAAGGAAATATAAGAAAGTATATACCTAAGATACCAAGATCAAATGTGCAAGCTTATGGCCATGAGGGGAAATTCTTAGGGGACACCCTAAATAGATATGAGCTCGCACATGAGTGATCAAGAGAATGAATAATTTAGGATTAAAATCCTAAAATGATGGTACAAGAATTAAAAAGGGGTGAGAAAAGATTTTTTATGAGTTTTCAAAAAATACGCACAGTTCCTTTTAATTTATGATTATTTAATGTTGATGTTAATTTTTACTTAATTTTTTTAATACAAACTGTTTTAGAAAGACTTATGAATTTTAGGTTATAGTGGTGTGATGTGGAATACGATTAAGAATTATATAAAAAACAATTGCCAAGTTCCACCAAAAATATAAAAACCTTGCTACCAGTTGTAGTAAGTAAGGGTCGATCCACAGAGAATTAATTCAATTGTTAATATTAATCCAATTTCTAAATTAAACTTTGATAAACAGTAAAAAGTAAGAAGGGGGATTTTGTTAATTAAAACTAACAAAAGAAATTAAATATAAACCAAAACAGTAAACACAAATTGAATTACCAAATTAAAGATATTGGTTAAGAGATGGAATCCACTACTAGATTTTTATGATTATGCTAGCTCACATACTCTTTATACCAACATTATCAATTATGTTCTTATGTAATTGTGAGACAAATCCCTTGTTTTCCTTAAGTTTCGCTTAATTCAACAACTGCTCAAATCAAACCCTAACCATTAGTTATTTGTAAAGCAACCACTCTTATACATACCTAATGATTGCATTAAGTATTAGAAAACCAATCACACTAAGATCTAATCACACATTGGGATTAAATTACTTAGATAATATATTTCACTAGTTCTACCACCGTAACCGCGCATAACAATCCTAGTTTTACCGCTCTTGAAATTTGGCAAGAATATAAAGATCTTTATATTAATTTAAGAACAGAAACATATGAATAAAAACATAATTGTATTGATATAAAGAAGTATGCAAGATTCATACAATCAAAACTAGAGTTTCATCCTCCCTTAACCAATCAAGAAGTTTAGCCACACATGACAAATTCAAAAACAAAAGAATAACAGAAGAAAAATATTGTCAAGAATAGAAGTGCAGAAGAAAACTAAAGATCAAACTAGTTTCCAAAGATTGGGGGTGATTGATCTCCAATTGCTCGAACCCGAGACTCCAATCTTTGATCCAATCTCCTTCTCCCTTGTTCTTGGTCTTCTCCTCAGTCTTCTAGTAGTTTCCCAGTCCAGACTCTCTTTTTAGGACCTTAGGCAACCCTATTTATAACTTTAGAAACCTTGTGCATCATTAAAATTTGAATCTAATGTTCTGATACGACGACACGGGCCGTGTCGTTTGACATGGCCTACCCTGTGTCAGGTTCTGGTAACACAAATTCAAGTGTTTTGTAAGTCAGAGAGAAACACGGCCCACCCCGTGTTAAATGAAACGAGTCGTGTTGTTGGTCAAAGCTCAAAATTGAATCCTCTTGTGAAGACAGAGATGTACACAGCCTACCTCGTGTCATTTGACACGGGCCGTGTTGATCCAAAAATAACATTTGACCTAGTCTTCAAATAGTCAAAGGAGTACACAGCTTGCCCTGTGTCATTTAATACGAGTCGTGTTGACCACTTTCTTCAAATGTGACCTTGAATCTTCATAATTGCTCTTCTTCCTTTGCTTCTAGGGATAAAACTGATCTTTTTATGCATTCATCTCTCTCCTTAATTGGTCATCAAGCTCGGTTCAATGCTAATGGACTCAAACACTCAAAGATATCTTGAAAAGCATAATTCATTTATGAGTATTTATAACCACATTTAAGCATAGATAAACATCCAATTAAGCTCTAAAGTAGAAACTTAGCTAAATATCAACAATTGAGCACATATGGAGTCCAATTAGATTAAACAAAAGACACTCAAGATATAGAAATAATCGATAGATCAAATGCCCCCACACTTAGCCTTTTGCACTCTTGGGCAAAACATAAGACCGAACCAGGGAACAAAGAAAAACAAAAACAAAACTAAAAACTTTAAAAGACTCTATTTCCAATGATATTTAAGAAAGGAAAAAGATTGTAAGCAAGAAGAGCAAGAAAATATTTAAGGGGTCAAAACATGAAAGAGATAACAAATCTTCACATCTCAAACTAACAAGTAAGGTATCTTCATTTTGAAAAGCATGAATCAAGAATGATAGATCCTCACAAGATACACTCTCAATCTCTCAATTGTTTACAAGGTAAGTATTTCACTCAATTCAACCCATGAAAAATGCACTACCATAAACTTGCTTATCTTCTACTTCTCCACTACTCAAACACATGCACACATAAATCAAGAAGACTTTATTCAAGGTTGTAATGGCGTCAAGGTAAGGGAAAGAAATAGTATGGATATGACAAGATAAGTACCCAAGAGAATAAAAGAACATTGGGGAGGAACTCAATTGACATGTAACAAGCATGAAAATTTTCCCCAATTCCATATAATGCACATTCTCTTCACATATTCCTTTCCTTTTTCTTTATTTTCTTTTGCAAACTTTCTTGCATTTATTCTTTTTCTTTGTAATTTTTTTTTCAACCAACACTTTGCATATTGCACATTAATTTGCACAACCCCCACACTTGTACTATACATTGCTCACAAGCAAAAAAGTTTCTCCAATGAAATGAACCAATATTCTCCCATTCCCTGAGGTAAGATAAAATCATAGTTTTTCACATAAGGTATATAATGAGCTAAGATAAAGAATATACAAATAGGCTCAAGGGGTTAATCAAAGGAAAATGCTACAAGGTTGGCTATTTGGCCAAAGTAGTTAATCAAGAAAGAAGGCCTCAATCATATTCATGCATATAAGTGAAAATGTAGCCTAAAAAAGAATCAAAGCAAGTTCTAGAGTGATCAAATGACTTGAGTGAAAATCACACAAGAAAAAGAAGAATGACATAATTGCTAAATTCATCCATCAATAGGCTCAAAATCTCACAAGGTATGCATTTATCAATCTCAATCTACTAATCAAATATCCAAAGCCAAGCATGTCAAATTCAAGACAGAAGAAGAAATTTATAAAACATACCCTTGAACTTCAATTGCTTCAAACTCATAAACTTCACAAATCCCAAAACATCATTGGAAATCAAATAAAAACACACAATTTTTTTTTCAAAAGCATGAGGAAATAAAAATTAAAATAGAAAATAGAATGTAAACTCCTCCCTCACACTTAAATTCAACATTGTCCTCAATGTATAGTTCAAAAACAAATAATCATCAATTAATCCAAGACAAGTAAAATAAAAGAAAGAGAGAAGAAACATTCTTATCAAATGAGAAGGCCTCCACTGTTTGAAACATCATGAGAACAGTCACCAGGGTCTCATATCTTGAAGTGTAATGACCAAGTTAAACTTGAAGTAGCATGAGAGTTTTCACTGTTGGGGTTCTCCTTAATTTCTTTGAAATTCACTAAAGCGTTATCACATGGATCCCAAGCTTTTTGATGCCCCCTCGAAATTTGTAGCAATCTCTCCTCCTGTTCAGCAAGGAGGTTCTTGGTCACGAATACAGAAAGTTATTTATTATCTATTGAGTATGCATACTTCCAATGTTCGGATAACGACTTTAGCTCCATCTCCCTTTGTGTCTTAGATTCTGTAACTTTGTTATGGACACTATTGATAGATCCTTCAATATTATTAGCTGCTGCATGAACAGAATCATCAGCCTTCAAGTATACTGAAATCTCAGCACAAATAGCACAAGTCATATCACCATCACAATCAGTACATGCATTGCCAAGGATAGAATCATTGAAACTAATAAGATCAAGAAATTTAGTACACAATTCATCATAAGTTTCCTCAACTAACTCAGCAAGTAAATCAATATGAAAAACAGAATGCTCCTCTATGGGATGCTTCATAGCATCAAAAATATTAAACTGAACAATTGAGTCTCCAAACTCCATGGATATAGTTCTTGCATGCACATCTATTTTAGTCTTGCTATTTTGAGGAATGGCCTTCCTAGAATGAGTGGAGCCTTGTTGCATGGGGACTCCACTTCCATCTTCAGAACATAGAAATTTGCAGAAAAGATTAGCTCATCAACCTTCACTAACACATCTTTAATCAACCTAGCTGGACGCGCAGTGCTCCTATTAGCCAATTGAATCACTACACCTGTAGAGTGCAAAAGGCCAAGTCCAAGAGAGTTAAAATAGACATGGGCATTACATTAATAGAAGCACCTAAATCTAGCATGACATGCTCAAATCTATAATTGCCTATAACACATGGAATGGTAAAAGTCCCTGGATCTTTGTATTTCTAAGGCATAGGTTGAATGAGGACTGAAACATTTTGGTTCATATTAATTCTCTCATCACCCTTCAGTCGCCTCCTCTGGGTGCATACTTCCTTAAGAAACTTGGCATATTTTGGGATTTGCTTAATTGCATCCAGCAAAGGAATATTGGCTTCCACTTTTCTGAAAGTCTCAAGAACATCTCTATCCTTTTCACCCTCATCTTTCTTGCTCTTAACTAGCCGACTAGGGAATGGAGCCTTAGTGACATGCCTAGGATGTAGTTCAGGGATACTTACCTTGGGGGCCTTGGAGTGTTGCCCCTCTTCAATTACCTCTTTAGGCTTTTGCTCTTTCTCTTTAGTAGCTTGTGGGAGAGATAGAAGTTCATCTAACCTCTTTCCACTGGACAATGTGACAACACTCACATTTTCCCTCGGATTTACCTCTGGTTGTAAGGGAAGTCTCCTAGAAAGTTAGCTTTGAACCTTGCTGATCTCTGTGGCCAGTTGCCCTGCTTGGTTCTACAAGTTATGAATGGTGACCTTTGTCTCTTGCTGAAACTGAATATTATTAGTGGCCATTTGCTTCACCAACTCCTTTAGTGAAGGCTCAGGTTGCCTAGGAGCTTGAACTTGTTGATGCCTCGGAGGAAAAGGTGCTTGCCTCTGTTGAAATCCTGGAGGTCCATAGGTTAGAGGTCGATTATGGGGCTACTTTTCATAGCTCAAGTTAGGATGATCCTTCCACCATGGATTATATGTGTTTAAGTAGGGGTCGTAGTTGTAAGAAGGTCTAAAATATCTCTCTACTGCTTTTACCTCCTCATTTATATCCTCTTGAAGAGTAGGACACATATCAGTGGGATGTCCTGAAGAGCAACAAATCCCACAAGCATTCACCGCTACTTTTCCATTGTCCATTAACCGTTGAATCATGGCAGTCAACTGGGTCATTTGTTGTTGCAGACTGGCCGTTTCTACCTCTTTTACTGCTCTCACTCCAGTATCATTTCGAGTGAAAACTTGTTAAGTGTTAGCAGCTATCCTGGAGATCAAATTCCGGGCCTCTTGAGAAGTCTTATCAACCAAAGCTCCTCCACTAGCAGCATCAATCATGTTGCGGTCCATAACTGGCAAACCCTCATAGAAGTACTAAATCAAAAGTTGTTCACTAATTTTATGTTGAGGGCAACTAGCACAGAGCCTCTTAAACCGCTCTCAGTAATCATGAAGTGATTCCCCATGCCTTTCTTTGGATCTTTGCATTTCTTTTTGGATGGTTGCGGCCTTTGAGGCAGGGAAATATCTGTCTAGGAAAGCTCGAGCCATATCTTGTCATGTTTGGATGGATCCGAGTGACAAGTAGTATAGTCACTCCTTTGTAGAATCTTTCAAAGAGAATGGGAATGCCCTTAGCTTGACTTGATCCACTGGAATTCTTACAGGCTTCATGCTAGAGCACACCACATGGATCTCCTTCAAGTGCTTGTTGGGGTCCTCTCCGGCTAATCCATTGAAAGATGGCAAAAGATGGATCAAGCCGGACTTCAACTCAAATGCCTCCTTATTTACTAGAATTTCTATGCATAGAGGTTGTTGATCTACGTTTAGAGCACCCAACGTCCTTAGAGTAGAATCTGCTATCACCACTTCTTCAAGTGTCTCCTCAGATATCTCAAAATTTGATAAATCTATGTGGCAGGCAGCTTCGACATCAGCAGGTATAAATTGAAGAGGAAACTATGAACTGACTTGTTCAAAGTAATGCCTTAGATTTCTCAATTACTCATTTACGTCACCACTAGACATGAACGCCTGCAAAACAGTGGAAAGGAGGAAGAAAAAAAATTAAAAATTGAAATGAAAATAGAGTGAAAAATAGGAAACAAACTAATAGCGTAATTGAACAATTAGTTCACCGGCAACGACGCTAAAATTTGGTGTGATATGGAATACGATTAAGAATTATATCAAAAACAGTTGTCAAGTTCTACCAAAAATATAAAAACCTTACAACCAGTTGTAGTAAGCAAGGGTCGATCCACAGAGAACTAATTCAATTAACACTATTAATCCAATTTCTAAATTAAACTTTGATAAACAGTAAAAAGTAAAAAGGGGGGTTTTGTTAATTAAAATTAACAAAAGAAATTAAATATAAACCAAAATAGTAAACACAAAATGAATTACCAAATTAAAGATATTGGTTAAGAGATGGAATCCACTACTAGATTTATATGATTATGCTAGCTCACATACTCTTTATACTAACATGATCAATTATGTTCTTATGTAATTGTGAGATAAATCCTTTGTTTTCCTTAAGTTTTGCTTAATTCAATAACCGCTCAAATCAAACCCTAACCATTAGTTATTTGTAAAGCAATCGCTCTTACACATACCTAATGATTGCATTAAGAATTAGAAAACCAATCACACTAAGATCTAATCACACACTGGGATAAAATTACTTAGATCATATATTTCACTAGTTCTACCACCGCAACTGTGCATAGCAATCCTAATTTTACCACTCTTGAAATTTGGTAAGAATATAAAGATCTTTATATTAATTTAAGAACAGAAACATATGAATAAAAACATAATTGTATTGATATAAAGAAGTATGCAAGATTCACACAATCAAAACTAGAGTTTCATCCTCCCTTAACCAATCAAGAAGTTTAGCTAGACATGATAAATTCAAAAACAGAAGAAAAACATAAGAAAAATATTGTCAAGAATAGAAGTGCAGAAGAAAACTAAAGATCAAACTAGTTTCCAAAGATTGAGAGTGATTGATCTCCAATTGCTCGAACTCGAGACTCCAATCTTCGATCCAATCTCCTTCTCCCTTGTTCTTGGTCTTCTCCTCAGCCTCCTAGTAGTTTCTCAGTCCATACACTCTTTTTAGGACCCTAGGCAACCCTATTTATAACTTTAGAAACCTTGTGCATCATTAAAATTCGAATCTAATGTTCTGATATGACGACATGAGTCGTGTCGTTTGACACGGCCTACCCTGTGTTAGGTTCTGGTAACACAAATTCAAGTGTTTTGCAAGTCAGAGAGAAATACGGCCCGCCCTGTGTTAAATAAAACGGGTCGTGTTGTTGGTCAATGCTCAAAACTGAATCCTCTTGTGAAGATAGAGACGTACATAACCTACCCCGTGTCATTTGACACGGGCCGTGTTGATCCAAAAATAGCATTTGACCCAGTCTTCAAATAGTCAAAGGAGTACACGGTTTGCCTCGTGTCATTTGACATGGGTCGTGTTGACCACTTTCTTCAAATGTAACCTTGAATCTTCATAACTGCTCTTCTTCCTTTGCTTCTAGGGATAAAACCGATCTTCTTAAGCATTCATCTCTCTCCTTAATTGGTCATCAAGCTCGGTTCAATGCTAATGGACTCAAACACTCAAAGATATCCTGAAAAGCATAATTCATTTATGAATATTTATAACCACATTTAAGCATAGTTTCACAATAAACATCCAATTAAGCTCTAAAGTAGAAACTTAGATAAATATCAGCAATTGAGCACATATGGAGTCCAATTAGATTAAACAAACGACACTCAAGATATAGAAATAATCGATAGATCATATAGCATGATGGAAAATTGAGAAAAAGGGAAGCAATAAAATTGTTTTCTGCACACGTGATGACTGAAATATCATTAGTTGAAAAAAATTCTCATTATTTTTCTTACCTCTACTAAGTTTTATTTTACTTATTTTTGGCGTGATATTTCAGACAATGCCAATCCTGAGATTCATAGTTGACTTTCGAGTTGAACAAGTACAAAGACCAGAGCTTGGAGACTATGTTTTCTCTTTCACACTGGGAGAAGTTTGCTTAACTATACTAATATTTAACGAGTAGTAATAATGAAGGATTGTAAATATGTATAAAAGTAGCACTTCATGGGTACTTCAAGTATTTTTTTCAAGCACCATGATAACTCCATAAAATATAGTTATTTGTGCCCTATCTCTGTGCTTATTTGATAGCTTAGTCTTTAAAATTATGCATATATGGAAGATTTTAGGCTTATACTTGTTGAATTCAATCTTGATATCTTCCCATATGATCTTGAGCAAATATTGCACATTCTTTAAGTGATTATGTGGATTTGCAACTGTTATTAAATTGATGATTTCTCTAATGCAGGAAGGGTTCCAAACAAGTAGATTGGAGGAAGATTTAGACCAACATTGAAAGAGAAAGTCAAGTGTGAAGTTCAGCATATCACGCCGCAGCGCATGCAAATTGATGTCACGGCATGGTGCATTCAGCATAGTGCATACTAAAACCCGAGGCTAGAGCACTGTGGTGCAAAGGCAAGTTGATACCGCAGCGTGGTAACTTAATTTACACGCATGCCATGATGCAAAAGTGTGAACGCCGCAGGGTGACTCTATTTTCTGGGCCTATAAATACTATTTTATTATATTTACAAAAGAGAACTTGTCCTAGGTTAGAAAGCTATAGCTATGTTTTCATTTCTTGGTTGAGAGGAAGCTAGGGAAGCCAAGGTTGGAGGTCATCTTCTTCATGGAAGGAGATTCAAGCATCAAAGATCATATCTATGAGCTTCTTTCCTTTTTCCATTTACTTCTTTCTTTTCCTTATACCATGAACATGGTTTATGTTGTATAACTTCGTGTTCAATGAGTAGCTAAGTTGTGTTTAGGGATTACTTTGGATCCTTGTATTGATATTGATTATTTTGTACTTCTTTGAGTTTATATTGATGTTTAGTTTTGTTCAATCATATGGATCTTAATGCTCTTGATGGTTTGGCCAACTTTTAAGTGATTTGTTGAAATCTGATGAACCTAAACATAGGAATTTGGATTTGAGATCATATGTATGGTTGATGCATGTTCGATTTCATTCTAATGGTGGGATAAGTTGATTCGCTAAAGGGATAGAAATATACCTCGTAACCATGCATAGCAAGTGTTTGAGAATAGACTTTAATGAGTAGAGTTTGCACTAGTTCTCATAGAAACATAGTGAATTAGGTAAATGAAGCATGGTTGATTGACTTAGACATAGACTTTTTACTAAAGTAGATTCTCAAGCTAACTTAACTCATTCATTAATGTTGCTTTAATGAGTTGCATGTTATTAATTGAAGTAGGAGGTGAAGAAGGATTCCCTAATCTCTAACCATATCTTTAATTTCCATTTGTTACTTTTTAGTCTTTAGATTACTTTAAATGCATTTTTCTCTATTTTTATGTTCTTGAATAGAAATACTTAAGCTATTGGTTGATATTTAGCATTAGAAGTTCCATTATCCTCATAGGAGCGATATCCTACTCTTTAACTGTATTACTTGTTCGATTTGTGTACTTGCGGCCTATAAAGGGACAAACACACCATAATTTGGCCTAGATGAGCCTAATTTTTTGTGGCGGTAGGTGCTAACTAGTTTTAGAAGTGCTACTTAAAATTACGTAATGTATGCACTAACTACACCTTTGAGGGATCTACCTTATTTTGAATGTAAAATGTTACTAATGATAATGTTATGTATGATAAAATATCTCAAACTGTTTTGTAAATATACTAGAGTAATAACTAAATCTATAAAATTTAAATAGGACGTTACAAGAAAAATATTAGAAAAACTCTTAAATTAAGAAAACTAGTCTTTTGGAAAATAAGATTGGATTCGGGAGTTGATTACAGGTAGAGAAGGTGTTAGCACTGATGGAACCACAGCAAGTGTACCAGATCGTCAAGTAATAAAAACAGTGAGATACCGGATATCGTTCTCAGGGATCAATGACCAAATACCAAAATACGAAACTAGTTACTATTTAAACCAAGATTTGGATCAAAGTGAGCTCTAATAATAAACAAAAGAAACACATGAACTTACGCAATTACAATATTTTTAGGTTTTTCTAGTTAGTAATTTATCAAACACTTGGTATGCGAGATGAACAACAATCAATTAATGAAAGAGTTTGGATCAAGCTTCATTTGATTTCACTTGTTGCATATCAATTGGAACTAACACAAGTTACTATTCCTATTTTGTTACCGAATTCTCTAAAATACTTAACTCCTAATTCTTTAGGTAGTTAACCCTTTGTTTCCAATTAAAAATCCTAATTCCTTAGGTGATTCTAAGATATAACAAGCATTAAGATTTAGAATTCAACAAGATAACAAGCAAATCAATGACTATTCCTAGCCTAGAGATAAGCAAGGTTCATAATCTCATTGTACAATTATACATCAAATTTTCATTCAACATACAATCCTAAAATCATTCTAAAGAGAATCAATCTTTAGAAAGCATTAAGAGGAGAGATCATAAATTCAAAATAAAGATAGCAACTTATATTAATTGAATCTAACATTAATAACAATCAAGATCCATCAAAATCCATCTAATCTCAACAAGGGGGAGTTTAGCTAGACATAGAAATAAATGTAGAAACTAAACCAATAAGGAAGAAGATGCAAAACTCCATGGAAGATTGAAGAAAATCTGAGTTCGCACTCTTCTTCTCTTCAAATCCACCGTAGAGCTCCAAAATAGGGCTCTTCTCTACTCCCAAAATGTCTCCCCCTGCAGCTCTTTACGTAGTATCTCATTTAGGTCAGAAAAGATGAATTTATACTCTGGTATGAGTGCCTAGGCACTACGTCTGGAGCGCCTAGAAGCTAAACGTCCAAAACGCAGTTTGCTGTCATGAGCATGAGTGCCTAGGCGCTTCGTTTTGAGCTCCTAGGCGCTCAACGTCCAGAGAATATCTTCTAATGCACTCTTGGCGCCTGGGCGCTGCTTCTGTAGCGCCTAGGCGCTGATTGTCCAGCAAAATTGCTTTTGATCTTCCTTCAAAGCTTTAAGTCCTCTTTTCTTGAGTGCTTTTCTTTGCCACATTGAGCTTCATCCTGTTTTCCTTGGTGCCTACAATCAAAATAATGGCAAATGAGCTAAAGCACCAATAATTCTAATAAAAATGAACTCAATCTAACAAACTAAAATGGATCAACTAAAAAGATAAAATAAAACTATTTTAAGGTCAAAACAACGTCAAAAGTTGGGCTTAAGCGGTGAAATCCACTCAAAAGGCTTTGGAAAAACAGATAATCTAGCAGATTATCACCACCCCAAACTTAAAACTTTGCTTGTCCTTCAGCAAAAATAGAATAACAAATGAGCCAAATAAAATAAAATAAAAAAATAACTCCACAACCCAAACACCAACACTGAACTGAATAAAATTAACTAATAATGTCCCACAACTCAAAAGCATCAAAGTTACAACGAATCAATTCATACATGCACTCCTGAAAGTAGAATTCTCAATTGTGTAACTGAGACTCAGAGGGTCAAAAATAAGGGTTATCACAACCATGCACTGATCAATCACAGCTTAAAAGTTAATGAACATGGCAGCGTAATATACCTAATGATTGGGTCACTTAAACTCTTGTATTTGGGCTTGTGTTTCTCTCAGTCATCACTTATTGAGCCCACCCTCCTTGGATTTGCTTTTTCATCTCAAACATGCACGCCACTCACAAATGCAACAATCAAAAGGACTTTATTCAAGGTCGCTTTGGTGCCAAGGTACAAGGTAGATAAAATGAACATAAAAACTGCTACCCTAAAGAGTAAGTGAGCATTGGTACTTCGAACAAATCTTCAATTCACAAATCTCATATCTTTCACGTTCACTTTTTCTTTTATATTTCCCCAGTAACCTACATGGTCTCAAAGGGGTACTTGATCATTGAGTCAAGTATTTCCCAGTAACCCGTCGGTCTCAAAGGGGTTCCTATTCAACAAGCCAACTCTCACTTTTTTTTTTAATTTCAACAACGGTCACCCCAAACTTAGTACATTGCTAACCCACACCTTCGATAAATTTAATGCTCCATTACTCCTTTTAGGTAGATAAGACATTCATTATTTTGGCAATGGCGTGTTGTATAGGTCAAACAAAGAATTTAGTGCGTTAGGCTCAAAGGGGCAACACAGAGGAAACAAACATCATTTGGTTGGCTATATGGCTATCTGGCTTAACAACAAAACTGCCTTTATCATGTTGATGCATTGTACAAATCACGATATGCAAATGAGATTCAAGCAAAGCTAGGAGAATAGAAACTCACCAGTGACCTCTCATCAAAGCAAAATTGTTGAAGTCTCAAAACAACTCCCAAGGATGAATTATGAAATCTAATCGCAAAAACCACCAAGTACATTAACAATAAGCTATAAGATTCATGCATGGAAATCATAATCCTTATTCAAGTACCACAATCTAAGAAATAAGCCCTCAAAGCTTTCAAGTTTTCCTAACAGGCAGTGCATGCATGGTTAGCTAACATTACACAAATACTATCAATCATGGGGACCCACAAAAGTAAACTCTAAACAGTTCAACATTGGCTTGACTCATAAAAGCAATAAACTCAAATTAACAAAAAGTTAAAACTAAACATAGCAATTAAGCAAAATACACACAGATACATTAAACAAATAAAAATCAAACAAAAATGACTAAAATGAAAAAGTAGAGATAGAAGAGCTTGAGCATGGGTTGCCTCCCATGAAGCACTTATTTAACGTCATTAGCTCAACATTGCCTCTTTAATTCATCAAGGTGGTTTGAAACAGGAAAAGTAGGATGACACTTTTTTTCTGTCAGATCTTTGTCTCCATACTTGGTCACTGACCTTGCAATCCCCTCCAAAGGCGTGTGGAACTTGACTTGAACCTGGCTGTTCTGAATAAACCTTCGCATGTGAGATTTCATCAAGCCATGGAGGTCTCAATTTGTTAGAAGATTTCAGCCCTTTTTGCAATGAATAAGGAGAAACAGCAGAATCTTTTCCTATTCCAGCAATCTTAGAGAGAGAAGGACCTTTCTCCTTTTCATCAACAATCTTGGAAGTGGGAGAGTCAGTACTATTCAATGGTGAAGAGTTCTTACCAGATGACTCCTTTTGAGCTTTACCTTGGATGCAATTAACGGGGGCATAAAGATCTGATGTCAATGCAAATTTATTAAAGACATTGATGGTCACCTGGTCTCCATCCACCCTCAAAATCAATTCACCTCTTGGCACATCAATCAATGCTCCTGAAGTTGCTAGGAATGGTCTTCCTAGAATTAAAGGGATATTAGCATTCTCTTCTATGTCTAAAACCACAAAATCTACTGGAAAGAAGAATCTGTCAACCATCACTAGCATGTCTTCCACAATACCATATAGATGTCTGATAGATCGATTTGCTAATTGAAGGGAGATCATAGTAGGCTTAACCTCTCCAATTCCAAGTTTGTGCATGATAGATAATGGCATGAGATTAACACTTGCCCCAAGATCACAAAGAGCTTTCTCAATGTTCAGCTTACCAATGGTGCAAGGAATGGAGAAACTACCTGGATCTTTCAATTTAGTTGGTAGTTTCTTCTGAATTATAGCACTGCACTCTTCAGTAAGTGCCACAGTTTCATCTTCCTTCAGCTTCTTTTTCTTTGACAGCAAATCCTTCATAAATCGGGCATAAGATCACATCTGCTCAAGTGTCTCAGCAAAAGGAATGTTAATATGTAGCTTCTTAAACACCTCAAGAAACTTTCCAAACTATTTTTTTTCTTATTCCTTCTTGAGTCGTTGAGGGAATGGCAACTTGATAATTGGTGATGGCATCTTCACTTCCTGCCCTTTTTGTAACTCTTTTTTATTAGAGTCATTGAGTGAGTCACTTTGAGATATTTCAACTTCTTCATGAGGCACTTCTTCACTAGGCTTTTCAACTTTACCTTCACTGTTTTTCTCCTTTCTTGGTTGAGGCTCAATTACTTTCCTACTCCTAATTGTTATGGCATTCACATGCTCATTTCTTCTAGGATTTGGGGTCGTGTCACTTGGCAAAGAATCTAGAGGTCTCTTTGAAAGTTGTTTTGCAAGCTGGCCCACATGAGTTTCTAGATTGCAGATTGAGGAATCTTGATTTCTAAACCCCGCTCTTGTTTCCTCCATAAAATCAGTAGTTGTTTTGACAAAAGATGAGGTTTGTATAGCCAACTTCTCTAAGGCCAACTCCCAAGAATCCTTCTTCTCATTAAACTGAGGTTGGGAAGATAAAGGACCTTGATATGATGACTGTTGAGGGTGTCCTGGATATCCCATCTACTGTCTTGGTTGGCCTTGATTTCCCTGATTACTCCATGAAAAATTTGGGTGATTTGTCCACCCTGGGTTGTACGTGTTGGAGTAGGGATTATTCTGTTGCCTTGGAGGATTGTTCATAAAGTTCATTTGCTCTTGAGCTGGAGGTCCAAACATGTTTCCTGGACAATCCACACTCCCATGTTCACCTCCACAGAAATCACAGGCCAAAGGAGTATTTCTCACCGCATTCATACGAAGAGTGTTGACCTTTTTTGTGAGATTCTTAAGTTGTTGAGTCAAAATCTTGTTTTGAGCCAACAGTGCATTCATAGAATCAATCTCCAAGTACCCTTTCTTTAATACAGCTCTTTCCCTATTCCTTTGGTAGTCATTGTTGGCCATCATCTCAAACACCTCCCAAGCTTCCTCTGGGGTCTTATAATTCAATGCCCCACTTGCTGCAGCATCAACCATGGCTCTAGTTTGAGGTAGCATGTGTAACACCCCAAATTTCCTATCTCTTAAATAATAATTTTGACAAGCTTAATGTAATTTTCTTGTTTAGTAATTTCGTCAAATGCCTTTGTAAAATTATTTTGATTATTCCGTCAAATTTAATCGTTTTGAGTGATTTACTCCGCGTCAGGAAAATAAAAATTTTCGGGCCGGAGAAAACTTTACGTAATTTAATTTTTACCGTTAGGTAATTATTTTACGTAATTTGATTTGATATTTGTGCATTTTATAATTTTTGTGATTTTATGGATGATTTTGAAATTTTTCCTGTCTGTGGGCCCTGCAAGGGGTATGTGGGCCCAGGTGGCCATACGTGGGCCAAGGTGGGTCCCACAAAGTGAAAACTTTTTTTACGCATAGAAAAATTAGTATTGTTTAGACGGAGACAGGGGATCTTACTAAACTTTGAATCCTAAACAGCTTTTAGAAAATTTTATTGTCTAGTATTTTTGTCTTTTTAATTATCGGATGATAAAAATACAAAGAAAAATATTATTTGTAGGATACAAGAATAAATATTATACTCTTAAATTAGTCAACAAAGAGAGCTTGACTTGATTTATACCCTTGGATGAGAATACTTAGTTTGAATATTAACCATTGATTTAATCAAAGGTTAAAAACAAACTTAATAAGGAAACCTTGATAATAACCATTGATTTAATCAATGGTGTGAGAATAAACTTAGTTAGGAAGGCTTTGATATCAACCATAGATGTAATCAAAGGTGTAGAATTGGTCTTGAAAAATGACAAAGACCATTTATAACCATTGGATTTAGATTAAATCAAGGGTGGAGATTTAATCTTAAAAAGTAACAAAAAACCATTTATGACCATTGGATGAAGAATCAATCAATGGTGGAGATTTGGTCTTCTAAAGTAAAAAGAAATTAGGACCCTTGGATTTAAAGTTTGAAGAAGCAATCTTGACCCTTAATTTTGGAGACACATCTAAGGGCTAGAATTTAAAGGAGAAAAATCCAATGGCCTAGATTTAGTCTTCTAAAATTAAAAATTTACCTAAACCTTAACCATTGAATTAATCAATGGCTAGAAATGCTTCAAATAATGGCTTGAAAAAGATGACAATATGATTTAATGCATGCAAGGAGGGGGACGGTTTTGGCTTGTTAGAAGAAAAAAAAAATTCAAATGCATTAATTTGGTGCTTTATGTCATTGTTAGAAGTCTTGATCAATGTTTCATGCATTATCACCTTTCTTTCAATTTTTCCATCACACTCCACGGCTATGCACCAATTTTGGAAGACACAAAATAATACTTGGTCATCTTCTAACCATAATTGAAGACTTTAGTCAATTATCTACATTTGCTTGTTTTCTTCCTTAGAAATTTCTTGGAAGGGGACTAAAATTAATTCATTTCCTATCATTCTTTTCTCTCTTCACTCTACAGCAATGCATCGGAGGAAGGGGCCAAAAAGCATTTCATTCATTTGCTATCATAATTCATCTTTGTTTCCTCCAAAAAGCCTAAGACTTCATTGAACATTTTCTCTCCATCCTCCTATGAGCTAGTTTCGGCCAAGCTCTCCAAGAAGCACCTTCCATCATTTTTAATTTCATCCAACCTTATTTCTTGAATCCTTACACCATTCTAAGAACATCTCTAGTTATGAGTTTTTCCAAAATCATTCATCTTGATCTTCAAATTCAAGCTTCAAGTTTCTATCAAAAATCAAAAATTCCATCTTTGTTCTTCAAGATACATCATTCGGTCAAGGTACCTAAAATCACCATCCAAGCTCTTTTAATTTCATCCAACCTTAGATCTTGAATCTCCATGATATTCTAAGCAACTTTCATATTGAAGACTTCTTCTAAATCATTCATCTTCAAGGAGTTTCTTCAAGATCAAAGTTATTGGGTTTTTGAGGTGAAGTATAAGGAAACTTCATTTTCTTCTCTCTTTTTCATGATCTAAACCATGTTTGATCTATGGTTCCTCTTAATCAAGCTTGATATGTTAATTAACTTGTGTTTTGTTTTGTATTTGAGAAGCCCTTGGTGGTGAAGGACTTGGAAAAAGAAACAAATCAAGAAGCTTTGGAGGATCTTCAAGAGGTAAGAGGGAGATCCATCTCACCAACCAAGCATGGTAGTGAGAGATGGTATTTTATTTGATGGATGTGGAATCCATGTGAGGATTCATATCCATGGTCATGTAATTAATTTGTGGGTGTTTATGAGCTTTGATTAATTTTCTATGCTTGATATGCTTTGCATGATTTTATAGCTTTGATGATATGCTTGATATGCTATACATGCTTTTATGGCTTTGATGGTATGCGTATATTATTTATGATGAAATATATATGTATATGCCATGACTTGATAGTGGAAAGGAAATTAATTTTTGGCTCCAATAGCCAAGGAAGAGCTACGATTTTGATGCCCTTGATTAGGGCTCATGTTGAAAATTTTCAAGAACAAAAGAATTGATTTTTGAGTACTTAGAACATGGTGGATTTCGAACAAGACACCTCAAAATAGGTGTTCACAAATTAATATTTTCATGAAAGATAAAAATGGATGATTTGAAGAGTATGAAAAATAAACAAAGGATTTGTTTTTCAAGAGAACAAGAATATGATTTTTGGAGGAATTTTTATTGATTTATTTTGTGTAAAAAGATCCTAAGTGTTTTTCTAAACATGAGTTTTGAATGAAACGGGCAAACGTTGATTTTAAGGATTTGCAAAGAAAGTGAAAAAGAATTTGTAAAGAAAGTAAAAATGAATTTGAACAAATGAGTTTGGTTTTATAACCATTGGTATTTCGATTTTGAAAACAAAATTTTAATGGTTTTGTTTGTGTAAAATCATATCAATTTAAAAGGAAAAGTATTTGATGGCTTTAATGGTTTTGTTTGTGTAAAACCATATTGATTTAAAAGAAAAAAAAATGTTTTGATGATTTCAATAATCATGTCCACGTTTTTGAATGCTTGTAATGCCTTGATTTTTTATGAACAAAGTGAATTTCAAAGTGGAAACGTAACTGGATTTAATACAAGGATTTTGGAAAGGGAATCAGAGCGTTTATCACTTGAGAAAATCAAGTTTTTTTTTTGTAAACGAAAATGTTTTCGAACTTCAATTTATTGTGAAGAAGGTTGTGTTTGGAAATGATATGGGAAAAATGGAGAATATAATGGTGTTTTGAAAATTTACTAACGTATAACTTATTTTCAAGTTTTGAAATACGTTAGAAAAATGTTAAGTTTTGAAACGTTGATTTATAGCAATGGAAAAGTGATTTTGTGGATTATATTTTGGAAAAAGATTTTCTTGAGTAAGAAAATGTGAAAAAAATGAAATACAAAGTTATATTATTTTGAGAAAAGTTGAAAGGAATTTTTTTGATGGTTAAGAAATATTTTCTGTAATGAAATTGTGATGAAAAATGTTTTACGTATCTTGAAAATGTGATTTTTAAGCTACTGCATTTAAAAAAAAAAAATGTATTGAAAATGATATTGATTTATTTAAGTCCAAAATAGTGTTTTGGAATTTTGAGGAATATTTTACGTGATTGTAAAATGTTGAAAAATATTTTACGTATCTTAAAAATGATTTAAAATATAGTAAAATATTTCTATGCGATTTGAAAAATGTTTAAATATTTCTACGCTTATTTGGAAAGCATTTAAATATTTTACGAATCATCAAATATTGTTGAAAAATCACTACGTGATTTGAATAGTGATAGAATATTTTTACGTAATTGTGAAAATGATAGAAAATCATTATGTGATTTGAAAAGTGTTTTAAATATTTTAAAAATGAAAGAAAATGATTTACGTGACGTAAAAGAATAATTTTTAAGTTACGCGATTTTGAAACAGTGAAAAAAATACTATGCAGATTTGAGAAACGTATGTTTTTACACAATTGAGAAAAACGTTAAAAATTAGTACGTGGTTTAAAAGTGCAACAGAAGAGTTGCAACATTTTAAAAAAACGTAATAGAAATGTTACGAAATTTTGTAAACGTAACAGTAGTGTTACAGTATTGTAAAAACGTAATAAAAACGTTTTGGAATTGTGAAAATGTAACAGAAATGTTGTGCAAATTTGTGAAAACACGACGAAAGTGTTTTATAACTATGAAAATGTGATAACATGATTTTGCTGTTGAAAATACAGTATAATTTGGTACAATTTATATACATTGGAAAGAGATGCATGTGATTGGTATTTGGTGCATTATACATGCATTGGAATGGTCCGATGAGGACTGGATATGGCTGATTGCCTAGGAGAAACACACCTCTTGAGTGGGTGCGATATGCGTAGTGTAAGTCACTTGTTGACCTTGGGGGCATCGGGGTGCGGGTTGCCTACATGGGTGGTTGGTCGCACTTCTTCCCGTAGGTTAGACCGATGCAACACATCGATGATCCTGACCGAGACACTATTCTTAATCAAGATCTGATAAAGACTGTCGTGTATGTGCTAGATGTGCAAAAAATTGAAATGAGAATTAAAGCACGTGGTTTGAGGCACGTGGTACTGGCAGGTCTTTTCGATCATTTTCTCCGACCTGAGTTTAGCTCCATGGAGTAGGAAATCGAGTCTTGTGTACATGCATAATCTGAACATTTATATTTGTGTGATATATTAATTGAGGAATATTGGCTATGACAACTGTTTTGAATACTTGGATTGATATATGATTGGATGATGATAGTTGATTAATCTTGAATATATTATTGGAAGTTTGGTATGATATCCCTGTATGATATTGTTGTTTGTGTTATCTCTGTGCTGCCATGTTGGTATTGGCGTAGGTGATCGCACCTCTTTGTTATGTTGTTTTGCTTTGTCTGTACTGTTAAAATCAAATAATAGAAGGATCGAGTTGTCTTAGACATAATGGGCGATGGATACTTAGAGATTGATGAAAACATTGAAGAGTGGTTGTCTCAAGTTCGAAGGTGTTCTGAGTAGACAATGAGTAGAGTTCTGATGCAACAAGCTAGATACAAGATAAGGAATGAGTATGTTAAGTTTTATCGTTAGCGTTATACCGTGCTATTTAGTAGGACCCGTCATGGGGTTTGCTACTGTTAAAAAAAAAAGAGTCTGTTAATTTTATATTTCTCTTTAAATTGTGAAATATTAATTGATGTCAATATTGTATATTAATCAGTTTAAATATATTTTTAGTAATACTTATGAATTTCAATAAGTTTATGTTTCAGTAAAGAAAGAAATTTTTAAAACCCACTTTTTATAACTCAAACCTTGTGTGAATTTCTTTTCAGATTATGAGTTGGGAGTCAGACATGTGATACCCTAGGGAGGGTGTTACAGCATGCCATTATAGAAACTCTGCACTTGGATCCAGAACTCAAAATAGTGATGTGGGCACTTCCTCAGTATTTCATTGTATCTCTCCCATGCTTCACTTAGAGACTCCCCATCATGTTGTCTGAATGAAGTGATCTCGCTTCTCAACTTTGCAGCTTTGGACGGAGGAAAATATCTTGTTAGAAATTTTTGGACTAAGATAGCCCAAGTAGTAATGATTCCCTTTGCCAATGAATCCAACCAATTCTTAGCTTTGTCCCTCATAGAGAAAGGAAATAATCTCAGACGAATAGCATCTTCACTCACCCCATTGAGCTTCATAGTATCACAAATTTGCAAGAAACCCGCTATATGTGAATGTGGGTCCTCATTGTCAAATCCTCCAAATTGATTATTTTGAACTAAATGGAGTAGAGCCGGATTCAATTCAAAATTATTTACCTGAACTGGAAGTCTTGTTATGCTTGCTCCATACCCATCCATGTTAGGAATAGAGTAATCCATGAGAGTCCTAACAGGTGGTTGTGGTGGTGGAGGATCTACATTTTCTCCATTGTCTGCCATGTCTTCAACAACTGTTAGAATGCCACCTAGGTTCCTTCTTCTTTCTCTAGTTTGCTTTCTCAAAGCTCTTGCGGTTTTTTCAATTTCAGAGTCAAAAAGATGGTTGTCCGGATGAATGGTACCTCGCATACACTTGAGACAAAATATTAGAACAAAAATAATTCAATGAAATAAGTAAAATAAAGAAACTAAACACTAAAATGAATAAACGAAAAAGAAATTGTTTAAACTAGTGGCTGCCTTTGATATTACCGATATTGGTAAAATTGATCCCCGACAACGGTGCCAAAAACTTGATGGAACCACGACAAGTGTACCGGATCGTCAAGTAATAAAAACGGTGAGATACCAGATATTGTTCTCAGGGATCAATGACCAACTGCTAAAATACGAAACTAGCTACTATTTAAACTAAGATTTGATTCAAAGTGAGCTCTAATAATAAACAAAAGAAACACATGAACTTACGCAATTACAATATTTTTGGGTTTTTCTAGTTGGCAATTTATCAAACACTTGGTATGCGAGATGAACAACAATCAATTAATGAAAGAGTTTGGATCAAGCTTCATTTGATTTCACTTGTTGCATATCACTTGGAACTAACATAAGCTACTATTCCTATTTTGTTACCGAATTCTCTAAAATACTCAACTTCTAATTCTTGAGGTAGTTAACTCTTTGTTTCCAATTAAAAACCCTAATTCCTTAGGTGATTCTAAGAGATAACAAGTATTAAGATTTAGAATTCAACAAGATAACAAGCAAATCAATGACTATTCATAACCTAGAGATAAGCAAGGTTCATAATCTCATTGTACAATTATACATCAAATTTTCATTCAACATACAATCCTAAAATCATTCTAAAGAGAATCAATCTTTAGAAAGCATTAAGAGAAGAGATCATAAACTCAAAATAGAGATAGCAACTTATATTAATTGAATCCAACATTAATAACAATCAAGATCCATCAAAATCCACCAATCCCAACAAGGGAGAGTTTAGCTATACATAGAAATAAATGTAGAAACTAAACCAATGGGGAAGAAGATGCAAAACTCCATGGAAGATTGAAGAAAATATGAGTTCCTACTCTTCTTCTCTTCAAATCCACCGTAGAGCTCCAAAATAGGGCTCTCTTTACTCCCAAAACGTCCCCCCCCCACAGCTCTCTACGCAGCATCTCATTTAGGTCAAAAAAGATGAATTTATGCTTTGGTATGGGTGCCTAGGCGCTACGTCTGGAGCGCCTAGACGCTAAATGTCCAGAACACAGTTTGCTGTCATGAACATGAGCGCCTAGGCACTTCGTTTTAAGCGCCTAGGTGCTCAACGTCCAAAGAATATCTTCTAATGCACTCTTGGCACCTGGGCGCTGCTTCTATAGCACCTAGGCGCTGATTGTCCAGCAAAATCGCTTTTGATCTTCCTTCAAAGCTTTAAGTCCTCTTTTCTTAAGTGTTTTTCTTTGCTACATTGAGCTTCATCCTGTTTCCCTTGGTGCCTACAATCAAAACAATGGCAAATGAGCTAAAGCACTAATAATTCTAATCAAAATGAACTCAATCTAACACGCTAAAATGGATCAACTAAAAAGACAAAATAAAACTGTTTTAAGGTCAAAACAACGTCAAAAGTTAGGCTTAAGCAGTGAAATCCACTCAAAAGGCTTTAGAAAAACAAATAATCTAGCAGATTATCAAGCACCATACACTATCCATTCGAGGAACAGTACCTTAAGTGAGTTATGCAAATTTGAATAATCTCATATATATTTATTTTTTCGCTTTTAAAAATATTGTAACTATTTATAAAAGAAAAAAAAACAAATTATGAAAATTAATTTTGGTTGTACATAAAATAATTCTCGCTCCTACGTATCCCCTGGTGCAATGAGGAAGTCAAAGCCACGTTGTTCTTTAGAAAATGATTGTGGGTTGGTTGATTTTAATTATGAAATGAATTTTTGAAATGGAATTTTATTTGAAAACAGATTCACTTTTGCACCTGGTTCAAGTTAGCAGTAGACTATTCAATAAACGCTTATAATCTAAATGACATTAAAGATAACATCAGTTATTCAATCATTATCATTGGTCATTACATGAATTAAAATATTTTTTTATTTTTATATTTCACATTTTTTTCAACACACAAAAAATAATTAAAGTTTTCCTTTTTCTTTTTTGACAAATCAAGAAAATAACTAGGCCTAAGTGAACCTTATATAGTTAAGATCAAGATGTAGCACAAATTAATAAAACCCAAATGAAGCTAAGTAACTATACTAGCAGCCCAATTTCTGATAATGATTAAGCCCACTATACCAGCAACCAAATTTCTTTGTTACTTTTTTATTTTCATTTATTTTCATTTTTTTAATTCAGCGATCAGAAAAAATATATGAAAAGGCAACAAACAAATGAGATCAAGTTTCTAGGTTTGACAGAGGCACGATGGACACTCACAGGGGAGGGGAAATTACAATCTCAGTGGTGAAGTGCAGAGCGACGAAAGTCCTAACAGTGTCACAATCTGGGTCACAGTGGCGGTTCGAGGTCCACGAGTGACATATCTAGGTAGAGGATGCACGTGGTGTGGCTGTTCGAGGACAGTTGCAAGGACAGTGGTGTGACAACGTGACGTAGATCTGGGCTAGTCACGGTGGCACGCAGTGGTCTGGATCGCAGATCTAGTGGCGTGGCAACAGAGGTAGAGGCACATGGTGGGTCTGGCTCATGAATAGAGGTGCGACACAGGTCTAGCCGGACCTGCGGCATAGGTCCTCACGATGGTGTTAGGTGTTGCAACAACGTAGCACGAAGCGAGACTTAGGTTCACGATTTCGGGTTTTTTCACCGACGAGTTGATGGGTAGTGCTGGCAAGGTGGTTTTGGGTTATTGGATAGAGGTTCTATTTTGTTCACAGATCTGGGTTGTCATCTGATTTGGTGAAAGAGCTTTTGAATTTGACTTATTGGTGGGCTGGTGCTGCGTTAAAGTGCTTGGGATGAATATGTGGTGGCTGTTGATGGGTTGTGTTGCATGTGGTTATGGTGAGGGTGAAGATGAAGGGAAGTTTATAAGAGGGGGAGAGTGGTGGCTATTTTTGACGTTTGGAGGTGGGTCACAGAGGTGGTGATCGCAAGGTGGCTATGGAGTGTGGATGAAGGACAATGGTTCTATTTTTCTATTTAGTGGGGGGTCGTGGAGGTGGCTAGTATGTGGGTTATCCGGTGGGATGGGTGGTGGTGAGCGATGACCAAGCGAGAGGAAGTGGTCTCAGTATGCGGTGGTGGTGTTGTGTTTTGTGATGCATTATGGGGGCCGGGTCGTTTGGGTGCTGCAAGGGTGCCTTGTGGTTTGCAGAGGGTGGTTTGTGTGATGTGGGTTTGGTGTGTGAAAAATGATTAGACGATGGTGGCTAGGATGGGTTCAGTTGCAAGGATTGATAATGAAGGAGGTTTTGAAGGTGGCTGATGGAGTTAGTTTTAGGAAAAGGCAGAAGGTTGTTAAAAAATCATGGTGTTGGATATGCGTTGGCTCAATATATATGTATGAATTTGTGTGTCCTTTTTGCTTCTTGTCTGTTGACTGCGGGATTTAAGGATGCAAACACAAGTGCAGGTTGTCTCAAGTAATAAATTTCTCGGGAGTCTGAGGTCGATCCACAGGGAATTGATGAAGAAAAATTAATTGAGGTAAGAAGAGAATTTGTCACAACACCAAAAGTAATAAAACAAGTTCACAAAAGAATTTAAGGGCTTGCTTGGGTTAGGAGATCCACTCTTGGTAATAAATTAAAGGTAAGATTATTTCTCTTTTTAACTCAATTGAAATCTACACACAACGGAGGTTCCAATCGGAAAATATAACATTCAAAGTTCAATTATATATGTAATCATATTATGATTCCTTTAATTATCTACCAACATTTGTAAATGAGTTCAAACATTCACTGTGTCAATCCTATTGTCTACAATAAATCAAGTTCTCCATTAACAAAGAAGGTTTCTAAATTGATTGGAAACAAAATACAACACATATAATGTTCATTTAATAATATATCATTTAAGCACAAGAAATAAAATAATCTAATCTTATTTCATTACCAAGAGCTTCACTCTTTCACCCAAGCAAGATGAAGATTTAGTTACTCATGGATAAAAAGAAAGAAAAAGAGAAGAAGAGAAAGATGAACATAGCTTCAATTTAGAACAAGAGAAAATTACAACAAAGGAAAACAATAAACAAGCATAACCTTCACTTGTACAAACTAAGCCTAACACCAAGTGCCCCAAATGGTCAGCCAATGGTGCCTTTTATAGAGGATTAGGGATACAAAATGACAAAGGGGCTGATTAGGGGTAGGTGGGATGAGTGGATGAATGAGTGGAGAATGCCAAATGGTGAGGATAAAAGTGAAAAATCATTGAGATTTCTTGTCTCTGAAATCATTCATTGCTTAAGTCATTGATTTCGTCATTTTCGAGCCAAGTGGTATTCATGAAAGTTCTAGGAAATTGTCTAAGCTTTCCAATGGCTTTGGAATCACCCAAAAATTCATCCTACAACCCAAGATATGACCCAATTACTACAAATTGTTTAGGCCTAGTTTCAGCACCTCTGTTATGACTTTCAGACCCAATATCACCATCAAGGAGCCCGAATCAAGTTTTGTGTTCAACATGAAAGTTTTAGATCTGGGACTTAACTTTTAAATGTCCAAATTTCAACCCAAGATAATTCTTGCAGCGCAAGTTATGCTCTGATTACTGTACACTATTCAGGTTTCAGACACAAAACTCGTGTTCTGTCTTCCAAGCCCAATTAGCTCTACTAGATGTCTGATTGAGACTTTGAACTCTTCATCAAAGTTGTAGAGCTTTCTCTATCTTTCCTACAAGATAAAATTCATAATTATCAGACATTTAGAACTCAAAATATGGCTAAAATATAGAAACAGCGTAAGACCAAAATAGTGCTAAAAAAATCAATTAAGTCCAATTTGAGTCCAAACTTACAAAACATAACTAGACTTAATCAATTAAGTACATAGAGAGTGTAAATGACTAAAAATGAGAGTTTATTAATGTATAAAATATGTGATCATCAAATTCTCCCACACTTAGCTTTTTGCACTCCTGGGCAAAACACATAAGACCAAAGTTAGGAGACAAAGAAAAATGACACAGACTCAAAAGCTAAAAACTCTAAAAGACTTGATGAAGCAAGAAGAGCAACAAGAAATTCAAGGGATCAAAGCATTAATGAGGTAACATTTCTTCACATCTCAAACCAACAAGCAAGGAAACTTCAGTTGAAAAGAATGAATCAAGAATGATAGATCCTCACAGAATTCACTCTCAATCTCTCAAGTGTTTAAAAGGTAAGTATTTCACTCTATTCAACCCATGAACAATTGCACTACCATAAGCTTGCTTATCTTCTACTTCTCCGCTACTCAAAACACATGCATACAAAAATCAGGAGGACTTTATTTAAGGTTGTAATGGGGTCATGGTAAAGGAGAAGGGATAATATGGATATGAAAAGATAAATACCGAAGAGAATAAAAAAGTATTATGGTACAGTTAGAGTGGAGAAAATGTTTAAGAACATTGATCATAAAGGACAATCATCAATATTTGACTAATGTTTTGTTGAAGATCAATCCCAAATTGGTGAATTGAATTCATTGTTAGACTTGAACATTCTCCTTTTCTTCTTGTTGTTTCCAAGCATCCACCTTTATTCTGATAATCCTTTGATTGCAACGGTGTTCAAATTTTTTTTTTGGATCATTTTGCACACACACCCCCACACTTGTTCAAGAATAAGGTCAATGCTCTCTTATTCCCTAAGGTTGGGTAAAAACATGTTTTTTTTTAATTTTTCTTTCTTTTTTTTTTTGAAGGATGAAATGAGCTAAAAACAAGGAATGGTCAAATAAGTTCAAAGGGGTTACACAATGGAAAATATACAAGGATGACTATTTGGTCAAAGTAGCTATTTTAAAATGCCTCAATCATATTAATGTATGCATGTGAAAATGTAGCCTCAAAAAGAATCAAAGCAAGTTCTAGAGTAACAATTCCATGAGTGAAAATCACACAAGAAAGAAGAGAATGGTACAAATATTCAATCCATTCATCAATAGGCTCAAAATCTCACAAGACATATTTCTATCATTCTCTATCCACCAATTCAACATCCATAACCTAGCATGTGAAATTTAAGAAAAAAAATAATTTATTCAATCATGCTATGATTCCTGAATTTCAATTGCTTCCAAGGATGTGAGAGTGCATTCGCTTGAATCTTTCAAAGGAAATCAAAAGACAAAAACTTTGTTACTTCCACAAATCAATACTAATTAATTACTACCTAAAAAAAACTCCTTACTCTGCCACCAATTAAGATGTGTCTCAGAAGTAAAATTACTCCTTACTCTGCCATCACTAATTAGTTTAGTAAGTCTATGACAATCATATCATACTTCCCAAACAAAACAAAAAAAATTTTTTTTTGGGTCAACTATCCTTCCCCCCCAACTAGATCACAACATTGTCCTCAATGTTAAAATATAGATGAGTAAAGGATAGAAGATATTACCTGTTGGAGAAAACTGACACAAATTTAAACAAAAACAAAGTATGATAAATCCAAAGTAAAGGAAAGCTTTAAACGAAGTGTCAAATCTGGCTCCTTTTTCATCCTGTTTCCCTCACTGCCTCCTGCTGACCAATCTATCTGAGTTATTGCTGGGTCAGGATCAAAGATCAAAGGTAAATGAATTTTTTTTTGTGACTTCAAGAAAACCATCAGGGTAAAGAAGTCTAGAAACCCCTGAAGGACCCTGCTCAAAGGATCGTCTGTCCAAAACCAAAATACAGCAAAATCATACAAAGATAAAAGAGATATAATAGCAAATGATAATATACCTGTATGTACAGCTTTCATGGCGTATCTTTATCTTTAACCGTCATGAGTGCGAGAGTAGCATATCTTTACACCGCGTGTCACCAAAGCATGAGACACACTCACGAACTTTTTTTTTTTTTAAAGACCAGTGCAGTGCAAAGGTCTACCCGAGTCAATGACTCAAGTCACCAAAGGCCGGGACTCCACAACTAATTAAAGCCATGGTACTCCTTCCTGGATCGCCCTTGTTCAAACATTTTTTTCTCTTTTTTTTTTTTTTTTTTTTTTGAATTTTTTTCTCTCTCTTATTTTTAAAGATTACATGAAGAAGAAGAAGATGATATGTACAGATTGTTGTGGATATGGCTCACATCTGCCTCTGGTTTAATGTTCAGTAACGGCTTAAATGCCTTCTATGAGTCGAGGATAAGCTTCCCATCCAATTTTCTTATAAATTGGCAAACAGGGTCTTTTAGAGTCAGATTCCCAAGACTGTCGCGTTTTTCTTCATCCTTGAAGAGATTCCACAAATTAAGAATTTCACACTGCATCAATCCATAAGAATGCGTCTCAAGAGTCAATAAGATATCATCTAATGACTCTTTACTCAGTCTATTCTTAATGAAGAATCTATTTGCGGAAACCATCCCCAAAGAACGACACTACATGTTACAATTCCATCGTCTACATTTGTAACAGACTTGTAACCTTTTTGCTCTTCTCCTTTTAGAATACGAACTTCTTCTAAGACCTGGCATGTATGAGTCAAATGAAATTGAAGACTCACCTGCTGGTCGAACCTTTGCTTTAATTATCCAGCGTACTTCTTCTGACATACCTTTGTGCATTAACAGTCTCAATCTTTCACATCGAACTTTGTAGATTTTTTTCAGAGCATTTTGAGGGAGAGAAGGAAAATGTTTTCTCAGGTTTGAAATAATGACATCCATTTTAAAGGAGAAGAAGGATTCAGTTATTTTGGGAAACTGAAAAAAAACTGACTTGAGAGTCACGGAGTACTGTATCCACCACTTAACCGGCAACACAAAGAACTGCAAAAACAAGGCAACAAAATTAGAGTGAATTCTATTCATAACAAGGATCAAAAAGAGAGATGAATTCTACCTCATTAACTTGGTTCTCCAGAAATGGTTTGAGCCTTTGTCCATTGACTTTAAACACATTACCATTCCTAGGATTCTCAATATCTATAGCCCCATAAGGATACACATGTTTGACAACAAAAGGACCACTTCACCTAGATCTCAATTTTTCAGGGAATAGGTGCAGGCGAGAATTATAAAGCAGAACTTTTTGACCAATTTCAAAAGATTTTCTCAAAATTGTCTTATCATAAAAGCTTTTGTTCTGGCTTTATAAATCTTTGAGTTCTCATATGCATCATTTCTCAATTCCTCAAGTTCATTTAATTACAATTTGCGTATCTTGCAAGCATCATCAAGATTTAGATTGAAAGCTTTAATGGCCCAAAATGCTTTATGTTCCAATTCTACAGGCAAGTGACAAGGTTTTCCATAGACTAACCGATAGGGTGACATGCCTAAAGATATTTTGAAAATAGTACGGTAAGCCCAAAGTGCATCGTTTAGTCTTAAAGACCAATCTTTACGATTTGGGTTAATCGTTTTTTTCAAAATTTGTTTAATCTCCCTATTTGCCAATTCAACTTGTCCACTTGTCTGAGGGTGATAAGGGGTGGCAATTTTGTGTGTAATACCATATTTATTCATTAAAGATTCAAATGGTTTATTGCAAAAATGTGTTCCCCCATCACTTATGATAGCTTAAGGGATTCCAAATCAACACAAGATATTTTCTTTTAAAAATTTGAGAATAGTTTTATGATCATTGTGTCGGCATGGAATTGCCTCAATCCATTTTGAAACATAATCAACTGCAACCAAGATATACACAAATCCAAATGAAGATGGAAATGGACCCATGAAATCAATTCCCCAACAATCAAAAATTTCAATGACAAGGATGGGGTTCAGAGGCATCATGTTTCTTTTTGAAATTGAGCCTAACTTTTGACAATTTTCATAACTTTTGCAAAAAGTATAGCAGTCTTTAAATAAAGTGGGTCAACAGAATCCACACTGCAAGATTTTCGCAGCTGTTTTCTTTGAAGAGAAGTGACCTCCACATGTTTCCGAGTGACAAAATTTAATGACACTACCTACCTCACTGTCGGGCACACATCTTCGTGTGAATGCTTATGTCATATATCAAATAAGTTTTTGATGATAACAAAGCCAAGAGAAGAAGACCAAGATCAAAAGAAAAGACCAAGATCAAAAGAGAACATCAAGATCAAAGGAAAAGAACAAGACCAAAAGAAGAAGACCAAGATCAAAGAGATATATTAGATATAGGTCTTAGAACATCAATGTGAAATGCTCTCAAGGTATCTCAATTATATTCAAATGGTTTTTCAAAGATCTCAAAAATCAACTTGTTTTCAAAGTTCATATTTTAAAGAAATGTTGATTTCAATCTTGGATTATGGTAAACATTTGTAAATCTTGTTTTGTCCAAGTACCCAAATGATAAAAATGGCCTAGAGACTTAATTGGGATTGAAAAATGTGTTCAAAGTGACAAGTAATCGATTACACACTCTTGGTAATCGATTACCAGCAAGTCAGAGGACTTGTAATCGATTATAGCATCCATGTAATCGATTACCATGTTCCCAGAAATCCAAAAACATGATAAAAAAAGGCCATGTAATCGATTACATCAATATTATAATCGATTACCATGAAGTCAGAGGGCGTGTAATCGATTACACAAGTCATGTAATCGATTACCACAAACCCAGAAAGCCAAGAACACGTTCTAACTGTCATGTAATCAATTACCAGAACCCTGTAATCGATTACCAGCATTCTGATAAGCCCAACGGCTATATTATTTGGCTTTTAATGTTGCCCATTAAAGCCCCCAACGGCTCTTTTGTTCCACAAACTTATAAATACTCATCTTGGGGCATCATTTGTGGTTAAACAACACTTGAGAAACATCTATCAATTGCTATAATCCGAGATTCATCCTTAAATCACTTTTGCTCTGTTTTTGCATATATTGTTGAGATATTCTTGAAGAGCATTATAGGGCTTCAATTTGTGTAATCTACTCTTGTGAGAGTTTTCATATTGTAAACACTTTGATTATTTGTAAAGGGGGTGAGGTATCCCTCTAGAGAAAAAGAGAGTGAGGTATCTCTCAAAGATTGTAAAGGGTGAGGTATCCCTTGTTGAAGGTGAGGCATCCTTCAAAGGTTGTAAAGGGGGTGAGGTATCCCTCTAGTGAAAAAGGTGAGGTATCCCTGGTTTGAGGCTCAAGCTCAAGGGTGAGGCATCCCAAGGAGTTGAGTGCTCTTTTATGTAAAGGTTGTCAAGCACCTGTTGAAGCTTGAAGATATAGTGGAAAATCTCTAGCGGTTGCTTGAGGACTGGACGTAGGTCACAAGTGGACTGGTGGCTGAACCAGGATAAATCTTGTGTTTATTCTTCTCAACTCTATCTCTTTACTTTGTGCTTTAATTATATATGCTTGAGTTGAGTTTGATATCTTGCTTTGCTTGAATTCTTTCTATCTTGGGTTGTTTATTTATGAGTGAAGTATTCAATCTCATTTATCCATTCACCTCAATCATCCAATAGCTTCAACGAAAATTGTCAATCAAACGTTTTGCGAAAGATTTACGAAAATATTTTACATACTCAATTCACCCCCCTCTTGAGTATTGAGGTCACTTGGTAACACTCCGAAAGATTTGATCAGCACAATATTTGAACAAGTATGGGTCATCCCAATAAAAATTTTTCACCTCTGTCAAAAATTTCCTTCTATCTTGGTGCGCCCATTGAGGCGGCATCTTTCCTGTTATAAGAAAGTTGACTATGTTAGCAAACCAAGGCATGGAATTGATAGAAAATAAAAATTCATCAGGAAAAGAATCATTGATAGGTGTGCTATCAAAAGGTGAGCCTATTGTAAGTCTGGACAAATGATCAGCGACAACATTTTCGGCTCCTTTCTTATCTTTTATTGTGATGTTGAATTCTTGAAGCAACAAGATCCACCGTATCAATCTTGGTTTGGCATCCTGCTTAGACATCAAATATCTAACAGCAGAATGATCGGTGAAAATCACAATAGAAGAGCCAATTAAGTAAAATCGAAATTTGTCCAGTGCAAAAATTACAGCAAGTAGTTCTTTTTCAGTAATTGTGTAATTCATTTATACACTTTTTAAAGTTCTACTTGCGTAACAAATCACATGAGGCTTACCTTCCTTTCTTTGGCCTAAAACAGCGCCCACAGCAAAATTACTAGCATCACACATTAACTCAAAAGGTAAAGACCAGTCAGGAGATTACATGATAGGAGCTCATGTCAGAAGACCAATTAATTTTTCAAAAGATTTTTGACATTCTTGAGTCCAATCAAATGGTGCATCTTTCAACAGAAGATTACATAATGGTCTAGATATGACACTAAAGTCCTTAATGAATCTTCTGTAAAATCCTACATGTCCTAAAAAGGAACGAACTTCTCTGACTGTTTTTGGGGAAGGCAAATGAGCAATTAATTCAACTTTGGCCTTATCAACTTCAATTCCTTTAGAAGAAATCACATGACCTAACACTATTCCTGAGGTAACCATGTAATGACATTTTTCCCAGTTTAGCACAAATCCTTTTTCTTCGCATCTTTTGAGAACTTTTTTCAAATTATCAAGACAATTTTTAAAAGAATTTCTAAAAACTGTCAAATCATTCATGAAAACCTCTAAATAATGCTCAATCATGTCACTAAAAATGCTTAACATGCATCTTTGAAATGTTGCTGGAGCATTACAAAGGCCAAAAGGCATTCTTCTATATGCAAAAGTACCAAAAGGACATGTAAAAGTGATCTTTTCTTGATCTTCCAATGCAATTGGTATTTGATTATAACCTGAAAAACCATCAAGAAAACAGTAGTATGGATGTCCTACTACCCTTTCTAGAATTTGATCAAGAAATGGCAAGGAAAAATGATCTTTCCTAGTAGCAGCATTTAATTTTCTAAAATCAATACACATACGCCAACTAGATGAGACTCGCGTAGGTATTAATTCTCCCTTATCATTTTCAACCACTGTTATTCTAGATTTCTTAGGCACAACTTGTGTAGGACTTACCCATTGACTATCAGAGATAGGATAGATAATTCTAACATCAAGCAATTTAAGGACTTCAGCTCTAACTACCTCTTTCATGTGTGGATTTAATCTTCTTTGAGGTTGTTGAGAAGTTTTAGCATTATCCTCTAAATGTATTCTATGTGTACAAATCAATGGATTAATGCCTTTTATGTCCTTTAATGTCCATCCAATTACATTTTTATGCCTTCTAAGTACTTCTGTTAACATACCTTCTTGTTTTTCAGTAAGAGACGAGGAAATTACCACTGGAAAGTTTTGCTTTTCTCCCAAAAATATGTACTTCAACCCAGCAGGTAATGGCTTTAGTTCCAGTGTGGGTACTTCTTCATGGGCATTATCATTCATGGGTTTTAGCTCTTCAAATCTTGGTTTTCATCCCTTGTACTCCATTGCCTGTGTACAATCAAGCAAAGAGCATATTTCAGAGATATCATCTTCTAATTGCATGCCTGAATCCAATGAATTGACTAAACAAATTTTTAATGGGTCAGAAGAACTCTTTGTTTGAAGATGATCATCTATAATGGCTTCAATTCCTTCAACTTCCTCTTTTTCATTAAGGACTTCCTGTGGTTGCTTGCACATGTTAAAAACATTAAGCTCTAGTGTCATGTTTCTAAATGTTAGCTTCACCACTCCATTTCTACAATTTATCAAAGCATTAGATATTGCTAAAAATGGACGGCCTAAAATAACAGGAATTGACTTGCAACTATCAACCAGAGGTTCAATATCCAAGACAATGAAATCCACAGGATATATGAATTTATCAACTTGAACTAACACATCTTCCACTATTCCTCTTAAAATTTTAATTGATCTATCTGCAAGTAGAAGAGTTACAGAAGTTGGTTTTAACTCACCTAAGTTAAGTTGTTGATAAACTGAATATGGAAGCAAATTGACACTAGCACCAAGATCAAGTAAAGCTTTTTCAATTTTATATTCTCCAATAATGCATGAAACTGTAGGACAACCAGGGTCTTTATATTTCAACGCATTATTATTTTGAAGAATGAAGCTTACCTGTTCTGCCAAAAATGCTTTCTTTTTCACATTTAATTTCCTTTTAACAGTGCACAAGTCCTTCAAATATTTGGCATAAGAAGGAATCTGTTTGATAGCATCTAACAGAGGAATATTGATCTTCACTTGTTTCAAAATTTCAAAAATTTCAGTGCGGTGGTCCAATTTCTTTGGGTTATTCAATGCTTGAGGGAATGGGGGTGAAGGCGAGAGTTTGGTCGCCTTTTGGTCAGCTTCTTCATTTTCTTGGGGAATTGGTTCATCTTCTTTCTCACAAGGTTCAAGAATTTGTTTTTCAACAACTTTTCCACTCCTAAGAGTTATCACTGACTTGACTTGGTCCATTTGTTGGTTTTCTGAACTCCCCTCATTTAGACTGTACTGACCTTTGGGATTTGGTTGAGGTTGAGAAGGAAATTTTCCTTTCTCATGAATGGTGAGAGCAGAAGTAAGTTTGGCAAGAGTTTCTTTTATATCAATCATGGTTTGATTGTTTTGTTTATTAATGGCATCGTGCTTTTCTATGAATGCATGCAGTGTTTCTTCAAGGTTTTTCCTATATGGTGGGACATAAGGTGCATATCCTTGAGAATTTTGAGAGTCTTGTTGTGCCTGAGGAGGTGGTGGTTGCACGAATTGTGACTGAGTATTATTCCTCCAGCTGAAGTTCGGGTGATTTCTCCATCCCGGATTGTATGTATCTGAAAAAGAAGAAGTAAATGGCTTTTTAAAATTATTCATTGCATTTACTTGCTCATGTACAACTTCTTTAAAAATAGGAATGTTAGGACATTCGTGTGTTGAGTGTCCTAAGTCATCACAAATACCACAAATTTCTTCATTTTGCACAGATTTGATTTCTTTTGCTTTTCTTAATTCCATGGCTTCAACCTTTCTAACCAAACTAGCAAATCTAACATTTAGATCTTCCTCTTGACTAAGGTGATATTTTTCTTTATTAGCACTTGCAAGATTAGATCTAATTGAATTTTCAGAAGTGTTAGTACTATGCCAAGATTGAGAATTTTCAGCCAACTGGTTCAAATAGTCTAAAGCTTCATCAAGTTCTTTATCAAGAAACTCACCATTGCACATTGTTTCCATAAATTGTTTAGTTTCAGGTGTTAAACCTTCATAAAAGAAGCTAATAGTGCGTCATTTTTCAAAACCATGATGTGGGCAAGAATTTAACAAATCTTTAAATCGTTCCCAACATTGAAAATATGCTTCATTTGAATTTTGGGAAAAATTTTGGATTTGTCTTTTCATAGCATTGGTTTTATGTGTTGGAAAAAATTTCTTTAAGAACTCACCTTGCATTTCTTGCCATGTGCCAATTGATCTTGGTTTCGAAGTGTTAAGCCAGGATTTTGCTTTATCTTTTAAAGAAAAAAGAAACAATTTAAGTTTAACAATCTCTTCAGTGTAATTTTGATCATTGAAGGCAATACATACTTCCTCAAATTCTTTCAGATGTAAATATGGACTTTCAGATTCTAAACCATGAAAATTAGAAAGTAAAGAAATCATACCTGGTTTGAATCTAAAATTGTTGACATTGAGTGGAAAGATAAAACATGATGGACTAGAATTTCGAGGTGGTTGCAAATATTCACGCATGGTTCGCAACAGTTAATTTTCAGGTTCATCATGTACACTTTCATTGTCAGCCATTGTGTCAATTGTGTGTGATTGTGATTCAAACAAATCAAGATATAAAGTACCAGGATTAATTTTAACTAAACGACCAGAATTTAAATCACGATACCAATTAAGCATAAATACATAAATAACTTAAAATAAATAAACAAAAAAATAATGTACAAAAGTTTGTGAGTGTAACCCACCATTAAATATTAACAAGGATGTGGTAGAAACCAACCACCAAAAATATATATATAACAAAGGTGGGGTAATAAACCAACCACCCAAAAATAAAAATAAAATAAAAATAAAGTGCGGAAAAATAAATAACAGAAAAGTAAAAGGGAGAGTTTCCCCCACTAAGTTAGTGCGTAAAATAAAAGGGAGAGTTACCCCCACTGACGAAAAAAAATGACAAAAATAAATAAATAAAATTAAAAAACAAAAATAAATGACATAAATATAAAAGTTAGAAAGTTAGTATGTTAGCAAGTTAGTAAGTTAGAGTTAGATAGTTAGAAAGTTAGAGAGTTAGTAAAGAAACCGAAGGATCGGCAAGCAGATCTTTTGCTCCGGTGAGGGAGAAGAGAGAATAGATTTTATTAAAGAAAATAAACCTCAATAAATCAAAACTTCAAATCAAGTTCCTCGGCAACGGCACCAAAAAACTTGACTGCGGGATTTAAGGATGCAAACCCAAGTGCAGGTTGTCTCAAGTAATAAATTTCTCGGGAGTCCGAGGTCGATCCACAGGGAATTGATGAAGAAGAATTAATTGAGGTAAGAAAAGGATTTGTCACAACACCAAAAGTAATAAAACAAGTTCACAAATGAATTTAAGGCCTTGCTTGGGTTAGGAGATCCACTCTTGGTAATAAATTAAAGGTAAGATTATTTCTCTTTTTAACTCAATTGAAATCCACACACAACGGAGGTTCCAATCGGAAAATATAACATTCAAAGTTCAATTATATATGTAATCATATTATGATTCCTTTAATTATCTACCAATATTTGTAAATGAGTTCAAGCATTCACTGTGCCAATCATATTGTCTACAATAAATCAAGATCTCCATTAACAAAGAAGGTTTCTAAATTGATTGGAAACAAAATACAACACATATAATGTTCATTTAATAATATATCATTTAAGCACAAGAAATAAAATAATCTAACCTTATTTCATTACCAAGAGCTTCACTCTTTCACCCAAGCAAAATGAAGATTTAGTTACTCATGGATAAGAAGAAAGAAAGAGAGAAGAAGAGAAAGATGAACATAGCTTCAATTTAGAACAAGAGAAAATTACAACAAAGGAAAACAATAAACAAGCATAACCTTAACTTGTACAAACTAAGCCTAACACCAACTGCCCCAAATGGTAAGCCAATGGTGCCTTTTATAGAGGATTAGGGATACAAAATGACAAAGGGGCTGATTAGGGGTAGGTGGGATGAGTGGATGAATGAGTGGAGAATGCCAAATGGTGAGGATAAAAGTGAAAAATCATTGAGATTTCTTGTCTTCGAAATCATTCATTGCTTAAGTCATTGATTTCGTCATTTTCGAGCCAAGTTGTCTTCATGAAAGTTCTAGGAAATTGTCTAAGCTTTCCAATGGCTTTGAAATCACCCAAAAATTTGTCCTACGGCCCAAGATATGACCCAATTACTACAAACTATTCAGGCCAAGTTTCAGCACCTCTATTATGACTTTCAGACCCAATATCACCATCAAAGAACCCGAATCAAGTTTTGTGTTCAACATGAAAGTTTTAGATCTGGGTCTTAACTTTCAAATGTTCAAATTTCAGCCCAAGATAATTCTTGCAGCCCGAGTTATGCTCTGATTACTGTACACTGTTCAGGTTTCAGACACAAAACTTGTGTTCTGTCTTCCAAGCCCAATTAGTTCTACTAGATGTCTGATTGAGACTTTGAGCTCTTCATCAAAGTTGTAGAGCTATCTCTTATCTTTCCCACAAGGTAAAATTCATAATTATCAGACATTTAAAACTCAAGATCTGGCCGAAATACAGAAACAGTGTAAGACCAAAATAGTGCTGAAAAAATCAATTAAGTCTAATTTGAGTCTAAACTTACAAAACATAACTAGACTTAATCAATTAAGTACATAGAGAGTGTAAATGACTAAAAATGAGGGTTTATTAAAGTATAAAATATGTGATCATCATCTGCTTAAGATTTATAGGTTTTAATCCAGTAAGAAATTCTCCCTAATTCCCTGGTGATTAGAAGACAAATGAAGGAAAAAAATGTTAGATATTTCAATCAAAATTGAAAAGGAAAGGTGCCATTTGAATTGGTGTAAATGATGCATTGATTGGGTGAGCAGGCTGCTTAATGTGTAGGGTTTAGAAGGTGATGGTTGCTAGGGTTCTTGGGGTTGTGCAGCAATAAGAATGAGTGTTGGGTAGAGAAGGAATTTGGGTTGTGGGTTGGCCTATAGCTTTTTTTTATTCTTTATTATTTTTTTACAAATAAAAAGGCAGTGATTCAAATGGGACGGAAGTAAATAAAACCTAAAAAAATATTATTTATTTAAAATATTACAATTAAGTATCATTTAATACAATTATTAATCCTTGATTGAGTAACAAAAATAAAAATTTTATGGACAAAATTGGGTATTAACATGTATGTTTGAAGCTTTTAGCAAATAAAACTATGTTATTTCCGTTGGGTTGATTTCGATCAATCTAATGATACTTTTCTATAATTTAATGCAATCTTATATATTGTTAAAGTTTATAGGGTGAACAAATATTGTAGGAGTTGCTTGTTTGTGTTTTGACATGCTAAACAAATATAACTTTCATATATTGAAAAGCTAGTTGTTTTGATGAATGTTTGGCCTAAATCTATCCTAAATTACTGGTACTTAGCTTCGGCCCATGTTAAGTACTAGTTAGTCACTATATATTACAGTTTGCAATATAATCTTTTCTAAAGTTATGGTTGATGTGAAAGAATGAAATATCATTCCACATTAAATCTTGAAATAAAAGGATTTTTATCTTTAACAGAAAAAAACATGGAATGACATTCCTATTCTAAGTTCAATTTCACAAATTTGTACAATCTAATTCCTCAAAAAAAAAAAAACAATGAAGAAATGAGATTCCATATTTTTGTGGAATTAAATTCCACAATTTTCACCTATTATAACTTTGTTTAATTTACAAGTTGACAAAGATTACATTTTTATATAATCTACTTAACCCTAATCTATCAAACTTCATCAAATCTCAACCCAATCTTCAAGCTAGCTTTGTACCACTACATTTGAAAAGAGAGGAGAGAAGCTTTTGCTCTTGCATAGAAGATTACAATAATATTATTAAAATTGATGAAAATAATCTTATCTTTATTTTTGTTATCAAGAAAAATTAATCTTAAATATTTTTTCTCTATCTGAACCTCAACTTTCATTATTACGAAATATCATAGGCTAACAAAGAGAGAATGAAAGAAGGGGGTTCCTCAAGCCATAAATCTTGTCATCATTGGTGCCAATTCATTCATAATTTTGTTTCATTGCACAATTCTATTGCTTGATCAGTAATTCTAAATAGTATAATTAGGACTCCCTTTTTTAGTATCAATATGTGATTTGAGACTATAGAACCTTTAATCTCATGTAAAAATTCAGTTGTTAGTCATTCATATTCAATGCCAACATCTTTATCTGCTACAGAAATAGAATCTAAACTAAGATATTGTTTTTCTTCTTATGAAATAATGAATTCTTTGATTTTCTCAACAATTTCAAGAGGTGGAGGAAGAACTGTTATATTCTCAAAGAACTTGAAATCTTTTATATTTGCAACTAAATCAGGATATCCAAAATTAACAATATCTGAAATATGATTGTTAGAATTCAAAATCAAAAAATTTTTAGGGATTTCAATTTAAGCTTCACTATTATTATGATTTCCCAAATTGTCATCGCTAATGTTAATAATTCAATCTACAAAATGGACTTAGTTTCATATAAGTTGGATATGGTATATGCATATTGTAACCTCATATTCTTAGTTAATCTCAAGACTTTGCTGGGATTCCATAACTTTGATGAACTAATTGTTGCTATAACATTATCTTTTATACTTGCTTTTGGAATTACTAATACTAGCAATATTTATTTAAAGTCTCCTCCAAGAACATTTATGTTTCCTCCAAATAGATGTTCAATGCTTTTGAAACTAGTCAATATCAAGACTTTGTTGTGATACCACAACTTCGATGTATTAATTGTTGTCATAACAATATCTTATCTACCTGCTTTTGGAATTACTAATACATGTATTATTTGTCCGAAGTATCCTCTAAGAAAAAATATTTTTCCTCCAAACATTTGTTCAATGCTTTTGTCCTTAAAAAACCTTAATATCTCTTAAAGTTCTGCCAAATGTCTCAAAAGCCCATTTGTTTATCATTAATACTTCATCCTAAGGAGATTCAAATAAATCCACAAAGGGATTTGGAGCCCTAAATAGGTAAGACTCACATTCAAAAAGTCTTGTTGTTTGGGATCCTTAAAAAGAAAAATTAAAATCATATGAACTAACATCTTCTTTCAAGGATTATGATAATGAAAACAACTGGAGTGATATATTTTGTTGAGTACAAAAGTTAGGGCAACATAAGAAGCATTTATTTGAAAAGTCTAAAAACTAGAACATTGCAGATGATTTAAAAAATAAATACTCAATAAATAACTTCTATCACCATTATCAGAAAAGAGTAATAAAAGTATTGAAAGAAACTCTAAAATTAAGGAACAAAATCTGCTGTTAGTCCTTAAATTAGTTTTGTATCAATTATCTGTTGTTAGTCCCTATAAATTAGTGTTGTATATTATTGATTGATATCTCTGTATAGCGTGAATATCTCTTAATTGTTAGGTTAGCTTTGATTCTTTTGCAACAACAGTTTCCTCTATGTAATGAGGTTGTAATCTGTATATCATACATATGAAAATTCAGAATCATCTGCTTCTATTTTTCCACATGGTATTAGAGTGGTTGTTCCTTTTGTTTGAATTATTCTGTTTGTGGTTTTTCTTGCCAAACTATGGCAGAAAATCAATCTCTTTCTTCCAGTGTGTCGTCTTCTGCAGGAGCCATAAGTTCTCTTGTGTCGTCTTATGCTGGGATAGAATTCAAATCTAACCCTAATCAACGTTTGAGCTCTGTTAAGCTAAATGAGTTCAATTACCTTCCTTGGTCAAGAGCCATAACTCTTGCTCTTGGTGGAAGATCTAAACTTAGTTTCATTGATGATAAAACTTCTCCTCCAGATGAGAAATATCCAGATTATGCATCTTGGTTATCCAAGGACCAACTGGTGCTGTCATGGATTCTTAATTCCATGGATCTGCATCTTGCTGAGATTTTCAGCTATTCAGATTTTGCTGTGCAATTATGGACAACAGTTCGTGATATTTATGGTCAACAAAATAATTCTGCTCGTATCTTTGAACTCCAATGACACATTGTGAACTTGCAACAATTTGGTAAACCTTTTGTTCAATTACTTGGCAGTCTGAAAAGAATGTGGAATGAACTTGAGGTGTACCATCCACTTACAGTCGATGCTGCTACACTTCGTAAACGAATTGAAGAGGATAAAATTTTTCAGTTGTTAGCAAGTCTTGGTTCTGATTATGAAGATCTTCGCAGCCATATTCTCATGTCCCCAGAACTCCCATCCTTATTATCTATCTGTTCCACGATTCAGAGAGAAGAAGTGAGGAAGAAAGTCATGAATGCAGAACATAAGCCTCCATTATCCGATGCTTATGCCTATGCTGCCAATCGCTAACTTAAAGGGGAAATTCCTTACAAAGGCAAGCGACCAGATTTAAAATGTCAACATTGTCATCATCAAGGACATCTAATTGAACAATGCTGGGTTCTTCATCCAGAACTAAAACCAAAATTTTCCATGGACAAGGGACTCTCAAAACACAGAGCCCACGTTACCGAGACCTAGCAGGGAAACATGGTAAATTGTAATCCAATTTCACTAATCAATGAGTTCACAGCATATCTTCAACAAAAGGGAGACAAAGGAGTTTTAAGTTCTGCAAACTCAAATTCCACAGCGCTTCTTGGTAAGTTTGCTGGTTTTTTGGGAGCATCCCTCTCATGAAAACACTGAAGGTATATCAACTGCACTTTTGACTGCTTCAAAATTTAGTACCGTGCATGATTTTTGGTTTATTAATTCTGGTGCCAACGATCATATGACAAATAAATTGAATAATTTGTTAGATTTCAAAAAATTTTCTACTTCATCTCATGTGTCAGTTGCCAATGGATATGGTGTTCCTGTTATTGGTAAGGGAAAAAAGTTATTTCCTAATGATGTGAGCTCAGTAGCCTTGTATGTTCCATGTTTTCCAGTTCAGTTACTGTCAGTTAGCAAACTCACTCAAGCACTTAATTATCGTGCTGTTTTTCTACCTCATATGGTGTTTTTTTAGGACGTTGTCACCAAGAAGACGATTGGTGAAGGATTCTTTTTACAAAGACTCTACTACATCTCAAGAAACTTTCTAAACACCAAGAGTTCTCAAGCTGCTACTCTCTCCTCTTCCTTGACAGACTATACTCTATGGCATCGATGTCTAGCACATCCATCAAAAATTGTCCTTACCAAATTGCTTCCTTATTTGGACAATGAATCCATTTCTTGTGATACCTGTCATTTTTCTAAGTCTACAAGACTACCTTTTATTTCATCTTCGTCTAAGAGTAATAAAATGTTTGAGCTTGTACACTCTGATATTTGGGAACCTACCATTGAATCCTTTGATGGTTTTTAATATTTTATTATATTCATTGATGATTTTTCTCGTGTTACTTGGGTGTACTTATTGAAATCTAAAAGTGAGGTTGTGGATGTCTTCAAGAATTTTCACATGCTTGTCCTTAATCAATTCTCTAGCAAAATTCAAATTCTTCATTCTAATAATGGCACATAATACATGTCTAAAAACATGACACAATATTTAAATTCTCATGGTATTGTGCATCAAACTAGTTGTGTTGGTACTCATCAACAAAACAGAGTAGCCAAACGCAAGAATAGAGACTTATTGGAAAAAAACTCATGCCTTGATGATACAAACGCATGTTCCAAAATTATTTTGGTCTCAAGGGGTGTTGGCATCTGTTTATATTATTAACCGGTTACCAAGTTGGGTGTTGTCTTTTAAATCTCTTCTTGAAGTTTTGTAGGGAAAATCCATTGATTTGTCCCATTTGAAGGTATTTGGGTGCACTTATTTTGTGCATATACAGATCCCTTTTCATGATAAATTTGATCTACGGGCTGCTAAATGTGTCTTCTTGGGCTACTCATCAACAAAAAATGATATAAATGCTATCATCCTGATTCCAGAAAATTGTTTGTTACAACAGATGTTAAATTTGTAGAAACAACTCCTTACTATAACAACTCTCAAGATTATTTGGAGGATGTTTTTCCCTTGCCTCTTACAGGTTCTGAGTTACCTGGTTCTCCAAATTCTTCTGATACTACAACAGATACAAGCAGTAGCTCCACTTCACCTATCTCTACTGATAGAAGTACAGAATCTGCCAGTACATCTTTAGACACAAATGTAGCTTGGTCTGATTATTTTCGGACTGATTCATCTAATTGCTCATAAGGTGAGTCATTACCAGTTGAGTGTATGTCTCCTGTGTGTCAACATGTTCCTCAGCCCCGTCGATATCCTACTCGAAATCGTGCACCTCGGACAAAGCTCCAAGATTTTGTTACTTACTGAATTTGTCATCCAATCTCCAAGTATATCACCTATCATCGATTTTCCTCAAATCATATAGCATTTCTCTCTGCCATATCTAGTGTACATGAGCCGAAAAACTCTTGTGAAGCAAACTCATGAAATTTTGCGAAAGGTTATGCATGAAGAGCTTCAGGCTCTCGCTAAAAATCACACTTGGAGTATTGTTAAGCTTCCCAATGGAAAAAAACCTGTTGGAAGCCGTTGGGTGTATAAAACAAAGTTTAATACAAATGGCACGATTGACAAACATAAAGCCCGCCTTGTAGTCCAAGGGTTTACTCAAACACTTGCCGTGGACTATAAGGAGACTTTTGCTCCTGTTGCAAAAATGAATATTGTACGTGTTTTATTCTCTGTTGCTGTAAATTGTGGATGGTCGATGAGCTAGATGGATGTAAAAAATGTCTTCTTACATGGAGATCTTAAAGAAGAAGTATACATGAAATTACCTCTAGGACATCCACAAAGCTCATATTCTTCCTTGGCCTGCTGACTACACAAATCCATCTATGGTTTGAAGCAATCTCCGCGTGCTTGGCATGCGAAATTAAGTGTTGTTCTTCAAGAAGTGGGTTTCTTGAGAAGTGCTGCAGACTCCTCCTTATTTGTTCGAAATGTCTCAAATGAAACAGTGGTAGTTCTTGTTTATGTCGATGATCTTATTATTGTTGGGAATAGTAATCATGCTATTTCTCAACTCAAAGGCACACTGCAGTCTTGTTTTCTTATCAAAGATCTCGGCCACTTAAACTACTTTCTTGGAATTGAAGTGGCAATTTTCAGTAAAGGTCTATTTCTTAACCAACGGAAGTACATTCTTAACCTACTTGAAGATGCTGAGATGATGAACTGTAAGCTAGCTCTTACTCCATTGGATAGTAAGCTGAATCTTGACACAGCAAGTGCACCATTACAGGCTATCAATGACTATCAATAGCTAGTGGGTAAGCTTATTTATCTTACTATCACTCAACTTGACATCACTTATGTTGTTAGTCTTGTTAGCCAGTTTATGCATGCACCTACGTTTTTTCATTTGGGCATTGTCAAGCGTATCTTGCGATATCTTAAAGGGTGTATTAGGCGTGGGATTGTCCTAGCCAAGAATGGTCACACATGAATAACTAGTTATAATGATTGTGATTGGGCTGGAAATGCACTTCATTGAAAATCTAGTACTAGTTATTATATGTTTGTTGATGGTAATCTTGTCTCTTGGCGTAGCAAAAAGCAACATGTTGTTTCCCGTTCTAGTGCCGAAGCTGAAAATCGTGCCATGGCATCTGTTGCTTGTGAAATGGTATGGCTCAAAGGTCTTCTTCTTGATCTTGGTTTTCTAAGTAGTCTCCCTATGACACTTTTTTGTGACAACCAGGCAGCTATGCATATCGCAGCCAATCCAGTGTTTCTTGAATGAACGAAACATATAAAAGTTGATTATCATGTTATTCATTAGCAAGTTCAAAATCAGGTTATTCAAAGTGCCTATACTCGGAGTCATGATCAACTTGCTGATGTATTCACTAAGATGTTGCCAAGCACACAATTTCATCGTCTACTGTCCAAGCATGGATCAATCAATCCTTTGGATCCAGCTTGAGGGGGAGTAGTGAAGGAAGCTCTAAAATTAAGGAACAATTAGTGTTGTATCAATTATTTGTTGTTAGTCCTTATAAATTAGTGATGTATATTATTTATTGATATCTCTGTATAGCATGAATATCTCCTAATTGTTAGGTTAGCTTTTATTCTTTTGTAACAGTAGTTTCCTCTATAGAATGAGGCTATAATCTGTATATCATACATATGAAAATTCAGAATCATCTGCTTCCATTTTTCCACAAAAAGAATTATATGAGATTCAAAAATTTGAAAGAAATATTTTATTTTATAAAAATACATTTCGTAAATATTCATATATGAGGACAGCTTATAAATTTTTTAATTATTAATTACCTTATATATTTTACAAAAGTTTAAATTATAATTAATGGTTAAAAAATTTAAAATAAAGATCTAGCCAAATACTATCTACTAATTATTAATACACTAAATTCATAAAAAAAATTATTTATAACCTTAATTTGGTTAATGATTTTATTACATATATAATTAATTCTTTGCATAAACAAATAGTTGGTGCATGAATTATTTCAATAAATGAATTATAATTAAACAACAAGTTGGCAAACTTAATATAATTCACTTAACCAATGAAAAAGGATTATAATATCAATTAATACAAATTAATAAGACAAATTTAAAAAATACAAATTTGAAAATAATAAGACAAATTACACATTTATTAATTAATTTAATGTGAATGTCTTAATTGAATGCATAACATGGGAAAAATTAAAAAGATAATGATTGACATTTTAGATTATTAAAAAAATTATTAGAAAGTAAAATAAGATATTAAACATTTATTATTAATGGCCTAAACAACATAACCAAAATATTAAAGGACAAATAAATATTACTCTACTCAAGTACATGTGAAATGAAATTTTAAAATAATCATAATCTAATTTGTTAGCAATAATATTATTATTACTTGCAATTGTTATCTTTTTAGCAATAATATTTATTGGTCATTAATTATTCATTATTTTCTATGAATATTCCTTTTTTCTTTGTATTGTCCACTTTTTTTTTTCCTTTAAGATGAACTTCCAAATATTTATTTCTATCTTTCTATATTATTATTATTACTATTTCTAACAGTTTTAAATTATTTGAATTGTAATATTACTCATAGAAGATAGTGAATAATTAGTATATTAATTCATTGAGACAATTAATTAAATGTACATAAATTACAATCAATTAGGAGAAAAATTCAAATTTTAATTTTTTTTTATTCTTTTATTGTTTGGATTATTTTAATGTAAATCTTATTAGTAGAATATAGAGAGAAATTAACAAATTAATTAGTTTAGTCAGCTAATTAATTGTATATAAATTGTTTAATAGTAAAAAAATAGAATTCATTAAAGGCGAGTTTTGAAATTTAAAAGTTTTAATTATATTATTATTTAAATTTTTTGAATTTGAATTATATTATTATTTTTGGTAGAGATACATAGAAAATAATGAATAGTATTTAACATGTTAAATAGTTGATGTAATTAATTAGTTGGCGGTAAATAAATGTCATTCAATTAGGATGGAAAAATGAATTTAAATTATACTTATTAATTATTTTTGTAAACCCAATTTTTCTTGTGCAAAAATGGCCACAACCACTACAAAAAAATGGAGTTTAGCCATGGTTAACCGTGGCAAATTTACCGTAAAACCGTCTCAAAATCAAGTTAAACACGGTTACCTACTACGTGCTTAATCATGACATCGCTCCAATTTTAGCCACGATTTTTATAACCGCGGTAATATTATTTTAGCAACAGTTACATCCCTGATTAGCCACGGTTGTCACCGTAGCTAATCATCATAAAAGAATGTAAAAAAAAATTCAAAGATAACTATGATTTTAGTAGTGGCTAATTTAATGATAGTTTTAAGATTAACATTAGCCACAGTTTAAGCGTGGCTAATGTAGCGATAGTTTCCCAGTTTGAAATTAGTCACGCTTTAACCGTGGCAAACTTTAATAATGCTTTCAGTTTGAGATTAGCCATGGTTAAATCGTGGCTAATGTTATTATTATTTTTTTAAATAATTTTGTGATATTTTTCATAATTCCTCTTATATCAGTACATATTTGGAAAGTTAAATGTAATGTTAAAAGTAAAAACATTAACTAATGATAATCAATCTCATATATATATATATATAATTATAAGCAAAAGCAAAATGCTTAAAACTTTTAATATTTGTAATCACTTTCATAACTCCTATTGTTAAATCAAAATGCAAAATAGAATACTAAAATTTGTTCAAGAATATTCTAAGTAAACATGACTAAAAGGTGAAACATCAAGTAGGTAACTCACTACCAAACTTATCCTGTAAAAATTTGTGAAGAAATTGCCAATTGACTCTGAGTTTGTGCAAGTTGTTCCTGAGTTTCTTCATATCCAGTCAGCTTCTCTTCCAAAGTTTCTACGTACTTCACCAAGTCTTCAACACATTGTTGGGATACATTACTACTAGAACCACCAAAATTCACATAACTAATGGAATGTCTAGGCTTTCCAAAAGCAATAGAGGGACAAATGCTAGTGCCTAAACCACGCACACAACCTGGATGCTCATCTCTATATACTTTTCCAATTGCATCATCACGATGAGCCAATATCTTTGATGCAACCCCCACAGTAGCAGCACGCTCTTGATCTTCAGGTAGGTGGTTTGATATTTTGTCCTACAAGTAAAAATAAGACAACAATAGAGTTTGTTATGATTTAGCTACAATAACTTCTGTCAAAAAGATTAATCAAGCCAAACTCTACTATTTAAAGCTTAATTAGAAGCTGTTATTTGTACATCATAAGGTTTGAACAGTAGCCAGAGACCCAACCAATATACAGTGGTATTCATAAAATCAATTTAATCATCTAGAATAGTCCTTGGTGCTCTTCATTAATATAGAGTCTGCATTCTGCAACAAGAAATAATCTTATTTCTCTGCAAAACCTTTCTTTATTTACTGGATAGTTTCCTGTAGCCAAAAGTTTCCTTGGACAGCTATGTTTTGTGAGATAAATGTAGCCATACATTCTCTACTCTCATTTTGATTAGTGTTAGGACTAGAAGTTTTTCTGTGTAAGGTGAGGTATTACAACAGTAGAAGGAATAAATTAGAGGGGATAAAAAAAGAAGACATATTCAGTTTAGTAGAAAGTCTTCAGATGGAACTAATCACCATTTGGTTATTCTGTATGAAATAAGAAGACACGTGACTTAATGCAATTTGACATTACATTGGCTAGTTTGTATCTTTCATTATTATCAACACAAATTCTATTGAAGGGAAAAACTAATTATATGTACTCAGAGGTACAAATATCTATTAATATTTCTTCCTAACCATTATAATTCCTTTCTGGAAAAAATCCAAAGAAATTGAGTAGAAATATCTGTTTTCTATGTACTTTCTACAGTTTTGTTGTGACCCAAGTTGGTCATTAAATCTTCCATAGCCTACTTCTTTGTGGTGAAAACTTCATAGCACGAGCTTTACATAGTAAAAGGATAATAATGATATGAAAATATAATAGACATGCGTGACACAGAGGAGCATAATTATGTTGGAAGCACCTGTAATATGTTTTCCTTCTCTGGACTTTCTTTAACAGAGGTAATGGCCCTACTTTAATTTAGGGAGAACTGGTTAGTTAACAAGAAACAGACCTTTATTCGTGATGGTTTGTGCTAAACAACTGAATTCAAAACTACCAGATTACATTCAACAAGTCTAGAAGCAAGTCAAGTGCTTCTATCTTAAAGCAATAGAATAAAAGTGAACTATTGTTTCAAACAAATTATGCATTATTTATAAATCTAGTTGCTAGCCCCTTCCATTTTCCTTTGGTTGACTAGGGTAAGGATAGGTGGTGGTTCTCTGTGCTAGTTCTATATTAGGAAAGATCACACACACACACACACACAATAATCAGTACATGGTGGACAATGATCTCAATAAGACCTGAATAACAGGAGTATTGTCAAATCCAGGGCTAACATTAAGAACTGAATTTATATGGTCGTTGGTCACAATTTTGGGTTGAAGTTTTGTGAACAATTTGGTCGCAGACAATATTTTATGTCATAGTTTGTGAGAGTTTGCTCCACAAGCAAGCAGATGTAAGATAGTGTTATAATATACAAAACTAAAATAGAAGACTTAATCAGTGTAAGAAAGTATATCATTGTTCCACAGGCCACATTGTTTCTGCATAAGCTGTCTTATTATCTTACAACTTATAGTCCATCAGGTTTTCTTTCTCTTTTATTTTTTACTTTCACTAATACAAGATAAGAACTAAGAAGACCACTTTATCCCATACAAGAGTTTAACAACAAGAACTAAGAAACTCTTCCAATTCACATAAATATGACATTCACATAAATATTAAAGAATTTCTTATTCTATATGATAATGAACGTTCTAGGCATTCATTACTTGTCTCTGTGTGCAGCTTTGAGTGTAGATGCGATGGATATGTCAGGCAAGCATGAGGTGAATCTTGATACAAATAAGCCAGGATGTAGTGCGTTCAATTAAAGAAAAAGTCATTCAATATCACAGCTTGAAAAGGCAAAAGACACATGCACTAGAATAATGCTCAAGTAGCATTTAATCATTTAACATGCAAAATGAAAAATTAAACAAGAGATAATGTACTTACAACTAATTTTTTTCCTTCATCATTCACATAATTTCCATCCTTTTCCAGCAAAGTGGACAAAATAACCTCACTTTGACATACAGATCTTTCCAATTTTCGCTCCTAACATTATTAATAAAATGTAAGAACTAACAAATAAGTGTCACATGTAGCACACTTAATTTGCTACAATAAGGCAATTCCCTAAATAGCAATCAAACACAAAGCAACTTACCATTTGGCAATCTCTCCTTGCATTACTTTTACTACCACCGGTATGCGCGACTTTAAGGTTCTTCCGATTTCTTGTGTTTTGTAAACATTGTGCCTATAATTTTCAAATATGATAATCATTATATACCAACTTTTCTAAGACATGGACAAAGTGAAATTGTTTCCTACAAAGAGTAATCACCTTCATCTTATCATCCTTATAGTGATGCACAAAAGTTATCCAATCAACACAATCCACACCTGAAGGAGGATTGGCAAGAATCTCATCCTTACTTTTATTAGGGTAGAAGTGCTTACACCTTAACCTGTATTTGTGGGTCTTCTATCTTTCCCCTAAGGTACTCATAGCCTATTTGATGCCAGCAGCATAATCAAACTCAAAATTTTCCTTCAAATATCATTATATTCATAAATAAATCCTTAAAGACAATAGAGATGAAAAATGAAACAAACAAAAAAACTCAAATCCTTCATAATAATAAGGAGGGAGATGGAAAAATAAAAAGGAGGGAGATCAGAGTGGTGCGCTACTTTGCTACGTTGGCCCAACTCCGTAGCAAAAGTGGGTTGTTTATGTTGGGTTTGCATGGTTATTATAACCGTGGCTAATTAACCATGGCTAAAGCCCGTATTTTTGGTAGTGAACAAATCAATTGTGATAGATAATGGCTACATAAGATAACATTTGACAAAATATTTATTATTCTACTTACCATATTTATGTCAAGCAAGTAATGCACTTACTTGATAACATAGAAGACATGTGTTAGAATTCTAAGACATGTAATTTCTTTTTATATATTATATGATAATGCTGGTCAAAGTACATGTTAGTTGAAAGAGACCACACGTCAAAAAAATTTGATGGTCATGAGTTGATGAAAAAAAATATAACTTCATAAAATTCCAGATATCCACACATTCTCAATTTGTAGTATCCACAACATGAGACAAATTGGAAGTTAATTTGGTCATTTTGCACGACCAATTATATTTCATACCTCACACTTTCCCTTTGCTCACCCTATATAAACACTCATTAACTCCAAAAAACAATACTAACCAAATCATTCTTTATAGTATACAACGCACTCCCTTACTTTATTTAGCTGCAATTGATAAACTAACACTATACCATGGCTGCAAAGTTTGCATAGGGACTCATCATACTAGTTATAACTACTTCAATGTTTGCAGTAAGCATGGCTAACAAGGAATGGTCTTTTGGTTTGAACTACACCGACTAGTGGTCTAGATTTGAGAATCATCAAAACAAAACACTACAACAACCCAAGAAGATAGTCATAGGTGGGTCGGCGCATTGGCGCTTTGGCTATAACTACACCAATTGGGTCATAAAAAATGTTCCATTTCATGTTAACGATACATTAGGTGAGTTTTTTGAGTTCTCTCTTCATTATTTTCATGTCACGCTTAATTGATGTATACTAATATATCTTCATGAATTTGTGGTTTAGTTTTCAAGTTTAATGCTCCAAACGCTACAACTTTCCCACCCAAGGTGTACTTTTTACAAACTTTCCAGTGCTTCTGGGATTGTGATTTAAAGAGGGCTAAGTTGCTGGTGAATACCAGACAAGGTGCAGGAAAGGGCTTCCAGTTCGTGTTGAAGAGGTCGCAGCCTCACTACTTCGCTTGTGGTGTGCGAAATAGCTTCCATTGCAACAATGGGACCATGAAGTTCGTTGTGAAGCCATTGCTTCGTCCCTTTTGGTAGTGGCCGTGAGATAATTGTTGCAATAAGTAGCTAGCTCGCAGAAACACAAGTGTGACTTGTTATAGTTTTCATTTTCTCATGTATGTTTGAAGCTTTTAGCATATAAAACTATGTTATTTTAGTTTGGTTGATTTTGATCAATCTAATGATACTTTTCAATAATTTAATGCAATCTTAGATATTGTTAAAGTTTATATGGTGAACAAATATTGTAGGAGTTGTTTGTTTGTGTTTTGACATGCTAAACAAATGTAACTTTCATATATTGAAAAGCTAGTTGTTTTGATGAATGTTTGGCCTAAATATGTCCTAAATTAATAGGACTTAGCTTCAGCACATGTTAAGTACTAATTAGCCACTAAATATTACAATTAGAAAAATAATCTTTTCTAAAGTTATGGTTGATGTGAAAGAATGAAATATCATTCCACGTTAAATCTTGAAATAAAAGGATTTCTATCTTTAATGAAAGAAAAACATGAAATGACATTCCAATTCTGAGTTCATTTTCACAAATTTGAAGAATCTCATTCCTACAAAAAAAAGAGAGGAGGAAATGAGATTGCATATTGTCGCGATCGAGAGATCGGTGATGGGAGCAACGAACAAAAATATGATAAAAATAAAAAATGGAGTTGCCACCAATTTTATTTGAATTTGAAAAAATTAGAAAACTTTTCTTAGAAAATAATCTTTGAAACCAGATTGGATTTGGGAGTCAGTTATGTATAGGAAATGGTAGAAACTGAATCCCACAGCACACCTAACACATCCATCTTGAAACGGCAGCACCTTAAGTCAACTGCAAAACTTGATAATTTCAAAGATATTTATTTTACTCATCTTAAAAAATATTGTAATTATTTTTTAAAAGAAAAAAAAAGAAACAACTAAATTGTGAAAATTTAATATTTTAGCTTGACAAAATAGAGATTCTACTCCTATATATCTCCGGGTGTAATGAAAAACTCAAAGTCACGTAGTTATTTAAAAAAATAAGTGCGAGTTGACTGGTTTTAATTAAGAAAAAAAATTAAAAGAATTTTGTTTGAAAACAGATCCATTCTTGCACAGTGTTTAAGTTAACATCAGACTACTCAATAAACTCTTATGATTCAAATAACATTGAAGATAGTACGAGTTATTCAATCATTGTCATTGGTCATTGTATTGATTAAAATATTATTTTTTAATCATTTTTTTAAGAAAAGAAATTATTTAACAATTGGGAAAAAAGTTATATTTAAGAGAATCAAATTATCCTTTCAAAAAAAAAAAAAGAAATCCAAAAAAATTTTAAGAAAAGAAAAGTTAATCTTAAGTTACAAAAAAATGCACTAAAAAAAATGAAAGCTGCAAATATAAAAAAAAAGTAACAAAACAACAAGTCAAAAAAGGAAAAACACTGGCTACAAAACGAATAAACAAGGCATCAATAAAAAATGGGCAACAAACAAATAAGATCAACTTTCAAGCTTTGATAGAGGCACTGTGGACACTCACAGGGGAGGGAAAGTTGCGTGCTTGGTGGTGGAGTGCACAGAGACGGAGGTCTTGGCTATGTGACGGCACTGTTGTTTGGGGTGGCCTACAGTTGCAAATCTGCTGTGGTGGTGGCGCGCACGATGCAACGATAGAGATGCAGTGGTGAAGGGTGGTTTCTAGTTTGGCGTTGTTTGGTGGTCTTCTTGGCTCTGGGCTGTTGTGCTTTGCAGCATTGTGGGTGGCATGTGGATCTGTGGTGGAACATAGTTTGACAACTATGTGGGTGCTGCTGCTCGTAGTTCCTAGAACGATGCGCAGATCTGGTTCGAGCTTCGTCGGCTGGGATTGGTTGTGCGACTAACAAAGGTTTTGGTGAGGTAATGATGGTGTCTTCTATTCGAGTGGTTCGTTCAAGGTGGATGGATTGGTGGTTATAAGAGTGGAGGGTGTGGATGTGGTGGTTATGAGGTGAAGATGGTGGTGAAGGTTAATGGGTGGTGGTTGTGTAAAGAAAAAAAATGGCTACGGTGTTAGTTTTAGGCAAAAGTGTATTTGGGGGGCTAGGTCATTAGCATTAGGCTGAATGGGGATTAAGATTTGGAGAGTGATTGTGGCTAGGGTTTGTTTACGATGATAAGTTATGGTTTGTTTAGGATGAGTTTAATGATGGCTATTAGGCTTTGTTTAGGATGATAAGTTATGGTTTGTTTAATATGAGTTTAATGATAAGTTATGGGTTATGGGTTGGATAAGGGGTCAATGAGTTATGGGTTGGATAATGGGTCAAGTTATGGGTTATGGGTCAAGTTATGAGTTTCTTCAAGAAAGTTGGGTCATTTTATTTTTTTCTATTTTTTCTATTTTTATTTTTTTAAAATTAATTTTTTTTTTACCAAAAAGGTAAAAATGCCCCCAGGACAAAATTAATTATTCATAGTTACCCTTCTTTACTTGTTTCTTACTAGATAAAAAGAATAACTACAGTTTTTCATTTTATTATTGTAAGGAACGAGTAAAGACATGAACTCGAATTTTGTTTGAGAATGCATAGAATACAAAACAATGCAAAAAGTGATGTGCTCAAAAGTAAATGATAGAAATTTAAAATGCATGGAGCCGATGCGCTCAAAAGTAAATAACATAAATTCAAAATGTAGGGAGCCAATGCACTCAAAAGTAAATGATAATAATTTAAAATGCATGGAGCCGATGCGTTCAATAAAAATTTAAAAAAGTTTAGAGCAGATGCGCGAAGACAAAAATTTAAAATGCAAGGAGTCGATGCACTCAAAAGAATTTAAAATGCAGGGAGTTGATGCGCTCAAAAGAATTTAAAATACATGGAGCCGATGCACTTAAAAAAATTTAAAATGTATGGAGTCAATGCGCTCAAAGGAATTTAAAAAGCATGAAGTTGATGTTCTCAAAAGAAATTAAAATGCATGGAACCGATGTCCTCAAAAGAATTTAAAATGCACGGAGCCGATGCACTCAAAAGAATTTAAAATGCACAGAGCCGATGCGCTCAAAAAAATAACATGAAAACATCTGTGCCAGTTAGATATGGACTTAAAAAACATTTGAACCAATGACAACTTTGGAAAACTTTAACCAATCAAACCCTTGTTCACATGTTTTTCTTAATCAGATCCTATGGTTAGCTTAGAATCTTCTTGACTTGCTCATTTCTCTTTTTCATTTCTTCTTTCTTTTATTCTTCTTTTTCCTCTTTTTTTTTCTCTCTTTCTCTTTTACTTTGACCCTCCTTTTTCTTCTTGTCAACGAAAGCTTATGTGACTTGTATGGTAATCATTTCCAATAAATGTTGCATTGTAATCTGTACTTTGAGCTACTGAGATCTTTTAATTTTACTCAATCATTGAAGGATTGTTGTAGAATTGTCAAATCAAATTGTTGACCTTAAATTTATCTTATTATGAGTAAACTTGCATTCATGAATAGATAGAAATTCATTGAATGAACAAACTTCCTTTTATTACTTTGATAATCTGATCATACATGAACTTTTGGTAAGATACTTACTTGAAAGATGAAAGCATACAAACAAAGGAAAGTTATAAGGATAAGGAAAATTTGCCCTAGTATTAGTTCCTTGTCCCTCAACCAATTGATTCCCTATAACTGCTTGATAATTCAACCGTTGTCTCTGTTGCTACTTCCTTCAACATATTTTCTCCTTAATCTTTCAGAAATTTTACCCCAGTATGACTAATTAAATGCAAACAAAGTTGCCCCTATGTAGCCAATCAGACAGAAATAAAAATTGTCCTAGTTTGGTGAATCCTTCAAGGAGTTTTAGGTTATTCTTCTTGGAGTTTTGCCTATTTATTTTCCCTAACTTTTGCTTAGGCCGCCCTTTTGGGTTTTCAACCTAGCGGGTTTTTTTTTTATACATAAGCAAGGAATTAAAAAATTAAAAGAACATGAACTTTTTGTCTCAAAATTAAAGTTAACGAAAGCAACAACAACCCTTCATTGATCAAAATGAACTTTTTGAGGACTTGTAATGTGGCCAAAGTTAAGGATTATGAAAGGAAGGATATAAGGCTCAAACAAGTGTTTAAGGGTTGAATAGGACTAAGGATCTTTCGTAAGCTTTATCAATTGCTTTTGACATTATCAAGAGCACTTATCATTTCATCATCTACTTCTTCTTTTCCTTTTCTTTTTTTTTTTTTTTATTTTTTATTTTATTATTTTATTTCTCTTTTTTTATTTTTTATTTTTTGCTTTTTTTTTCTTCTTTCCCCACTTTTTTTTTTTTTTTTACATAGAAATCAACTTTTTTACTTTATGCTAACCCTTAGTATAAGGGTGATCCTTGTCCAAGGTTCTTTGAAGAATTTTTTTAAAGCTCAAAATGGGTAACAAAGGATAATAAAGATGATGAAAATTTGAAAGAGATTGAGAAAGATGACCAATCTTCATTTTTAAAACTTTAATTTTGAGACAAAAAGATAGTACACGCAAAGTGATTACTTATTTGTTCCTTTTAAAAAAAATCATGCTTCCAATTGCTTGGTGACTTCTTCCTTGATCTTTAGGGACATATCAGGATGCATCATCTTTAACTTTTGCTTCTTTACCTCAACATTCATGTTGATCACCTTTGCTACCTCGCCATTCAAGTCAAATCCCTTCACTTAATATTCCAGTAATTTTGTAAATTTTTTGATAACTTCTTCCTCTTCACCAGATCCAAGGTCTTCTTCATCAAACATCACAAAGGAATTAACTGATGAGTTTTCAAGGTCCCTTTCATGAGGCGGAATTTTTTCAAGACTCAAATTTCTAGAAAGTACTTTGTGTGGAGTTGGAGAGGCAAAATAGAGTAGGAATGACAAAGCAAAAAAAGAAAACTGATAAATGCAAAAGGATAAGCCAAAGGTGCAATAAGGAGGAATGATGAATATTAATACAAATTCATTTAATTTAAGTCTCAAATAACATAAATTATAAGCTCAAAACACAGACAATCTTAGATATATGCTTGGTTCAGTATAACTAGACAATTACTTGGAAACAATCACATCAATCATTGGTTTAAACTATCAGTTCTTCAGTGGCTCATCATCAGCAAAAGGATGGATTGCGTTGCACTCTTCTAGGCCTAATGCATTAATAGTGAAATGACATCGATGGTGAATGACTTCTTCCGATATGATTACCTCAGTGGGTACTGGGAACGTTTCCCTCAAGTAAGGAATATGCTTCATCCTACCCTTGTCATTTCTCTTTTTTTATTTTTTATTTTTTGCTTTTTTTTCTTCTTTCCCCACTTTTTTTTTCATAGAAATCAACTTTTTTACTTTATGCTAACCCTTAGTATAGGGGTGATTCTTGTCCAAGGTTCTTTGAAGAAATTTTTTAAAGCTCAAAATGGGTAACAAGGGATAATAAAGATGATGAAAATTTGTAAGAGATTGAGAAAGATGACCAATCTTCATTTTTAAAACTTTAATTTTGAGACAAAAAAGATAGTATACGAAAAGTGATTACTTATTTGTTCATTTAAAAAAAATCCTACTTCCAATTACTTGGTGACTTCTTCCTTGATCTTCAGGGACATATCAGGATGCATCCTCTTTAACTTTTGCTTCTTTACCTCAACATTCATGTTGATCACCTCTGCTACCTCGCCATTCAAGTCAAATCCCTTCACTTAGTATTCCAGTAATTTTGTAAATTTTTTGATAACTTCTTCCTCTTCACTAGATCTAAGGTTTTCTTCATCAAACATCACAGAGGAATTAATTGATGAGTTTTCAAGGTCCCTTTCATGAGGCGAAATTTTTTCAAGACTCAAATTTCTAGAAAGTACTTTGTGTGGAGTTGGAGAGGCAAAATAGAGTAGGAATGACAAAGCAAAAAAAGAAAACTGATAAATGCAAAAGGATAAGCCAAAGGTGCAATAAGGAGGAATGATGAATATTAATACAAATTCATTTAATTTAAGTCTCAAATAACATAAATTATAAGCTCAAAACACAGACAATCTTAGATATATGCTTGGTTCAGTATAACTAGACAATTACTTGGAAACAATCACATCAATCATTGGTTTAAACTATCAGTTCTTCAGTGGCTCATCATCAGCAAAAGGATGGATTGCGTTGCACTCTTCTAGGCCTAATGCATTAATAGTGAAATGACATCGATGGTGAATGACTTCTTCCGATATGATTACCTCAGTGGGTACTGGGAACGTTTCCCTCAAGTAAGGAATATGCTTCATCCTACCCTTGTCATTTCCTTTTCCCAAAGTCATACTCCCTATTCTTTCCTCAAACTCTACATTGAACTCTTCAGGGGAAGCTACCCCTTGTCTAGGTTGTATTACTCTTAAAGTGAGCAATCCCTGGATTCGAACCTTAAAGTCCCAATAGTTCTCGATATCATGTCTCATTCCCCCACAATGATAAGCATAACTTGACTCTTCATCCTGTTTCTTTTCTTCTTTTATCATTGTAGCTGGTGCAGTGATACTATAACTTGCTTTCTTCAACCCCTCAAATATTTTAGTCATTGGTGTACGCACGCTCATGACCTTTCTTATGGGTGATAATACTGGGAATGGTGGGTCCAGCCTCCTCTTGAATGTCAAGCTTCCCATAACCAATTAGCTTCCTTATTGCGGTCTTGAAAGATTCACAATCTTCCCATAACCAATTAGCTTCCTTATTTGCAAGTTAAATTCGAGTTATACCACATTGGGAATGGTGGTTCTAGGAGACGTATAGGATTTCCTGAGATGAGGTGAGTATCAAATAACCCTTGGAATAAGTCTGCGTTGGAAATGGACAATGTTGGGAAAAGGGTAGGTTTTGGGAGCAACCTTGATTTTAGAAGTTTAGCCAAGGTTGTGGGTGACTTGGGTAATTTTACGGAGGCGCAGATGGATATTGGGTGTAGGATGGGTGAGTTAGTACATATGGTTGTGGTGTGGGAATATTATTGATTTGGAATTGTGGAGTTGGGGTGATGTTTATGGTTGGCACACTTTGGTGGGGTGGGTAATAAGGATGTATAAGTATTTGGTATGGAAAGTTAAGGTTAGGGTTATATGGGGGTTAATGGCTTGGGTTTTGTAGGGAGTATTGGGGTCTAAAGGTCTGTTGGTGTTGAACATAATCCATTTCGGGTTCTTTCTTTTTCGGCTAGAATCCCTTCTTAGGAGCTGTATTCTTTGCATTGCTCACTGACAACTTTCCAGCTTTGGCTAAAATCTCGATCCTTTCTTCCGCAGTGATTAAGTCAATAAAATCTATATAAGTTGCTCTAGCCATTGCCCCGATAAAAGGATTTTCCAGGGTTCCCAAGACATATGAACACATCTTGAACAGTGTCAATGGGGGTTGAACTTGAGCCACCAAGGCTCTCTACCTTTGTGTATACTATTTGAAAGATTCCTCATTTCTTTTTTGCATTAAGCTCAACTATTCCCAGGCAAGAGTTGTATCTAGATTGAACTTGTATTGTTCTATGAAAAGATCAATCAATTCCGTCCAGCGAGAACTCTTAGAGTGGTCTAACTGAAGATACCACTCTAAAGCGGGGCCGGTAAGACTTTCATAGAAAACGTTATGAGGAACTTATCATCCCTAGACCAAACAACCATCTTGGTTCCATAACTGATCAAATGAAATCGAGGGTTTCCACTTCTGTCATACTTGACAAAATCAGGAATCTCGAAGTCTTTAGGGATTACGACATCCGTGGTAGGACGTAGTTCTTCTATTTTGAGAGGTCCATAAGCACTGGGGCCCTTAATTACCTGGATCCATTCTTCCATTTTCTGCATCCACTCTTCCTTCATCTTGTCTTTCTCGGTCATGACGTGACTATTCCTAGATTGAGGCATTACTGTTTGCCCCAAAATGAACACATGAGGTTGTTCCCAGGTAGGGCCAACATAACTAGGAATTTCATTATAAGCACCTTTCAAGGTGTGATACCCTTCCCTAATAGGCATGACTATTGATATCGTTTGATGTGGTTACTCATGGATCCCCCACAGTAATTCTTGAGGTTCTAATTGAGAATGTTAGGGCTGTTATCATGAAGGGGACCAGTAACATACTTACATATGCTTTAACCCTATTTGCATCCCTATTTCCACTGATTAAACTAAGAGACTCCCTCACATCTTGTAGTAATTCCTCCAACCTTGCTTGGGTCTCAGACATTTCATTCATCCGCCCTATCATTTCATCAACTTTCCTGCTTAAATTTCTCCTTGCCTCAGGATTACTAGTAGTCATTCTGGTCCGAGATCTCGTATTGAAAACTCGGGTTTGATTAATGTCTTTTTTCCTAGGTTTCTCAATGGTTTCTGAACCAGTTTGATTTGTTAAAATAAGATAAGATTGAACAAAGAGTGAGATAAAATGAATGAAATGCATACGATGAAATGAATGAACTTTGAAAATATTTTTTCTTTGTCTTTTTTTTTTAAAAAAAATGCTAAGAATGTCATAAAAATGTAAGATGATTTTTTTTTAAGAATTCTAGGAATGCCATGAAAATACAAGATGATGTTTTTTTTCTTAAAGAGTGCTAGGAATGCAATGAAAATGCAAGATGATGTATATATTTTTTTTGCTAATTTTTTTTTTAAAAAATGCAAGAATGAATGACATGAGAAATGGATAGATAAAGAAGAAGTACACTCCCTTTGTGCCCTAGTCAGGTGGAACCTAGGGATTGGATTTCCTTAAGGTCATGACTCTAATTTTGGCAGTCATTATGTTCAATCTATTAGTGCAAGGTTCTTCATGACAGATCTAAACTTCTAAAAAGTCATAGTTCCCAGATTGATCCTATCTCGAAAAACAAGGACCAAATTCATAAATTAATCACAAGTAGGGATAAACCCTCTCAATATCACTAGTCCATGATACTGGTAATAATCTGAATGGTGTCTCAACAAATGTTAAGTGAGCATAAAGCTCCTTAATAACAAAAGTCGAGACTCATCCTATTCCTCGGGTTCGTAGCCAACCAGCAATCATCTACCATAAAGTTTTAACAATTAAGTACAAAATATTAAAAAATATATATACAATTAAATCATGTCAAAATAAACACAAGATAATGTTATCAAATATTTACATAAAAGTACGAGATAAAAACTATTTACAAAAAATAAGAAAACAAAAACAAAAAGGGGTAAAATAAATAAATATAAATTATTAATGATTTGCACAACTAATAATAACAGGCATGACTCTCCAAATATCCCCATTGGAGTTACCATCTGTTGCAACCTTGAGATTTGTGACGGGAGCGACGAACAAAAATATGATAAAAATGGAAAATGGAGTCGCCGCCAATTTTATTTGAGTTTGGAAAAATTAGAAAACCTTTATTAGAAAATAGCCTTTGAAACTAGATTGAATTCGGGAGTCAGTTATGTATAGGGAATGGTAGAAACTGAATCCCACAGCATCTCTAACACATCCGTCTTGAGACGGTACCTTAAGTTAGCTGTGCAAATCTTGATAATTTCAAAGATATTTATTTTACTCCTCTTAAAAAGAATATTGTATTTATTTTTTAAAATAAAAAAATAAAAAAGCCAAATTATGAAAATTTAATTTTTTGGTTTGACACAATAGAGATTCTGCTCCTACGTATCCTCGAGTGTAGTGGGGAACTCAAAGTCATGTAGTTCTTTAAAAAAAATAAGTGTAAGTTGATTGATTATAATTAAGGAAAAGATTTTTTTAAAAAAGAATTATGTTTGAAAACAAATCTATTCTTGCACAAGATTCAAGTTAGCACCAGGTTACTCAATAAACTCTTATGATCCAAATAACATTGAAGATAGCATGCGCTATTCAATCATTGTCATTGGTCATTCCATTGATTAAAATATTCTTTTTTTAAGAAACAACATTATTTAACAATTGGGAAAATATTATATTTAAAAGAATCAAATTAACCTTAAAAAAAAAAGAAATCCAAAAAAACTTTAAGAAAAGAAAATTTAATCTGAAGTTACAAACAAACAAACTAAAAAAAGGAAAGAAAGTTGCAAATATAAAAAAAAGTAACAAAACAACAAGTCAAAAAAAGAAGAAACTCTGGTTGCAAAACAAACAAACAGGGCACCAATAAAAAAAAGGCAACAAACAAATGAGATCAACTTTCAAGCTTTGACAGAGACACGGTGGACACTCATATGGGAGGGGAAGTTGCGTGCTTGGTGGTGGAGTGCAGAGAGACAGAGGTCTTGGCTGCGTGACGGCAATGCTGTTCGTGGTGGCCCGCGGTTGTAGATATGCGGTGGTGGTGGCACTCACGGTGCGACAACAGAGATGCATTGGTGAAGGGTGGTTTCGATTCCAGAGCCGACTAGTGGTCTTCTCAACTCTAGGCTATAGCGCTTCGCGACAATGTGGGTGGCATGTGAATCTGTGGTGGCACACGGTTCGATGGTTGTGTGGGTGGTGCTGCTCATGGTTCCTGGCGACAGAACAGACTTGGAACGATGCACGGTTGCAAAGCGCAGATCTAGTTCGAGCTTCGTCGGTTGGGATTGGTGGTGCGGCTAACATGGGTTCCGGCGAGGTGGTGATGGTGTCTTCTGTTGGGGTAGCTCGTTCAAGGTGGATGAAATGGTGGTTATGAGAGTGGAAGGTATGGACAAGGTGGTTATGAGAGTGAAGGGTGTGGACGTGGTGGTTATGAGCGTGGAAGGTGTGGACGAGGTGGTTATGAGGTGAAGATGGTGGTGAAGGTTAATGCAAGGTGGCTGTGTAAGGGAAATAAAAATGGCTAGGGTGTTAGTTGTAGGCGAAGTGTAGTTGGGGGGTTAGGTTGTTAGCATTAGGTGAATTGTCCTTTTTGTGTGTGGGTTATGGGATTTTTTAGGAGGGATTTGGGTTTGGAGAATGATTATGGTTAGAGTTTGTTTAAGATGATAAGTTATGGTTTGTTTATGATTAGTTTAATAATAGTTGTTAGGATTTGTTTAGGATGATAAGTTATGATTTGTTGAAGATGAATTTAATGATAAGCTATGGGTTGGATAATGAGTCAATGAGTTATGGGTTATGGGTCGTTTTTGGGTTTCGTAAGAAAGTTGAGTCATTTTATTTATTTTATTTTATTTTTATATTTTTTATTTTTCTAATTAATTTTTTATTTTTTTCTTTACCAAAAAGGTAAAAATATCTCGCAAACAAAATTAGGTGTTCACACATATTTTTCTAGAATTAAATTCTATAATTTTTACCTATTATACATTTGTTTAATTTATAAGTTGACAAAGATTACATTTTTTTTTATAATTTACTTAACTCTAATTTATCTAACTTCATCAAATCTCAACCCAATCTTCAAGCTAGCTTTGTGCTACTACTTTTGAAAGGAGAGGAGATAAGCTTTTGCTCTTGCGTAGGAGATTATGATAATATTATCAAAATTGATGAAAAGAATCTTATCCTTATTTTTGTTATCAAGAAAATATAATCTTAAATATTTTTTCTTAATCTAAACCTTAACTTTCATTATTAGGAAATATCATAGGCTAACAAAGAGAGAATGAAAGAAGAGGGTTCCTCAAGCTATAAATCTTGTCACCAGTGGTGTCAATTCTTTCACAATTAATCTTATTCCATTGCATAATTCTATTGCTTGATTAGTATTTCTAAAGACCATAATTGGAACTCCCTTTTTTAGTACCAATATGTGAATTGGGATTCTAGAACCTCTAATCTCATGTGAAAATTCAATTGTAAACCATTCAGATTCAATATCAACAACTTCATCTACTACTGAAATTGAATCTGAACTAAGATATTGTTTTTCTTCTTATGAAAGAATGAATTCTTTGATTTTCTTAACAATTTGAAGGGGTGGAGCAAGAACTATTGTGATAATGTAAAAAGGTGGAGTGATATATTTGGTTGATTACAAAAGCTAGGGAGTGTAAGAAGGATTTGTTTGAAAAGTCTAGAAACTAAAACATTGCTGATAATTTAACAAATAAATACTCAATAAATGACTTCTATCATCTTTATTTGAAAAGAGTAATAAAAGAATTATATAAGATTTAAAGATTTGAAAAAATATTTTATTTTATAAAAATACAGTTCATAAATATTCATATATGAGGACAAACTTGCAAATTTTTTTATTATTAATTACCTTATAAATTTTACAAAAGTTTAAATTATAATTAACGGTAAAGAATTATAAAATAAAGATCTAGCCAAAAACTATCTACTAATTATTAATACACTAAATTCATATGAAAAAAAATTATTTTTAACCTTAATTTGATTGATGATTTTATTACATTTACATATATAATTGATTCTTTGTATAAACAAATTGTTGGTGCATGAATTACTCGAATAAATGAATTATAATTTTTTTTTTATAGATAACAAAGGTTCAACGCTCAAAAGACTCTCCCCAATAGAGAGGAGCAAGAACCAACAACAACCAAGCGTACAAGAAACAAATGGGGGTACAACAGATCAAAAATCAAGAAACAACAAAAAACTCAAAACTCAACAAAACCATGAAATCTTATGTTCATCTATGTTTGCATTACTATTAAGCCATAAAATTTCTTTAGGTCTACCTATTCTTTTCTGATGCACAAAGTGTAAGTCCTTGAAACATCTCTTGATAGAATGAAACTTATTCCAAAGGAAGCGCAGCTTCCACGGGACAATCTCGTCATCACCCACCCAAGACAAGGCAAGCAAGGAACTAGAAACAATCAAGATCGAATTATAATTAAACTGCAAATTGACATACTTAATATAATTCACTTAACTAATGAAAAAGGATTATAATATCAATTAATACAAATTAAAAAGAAAAATTTAAAAATACAAATAAGAAAGTAATAAGACAAATTAAAAATTTATTAATTAATTTAATGTGAATGTGTTAATTGAATGAATAACATGGGTAAAATAAAAAAGATAATGATTTGCTTTTTCAATTATTAAAAAAATTATTACAAAGTGAAATAAGGTATTAAACATTTATTATTAATGACCTAAACAACGTAACCAAAATATAAAAGGACAAATAAATATTACTTTACTCAAATACACATTAAATGAAATTTAAAAAATAACCATAATCTAATTTGTTAGCAATAACATTATTGTTACTTGCAATTGTTATCTTTTTAGTAATAATATTTATTGGTCATTAATTATTCATTATATTCTATGATTATTCTTTTTTTTGTATCCTTCATTTTTTTTTTTTTAAGATGAACTTCCAAATATTTATTTATATATTTCTATATTATTATTGTTATTTCTAAAAGTTTTAAATTACTTGAATGATAATATTACTCATAGAAGATAATTAATAATTAGTATATTAATTCGTTGAGGCAATTAATTAAATGTACATAAATGACAATCAATTAGGAAGAAAATTTGAATTTGAATTTTTTTAATCTTTTATTGTTTGGGTTATTGAATTGTAAATCTTATTAATAGAAGATAGAGAGAAATTAACAAATTAATTAGTTTAGAAAACTAATTAATTATATATAAATTTTTTTAGTAAGAAAATGGAATTCATTAAAGGTGAGTTTTGAAATTTAAATGTTTTAATTATATTATTATTTAAATTATTTGAATTTGAATTGTATTTTATTCATAGTAGATAATTTTGGTAGAGATCATAGAAAATAATGAATAATAATTAGCATATTAAATGGTTGATACAATTAATTAGTTAACGGTAAAAAAAATGTCATTCATTTAGGATGGAAAAACGAATTTAAACACTACAACAAAAATGGCCTAGGGTAACCTTTCAAAAGTATACTCTAAAATACACTAAAGTGTTGCCTTTGATAAAGGCTATGTTTTTTTTCCCTAAGGCAACACTTTTAGAGTGGTGGCCTATTCAAGCGTGGCCTATTATCTAATGCTACGCTTTTTCTGCATCAAAGGCCACAATGCTCAAAAGTGTAGCCTTTGATGAGTACAAAGACAACGCTTTTCTCCTTACTCTATGGGTATGCTTATAAAGTGTTGCTCATTTGGCAACATTCAAAAAACGTTCCCTTATGCCAACCCCTATAACTACACTTGTAAAGCATTCCCTTAAGTCGAACCTATGGGTACACTTGTAAAGCGTTCCTTTATGTCATCACCCTATGGGCACACTTATAAGGCGTTTCCTTATGTCAAACTCTATGGGTACACTTGTTAAACGTTCCCTTATGTCAAACTTTATAGATACACTTGTAAAGTGTTACCTTCTCTGTTACTAATTTTTTTTAACATCCTATAATAATTATTACAATTTTAACAATTGCAAAATTACCATTTGTTGTTATTTTTACACCACGCTTTCTAGTTAAATTTGGTTAAACAATTAAAAATACTTATTTTTTAAATATTATTAATGCCATTTATTTTATTTATTATTTTATAGAATTTTAATTTCGAATATATATATATATACTATTCATTTATATATAGTATAAAATTTCAAGCAATAATATAAAGCAATTTTAACATTTAACACATTGTTCAAAGTAATAACCAAATATAACATTGATTAAAATATTAATCAAATAATCCAAAGTACAAAAATAGTCATCATCCTCATAATCCACAACACTTAATCAAAATAGAGATATATATAGTTAACAATATATGAGAAAATCATCTTCATCAGATTCTCTTCATGAATATCAAATCTACTAAATAGATCTATTACCATCTCCAAATGAAGCACCAGCATTGTCTTACAAATTTAAATTGAACAAAAGAATTAGTAGTATATATGATATATGTTAGGAAAGTTAACAACTCATGTATGACATTTGGAACTAGTAATATGTAGTAAGGTTTTTGTTTCAAAATTCATTACTATGGTGAGCAGAATCACATCATACAATATAATTAAAATAATTTAATAATATAATTAAAACTTTGATTAATCCTATTCATAAAACTTATTGGAATTATATAATTTGAATGGACTTGATTAAAGTTAAGACTTTGTAGTTTTCAAACTTTAGAATTTTATATTTTCCAAAATTAAAATGATATAGCATCGCCCAAATAGAAAATAGTCAAATATAACCCAAAATGAATAGCTGCCATATGAGCAGTATTATCACACCCAATGTAGTATTTATGCATTATCAAAGGAACAAATAAATCATCCCTACGCTGCGCATCTATACTTATTCATAAACAAGATAATTAAGTTATGCAGAAGCTCAAATCAAAACCAATACACCAAACAAGGATACATAGTATATGCATATGCAGATTACGGGTCTGGTTCTTGAGCTCCCTGTGGTTCCAAATTTGGCATCAAATCAGCACTTGAGCATATGCCACGGAGGAGCTTATAGATATGCTCGTAGAAGAAGCACAATAGACCACAATGGAGCTTACAAACATGGTCGTAGAAGAAGCAAAATAATCAAGTCCAATATAATTATATAATTCCAATCAAATTCAAAATTTTGGAAAGGAATAGGGGCCAAAGAAACGGAAAAGGGTTTGTTACAAAAGATAGGCAGGACAATCAAGTTAGTTTCTACTTTTTGTTGCACAATATAAAAGTTTATCAAAGGCACTAATCCACGATAAATAACTAAGAAGAACATAAGAACTAATAAGTAGGTTAAGAATAAATAGGAAGGAAGAAGGACAATAGCCAAGTCAAGACTCCAAAAGTAAACCAATGGAGAAAACATAAGGTCAAAACAAATTTAAGATATATAAATTAATCAAAACTTCTTCAAGAAGAGTCAGGCCAAGAAACCATTCATAGTTTAAAACAAAATCAACATTAACAGAAGTATAACTTAAATTAGAACTAAAGTATCTAACTGTGTCATATCATTTTCCCAGAGTCAAACCTCCAACAACTGTTTCATCATTCAGAATAAATAGAAAGAACAAATAGAAAAATTACCTATGCCTCATCATTGCATGCTGGTGTCGTGTGGATTGTGATTAAAATTTAGAATGAAAATTAGTTGCCAAGTTCTACCAAAAATAAAAACCTTGCAACCAGTTGTAGTTAGCAAGGGTCGATCCACAGAGAACTAATTCAATTAACACTATAAATTGAATCCTAATTTAAACACTCAAAAAATAGTAAACAATAAAACGGGGGTTTTGTTTGTTGAAATTAAAAATAGAAATTGAATCTAAAACAAAAACAGTAAATATAATTTGGAAAATCAATTAAAAGACAATGGTTAAGAGATGGAATCCACCACTAGATTTATATGATTATGCTAACCCACATATCCTTTATACCAACATGGTCAATTATGTTTTTATGTGATTGTGAGATTAATTCTTTGTTTTTCTTAAGTTTTGGTTAATTCAGCAACCGCTCAAATCAATCCCTAATCAATAATTATTTGTAAAGCAACCGCTCTTACACCTACTTATTGATTGCATTAAGATTTAGAAAACCAATCACACTAAGATCCAATCTCACACCGGAATTAAATTACTTAGATCATATGCCTCACTAGTCCTACCACCGCAACCGCGCATAGCAATCCTAGTTTTACCACTTTTAAAATTGGCAAAGAGTATAAAAACTTTTATACCAAATTAAGAACAGAAACATATGAATAAAAACATAATTGTATTGATATAAAGAAATATGTAAGAATCACATAATTAAAACTAGGGTTTCATCTTCCCTTAACCATATAAGAAAACTAACCACACATGGCAAATTCAAAACCAAAAGAATAGAAGAAGAAAAACATTGTCAAGAATAGAAGTGCAGAAGAAAACTAAAGATCAAACTAGTTTCCAAAGGTTGGGGATTATTGATCTCCAATTGCTCAAACCTGAGACTCCAATCTTCGATCTAATCTCCTTCTCTCTTGTTCTTGGTCTTCTCCTTAGCCTCTTGGTAGTTTCCCAGTCCAGACTCTCTTTTTTGAAGCCCCAGGCAATCCTATTTATAACTTTGGAGACCTAATTTTGCATTAGAATTCGTATCTGCCTTTCTGATTCGACGACACGGGCCGTGTCATTTGACACGACCCACCCCGTGTTAGATTCTGTCAACACAAATTCAAGCGGATTGCAAGTCAGAGGAGTACACGGCCTACCCCGTGTTATATGACACGGGCCGTGTTGTGAATCAAGCTCAAAACTGGATCCTATTGTGAAGTCAGATATGTACACGGCCTAACCCGTGTTATATGACATGGGCTGTGTTGTTGGTCAGGTTCATGTTGAAGATCCAGAGAAGGACACGGTCCAACCCGTGTCATGTGACACGGGTCGTATTACTTACTTTCTTCAAATTCCTCCTTCTTTCTTTGCTTCTAGGGGTGATATTGATCTCCTGAAAAACACAATGCAATTATGAGTGCTTATAAACACACTTAAGCATAGTTTCACAATAAAGATCCAATTAAACTTCATATCCAGAAACTTAGCTAAAAGTTAACAATTAAGCACACATGAAGTCCAATTAGATCAAATATAAGACACTCAAGTTATGAAAATAATCGACAGATCACATGCTTTAAGGGGACGAGTCAAGATACGAGCACTAGAATCTAAACTATCTGAAACAAGACATGATGAAGAAAAGATACTATTTCATGGTTCGGAACATGAGTTGATCCAGAGGAACGTGGAAGATAGCGGGCTGCGACACCTTGTGCACTATTTGCATCTGATAAAGAGTGTTGGGTAAATTGCAGTAATGCTTCAACTTCTTCTGCGCTCATTCTGGGGTTGTTTTGTTGCAACAAAACCTTTACAAGATGTCGTAATCCTTTAACCTCTCCCTTCAAATCTCCGACTTCACTTTGCAAGGATTCGACTTTCTCATTGTGTTGTTGTTTGATTTTGTTGATTTCTGCATCTTTTTTTAAGTAAGTTGCTGTAACTGATCTACCATAGCATCGAACCCGACCAGGCTGCTCCTTCCCAAACACTGCTTCAAATGCATCCTCATCAGTTTCTTCAGCATCTTGGTGATTTTGAAGTTGTGACTGTTTAAAAGGAACATTAATAATAACATGAATACTAACATTAATAATATCATTAACAATAACACATTTCATTTGCTTACAATTGCATCTTTTGTTTCTGAATCAACTTCCTTCCCTTTGCTACTTGTGCGGGTTGTAACAAACATTTCAGATTTTGTGTTTCTTACTTAGTCATGACACTGATTGTAACTCAAAATTTAACTTCAAGTCCACTATAGATCTTCCCAAGTCTTGATTAATCTCCCTTGAAAAAAGAATAATCAATTGCATGTCATGTATACAAATTATAGGTATGGCATAGTTATAAGGAATATTTGGTAATTAAAATAGGCAGTAAAAGGAATTGAAATAAAAAATTAAAGACCATTATTTACTATAAAAGATATATCACGTATATACTCTCAGAAGAAATTGAGTTCTGAGAGGTAGAATTTGAAACAAATTGAGGAGTTGAAGTATAAATATTTGAAAATAAATAAATAAAAACAATAAATTGATTAGTTATTATTAATTTTAACATTAATAATTATAATTGATACAAATTAATTAAATTTGATTTTAATCACATGAAGAGTAATGCTTGTTATCATAATTGATAATAACTAATCAATTAACTTTGTCTACTTTATTTTTTGGTTAGGTGATAGATCAAACAATAAAGGATATATCAATTATAAGCAGTAAACATATGCTATTACGTTTCTCCTTTTATAATATAAAAATTATAAAGAGTATAACTTTTTCAAGTCCCTTCACAAATGCTAATGAATGACCATTTGAATGACAACACAAAATACTCACCAACCCACTTTTTTTTATGTATAAAGCGGTTTTTCTTTTCTTTTTAAGAAAAAAAAACAATTCACTGTCCTGGTGGAGGTCCAATTGCCTTGACAAATTTCAATTAACTACGCACAAACTCTTTCAATTTAAAATCAAAATCAGTAAGCACATCCCTATCCACTTTAGATTTGATAAATTTAATCACCAAAATCATGTTGCTTCCCCTCATCACCAAAAATAAAATACAAAGAAAATCACAAATTGTAATATAATAAAAAATAAATAAATGCATGTACCAAAATAATAATAATAATAAATAAAATGCATACAAGCCGACACGAAGCAACAAAAAAATTGATACTTCTATTAATAGTATAACTAATAATATCCCCTCACAAGTTTTAGGAGCCACTTAACAAGTCCTACTATACTGCAGACAAGCACGCTTAGTTGTGGAGAATAACTTTCAAGGTGATTCTAGTGTACTTTCATCAAGTTCATGGGGTCATACATCCAGATTGACTCAATCTTTATAGATTTTGCCAATTCAATGGATAACACTGATACAGGAAAATGTGAACATTACTCAATACGGTAAGCTTTATGCTGCATATTCCTACTAGTTTTGTTAGAGATCAGATTATAGTTTCTTAGACTACATAGCTTTATCTGATTGTGTCTCATTTTTTTTTTAACATTTTGTTGGTATTGGGGGAGCGGAGCAGATCAGTGAGTTATACAGTTTATATCTTCCTTCACTTAGTTTATGATGTCTTGTTGATATTTACGGTTGATTTACATTATTCTTATAAGAAGAGATGCTGATGTAATTTTTTTTCATTATAGGAAATTTAAAGATTTACAAATACTAGCATTTTATAGTTAGGGAACCAATTAATTTATACGTGGCAGTATAGGACTAAAAAAGAATCAAGTGGTCAGTGATGCCTAAACAAAGAAGTTCTGGATATTACAGAATTATGTGTGAAAGAGTTCAGTTTGGTAAAGGTTATCTGTAATTGGAAATATGCTGTGTATAATTTTCAAACCTTCCATTATGCTATACTATACTCACAAATTCTTCTACTTCTGACTTTGAATTAATTGTTAACCTTGCTTTGGTGTTTAGTGGTGTGACCTTTAATGTATGAGTTATACAAATTGGGTGCAAGGATGATTATTGTGTTTGAAATTGGTCCTATTGGATGTTATCCTATGATGGTTGGCAGAGATAAACCAAAAGGGTAGGGTGTGAATGAACTAAATGACATGATTTCCCTATTCAATGGCAAACTCTATTACAGGCTCACAAAATTGTTATCTACACACTGAAAATCAGAAAAACTCAAACACCAAGATGATAATATTAGCCACATCATGTCTTAAATTGCCATTTTACTCTCTTCTAACCTTCTTCCTAAAGCAATAACTTCAAAACCCACCTTTCCTCAGTCATTGGACCTCATCAACAGGCCTTAACAAGGACTTATAATGGTACTTACATATCACCTACCAAGGGTGAATAACTGACAGTAGGAATCAAACTGAAGCCTTTCAAGCTAAGTGCTTCAATTCTTACAGAAACTAATCAATAAATATTTACTCCACAGGCTACAACGAATCCAAAATTAATAGCTAAAGTGGCTCACAACTAATCACAAAATCCTATTCAAAATAAATACATTTTTCACCTGCTCAAATAATATTCAAATAATGCTATAAAACGTAGTTCAACAACATATATTCTTTAATTTTAATTTATGTAGCATGGCTATCATGCCACATAGTCAATGAATTCAAAAAGAATTCAGACGATAAAAGCATATACTAGACAACAACATCATAACTATGGATTCAACCAAATCTTTATGCTAAATTATAGATAACACCTTCTGTATTGTTTCAAGTGGCAAACCTATCAGAACATTGTGCCTATACTATAGTAATACATTCTAGTCAAGCTTTTTATCTTTTGGTTTGAAAATAAATTTCCCTATCAGTTCACTCCAAAGTTAATAAAATTCTTCTCTAGACAAAATAAAGAAAATAAACAAAAAGCTAGTACAATTCATCTGTGGGAAAATTTAACTCAGACTAACATCTAAACAAATTTTTGGGTTAGTTTATTTTATGTAGAACGATATTGCAAATCAGTTATACTTATTACTAGTTAAGTGTTATTTTATTATTCCAATTCCAGATTGAACCTATTCCAATTGAACATAGCGAAATCAGAACAGAAATTTGAATTTAATATATAAATTTTCATTCTTGAGGTTTTTGTAAACCATGTGAATTGGATACTATTCAATCTAACAGGGAAAGCTAGCAAATGTAAGAATTCAAACAGAAATCTTTAAGAATCAAATTGCCAACACAAACTTGAATGAAGCCAGTTCATCAATTCTTATAAGATTGCGTATCACAGTGCTTATGTTATCAAACAAGACACAGAATCTGGCTTCTATTAGTAATGTTTCCTTACTAATGCTAACTCATTCATCAATCAACACACAATCCATAAGTGAAAGATATAGACATGTTTCTCAAAAATAGCATTCCATTCCAGTTGTATCATCACCAAATTTCCAATGATTAAGAAATGAAGAAATGAACAGCAAGCAATTAGTGTCCTTAATTATGCCATGAATGAAATGCCAGTCAAATAATGATCCATTGTCAAAATAATCATATCACATTATATATAAAAAAAATGAGTTTCGTATTATAACAAAAAAATGTTTATTCTATTTAATTTCTCATTGATTGAAAATGGTGGGAGAAAAGTGAAGAATTATACCGAAGCCATGGATGAGAATCGCAGGAGCTTGTAATGTGTTGAGGATATAATATGGATTGGATACGGATAGTTTGGACAGAGAGAGAAAAAGACCAACAATGAATTTAGGAACACAACACTTACGTTCAAGGCAGAAATCAGTTATACTTATTTCACCCCGAAAAGCATATGATATTCAGTTGGAATCTATGAAATGTAAAACTATAAATGTTAGAAATAGAACAATGTTCTGTTTCACACACACATGACTTTCAACTTTCACAACTCAAACAATATAGAAGTTGTTTGTTTAAAAAATGAAGCTAAGGCTCAGGATAGGCATTCAACAAGGTCACGGAAACAGAAGAAGAGCAGAGTGATAGACCTGCGTGTGAGAAGCAGAGGCAAAACACCCAAGATATCTATAAAACGAAATGGGCAAAATAGAGACACCGTAGAACAACGACGTCAGTGGACCACGAAATGAGCAATAATGAATGAAATAAAATGCACAAAATGCACAATGTACCTGTATTTGGCAACAGAGCAACGGAACACAACAATGGAGCAACAGATTAGAATAGAGCAATGCAATAAACCCTAACAGAGAGAACGTAACAATGAAGCAACAAATTAGAATAGAGCAACAGAACAATGGAGCAACGAATTAGAAATAGAGACGAAGTGACGAAGGAGTGGTGGTGAGGGAGTGTTAACGGAGAGAGGAAAGTGGTGGTGAGGGAGTGTTAACGGAGAAGGGAAGAAAGTGGTGTTCTGTATGAAGAAGAAAGGATTTGTCAAAATTCTAAGTGAAAAAATTGTGGGAAGGTTTGGCGCGTATTACTTATACATTAGAGCACGTTTTTTAGAGTGTTGCATTTGATTGTGAAATAGGTAACGCTTATTAAATGTTTGGTAGTTCATAGTTAAATGAGCAACACTTGTTAAGTGTATTATTTGATTAGAATTAGTGTACCTAAATATAATATAATATGGTAACATTTAAAAAGTGTACCTTTTACAATCTAAGGGTACACTTTTCGAGAATTGCCAAAAAATCGTTGCCAAAACTTCTCAAAAAAGGCTACACTTACAAAAGTGTTCCCTAATAGGACTTAAGAGTACATTTTTTAAATGTATCCTAAAACAATATGGCCATAGGCTAATTTTGTTGTAGTGTAAATTAAGTTCATTAATTACTTTTGTAGTTCTAATTGCCCTTGTGCAAAAATGGCCACAACAAATCACATATGATAGAAAATGGCGACGTTAGATGACATATGACAAAATATTTATTATTCTACTTACCATATTTATGTCAAGCAAGGAATGCACTTACTTGATGACAGATAAGACTCGTGTCAAAATTCTAAGATATGTAATTTCTTTTTATATATTATATGTTGATTCTGGTCAAAGTACATAAGAGCTGAAAAAGACCACACGTTCAAAAAATTTTGATGGCCATGACTTGAAGAAAAAATAATATAACTTCACAGATTCCACATTTCCACGCATTCCTAATTCGTCCACCAATATGAGACAAATTGAAAGTTAATTTGGTCATTTTGCATCACCAAATTATATTTCATGCCTCTCTCTTTCCCTTCACTCACCCTATAGAAACACTCATTAACTCCAACCAACTTTACCAACCAAATCATACTTTACAGTATACAACACACTCCCTTGCTTTATCTAGTTGCAGCTGAGAAACTAGCACTATACCATGACTGCTGTTCTGGGCCATGATTTGGGATTTGGGATCCCATCCAGTAGGATCAACCCGACATGCGTTGCACTAGATTCTGCCATCAATACCCTGGTCAGAGTCGTAAACCCACAGAACACGGCATTGGGCCGTAGTAACTAAGATCACTAGATTTGCGCAGATTCTTAAACTTCTAATCATGATCTTACGATATTATATGATCCAAACTACCTCTAACAATGGATAATCTCCATATTTACATTCCTACATTATAGGGATGCTCTCCAGTGATAAAAAGAAGACAATTCTTAACAAGATATTAATCCTAAATACTTGCATTTAATATTGATCTCATTACGATTCCAGTCATGCTCTATAAATACTAGGCTAAGTTAACCTAATCAAGTATCTGCTATCTCACTGCATAAACCCTACTTGTGCATTGCCTAACTTGAGCGTTGAAGTCCCTTTGCAGGTACCTATCGCCTTGGTTCAACACGCTCTATTGCAACTGTGCACAGAGGAAACCACCACCTATGTGCCTATCTCAGGTACCCTCTGAATCCAATTAAGAACAATGGTATTGTCTGTGGGAAATCTATAAACTTCTATTCCCACGTCAACTATGGTGAGCACAAGACAAAACCAAAGAAAAGGAAGCATTGCGCACACTACCTCTAGCCAAGGGCAGGGCCCAGTGGTTCAGCGCGATCCTTCATCCGTCGCACCACCAGAAACCTCCGTCGTTCGAAGTAGACATGTTATAGTGGTGACTCTTAATGAGGGACACGAAACTTCAGTTTTTGTTGGAAGCCCTGCCCCATCAAGAAGGGTCTTTATCTGGGATAGGTTTTTTTTTCCTCTTGGTAGGGGAGCCAACAATGCAAATCAAATCTTCGTGCATGCTCGCTTAGAGACCTCAAATAATAATGCAAACCATGCATCTCACTATGAGGACAACATCCAGTCAGAAATTACGAGGAACGGCTTTTGAGAATTATTGTGCCAGCAACTAGCACTGATCGACGACCAATGACATCAGTTAGAAGAACAACATCGTCGATTGGAAGATCTTGAAAGATCTATACGAGCAAAGAATGATGTCAGAGAGCAGAATACAATCCACAATGGATAGGGAGCCCGACATGTCGGGCGTTATGGTATACAGGGTCCCGAGGAACTTCAAAGCTCCAAGTAACCTGGAGCCTTATGATAGGACAACGAATCCTCAGAGCACTTAGACACCTACACTCAGTCTATGCAGCTCTACGGGCATACCCTAAAACTGTTGTGCCATAACTTCCCTCTCTTTTTAAAGAAAGACACTCTCCGTTAGTTTTTCACTTTATGAACAAAAGTTACAGGATGGGAAGGCCTCACACAACGCTTCCTGTTACATTATACCATCGCCAAGGAGTGACCGAAATCGATTGATTCTCTTTCTGGAATTCGCCAAGGGAGTAATGAATCCTTGCGTGAATACATTAAGAGGTTCAGTCATGCCTGCATAGGCATAGAAAACCTAGATGACAGAATAACCCTCCATTATGCTAAGAACGGCCTCTGAACTGACTCAGGTTTTTTTTTTGTCGCTGGAAAAAAAGAAGCCAACAAGTTTAGAAGAATTTTACCTACGTACTGACAAGTATGTTGAACTGGAGGATATTACTAAGGCAAAAGAGAATTTGGAAAAAGGTGAACCCATTCATCAGAAAAAGAACCAAAACTCCAACCAGCCTCGTGATCCCTCTAAGAGCGAAAGATATCGGCCCAAGTATTCTGAGTACACTCCTTTGAACACTTCTCAAGAGATGATCTTGACGGAGGTCCTTCAAACTGAGTTCTAGGATATCAAGAGGCCACCACATATGAAGAAACAATCCTAGAAGGACCATTCAAAACACTACAGATAGCATAAAGGCTATGACCATAAAATAGAGGATTGTTATCGGCTCCGGGATGTCATTGATGGGATATAATTATATTTAAAAGTTTCAACCCAAGTGTAGGTTGTCTCAAGTAATAAATTCTCGGGAGTCTGAGGTCGATCCACAGGGAATTGATGAATGAAAACTAATTAATTGAGGTAAAGAGAAGATGTGTCACAAGATTAAAGGTGATATAAGTTGTTCACAAATGAAAAGGATTTGCTTGGGTTAGGAGATCCACTCTTGGTAATAAATTAAAAATAAGATTATTTCATTTTATAACTCAATTGAAATCATGCATAATGAAGATTCCAATCGGAAGATTTAACATTTAAAATTCAATCATGTAATCATATTATGGTTCCAATAATTATCTACTAATACTTGTAAATCGTCAAAAGCATCCAATGTGCCAATCCTATTGTCTACAATGGATCAAGATATTCATTATGCAAGAAGAGTTTCTAAATGAATTAGAAACAACATACAACACATATTATATTTGCTTAATAATATATCATTTAAATACAAGAAAGAAATTCGTCTGACCTTAATTTATTACCAAGAGTTTCACCTTTTTACCCAAGCAAGATGAAGATTAGTTACACATGAGAAAGAAGAAAAGAAAAAGAAAAAGGAAAACAAAGGAAAGAGAGAATTCTCTGAAAACCAGAGAAAACGATCGTCTAAGCTCGAAAATTAGAAAAAAAAAACTGCGCGCTCTTTCCCTTCGTCCGTCGTCCCTATTTATAGAAATTTTTGAGGTTACTGTGCAATGAACAGTAACTTGTTGATGTCATGGATGATGTAATGCTACAGTACTTGCTGATGTCATGCTACAAGTACTTGATGCTACAATTCTCTTTTTTTTTTTAGAAACAAATCTTCTATGCAATCACATCCATTCTTCGATCCTTTGCATTTACCTAACAACAATACATAGAAATACATAATTACAACATAATTTAAAATACTAAAAATATAACAAAACTCAAGAACAAACCCAATTAAAAAGATTAAAAAGAATGAAAAACACACACAATGAACCATAAAATTATAAGTTTTGCAGGTTCATCACACCCCCACACTTGAGCTTTTGCACTCCTAGGCAAAATATATAAGACCAAAGCTAAGAAACAAAGAAAAACGACATAGACTCAAAGCTAAAAACTCTAAAAGATTTAATGAAACAAGAAGAGCAACTAGTCATTCAAGGGAACAAAGCATTTTTTTTAATATTTCTTCACATCTCAAATCATCAAGCAAGGAAACTTCAGTTAAAAAAAATGAATCAAGAATGAAAGATCCTCACAAGATTCACTCTCAATCCCTCTAGTGTTTAAAATGGTAGATATTTCACTCAATTCAACCCATTAAAAATTGCACTACCATAAGCTTGCTTATCTTCTATTTCTCCACTACTCAAAACACATGCACATAAAAATCAAGAGGACTTTATTCAAGGCTGTAATAGGGTCATGGTAAAGGAAAATGGATAATATGGACATAAGAAGATAAATACCAAAGAGAATAAAAGAGCATTATGGTACAGTTAGAGTGGAAAAGATATTTGAGAACATTCATCAATAAGGACAATGACCAATATTTGACTAATGTTTTGTTGAAGATCAATCCCAAATTGATGAGTTGAATTCATTGTTAGGCATAAACCTTCTCCTTCTTTTCCTGTTGTTTCAAAGCATCAATCTTTATTCTAAATATGTTTATGTCACATAGTATACCAGATGGTCAGCTTTTTCTTTCTTTTCTTTTTTCCTTTTTTTCTCTTTTTTTTAATTTTCTTTTCTTTCTTTTTTTTTACACACACCCACACCCACACTTATTTAAGAACAAAGTCAATGCTCTCTTATTCCCTAAGGTCAAGTAAAAATATGTTCTTTTTTTTTTTCTTTTTAAGGCACATAATAAGCTAAAAACAAGAACTGGCCAAATAAGCTCAAAGGGATTATACAAGGAAAAATATACAAGGATGGCTATTTGGTCAAAGTAGCTATTTTAAAATGCCTCAATCATATTTAAGTATTCATGTGAAAATGTAGCTTCAAAAAGAATCAAAGCAAGTTCTAGAGTAACAATTTCACGAGTGAAAATCACACAAGAAAGAAGAGAATGGTATAAATGTTCAATCCTTTCATCAATAAGCTCAAAATCTCACAAGGCATGTTTCTATCATTCTCAATTCACCAATTCAACATTCAAATCCAAGCATGTGATTTTTAAGAAAGAAGAAAATTTATGTTATGACCTAAGATATGCTTTTTGCTACTTCTAAAACCATTTTTTTTCTCAACTATGATGCGTCTCAAAAGTAAAATTACCTTAAGGGTAAAATTTACCCCTTACTCTGCCATTCTTAATTGATTTTGTTGTAGGTTTTTGACAGTCATCTCACTAAACATACTTCCCAATTTAAATGTGTCTCAGAAGTTAAATTACTCCTTACTCGGCCAATATTCATTGGTTTAGCAAGTTCATGAAAATTATATCATACTTCCCTAATTTTTTTTTTACTATCCTTCCCCCCCAACTAGATCACAACATTGTCCGCAATGTTAAAATATAGATGAGTAAAGGATAGAAGATATTACCTGCAGGAGAAATCTGACACAAATTGAAACATAAACAAAGGACGATAAATAAAATCAAACCCATTAAAGATGAAGTGTCAGATCTGGCTTTCTTTTCTTACTGCTTCCCGCACTGCTTCCTGATGACCAATCTATCTGAGCTAGGACTTTATCAGGTTCATAAACAAAAGCTTCTAATTTATCAATCAGCTCATCAATAGTGGAGGCAGAGATAAGAAGTTTTCTTGCCGAAGGAGTGATAAATTTTTGTTCCACAGCTTTATCAAGAAAAAATAACAAAAGATCAAAGAAATTATTAACATTCAACAAACCAATGGGTTTATGGTGGATGTTCAGTTCGGCCCAAGAGACAATTTGAAAAATTTCTTCCAAAGTACCAAAATCACTTGGTAAGGCAATAAATGCATCAGAGTTGTCAAGCATTTGTTTCATTCGTCCATGCATAGATGTTACCTGAATTTCTTCTCCAACTGTCTTGCCAGTGATGTTATTTTGAGCTAAAGGTCTAGGAATGACACCTAAAACCTGACTGTCTGCTACAAATGTAGAGAGTGATATAGCCCCCATTAACCCACAACAACCAACCCTATATACAACATGAATATTCCTCGCAGAAAGTGTTCGACCAAGAGCGCTTGCTACATTTACAAACTCTAAACCCTTCCCATAACTTGACCCACAAAAAACACAGACATTTTAATGTTACGAACAGGAGGTCCCATAATTTCACCTTCCCTCTGAATGATTATGAGTTGGAAGAAAGTGAAGAGAATGAAGTGTTTAAATAGGAAAAAGAAGGGAAAAAGTAATCATAGCACCAATATGGGTAGGTTGGCTGTTGTCAGAAAAGTTTGAAATTAAGAAACACGAAATTTTTTTTCACTGTTTTTGTTTTTATTTTGTTTTGTTTTTTTTAACTTTTTTTTTAACTTCAAGAAAACCATCAGGGTAAAGAAGTCTAGAAAGCCCTGAAGGACCCTGCTCAAAGGATCGTCTGTTCAAAAATCAAAATACAACAGAATCATACAAAGATAAAATAAATATAATAATAAATGAGGACATACCTGTATGTACAGTTTTCATGGCGTATCTTTATACTGTGCATCATGAATGCAGTAGTGGCATGTATTTGAGTTGCGTGTCACCAGTGCAACATATGAATTCCACAAGGATTGCCGAACCGACAACAAGAACCTTTGAATCCTTTCCGTCCTGCTTACGGAAGAACAACCCTCTATCTTCCTGCAAACCTAATTAAAGGCCTGTATTCTAAGAAGATGGTACCTGACCACAGCTAGTCAGAACTCGCCATAGAGACCTACTAATTAAAGTAAGTATACACCTCAGCTAACAGTTTCCATTCACTGTATAGACGGGACACTTCTTTCTGTCCATCAGCTCTATAGGGCCTTGGTTCCAAGAACTGGGAATATAGCACACGGCTCTCTACAGAGCATGGCACACGAACTTTATTTACATACTGGCGTGTGAAGTTCTCCTCCTGAGTCTATGACAGGACGGGCATCCACTCAGGGCTCCTAATCTAATTAAAGACCAAGTATAACCGTAGTTTCGCCCTCTATTTTTTTTTCAAGTTGTTAGAAACCTGATGAAAGATGGGTGTATACTTACTTGAGATTGGGATGGAGGTAGTCTGTTGTTTCGGCTTTGTGCCAAAGCATTGTTGACCAGTATTAGACCCATTCAAGACCAGCGCAACATAGGGCTCCCAACAGGGACAAGTGGCCATAATACGACTGGCTGCCTCACATGTGGGATATAATCTACCTTCTTTGTTTTTCAATTAAGAAGGCTGGATCAGGATGCATGCATTTCCCCATTCACGTTGTGTGTTACCAAAGCCAAACCCAAGTTGTATACATATTTTTTTTTTGTAATCTCTTTTGTTTTTATTTTTGATTTTTTTTAACATGAAGAAGAAGAAGAAGAAAATATGTACATGTTGTTGTGGATATGGCTCACATCTGCCTCTGGTTTCACGTCCAGAAACGGCTTAAACGCCTTCTATGAGTCGAGGATAAGCTTCACATCCAATTTTCTTATAAATTAGCAAACAGGGTCTTTTAGAGTCAGATTCCTGAGACTATATTGCTTTTGTTCATCCTTAAAGAGATTCCACAAATTAAGAAGTTCACGATGCACAAGACCACAAGAATGCGTATCAAGAGTCAATAAGATATCATCTAATGACTCCTTACTCAGTCCATTCTTAATGAAGAAAATTTTATCTTCTCTGTTTTTGGAAACCATCCCCAAAGAACGACAACGCTTGTTACAATTCCATCGTCCACATATGTGATAGACTTGTAATCTTTTTGCTCTTCTTTTTTTAGAATATGAACTTCTACCAAGACCTAGCATGTATGAGTTAAATGAAATTGAAGATTCACCTGCTAATTGGACCTTTGCTTCGATTATCCAACGTACATCTTCTGGTATACCTTTATGCATTAACAATCTCAATCTTTCACATCTAGCCTTGTAAATTTTTGTTAGAACATTTTGAGGAAGAGAAGGAAAATATTTTCTCAGGTTTGAGAGAATGATATCCATTTTGAAGGAGAAGAAATCAGTTATTTTGAGAAACTGAAAGAGAGCAAACCAACTTGAGAGTCACGGAGTACCGTCATCCGTCATTTTACAAGGGAGCTAAAGAACTGCAAAACAAAATAAAGCCACAAAATTAGAGTAAATTTTTCTCATAACAAGGATCAGCAAGGGAAATGAATTCTACCTCAGTAGCTTGATTTTCTAGAAATGGTTTAAGTCTTTGTCCATTGACCTTAGACACATTACCATTCCTAGGATTCTCAATGTCTATGGCCCCATAAGGATATACATGTTTGATAATAAAAGGACTAGTCCATCTAGATCTCAATTTTTCAGGGAATAGGTGAAGACGAGAATTATAAAGCAGAACTTTTTGACCAATTTCAAAAGATTTTCTCAAAATAGATTTATCATGAAAAGCTTTTGTTCTTTCTTTATAAATTTTTGAGTTTTCATATGCATCATTTCTCAATTCCTCAAGTTCATTTATTTGCAATTTGCGTAACTTGCAAGCATCATCAAGATTTAAATTGAAAGCTTTAATGGCCCAAAATGCTTTATGCTCCAGTTCTACAGGCAAGTGACAAGGTTTTCCATAGACTAACCGATAGGGTGACATGCCTAAAGATGTTTTAAAAGCAGTACGGTAAGCCCAAAGTGCATCGTTTAGTCTTAAAGACCAATCTTTACGATTTGGGTTAACCGTTTTTTCCAAAATTTGTTTAATTTCCCAATTTGCTAATTCTACTTGTCCACTTGTCTGAGGGTGATAAGGGGTAGCAACTTTATGGGTAATACCATATTTCTTCATTAAAGATTCAAATGGTTTATTACAAAAATGTGTTCCCCCATCACTGATGATAACTCGAGGGATTCCAAAACGACTTAAGACATTTTCTTTTAAAAATTTGAGAACAGTTTTATGATCATTTTGTCAACATGGAATGGCCTCAATCCATTTTGAGACATAATCAACTGCAACAAAAATATACACAAATCCAAATGAGGATGGAAATGGACCCATGAAATCAATTCCCCAACAATCAAAAATTTCAATCACAAGGATAGGGTTCAGAGGCATCATATTTCTTTTAGAAATGGACCCTAATTTTTGATAATTTTTGCAATTTTTACAAAACGTATGGCTGTCTTTAAATAAAATGGGCCAATAAAATCCACACTGCAAGATTTTCGTAGCTGTTTTCTTTGAAGAAAAATGACTTCCACATGCTTCTGAGTGACTAAATTTAATGACACTACCTACCTCATTGTCGGGTACACATCTCCGAAAGATTTGATCAGGAGAATATTTGAACAAATATGGGTCATTCCAATAAAAAAATTTTACTTCAGTCAAAATCTTTTTTCTGTCTTGATGTGACCATTGAGGCGACATCTTTCCTGTTACAAGAAAATTGACTATGTTCGCAAACCAAGGCATAGAATTGACAGAAAATAAAAACTCATCAGGAAAAGAATCATTGATAGGTGTGCTATCAAAAGATGAGCCTGTTGTAAGTCTGGACAAATGATCTGCAACAACATTTTCGACTCCTTTCTTATCTTTTATTGTAATGTTGAATTCTTAAAACAACAAGATCCACCGTATCAATTTAGGTTTGGCATCCTTCTTAGACATTAAATATCAAACAACAGGATGATCAGTAAAAATAACAATAGAAGAACCAATTAAATGAGCTCGAAATTTGTCCAATGCAAAAATTACAGCAAGTAGTTCTTTTTCAGTAGTGGTGTAATTCATTTGTGTACTATTTAAAGTTCTACTTGCGTAACAAATCACATGAGGCTTACCTTCCTTTCTTTGGCCTAAAACAAATACTAACAAAAAATCACTTGCATCACACATTAATTCAAAAGGCAAAGACCAGTCAGGGGATTGCATGATAGGAGCCGATGTTAGAAGACCAATTAATTTTTCAAAAGATTTTTGGCATTCTTGAGTCCACTCAAATGATGCATCTTTTATCAGAAGATTGCATAATGGTCTAGATATGACACTAAAGTCCTTAATAAATCTTCGATAGAATCCTGCATGTCCTAAAAAGGAACAAACTTCTCTGACTGTTTTTGGGGAAGACAAATGAGCAATTAATTCAACTTTGGCCTTATCAACTTCAATTCCTTTAGAAGATATCACATGACCTAACACGATTCCTGAGGTAACCATGTAATGACATTTTTCCCAATTTAAAACAAATCCTTTTTCTTCACATCTTTTAAGAACTTTATCCAAATTATCAAGACAATTTTCAAAAGAATTTCCAAAAACCGTCAGATCATCCATGAAAACCTCTAAATAATGCTCAATCATGTCACTAAAAATACTTAGCATGCATCTTTGAAAAGTTGTCGGAGCATTACAAAGACTGAAAGGCATTCTTCTATATGCAAAAGTGCCAAAGGGGCATGTAAAAGTAGTCTTTTCTTGATCTTCTAATGCAATTGGTATTTGATTATACCCCGAATAACCATCAAGAGAACAATAGTAGGGATGTCCTGCTACTCTTTCTAGAATTTGATCAAGAAATGGTAAGGGGAAATGATCTTTCCTAGTGGCTGCATTCAATTTTCTAAAATCAATACACATACGCCAACTAGATGAAACTCGCGTAGGTATTAACTCACCTTTTTCATTTTCAACCACCGTTATTCCAGCATTTCTTAGGCACAACTTGTGTAGGGCTTACCCACTGACTATCGAAAATAGGGTAAATAATTCCAACATCAAGTAATTTAAGAACTTCAGCCCTAACTACCTCTTTCATGTGTGGATTTAATCTTCTTTGAGGTTGTTGTGATGTTTTAGCATTATCCTCTAAATGTATTCTATGTGTACAAATCAATGGATTAATGCCTTTTATATCTGTTAATGTCTATCCTATTGCACTTTTATGCCTTTTAAGTACTTCTATCAACATACCTTCCTGTTCTTTAGTAAGGATTGATGAAATTACTACTGGAAAGCTTTGGTCTTCTTCCAAAAATGTGTATTTCAACCCAGAAGGTAATGGCTTTAGTTCCAGTGTGGGTACTTCTTCATGAATATTATCATTCATGGGTTGTAACTCTTCGAATCTCGGCTTCCATCCTTTGTATTCTATTTCCTCTGTACAATCAAGCAAAGAGCATATTTTGGAAATATCACCATCTACTTGCATACTGGAATCAAATGAATTAATTAAACAAACTTCTAATGGGTCAGAAGAACTCCCTTTTAGAAGATGGTCATCTACATGGCTTCAATCCCATCAACTTCCTCATTTTCATCATTGACTTCATGTGGTTGCTTGCATAAGTTGAAAACATTAAGCTCAAGTGTCATGTTTCCAAATGTTAGCTTCATTAATCCATTTCTACAATTTATCAAAGCATTAGATGTTGCTAAAAATGGACGACCTAAAATAATAGGAATTGACTTGGAACAATTAATTATAGGTTCAGTTTCCAAGACAATAAAATCCATAGGATAAATGAATTTATCAACTTGTACCAACATATCTTCCACTATTCCTTTTGGAATTTTAATTAATCTATCAGCAAGTAGAAGAGTTACAGAAGTTGGTTTTAACTCACCAGATTGAGTTGTTGATAAACTGAATATGGAAGCAAATTAACACTAGCACCAAGATCAAGTAAAGCTTGTTCAATCATATGTTCTCCAATAATGCATGAAATCGTAGGACAACCAGGATCTTTATGTTTCAAAACATTATTGCTTTGAATAATAGAACTTACCTGTTCGGTCAAAAAGGCATTCTTTTTCACATTTAATTTTCTTTTAACAGTGCATAAGTCTTTCAAAAATTTGGCATAGGAAGGAAAGTTTTTGATAGTATCTAATAACGGAATATTGACCTTTACTTGTTTAAGAATTTCAAAACTTTCAGTTTGGTGGTCTACTTTCCTTGGTTTGCTTAGTGCTTGAGGAAATGGGGGTGGAGGAGACGAGAGTTTGGTCTCTTTTTGGTCAGATGACTTATCAACTTCTTCCTTATCTTGGGGAATTGATTCACCATTTTTCTCACAAATTTCAAAAATTTCTTTTTCTATAACTTTTTCACTCCTAAGAGTTATCACAGAATTGACTTGATTTATTTGTTGGTTTTCTGAACTACCCTTATTTAGACTATATTGACCTTTGGGATTCGGTTGGGGTTGAGAAGAAAATTTTCCTTTCTCGTGAATGGTGAGTGCAGAAGTAAGTTTGGAAAGAGTGTCTTTTATGTCTATCATAGTTTGAGTGTTTTGTTTATTGATGGCCTCTTGCTTTTCTATGAATGCACTCAATGTTCCTTCAAGATTTTTCCTATATGGTAGGACATAAGGTACATATCCTTGAGGATTTTGAGAATCTTGTTGTTCCTGAGGAGGTGGTGGTTGCATAAATTGTGCTTGATTATTATTCCTCCAACTGAAGTTCGGATGATTTCTCCATCCTGGATTGTAAGAATTTGAAAAAAAAGAAGTAATTGGCTTTTTAAAATTATTCATTGCATTTACTTACTCATGCACAACTTCTTTAAAAACAGGAATGTTAGGACATTCGTGTGTTGAGTATCCTAAGTCATCACAAATACAACAAATTTCTTCATTTTGCACAGATTTGACATCTTTTACTTTCCCTAATTCCATGGATTCAATCTTTCTAGCCAAACTAGCATACCTTGCATTTAGATCTTCTTCTTGACTAAGATGGTATTTTCCTTTTCCTGCATTTGCAAGGTTATATCTAATTGAATTTTCAGAAGGATTAGTTCCATGCCAAGATTGAGAATTTTCAGCCAAATGGTTTAAATAATCTAAAGCATCTTCGGGTTCTTTATCAAGAAACTCGCCATTACACATCGTTTCCGCAAATTATTTAGTTTCAGGTGTTAAACCTTCATAAAAGAAGCTTATAGTCCACCATTTTTCAAAACCATGATATGGGCAAGAATTTAACAAATCTTTAAAACGTTCCCAACTTTGAAAATACGCTTCATTTGAATTTTGGAAAAAATTTTGGATTTGTCTTTTCAAAACATTGGTTTTATGTGTTGGAAAAAATTTCTTTAAAAACTCACTTTGCATTTCTTGCCATGTGCCAATTGATCTTGGTTTCAAAGCATTAAGTCAAGTTTTTTCTTTATCTTTCAAAGAAAAAGGAAACAATTTAAGCTTAACAATTTCTTCAGTGCAATTTTGATCATTGAAAGCAATACAGACTTCTTCAAATTCTTTTAGATGTAAATATGGGCTTTCATTTTCTAAACCATGAAAATTGGGCAGTAAAGAAATCATACCCGGCTTAAATCTAAAATTATTAGCAGTAAGTGGAAAGATAAAACATGATGGACTAGAATTTCGAGGTGGTTGCAAATATACACGCATAGTTCGCAATGGTTGATTTCCTTGTTCATCATGTATACTTTCATTTTTAGCTCGTTGTGTTTGATTATCATGTTCAACATGTGCACCTTCAAATTCAGCCATTGTGTTAATTGTGTGTGATTGTGATTCAAATAAATCAATATATAAAGTATTAGGATTGATTTTAACTAAACGACCAGAATTTGAATCACGATACCAGTTAAGCATAAATAAGTGACATAAAATAAAAATAATATACAAGTAGGCGGTATACACCGGCCGTTAAATATTAAGTAGGATGCGGTATAAACCAGCCACCCAAAAATAAAAATACAGAAATTAAAATATAGAAAATAAAGTGCATAAAAATAAATGACAAATTTAAATGTTAGATTACTTTAAAAATAAATGACAAAATTTAAAAGTTAGATTGCGAAAAATAAATAACAAATTTAAAAGTTAGATTGCAAAAAATGTTTACAAAGATGGGGTAATAATGGACAAGTAGGCGGTATAAACCAGTAGTTAAATAAAAACAAAAAATACAAAAAAATAAATTATAGGAAAGTAAAAGGGAGAGTTACCCCACTAAATTAGTACGTAAAAATAAAAGGGAGAATTATCCCCATCGAGTTAATATATACAAAAGGTTAATTTTTTTTAATTTTTTTACTATTCACTATTTACTATTCACTATTCACTTACTATTCATATTACTATTCATATACTATTTATGTACTATTCATATTACTATTCACATACTATTTACATACTATTCATATTACTATTTACGTAAAAAAAAATTATTAGTTAGTGTGTTAGTAAATAGATAAATAAAAATGAAAAGAGTAGAGGAAGAATATACCTGATAGTAAAGTTTTCTTACAGAAAAGAGAACCTCAATATATTAGAATTTCAAATCAAGTCCCCGGCAACGGCGCCAAAAACTTGGTGGGATATAATTATATTTAAAAGTTTCAACCCAAGTGTAGGTTGTCTCAAGTAATAAATTCTCGGGAGTCCGAGGTCGATCCACAGGGAATTGATAAAGGAAAACTAATTGATTGAGGTAAAGAGAAGATGTGTCACAAGATTAAAGGTGATATAAGTTGTTCACAAATGAAAAGGATTTGCTTGGGTTAGGAGATCCACTCTTGGTAATAAATTAAAAATAAGATTATTTCGTTTTATAACTCAATTGAAATCATGCATAATGAAGATTCCAATCGGAAGATTTAACATTTAAAGTTCAATCATGTAATCATATCATGGTTCCAATAATTATCTACTAATACTTGTAAATCGTCAAAAGCATCCAATGTGTCAATCCTATTGTCTACAATGGATCAAGATATTCATTATACAAGAAGAGTTTCTAAATTAATTGGAAACAACATACAACACATATTATATTTACTTAATAATATATTATTTAAGTACAAGAAAGAAATTAATCTAACCTTAATTTATTACCAAGAGCTTCACCTTTTTACCCAAGCAAGATGAAGATTAGTTACACATGAGAAAGAAAAAAAAAAGAAAAAGGAAAACAAGAGAAAGAGAGAATTCTCTGAAAACCAGAGAGAACAGTAAATGCCTCAAGGCTTTCGAAAATTAGAAAAAAAAAATGCGCGCTCTTTCCCTTCGTCCGTCATCCCTATTTATAGAAATTTTTGAGGTTACTGTGTAATGAATAGTAACCTGTTGATGTCATGGATGATGTAATGTTACAGTACTTGCTGATGTCATGCTACAGTAACTTGATGTTACAGTTCTCTTTTTTTTTTTAGAAACAAATCTTCTATGCAATCACCTCCATTCTTCGATCCTTTGCATTTACCTAACAACAATACATAGAAATACATAATTACAACACAATTTAAAATACTAAAAATATAACAAAACTCAAGAACAAACCCAATTAAAAAGATTAAAAAAATGAAAAACACACACAATGAACCATAAACATTATAAGTTTTGCAGGTTCATCAGTCATCGAGTCCTTGATCAAGGAATGACACTTGCAAAAATACATCAGCGGATTCCGAAGCAATGAGGACTGCGAAAGACTTAGGGATCAGAGATGAAGCCCCTGTCCTAGACGGAGTCCGAACCAATGTCATAGGAGAAGAACCCTGAGCCCCCCAGAAGATCTCGGACACCTCCACTCCATGATGCTGAAAATTGGCAAGATCAGAACTAGGATACCCAAGAAGGGGGTAACAGGAAGGACAAACTTGTTAGTACCATCTCTGGAGGGTTTGCAGGCGGGGAATTGTCTAATAATTCCCGAAAGAAAGCACTCTGGATAGCAGTCTTGAGCGTCTCCAGTTTTTCACAAAGACCCCATGTTGAAGACAAGGATGCACCACCCATTTCCTTCTCCGATAAAGACTATGGCGATATTATCCGAGATTATGACGATCCACTGGTCATATCTAGAATAATATCTAACGTCGAAGTCCGACATATCTTTATGGACCAAGGCAGCTCAACGGATATTATGCTCATGGACGCCTTTGATAGGCTAGAGTTCACTCTACCCGCGCTAACACCATACGAGGGTGAACTTATTAGTTTCTCTAAGGAGAAGGTTACCCTAGTAGGCTATTTCAAAATTTTCTTAAACCTGGGTGATGACAACATGTACAAAATTGTTAAGGTGAGATTCCTAGTTGTGGATTGTCCTTTGGCTTACAACATCATTCTGGGTCGTCCTACATTGAATGACATTGCCGCTATAGTGTCTACCATTTACTAGGCCATAAAATTTCTCAATAGGAATAATGAAGTGGTCACGGTAAAGGGCGACTAGATTGCAGCCCGCAAATGTTATAATGAAAGTTTGAAGATTAGTAAGGCCTCTAGGAAAACAAAAGCATGCACGTCTAGCCCGGCCCGTGATCAAGTCAGCATCCTTATGACCGAGTTAGATGTATGTGAGGAAATCTGGGGTACCAAACCCCAGCTGGCGGGAAAATTGGTCCACTTCAGCTCGGTGACAAGCCTAACCAAGTCACCAAGATAGGTGTAAATCTCGAAAAGTAAGAAAAGATCCAACTTATAGAGCTCTTGTAGAAAAACAAGGACTTGTTCTCTTAGACATCCTTTGATATGCTTGGGCTCGACCCCGCTTTTATCAGTCATCGTTTATCTATTAAATGGGATGTGAAGCCAGTCTCCCAGAAGAAAAGAAAAATTGGCCCTGTGAGACAATAGATTATTGAGGAGCAAGTTAAAGAATTACTGAGTACTGGCTTCATCAGGGAGATTTCATACACAACTTGGCTTTTGAATTTGGTCCTGGTAAAAGAGTCAAACGAAAAGTGGAGGGTGTGTGTAGACTATACTGACCTGAAGAAGGCATGTCCTAAAGATCCATACCCCTCCCCAACATTTCAAACTGGTTGACAGCTCCTATAGCTTCTGTCTGCTATCTTTCATGGACCCATACTCTGGATATAATCATATCCCAATGTACCCCGAAGACGAGCATAAAATCGCCTTCATCACTGAAAAGGCGAGCTACTGCTACAAGTAATGCCCTTTGGCTTAAAGAATGCTAGAGCAACTTATCAAAGGATGATGAATAGGATCTTTGAAGAATAGATGGGAAGAACGCTACAAGTTTACATTGATGATATGATAGTCAAAACCCCATTGTCTAGATCACACACCTCGGACCTTGAGGAAGTGTTTACGTAGTTGAGGAAGCACGATATGAGGCTTAATCCAAAAAAAAAGTGCATTTGGGGTCCAGGCTGGCAAGTTCTTGGGGTTCATGCTTACTTACCAGGGAATTGAGGTAAACCCAGATAAATACAAAGTAGTGCTTAACATGCACAGCCCCCAAAGTGTGAAAGAAGTACAACAGCTAACTAGATGAATCACGGCTCTCACATAATTCCTTAGTAAAGTAGCTTACAAATCTCTCCCCCTCTTCAAGTTGTTGAAAAAAAGGGACAGGATTTGAATGGACTCAGGAATGCGAGGACGCCTTCACGTCTTTGAAGAACATCCTATCATCCCCTCCTATTTTGACAAGGTCATAACCAAGTAAAACACTATATGTGTACATCTCTGTTCACAAAGAGGTTGTGAGTTTAGTGCTTGTCCGAGAAACAGTCGAAGGTCAGAAGCTAATTTATTTCATGAGTAAGGTGTTGCAAGGGCCCGAGTTCTGATATCAAAATATTGAGAAAGTTCCATTTTCACTCACAATCAGAGCCAGAAGACTAAGGTAGTACTTCCAGTGTCATCCAGTGGTAGTAAGGATAAATCAGCCTATCCGACAAATATTCCATAAGCCAGACTTAGCAGGGATAATGATTGCCTGGTCCATTGAGCTTTCCGAGTTTGGAATTGCTTATGAGCCTAGGATAGCCATCAAGGCACAGGCATTCTTGGACTTCCTTCCCAAACTCACCTTAGACCACGGTGATTCTGAGGAAATATCCTTGATTATGTTTATAGATAGGCTCTCAAACCCTAAGGGAAGTGGCGCCAGAGTAATCCTAGAGAATTCCGAAGGAGTCACTATTGAGAACTCCCTGAGATTCAAATTTTTTACTTCAAATAATCAGGCAAAGTATAAAGCATGCATCGCCGGACTAATAATGGTCAGGGACTTAGGGGCCAAAAAGATCAAACTTTGTAGTGACTCCCAGCTTGTGATCTCTCAGATCCAAGGAGATTATCAGGCCAAAGAGCCCCAAATGCACAATTTTTCTTGACCAAGTCTAAAAACTTGATGCGGGATTAATTGTTGCATGGCAAACCCAAGTGTAGATTGTCTCAAGTAATAAATTCTCGGGAGTCCGAGATCGATCCACAGGGAATTGATAAAGAAAAGTTAAGATAAGGTAAATATTTTGTTATAGTAAAAAAATATTTACTTGGATAAAAAGATCCACTCTTGGTAAATAAAGTAAAAGTAAGATTAATTCCTTTTTATAACTCAATTGAAATCATGCACAATGAAGATTCCAATAAAAAAATATAACATTAAAAGCCCATCACGTAATTATATTATGTTTTCTTTAATTATTACCACCACTTGTAAATGGGTTAAAGCATTCACTGTGCCAATCCTATTGTCTACAATAAATCAAGAACTCCTCTTTACAAGGGTAGTTTCTAAATTATCAGAAACAAAATATAACACGTATAATAATTACTAGAAAATAAATCATTAAAGCACAAGAGATGAATAAATCTAACCTTATTTTATTACCAAGAGCTTCACACATTGACCTAAATAAACTAGAATTTATTTACACATAGACTAGAAAGAAGAAGAAGAGAAAAAGAAAGAGAAAGAAAATTGAAGAGAGACTTAAGAGAGGAGGCTAGGCACTGCCTAGAACCTCAACCCTCTCTCTCCCTCGAATTCTCCTCCCCTCTCTCCCCTCGAATGTGTGTTTCTGACATTTGATTGCCTATTTATAGGCAATTTGAAGTGGAGCTACAGTGGAATGCAAATTGCATCTACAGTGAAATGGCAATTTGCATCTACAGGAGGAAATTTAACGATTAAGGATGTTATGTCATCAATGACATATTATTATTATTATTATTTTAATAATAATTGAGCAAATGTGTACAATCGTGTCTCTTTTTTTTCTATTTTTGAGAAAAGTGGTCTTCATGAAAGTTGTAGGCCTGGATATTTGCTTTAAAATGGCTTTGGTATGAGTCCAAAATCATGCCTAGAACTCAAGATATGGTCCAATTATTGCAAAGTATTTAGACTCGATTTCAGCTCCTCTATTTTGACTTCAAAGCCCAATATCACCCATTAGACCTCAGAATCTGAAAAAGTGTTCAACATGAAAGTTATAGGGAATTGTCTTAGCTTTCCTACAAGACCAAAATCACATCAAACAGATATTTGCAACTCAAGTTATAGCCAGTTTACTAAACATATCCAAAGAGATAATTAAGGCTAATTAATGCAATAATTTGTTTAATGATCCAATAAGGTTCAATATCATAAAATGTGTCAAAACTAACATAATTAAGCCTGATTGAACCTTAAGAAGCCTAGTGAGAGGTTTATAAAATGTATATAATACAGTGTTATTAAATTCCCCCACACTTAACTTTTGCACTCCTAGGCAAAACACAAAAGATAAAAACCAAAGAAAAAAAATGACACAGACTCAAAAACTAAAAATTCTAAATGATTTAATGACTCAAGAAGAGCAACCAATCATTCAAGAGATCAAAACAGTCATGAGGTAACATTTCTTCACATCTCAAACTAACATGCAAGGAAACTTCAGTTGAAAAGAATGAATCAAGAATGATAGATCCTCACAAAATTCACTCTCAATCTCTCAAGTGTTTAAAAAGGTTAGTATTTCACTTTATTCAACTCGTGAATAATTGCACTACCATAAACTTGCTTATCTTCTACTTCTCTGCTACTTAAAAACAACATATATACACAAATCATGAGGACTTTATTCAAGGTTATAATAGGGTAAAAGTAAATGAGGAGGTAATATAGATAAGACAAGTTAAATACCAAAGAGAATAAAAGAGCACTATGTTACAGTTAGAGTGGAGAAGATGTTTGAGAACATTCAGTCTAACTTTCCCAAGATTTTCTTAATTCCCTCTCTGTTTGTTTCTTTCTCATAAAGAGCAATAACCAATATTTGACTAATGTTTCGTTAAAGATCAATTGGTAAGTTGAATTCATTGTTAGGCTTGAACATTCTCTTTCTATTCCTGTTATTTCCAAGAATCCACTGGCCAGCTCTTTTTTTTTTTTACCGATCTGCACATGCACCCCCACACTTGTTCAAGAACTCATCAAATAACAAAGTCAATGCTCTCTTATTCAAAAAGGTTGGGTTAAAACATGGTTTTTCATTTAATGCACGTAATGAGTTAGAAACAAAGAATGGTCAAATAAGCTCAAAGGGGTTAAACAAGGAAAAATATGCAAGGTTGACTATTTGGTCAAAGTAGTTAATTCAAGAAAATTGCCTCAATCATGTTTATGTATGCATGTGAAAATGTAGCTTCAAATAGAATCAAAGCAAGTTCTAGAGTAATAATTTCATGAGAAAAAATCACACAACAAAGAAGAAAATAGCACAGATGTTTAATCCATTCATCGATGGGTTCAAAATCTCACAAGGCATATATCCATCATTCTCAATCCACAAAAATTTCAACATCCATAACCAAGCATGTGATGTTTAAGAAAGAAGACAATTTACTCAATCATGCAAAATTCCCTGAATCTGAATTGTTACTTCTATACAAACTAGTTATCTACCCAATCTAGATCCGTCTCAAGAGTAAAATTACCTCCACAGTAAAATTTACTCCTTACTCTACCATCCTTAATTGGTTTAGGTTAGAAAATTGCTGACAAACATATAAACACGACAAACATAAACACACTTCCATTATTTTTTTTAAACAATTTTTTTTACACAATTATTCTCACAATAATTATTCACACTATCCTTTCCCCTAACCAGATCACAACATTGTCCTCAATATTAAAATAAAATAGATAAGTAAAGGAAAGAAGATAGTACCTGTTACTGCAATTACTGAAAAGAGAAACCTCACACAAATATAAATAGAAACAAAGTACGACCAAAGATTGAAATTATTTAAACAAATGAAGTGTCTTGACTGGCTTCCTTTTCTTACTGCTTCTCGCAACCTTTCCTTCGGACCACTTCTTGCTCTTTTTTTTTTCAAATCTATACAAGAAAATATATACATGTAGTTGTGATTGTGGCTCACATCTTCCTCTGGTTTTACGTCCAGTAACGGCTTAAACGCCTTCTATGAGTCGAGGATAAGCTTCCCATCCAATTTTCTTATAAATTGGCAAACAGGGTCTTTTTGAGTCAGATTCCCAAGACTGAAGAACAAATTAATGATGTAAACACATGAAATTAAAAACACTAAGCTCTAACTTCACTTGATTCAACAATCTATCATAGACAATAGAATAGTTTTGGGGCCTTCCTTCTAATTAATTTCTAGTCATTCAATTGATGGAGAAAATCAGTAATTAATTTTCATTTAATTCATTGGTCTAAACCTTAACTCTTAAAGGCATGACCCTTACTCTTTGGATTCTCATGGAAAATACCGCAGTTATCCCACACAACCTATAACCTTCATTCCTAGACAATTATAAATCACGGCACTTTATTATTTATGGTCTAGTTTTATGCAAACCTTCTGATTCTACATACACCCACTAGATCAATTTATGAGTGGCCAATTCATAAAAGCATTATGAACCATAATAAGCACTCAAATTAAATAGAAAAGAGTTAATTAGAATTCCAGCCTTAATACATGTCAATTGAATCAAGTTACGTTTTCACCCTAAAAACACACAAAACAAAAGAGAAAAAGAAATAAGAAAAATAAAAATATATACAAAGATGTGGTATAAACCAGTCACCAAATAAATATTTACAAAAACGTAGAATAAACCAACCACCAAATAAAAATTAAAAATGGTGTGATAGAAACCAACCACCAAAAATATATATATAGCAAAGGTGGGGTAATAAACTAACCACCAAATATATATGTATATATATTTACAAGGATAGTAAATATATATATTTACAAAGGTGGGCTAATAAACCAACCACCAACAAAAAAAAATACAAAAAGTAAATTATAGAAAAGTAAAAAGAGAGTTTCCCCCACCAAATTAGTGCGTAAAATAAAAGGGAGAGTTACCCCCACGGAGGTAGTATATATAAAAATTAAAAGGGAGAGTTTCTCCCACTGTACAAGAAAATAAAAGGGAGAATTACCCCCACTGTTAACATGTATAAAAAGTAAAAGGAGAGTTTCCCCTATTAGTATGTGCAAGAAAATAAAAGGAAAAATTATTCCCACTGTACAGAAATTAAACGGGAGAAGTACCCCCACAAAGTACGTCTGTACAAAAAAAAAAGAGATTCTCCCACTAGTTAATATTTACATAAAATAAAAGTATTATTATTTTTATTTTTATTTTCATTTTTATTTTATTTTTTTTGGTCGTGACCACCTTTTTCTCAATTTTCAAAAAAAAGGGGGGACAACCTTGTCCCCATTATTATTATTATTATTATTTTATTTTTTATTGTGGGACCTTTATGTTTTTTTTATTTTTTTTACTATTCACACTATTTACACATTTTTTTTTCATATTATTATTATTATTATATAAACTTTTTTTTACTTTTTTACTATTTTTACTATTCACACTATTCACTCAAATTTTTTTAATGCATTTTCTTTATTTTTTTTACTATTCATACTATTCATGTTACTATTTATATACTATTTATATTACTATTCACACACTATTTACTTTTTATTATGTACAAAAATATTTACACCAGAAATTTATTCTTCAAAAAACAATTCCCAAGAATTTCAATGCGCTTTAGGACTTAAACTTGATGCACAATTTTTCTTGACCAAGTCTAAAACTTGATGCGGGATTAATTGTTGCATTGCAAACCCAAGTGTAGGTTGTCTCAAGTAATAAATTCTCGGGAGTCCTAGGTCAATCCACAGGGAATTGATAAAGAAAAGTTAAGATAAGGTAAATATTTTGTTACTACAGTAAAAAAATATTTACTTGGATAAAAAGATCCACTCTTGGTAAATAAAGTAAAAGTAAGATTAATTCCTTTTTATAACTCAATTGAAATCATGCACAATGAAGATTCCAATCGAAAAATATAACATTAAAAGCCCATCACGTAATTATATTATGTTTTCTTTAATTATTACCACCACTTGTAAATGGGTTAAAACATTCATCAGTCGAAGTCAATCCTTATTGTTTTATAATAAATCAAGAACTCCTCTTTACAAGGGTAGTTTCTAAATTATCAGAAACAAAATATAACACGTATAATAATTACTAGAAAATAAATCATTAAAACAAAAGAGAGGAATAAATCTAACCTTATTTTATTACCAAGAGCTTCACACTTTGACCCAAATAAACTGGAATTTATTTACACATAGACTAGAAAGAAGAAGAAGAGAAAAAGAAAGAGAAAGAAAATTGAAGGGAGACTGAAGAGAGGAGGCTAGACACTGCCCAGAACCTCAACCCTCTCTCTCCCCCGAATTCTCCTCCCCTCGAATGTGTGTTTCAAACATTTGATTGCCTATTTATAGGCAATTTGAAGTGGAGCTACAGTGGAATGCAAATTGCATCTACAGTGAAATGGCAATTTGCATCTACAGGAGGAAACTTAACGATTAAGGATGTTATGTCATCAAAGACATATTATTTTATTTTTTTATTTTTTTAATAATAATTGAGCAAATGTGTACAGCCATGTCTCCTATTTTTTTTCTATTTTTAAGAAAAGTGGTCTTCATGAAAGTTGTAGGCCTGGATATTTGCTTTAAAATGGCTTTGGTCTGAGTCCAAAATCATGCCTAGAACTCAAGATATGGTCCAATTATTGCAGAGTATTTAGACTCGATTTTAGCTCCTCTATTTTGACTTCAAAGCCCAATATCACCCATTAGACCTCAGAATCTGAAAAAGTGTTCAACATGAAAGTTGTAGGGAATTGTCTTAACTTTCCTACAAGACCAAAATCATATCAAACAGATATTCGCAACTCAAGTTATAGCCAGTTTACTAAACATATCCAAAGAGATAATTAAGGCTAATTAATGCAATAATTTGTTTAATGATCCAATAAGGTTCAATATCATAAAATGTGTCAAAACTAACATAATTAAGCCTGATTGAACCTTAAGAAGCCTAGCGAGAGGTTTATAAAATGTATATAATATAGTGTTATTAGCCCCTCCTTCAGAAATACTTAGCAAGGGTACAAGAACTCCTCACGAGCTTCCGAGTGGTAAAAGTGGAGCATATACCCCAGGAACAAAATTCGAGGGCTGATCCTTATCCAAGTTGGCCTGCACCAAGAGCTCGGATAACAACCGTTCAGTGATCTAGGAGACCGTCTCACAACCTTCCATCACCGACATGTCTATCTTCTAGGTTGAAGGGCAAGAACGTACTTGGATAACATCATTGATGGAGTACTTATAGTCCAGTAGCTTTCTCGAGGACCCAAAGAAAGCCTCCAGGTTAAAGAAAGTCACGGTTAATACACCATCTATGATGGATAGTTGTAATGATGTGGGTTTTCTTCACCTCTCCTTAAATGCCTTGCACCAAAAATAGCTAAGTATGTACTAGCTGAAGTCCATGCGGGGAGTTGTGGACACCATCTGGGAGGCACAACTTTAGCCTTAAAGGCACTCAGGGCATGGTACTATTGGTCGACGATGGAAGCAAACTCTCTTGTGCATGTCCAAGTATCTAACAAATGCTAACGACACTTCGACCATTATCATGCTCCACTGAAGGAACTATCCACGACGTCTATATCCTAGCCATTCTATCAATGGGGTATAGATATCCTAGGTTCGTTCCCTCAAGCACCGAGACAGCTGAAGTTTTTGGTAGTGGTCATGGATTGAGGTAGAACCCTTAGTCACCATCAATTTGACTCGAATTCAGAAATTCACTTAGCGCAACATCATTACCAGATTCGGACCTAGAATCCATTGTTATGTATAATGGGACGCAGTTCAAAGATAAGAAGTTCGAAGAACTACTTACCGGATTGAAAGTAAAGCATCATTACAGTGCTGTGGAAAACCCCTGGACAAACGGATAAGCTGAACCCACAAACCGTATGATCGTCCGCGGATTAAAGAGAAGGTGGATAAAGCCAAAGGAAACTGGGCCGAGCAGCTAGACCATGTCTTATGGGCCTACCAGACTATGCCTTACTCCATGATAGATGAAACTCCTTTCAAGCTCATTTATCATTACGAGCTATGATCCCGATAGAGATAGGAGAACCCAACTAGCGTCTTCATAACTTATCACCTGATAATAACCTCAGGTTAATCAGGGAAGACCTGGATCTTCTGGAAGAAAGAAGACATGTTGCTCACATACGCGATGTTACGATTAAGTAGAGAACGACAACCTAGTATAACCTAAAGGTTATTTCATGGAGATTCTAGCCAGGTGAACTAGTCCTCTGCAGGGCTGAGATCGGAGGAAGGAACGCCTCCTAAGGGAAGTTAGCTCCTAACTGGGAAGACCCTTACTGTATCATGATTAGCACTGACAAAAGAGCTTACACCCTAGAGACATTAACGGGCAAACTAGTAAAGAACTTCTGGAACGCAGACAAACTTAGAAAGTACTACAACTAAGTGTCTTCTAAGCCTTAGTCTCCTAGTTTACTTTATGTTTGATCTTCTCCAATCATTAGGGGAGCACATTGTACAGACTTTAGTCCTTTATCTACTCAATAAAACAAGTATTGCAATTTTGATGCATTCACTTAAAAAGTCTTCAAAGGCTCTCATGGCTATTAGGAAATCCGAAGTCATTAAGATAGCCATCACAAGTTGTCTAATATTAAACAGGTTGGCAATAGAAAAATCCCATCTCGAGAAAATTCCAGCACTAAATCGTAAGCATTAAAAGACCCCGGCCAAGGACCGTTAAAAATAAAACTAAAATCACGAGTGGATCTTAAATATCAAAACAAGTGGTAGTAGACCCCGGATAAGGTTTTATTATATCAAAGTCGGAGGATCCTAAATACTAAACCATTAGTAATGGACCCCGGACAAGGTTTTTTACCTTAGGCATGATTCTCAAATGCCAAAAATATTGTGGACATCGGATCCTAAGCCAAGGTTATAATTTTAAATCATGCTCGAATCCTAAAGGGAATCCTAAGCGTTTAATAGTAATAAGCATTAGACCCGGACCACGACTTTCTTTTTCAACTAAATTCCTAAGTCTATAGCAGTTGTTTTAAACAACACAATGGGCGTTGGACCCAAAAATCGATAATAGAAGCCAAAATAAACCAAGCAAAATTGATTAAAATCTCACAAACCTAGGTAATATCACTGTTCATACAAAAATAAAACCCCACGCAAAGGGAAAGAGGAAGAATCAAAATATTCATCTACTCTGCGGTGGAATCTTAACCATGGACCGCGACAGCAAAACCTTCAACACTTGGATTCTCTAGAGCAACACTAGGAAGTACAAGCTATCCATCTTATGCCACCTTCCTAGAATCCAATACATCTAAGGACAGAGTAACCCCGGGATTGAAGAGCTAAACTTAACCATGGACCGCGATAGCAGAACCTTCAACAATTGGATTCTCTAGAGAAACACTAGGAAGTACAAGCTATCCATCCCGTGCCACCTTCCTAGAATCCAATACATCTAAGGATAGGGTAACCTCGGGATTGAAGAGCTGAACTTGCTTAATGGCATTTTGAAATTGCTCCTCCTTGATGTCGATGCAAAGAGTGAGAAGCTGGCTGACATCGCCTTGCAAGGAAGTAACCTTGTCTTCGAGCTATTGGTTCTTAGCGTATAAGCCTTCGTTCTCAGCTTGAAGCATGGCTACATACCTCTTGACTTCTGCCAAGCTAGCCTTCTTTTGCTTCTCAGCATCCTTCAGGGCAGCCACTTCACTTTCCAACTCTCGGGCCCAAGTCTCTGCATTGTTTTTGGCCTTTACGGCCTCTTCCATGGCCCTAAGAACTTAATTTTCACCCTGCTTAGTAGTAGCGGCCCTTACCACTATCTCTTGCTCATGCTCTTCGTAGATTTGCTCCAAATACCGAGTCTCAATAGTAAGACAGAGACCAAAGGTTTCAAACCACAAGAAGGTATCCCTCTTGCTACATTAGGCCAGATGGGTGGTAACTTGCCTATTCAGAAGGTTGAAGTCAATGAACTCACGAGGGTCTGACTCCTCATGATACAGATTGATTGGCCCAGTGATATCTTTAACTACTGCCCTCTTGCCTCGGTCATTCAATTGACTTTCGTCCACTGACTTTCTCTTATGCCTTTCAAGTGATAGGGGAGAGTCCTCCATATGGATAGGTTCTCTCTCCATCATTGGGACCTCAGCTGGCTGGGGTAGAGAAGCCAGAATCACATCGGTGGGGACGTTTGATGACCTAGGTGCATTCCTAGTTCTCAAAGCTTCGAGGATAGCCAGAGCATTTCCGTTCGCCATCTCTGTTAAACTTGCTGCAAAATCAACATAGACAATAAGAAATACTGTCATAAAGCAGCACGAAAAAATATATAAATAAGCATGGACAATGACCTATACTACCTAACACGGCCCAAAGAGTCTCATCATTCAGGGTGTCTAATATATCTTTAGGCCAGATCAAACCGACCTCTCTAACCCACATTTCGAAGAAATCAACACATTCGATTTCTTCATCGTCTAGCTGACTTACTTCCCTCTCGAATGATTGAATGAGAATGCTCTATGCTACCGGGTTCCAGTACAGACTGAATGTTGGCTCCTCGTTTCTATCCAACTAGAAAGGGCGAGTGTTCTCAACCGCCATCAGCTTGAAAAACTTCTTTTTAAAATCTTTGTAAATTTCAAAATACAAAAGAAAGACCTTCCTTCTTACCATGATCGGACTGAAAGCCAGGATTATTAAGGGGTACGAGCACCATGAATAGAATATCGGGTATGGAAGTAGAAAAATGCTCCGTCGGAGCATCGTAGCTCAACCAGCCAGTAAATTCTTTCAAAAGCTATGATGTTTGCCCAACCATTGGGATGAATCTGAGAAGGGGCAACATGAAAAGTCCGGAAGATAACAATGTGAAAATCGTTGAAGGGGAGCCGAAGTCCAAATTTGACAAAGAAGTCCTCGTACATATACATGAAGTGTTCCTCCACTTGTCAGGTTGAACACACTTTTTCGTTCTCCGGGGACAAGACCTTGAATACGTGATCCCTCTCATGCCTCTCAGTCAACTCCAAGTAATCCTTAAGCTTGTTAAGAAACTCCCTAGGTTAGAAACGGGATATCCGGTTAAAGGCGCCATCTGTAACCCAAGGATAGACCAACCCTGGACCTCAGCGAATACGAACCACATTCTTCATAGCCTCTTGGTTCCACAGTTCCTAAACTTCTAGTATCAGGGCGGGCGCTTCAAGTCTTACCACTCTCCTCCTGGCCATTTAAGTTCCTGGAAGACACACAGAGGTCGATGGTCAGAACCAGTTAAGTTCAAAGATTCAGACATGAAAGTGGGTGAACAGAGAAGACTACTCGCACCCACACATTGGCCTCCACACCCACCAAGGCTAAAGCCCTAGAAGGACACCTCTGCCACACGCAGTGCGATGGAAGAGGTGCTCTATAGGGCAACACCGTTGAAAGGAAGGGAAACAATATTCCTACCCTTGTTTGCAGAGAGAAAAGGGAAGCACACTCCATTAAAGGGGTGCACGACCACTCATGAAGAAAGATAAACGCAAATAAGTTAGAGGGAAAGGAATACCTCAAGAAAAAAAGTGGAAGAAAGTGGAAGAAATCAAGCCACCAAAATTATATGTTGAAAAAAGTGTTAGAACCTCCCTCCGCCGCCGTAAAGATCTTCACAAATCTCCTCAGGCCACTAGTTTCAAGAGAGAAATAGCAAAATGAAATAGAGAAAGGTTAAACCCCTATTTATAAAGACTACAGCTAAAGGGTAATTTTGTACGAGTAGTCCGAATTTGAAAAGATACTCATTATGGTGTGTGAAGTACTATACACATCCATTCAACAAGAGCACGCCGCGTGGCCTTCACAACTGTCATAGTAGTTGAGAGAACGGTTACCTAGCAGAGCAAGAGATACACAATCTCAACATAAAAGAGTCCAAAATTTTCTACGGACCCTGGTTAAATATGAAGTGCTTATTTGACGAAGACACCTGAGCCAAAGTCCCCGCAAAGTACAAAAATCCCGAAGCCAAGTATTTAAGCTTCCCACTTCGTTAGTCTTGACTAAGTACTAAGCTGGGGGCAACTTAACATATTACATCAAGGTAAGCGTTAGACTTACTTCAGTAAAAGATAAACAACACGGATTGCAGAAGAAGGAAAAGAGAAGACAAAATAGACTTTAAAATAAGAAATTTTATTGATTATTCTCATTCCATACATCGTCATACATCAAGAAAAAAGGGGAAAGAAAATATTGAGACATGAAATTTATAAGGAAAGAGCAGCCACTAAAGAGCTCGGAGGAAGGAGCAAACATCACCATCACCAGTATCCTGGGTCATGTCACTCCTCAGTTCTTCCGAAACCAACACCGGTCTCTTCCTTGTGAAATAGCTTTGAAAAATTTTGGCAAACCGGAACAGTACACTACTATCGGACTCCGAAACTGCTACCAAATTATTCTTCCCTGCCTCCTTCATAGTGATAATAAAGACCATAATGCACTCTCATATGTTGGACATGACACAACCTTTCATGAAGAGATTATTCCACCAGAACCCTAACCAGTTTCACGATCACTCCAAGTTGCTTCAAATCACAGAGCAGTTTCAATAGTTCCTCATGCATATCCAAATACCCTTAGAGGACCTACCAAAATTGAGGGCGTATCACGTGCTAAGTTCTCAGAAATGAGGAGAATTAGGGGCTTTGTTTCTTCGGTTGTCACCATCCAACATGACAGGTATCACAGATCTCCCCAGCAATAGAACGTAGATCAAATACACCCTTGTATGCTGGGAGAGAAATGTACCTACCGTTAATATGTTAAGAAAGAAAAGTACACAGTAGAAGAATCATTTACGAAGAAGATACATTTTTTTTAAACTTGGGGAAGAACAAAAAGATAGTCTCCACAAGAGGCAAAGTTCTCTATGAATATACAAAGAAGGAAGGAGAAACTATTCTCTAAGAAAAAAGTCATTTCTAGATGGGAACGCAGAAGTAAAGGGAATGCCAACGTCAAATACATACATTCCCTATATATAAAGGGAATGAAGCGTTCTGATTGGTTCCTAGAAAGGAGAACCAGTCGCACCATAAAATCTGCATTCAATGCTCTCCCTTTCCTATTGGTTACGAGAGCAACGGGTGGTTGGGGAACAACACGCAGCTAACGTCCTCCGTTAAAGAATCCTTGATTCCCAATGAGGTCAAAGCGATGTTTTCCAAAGAAAGTCTAGAATGATAGGTTATAAAGGACGTCACTATAAACAAAAAGACCCCGCGAACCACCTACAGTGGCAATAGGAGTTCTAAGGAACAGAAATGTAGGCAAGGATCCATTATGGCTTCCAACCACATATTCCAAGCTCGGGGTATTTTACATTCGACAACGAACCTCGGCCTTAGTGTGAGACACTGCGAAACCTGGCATCAAAGCTAGGGCTTAATCTACCACGTGCCTTGTGATCCCAATAAAACTTATACCTTGACACTCAGGTTCTATCTTTGCACCAAGCTAGGGGCAACTATTCTGGACCGTGATCTGGGATCCCATCCAGTAGGATCAACCTGACACGCGTTACACCGGACTCTGCCATCAATACCCAATTCAGAGCCGTAAACCCATAGAACACGACATTGGGCCGTAGTAATGAAGATCACTAAATCTGCATAGATTCTCATAACTGCCAACCATGATCTTACGAGATTATAGAATCAATAACTGTCTCTAATAGTGGATAATCACTATATCTAAGTTTCTACATTATAAGGATACTCTCCAGTGATAAAAGGAAGACAATCCTTAATAAGAAACTAATCCTAAATACCTGTGTTTAATACTGATCTCATTACGATTTCAATCACGTTCTATAAATACCAGTCTAAGTCAACCTAATCAGGTATCAGTTATCTCACTGCTTAAATCCTATTTATGCACTGTATGGCTTGAGTATTAGAGTCTCTTTTCAGGTACCCATCTCCCTGGTTCGACTTGCTCTATTGTACCTGCGAAAAGAGGAAACCACCACCTACCTGCTTATCTCAGGTACCCTATGAATCAACTTCAGAACAATTGCAAAGTTTGCACAGGGACTCGTCATACTAGTTATAATTGCTTCAATGTTTATAGTAAGCATGGCTAATAAGGACTGGTCCTTTGGTTTGAAGTACACCAACTGGTGGTTCAGATTTGGGAAAGATCAGAACAAAACACTACAACAACCCAAATAGATAGTCATAGGTGGTTCGAAGCAATGGTGTTTCGGCTATAACTACACTGATTAGGCCATAAAAAAATGGTCCATTTCACGTCAATGATACTCTAGGTGAGTTTCTTGAGTTCTCTCTTCATTATTTTCATGTCACGCTTAATTGATGTATACTAATATATCTTCATGAATTTGTGGTGTAGTTTTTAGGTATAATGCTCCAAACGCTACAACTTTCCCACACAACGTGTACTTGTTACAAGATTTCCAGAGCTTCTTGGATTGCGATTTTAAGGGGGCAAAGTTTCTGCCGAATACCACACAAGGTGCACGAGAGGGCCTCCAATTCGTGTTGAAAAGGTCGAAGCCTCACTACTTCGCTTGTGGTGTGCGAAATGGCTTCCATTGCAACAATGGGACCATGAAGTTTGCTGTGAAGCCATTGCCTTCTCCCTTCTGGTAGTGGCCATGAGATAATTGCTGAAACAAGTAGCTAGCTCTCAGAAACACAAGTGTGACTTGTTATAGTTTTCATTTTCTCATGTATGTTTGAAGCGTTTAGCAAATAAAACTATGTTATTTCAGTTTGGTTGATTTTGATCAATCTAATGATACTTTTCAATAATTTAATGCAATCTTATATATTGTTAAAGTTTATAGAGTGAACAAATATTGTAGGAGTTGATTTTTTGTGTTTTGACATGCTAAACAAATGTAACTTTCATATATTGAAAAGCTAGTTGTTTTGATGAATGTTTGGCCTAAATCTATCCTAAATTAACAGGACTTAGCTTCAACCCATGTTAAGTACTAATTACTCACTAAATATTACAGTTAGAAAAATAATCTTTTCTAAAGTTATGGTTGATGTGAAAAAATGAAATATCATTCCACATTAAATCTTGAAATAAAAGGATTTCTATCTTTAATGAAGAAAAAACATAGAATGACATTCCAATTCCAAGTTCAATTTCACTAATAAGAAGAATCTCATTCCTCCAAATAAAAAAAAAGAGAGGAAAATGAGATTGCATTTTTTTGAGGAATTAAATTCAGCAATTTTTACCTATTATACCTTTGATTAATGTACAAGTTGACAAAGATTACATTTTTATATAATCTACTTAACCCTAATCTATCTAAGTTCATCAAATCTCAACGTAATCTTCGAGCTAGCTTTGTGCTACTACTTTTGAAAGGAGAGGAGAAAAGCTTTTGCTCTTGTGTAGGAGATTACAATAATATTATCAAAATTGATGAATAGAATCTTATCCTTATTTTTGTTGTCAAGAAAATTTAATCTTAAATATTTTTTCTTGATTTGATCCTCAACTTTTATTATTAGGAAATATCATAGGCTAACAAAGAGAGCATGAAAGAAGCAGGTTCCTTAAGCTATAAATCTTGTCACCATTAGTGCGAATTCATTCATAATTAATGTTGTTCTATTGTACAATTCCATTGCTTGATCAGTATTTCTAAAGAGCATAATTGGAACTCCCTTTTTTAGTACCAATATATGATTTGGGATTCTAGAACCTTTAATCTCTTGTAAAAATTCAGTTGTAAACCATTCAGATTCAATACCAACATCTTCATCTACTACAAAAATTGAATCTAAACTAAGATATTGTTTTTCTTCTTATGAAAGAATGAATTCTTTGATTTTCTCAACAATTTCAAGGGGTGGAGCAAGAATTGTTATATTCTCAACGAACTTGAAATCTTTGAAATTTGTAACTAAATCAGGATATGCAAAATCAACAATATCTGAAATATGATTGTTAGAATTCAAAATCAAAAGATCTTTAGGGATTTCAATTTAAGCTTCACCATCATTATCATTTCCCAAATTGTCATCGCCAATTTTAATAATTTAATCTACAAAATGGACTTAGTTTCTTATAAGCTGGATATAATAGATGCATATTGTAACCTCATATTCTTAGTGAATCTCAAGATTTTACAGGGATTCCAGAACTTTGATTGATTAACTATTGCCACAACAATATCTTTTTTCTTTGCTTTTGGAATTACTAATAGTAGCAATATTTATCTGAAGTCTCCTCCAAGAACATTTATTTTTCTTCCAAACAGATGTTCAATGCTTTTGAAACTAGTCAATCTCAAGATTTTGCAATGATACCACAACTTTAGTGTATTAGTTGTTGTCACAAAAATATCTTATCTATTTGTTTTTGGAATTTCTAATACCAGTATTATTTGTCTGAAGTATCCTCCAAGAACATTTATTTTTCCTCCAAACAATTATTCAATGCTTTTGTTATTAAAAAACCTTAAAATATCTTCTAAAGTTCTGCCAAATGCCTCAAAAACTTTTTTTTTATAGTTGGTACTTCATCCTAAGGAAATTCAAATAAATCCGCAAAAGAATTCGAAATCCTAAATAAGCAAGTCTTACATTCAAAGAGTCTTGTCGTTTGGGATCCTCGAAGAGAGAAATTAAAATCATATAAACTGACAAACAATTTCCTTGAAGGATTACAATAATGGAAAAAGGTGGAGTGATATATTTTGTTCAGTATAAAAGCTAGGGCATCATAAGAAAACATTTGTTTGAAAAGTCTAGAAACTAAAACATTGCATATGATTTAATAAATAAATATTCAATAAATGACTTTTATCATCATTATCATAGAAGAGTAATAAAAGAATTATATGAGATTTAAAGATTTGAAAAAATATTTTATTTTATAAAAATACATTTCATAAATATTTATATAAGAGGACAACTTACAATTTTTTATATTATTAATTACCTTATAAATTTTACAAAAGTTTAAATTATAATTAACGGTTAAGAATTTTAAAATGAAGATCTAGCAAAAAACTATCTGCTAATTATTAATACACTAAATTCATAAAAGAATTTATTTATAACCTTAATTTGATTAACGATTTTATAACATTTACATACATACATACATACATACATACATACATATATATATATATATATATATATATATATATATATATATATATATATATATAATTAATTAATTAATTCTTTGTAAAAACAAATAGTTGGTACATGAATTATTTGAATAAATGAATTATAATTAAACAGTAAATTGACATAATTAATATAATTCACCTAACCGTTGAAAAAGATAATAATATCAATTAATACAAATTAATAAGACAAATTTAAAAATACAAATTTGATAGTAATAAGACAAATTATACATTTATTAATTAATTTAATGTGAATGCCTTAATTGAATGAATAACATGGGAAAAATTAAAAAAGATAACTATTGGTTTTTAGATTATTAAAAAAATTATCATAAAGTGAAATAAGCTATTAAACATTTATTATTATTGACCTAAACAACATAACCAAAATATAAAAGGACAAATAAATATTACTTTACTCAAATGCACATTAAATGAAATTTAAAAAATAACCATAATCTAATTTTTTAGCAATAACATTATTATTAGTTGCAATTGTTATCTTTTTAGCAATAATATTATTTGTCATTAATTATTCATTATTTTCTATGAATATTCCTTCTTTTTTGTATTGTCCATTTTTTTTTCTTTTAAGATGAACTTCCAAATATTTATTTATTTCTATATTATAATTATTATTTCTAAAAGTTTTAAATTATTTGAATGGTAATATTACTCATAGAAGATAATGAATAATTAGTATGTTAATTTGTTGAGGCAATTAATTAAATGTGCATAAATGACAACAATTAGGAGGAAAATTGGAATTTTAATTTTTTTATTCTTTTATTGTTTGGGTTATTTAAATGTAAATCTTATTAATAAAAGATAGAGAGAAATTAACAAATTAATTAGTTCAGGCAACTAATTAATTATATATAAATTATTTAATAGTAAAAAATGGAATTCAATAAAGGTGAGTTTCGATATTTAAAAGTTTTAATTATATTATTGTTTAAATTTTTTTAATTTAAATTATAATATTATTCATGGAAGATAATTATATGGTAGAGATTCAAAGAAAATAATGAATAAATTAACATATTAAATAGTTGATGCAATTAATTAGTTAGTCATAAATAAATGTCATTCAATTAGGATAGAAAAATGAATTTAAATTATGTTTATTAATTATTTTTGTAATCCCAATTGCCTTTGTGTAAAAATGGCCACGACAAATCATATGTGATAAAAAATGGCCACATAAAATGACATGCGATAAAATATTTGTTATTCTACTTATTATATTTATGTCAAACAAGTAATATACTTTCTTGATAATAAAAAAAATATGTGTCAGAATTCTAAGACATAGTAATTTTTTTTTATATATTATATGATGTTATGATCAAAGTACATGCGAGTTGAAAGTGACCACACGCGGAAAAAAATTTGATGGTCATGAGTTGAAGAAAAAATAATATAACTTCACAGATTCCACATTTCCACGCATTCCCAATTCGTAGTATCCACCATGAGACAAATTGGAAGTTAATTTGGTCGTTTTGCACCACCAAATTATATTTCATGCCTCGCTCTTTCCCTTCACTCACCCTATATAAACACTCATTAACTCCAACCAACAATACCAACCAAATCATAATTTACAGTATACAACGCACTCCCTTGCTTTACTTAGCTGCAACTGAGAAACTAGCACTATACCATGGCTGCAAAGTTTGCACAGGGACTCGTCATACTAGTTATAATTGCTTCAATGTTTGCAGTAAGCATGGCTAACAAGGACTGGTCCTTTGGTTTGAAATACACCAACTGGTGGTCCAGATTTGGGAATCATGAGAACAAAACACATCAACCCAAGAAGATAGTCGTAGGTGGTTCCGAGCATTGGCACTTTGGCTTTAACTACACCGATTGGGCCATAAAAAATGGTCCATTTCACGTTAACGATACTCTAGGTGAGTTTCTTGAGTTCTCCCTTCATTATTTTCATGTCACGCTTAATTGATGTAAACTAATATATCTTCATGAATTTGTGGTATAGTTTTCAAGTATGATGCTCCAAACGCTACAACTTTCCCACACAACGTATACTTGTTGCAAAATTTCCAGAGCTTCTTGGATTGTGATTTTAAGAGGGCTACGTTGCTGGCGAATACCACACAAGGTGCAGGAGAGGGCTTCCAATTCGTGTTGAAGCGGTCGAAGCCTCACTACTTCGCTTGTGGTGTGGAAAATGGCTTCCATTGCAACAATGGGACCATGAAGTTCGCTGTGAAGCCATTGCGTCGTCCCTTCTGGTAGTGACCATGATATAATTGCTGCAACAAGTAGCTAGCTCCCGAAAACACAAGTGCGGCTTGTTGCAGTTTTCATTTTCTCATGTATGTTTGAAGCTTTTAGCAAATAAAACTATGTTATTTCAGTTTGGTTGATTTTGATCAATCTAATGATACTTTTCAATAATTTAATGCAATCTTATATATTGTTAAAGTTTATAAGGCGAACAAATATTGTAGGAGTTGCTTGTTTGTGTTTTGACATGCTAAACAAATGTAACTTTCATATATTGAAAAGCTAGTTGTTTTGATGAATGTTTGGCCTAAATTTTTCCTAAATTACTAGGACTTGGCTTCAGCCAATGTTAAGTACTAATTAGTCACAAAATATTACAGTTAGAAATATAAACTTTTCTAAAGTTATGGTTGATGTGAAAGAATGACATATTATTCTACATTAAATCTTGAAATAAAATGATTTCTATCTTTAATGAAAAAAACAACAATGAATGGCATTCCTATTTTAAGTTAAATTTCACAAATTTTAAGAATCTTATTCCTCCAAAAAAAAAAAAGAGAGAGAGAGAGAGGAGGAAATGAGATTCCATATTTTTTTAAAATTAAATACACAATTTTTACCTATTATACTTTTATTCAATTTACAAGTTGACAAAGATTACATTTTTATATAATCTAATTAACCCTAATCTATCTAACTTCCTCAAATCTCAACCCAATCTTCAAACTAACTATGTGCTACTACTTTTGAAAGGAGAGTAGAGAAGCTTTTGCTCTTGCATAAGAGATTACTATAATATTATCAAAATTGATGAAAAGAATCTTATCCTTATTTTTGTTATCAAGAAAAATTAATCTTAAATATTTTTTCTTGATTTGAACCTCAACTTCATTATTAGGAAATATCATAGGCTAACAAAGAGAATGAAAGAGGGGGGGTCCTCATGCTATAAATCTTGTCACCATTGGTACCAATTCTTTCACAATTAATCTTGTTATATTTCACAATTTTATTGCTTGATCTGTATTTCTAAACAGCATAATTGGAACTCCTTTTTTTAGTACCAATATGTGATTTGGGATTCTAAAACCTCTAATCTCATGTAAAAATTCAGTTGTAAATCATTTAGATTCAATACCAACATCTTCATCTGCTACATAAATTGAATATGAACTAAGATATTGTTTTTCTTCTTATGAAATAATGAATTCTTTGATTTTCTCAACAATTTCAAGGAGTTGAGCAATTACTGTTATATTCTCAAAGAACTTGAAATCTTTCATATTTGCAACTAAATCAGAATATGCAAAATCAACAATATCTGAAATATAATGGGTAGAATTCAAAATCAAAAGATCTTTAGGGATTTCAATTTAAGCTTTACCATCATTATCATTTCCCAAATTACCATCGCCAATGTTAATATTATTACCCAAGTGGCTCCAATACTCAAGAGGGGGTGAATTGAGTAATAAAACTTTTTGCAAATACTTATAAAACAAATTTTGTCGAAGCTAAATATTAAGAAGGATATGAAAATAAAGGAAATAATTAAAAGTTTAAGTGCAGCAAATTAACAGATAAGCAATAATAATGAAATTGTAATAAGTAAAGAGTTAAAGATGAGAAGAACAAATACGATATTTATCCTGGTTCACCCACCAAACCACTTGTGGCCTACGTCCAGTCCTCGAAACACAATTCGAGATTTTTCACTATCAATACAAGCTTAAACATGTGCTTGCAACCGTTACAAACTAGAGTGCTCCTCACATCTTGGGATACCTCACCATTGTGCTTGAGCCTTAACTTTCGGGGATACCTCACCATTACACAAACCTTTAAGGGATACCTCACCATTGTTACAAACCTTTGAAGGATACCTCACACTCGTTATAAACCTTTGAGGGATACATCACCCTCTTTACAAAAGAGCAGAAAATAGATGAAGAGAAACTCTCACAAAGAGTAAATAATACAATTTGAAGCACTAAGAAAGCTCTTTTAAGGATATCTCAAAGTTTTGACGACAAGAGCACATAAAATAATAGAAAATTATAATTCACGTTTTCAAGCAAGCAAGGAATGATTCAAATCTTTTGGTAGCTTGCAAAGATGTCCTACGGATCACTATTTATAGAGACTTGGAAGAAAAAGACCATTTGAATAATTAATTCTCAATTAAATGCAGAATTAACATTGGCCATTTTTTAAAACAAATTCGTGTTTATTCAAATAACCATTAGTGTTATTCGAATAACATTGATATAGAAGCTTCGTAGAAAACCAACAAGATATGAGTTATTTGAATAACAAGATGAGTTATTCGAATAGCTTATTTAAAAAGAAGCTATTCTGAAAACAGGTCTATTTGAATACCTTGATGGTTATTCGAATAGATCATTTAGAAAACCAGATTTTGGAAAGCTTGAAAACATAGATGTATAAAGAATTTAAACTGGTTTATTCGAATACCTCTAGGGGTTATTCGAATACCCCTGAGTCCAAAACAGTTTTGAACACTTTGACGTTTCTAGAAATGGTTTTCAAAAACTTTAAGATCATTCTTTGGATTTGGAATATTAACTTGAAAACATTTTTATCTTTTTGTGCAAAGTCAATGAGATATCCAAGAAGGCTTCGTACAAAAAGACTCTAAATCCTATAGCGATTCTTGCAGGTCTTGGACTTGGTCTTATCATCATCTTCATCATGTTTGTTATCATTAAAACTATTATAATGACCGCTAGCCAATTACAAATATTTCAATCTACAAAGTGGACTTAGTTTCATATAAGTTGGATATAGTAGATGCAAATTGTAACCTCATATTCTTACTTAATCTCAAGACTTTGCAAGGATTCCACAACTTTGATGAATTAATTGTTATCATAATAATATCTTTTCTACTTGCTTTTGGAATTACTAATACTGTCAATATTTATCTGAAGTCTCCTTTAAGAACATTTATTTTTCCTCCAAACAGATGTTCAATGCTTTTGAAACTAGTCAATCTTAGGATTTTGCAGTGATACCACCACTTCGATGTATTAACTGTTGTCACAACAATATCTTATCTACTTACTTTTGGAATTACTAATACCTGTATTATTTGTCTGAAGTATCCCCCAAGAACATTTATTTTTCCTCCAAACAGTTGTTTAATGCTTTTGTCTTTAAAAAACCTCAAAATATCTCCTAAAGTTCTGCCAAATGTTTCAAAAGCCCAATTGTTTATCATTGATGCTTCATCCTAAGGAGATTCAGATAAATCTGCAAAAGGATTCAGAACCCTAAATAGGCAAGCCTCACATTGAAAGAATCTTGTTGTTTGGGATCCTCGAAGGGAGAAATTAAAATTATATGAACTGACAAATATCTTCCTTGAAGGATTATGATAATGGAAACATGTGGAGTGATATATTTCGTTATGTAAAAAAGTTAGAGCAGCATAAGAAGCATTTGTTTGAAAAATCTAGAAACTAAAACATTGCAGATGATTTAATAAATAAATATTCAATAAATGACTTCTATCATCATTATCAGAAAAAAGTAATAAAAGTAATATTTAAAATTTAAAAATTTGAAAAAAATATTTTATTTTATAAAAATACATTTCATATATATTCATATATGAGGACAACTTACAAATTATAAATTACCTTATGTATCTTACAAAAGTTTAAATTATAATTAACAGTTAAGAATTTTAAAATAAAGATCTAGCCAAAAACTACCTACTAATTATTAATACACTAAGTTCATAAAAAATAATTTATAACGTTAATTTGATTAATGATTTTATTAGATTTACGTATATAATTAATTCTTTGTATAAACAAATAGTTGGTGCTTAAATTATTTGAATAAATGAATTATAATTAAACAAAAGATTGACATACTTCATATAATTCACTTAACTATTGAAAAATGATTATAATATCAATTAATACAAAGTAATTAGACAAATTTAAAAATACAAATTTGAATTTAATAAGACAAATTATACATTTATTAATTAATTCAATTTGAATGCCTTAATTGAATGAATAACATGGGAAAAAAATAAAAAGATAATGGTTGGTTTTTTAGATTTTTAAAAAATTATTACAACGTGCAATAAGGTATTAAACATTTATTATTAATGGCTTAAACAACATAACCATAATATAAAAGGACAAATAAATATTACTTTACTCAAATACACATTAAATAAAATTTAAAAAATAACCATAGTCTAATTTGTTGGCAATGACATTATTATTACTTGCAATTATTATCTTTTTAGCAATAATATTTATTGGTCATTAATTATTCATTATTTTCTATGAATATTCCTTTTTTTTTGTATTGTCTACTTTTTTTTAAGATGAACTTCCAAATATTTATTTCTATCTTTCTATATTATATTATTATTATTATTATTTCTAAAACTTTTAAATTATTTGAATGGTAATATTACTCATAGAAGATAATGAATAATTAATATATTAATTCGTTGAGGCAATTAATTAAATGTACATAAATGATAATCAATTAGGAGAAAAATTTGAATTTTAATTCTTTTTATTATTTTATTGTTTGGGTTATTTAAATGTAAATCTTATTAGTAGAAGATAGAAAGAAATTAACAAATTAATTAGTTTAGGCAACTAATTAATTATATATAAATTGTTTAATAGTAAAAAAATGGAATTCATTAAAGGTGAGTTTCAAAATTTAAAAGTTTTAATTATATTGTTATGTAAATTATTTGAATTTGAATTGTAATATTATTTGTAGAAGATAATTTTGGTAGAGATTCATAGAAAATAATGAATAATAATTAACATATTAAATAGCCAATGCAATTAATTGGTTATTAGTTGTCTCAACCGGAATTGCAACAAAATGATCAAAAATGGATTTTTGAAAAATAATAGGATTTTGAAAATAATAAAGTCGCTTCCAATGTTTATTTAAATTGAAAAAATATTAGAAAAATCCTTTAAATAGAAAAACTAATCTTTTAGAAAATGATTTTGGATTCGGGAGACGATTACAGGTAGAGAATGTGTTAGCACCTTACACTGCTGATTCTAGGAACAATACCTTAAGTTATTTGTGTAAATTTTAATAATCTCAAATATATTTATTTTACTTCTTTTAAAAGAACGCATTGTAACTATAAAAGAAAAGAAACAAACAACTTATGAAAATTAATTTTGGGTTGACAGAAATGAATTTCCACTCCTACGTATCTCCTGGTATAGTGGGGAACTCAAAGCCATGTAGTTCTTTAGAAAAATAATTGGGAGTTAGTTGTTTTTAATTTTGAAAAGATTTTTGTTTTGAAATTTTATTTGGTTTCTTTTATGTTTCAAAAAAACATAAATTGTCAAGTTATCACAACTTAGATGATTTTAAAAGTTATAGGATTAACAAGTTATTGTAGCTCCGCTTTATTTTTTCTCAATAAGGTTCAATTATTTTATTATTTTTTATTTCACATTTTTATCATTTTGTAATTTTTGTTTTTTATTTTTTTACTTTCCAAAAAAAAACAAACAAACAAACAAACTAAAAAAAAAAAAGGTTTCAGCTTACTAACTAAAAGAAACTTGGCCCACTAAAAGAAACTTAACCCACTAAACCTATTAGTGTAAGCCCATCTCCCTAACACTAACCTAAAGAAACAAAAAAGGAAAAAAAAATCATCAGAATTTTTCTCACGTGCTAAGCCCATCAGTAAGTCATTTTCTTAAAAGAGAAAGAGACATTTAGTCTCTGAACTGTAAAACAAAACAAAGGAAAAAAATGGGGTTTGAGGGTGCCAACCACATAAAAATGGCAGGGATGAAGGTCAATGGTGCTTGGTTCGAGGTTGGCTTGTGGTGGCTCTGGCAGAGGGCAACAACGGTTCTGGGTGGAGGCGCGATGAGGTGGTCCTAGGCTCGCAATGGAGGACGACAGTGTGTGGGTTCTGGGTCACGATGGTACGACGTTTTTGGGCTTGTGGGTTCTAGGTCACGGTAGCACGCGAAACATGTAACGTCCTAATATTACTACTAATGACATATTCAGAATTATGCATTAGCAATCATATTAGAGTAGCTCACTTAAATCAATATCAAATTTTTCTGAAGAAATATACTTTTATTATACAAAATATGAGCATGAAGCGAAAGTACATATTACATAACAATATAACTGTGTCATATACAAATGGTACATCAAGGTACATCAAAATATATCAAATACATCATATGCCTCTAAGGCACAAAAATGGTGTACAACTATCTATATTAATCAAATAAAAAAGAAGTAAAAGATCTAAAAGATCAAGTTCTTCTTCTCCTTTATAGTTTGCTCGGGGACCTCCTAGAATCATTATGGAAATCAAAGAATTGGGTTGAGAATTTCACAATTCTCAGCAATATTTATAAGAATGTGTCATCATAATCATTCCAATTGTTTCAGGGAAAATCATTTCAAATCATTAGTATATAAGTAGAAAGGTGGCTAAAGCCAAATTAAGTCCTTTCTCTTCCCAAAATAGATGTTCATTTTATATCATTTACCAAAAATCCTTTGAGTAATCAAATCAATCATCAAATCTTATCCAAATCTCAAAATCATATTCAAAAAATCCATTCAAGATAAACTTATGCAATAAGCTATCTCATAATGGTCATCTATCAATCATTATCATCAATCATAAATAAATCATCAATAATCTTTTTATCAAAGTGGTGTGGAGGGAATTATTCATCCTCACAATACTGTTCACTTGGTAGTAGTATGCTTTTAGGTTAGTGTACTTCAACTTATTTATGACAATCTATTTGCCACACAGAGCTACTCTGAGTAACCCACATCAATCCACAACTTATGAGGGAATTATCCGTCCTCATTCTAGAGTTATAAGTAGTGAGAGAATTATCCATTCTCAACTACTTTGATAGGGAGGGTATCATCCTTCCTCACACTATCTCTAATCTAGGAATACCTCAAGTGGAGAGGGAATTATCTGTCCTCAACTACAATTCATCCATGGAGAGCACAGATAAAGAGGGAGGAAATTATTTGTCTTCAACCTCAATTACTCAGGTGGTAAGGGAATGTTCATCCTCAACCACCATTTCCAAGTCTCATCCTAGGACCAAGTATATCCTAGATAATGGGTACTCATAAAAATTAATCATCATTTTAATCATCATTCTCATTATGCATAGAATAAAATGTTTCATCATATTATCTCATATCATAGCATAAACATCAATGTCTAATCAATCATGCAATAGAATAACCCATCATAGTATTTCATGTCATGGCATCATGCTTTTCATAACTCAAAAGTAATCAATTCTTCTATGAAAATCCCCTACTAGTATCTTAACATTATTCAAAAAGCATATAAAAACAATTCTAACAAGTAGGAGACTCCATTTTATCAAAATAATCATTTTGGAAAAAATTGCTTTGGGCGCCTAAGTGCCCATTCTCTAGCACCTAGGCGCTAGGATGGCAGAGATCTGCCCAGTTCATTCTGGTTGTTGGCGCGTAGGCGGTGAACTTTGGGCGCTCAGGCGCCCAGAGACGTTGCTCTATTTCTCACAGGCACTAGTGCTCAGCTCTGGCGCTCAAGCATTACATAGGCGCTCTACACTAGGCCCCTAGGTGCCCTATGCGTATTTTGAAACATCAAGTTTCTGGGTTTTAGGCACCTAGGCACCCAACTTCTAGTGCCTAGGTGCTAGTGCACTAGAAGGCAAAACTCTGATACTTTGGTTTTCAAACCAGAATCAAAGCCAAGCCAAACCAAAATTCATCAACAATAACATCAAATGCATCATATTCAAGCATCCAAAACACTTTTAAAATAACAAATCAAATGTGGGTTTCGACCCATTTTCAAATCTTAAAGTTCTTTAAGAATCAAAATCAAGGTTGGAATCTTTAGCTCATATTCAAGACATAAGAGTATCATCTTTGTTTATCATCTCAAAACCTCAACAAAAATCATCAATCCATCATTCTCAAATAGGAGAAAAAGATAACAAAGTTAAGAAAACCCCTACCTCAACTTGTCACCTTCCTCTTCCCTTTTTCCTTTTATCCTTCTTGGTTGCTTCCTTTTTCTCTTTCACTTGTTTCTATCTTGTTTGTCTTGCTCCTTTTTTTCTCTTCTACTAGGCATGAGGTTGAGAGAATAGAGAGCGAGTGAGAGTGAAAAGTGAGATAGTGGAGAATGAGATGATAAAAACGTGAATGAGTGGCGAGAGAGAGGAGGAAAAAGCAACAAATATCTAATATTAGGTGAGTTGCATCAGAATAAAATAGTGAAAGATGTGGGAAAGCTTTCCAAAAATGAAATCCAACTGATAAGCTTTCATATGCTAAGAATACTTTAGTCTTTCAGAAATAAATTTTCTAACATTCATAGGTATCATAGAAAATTCTAGGATTTCATTCTATTTTCTATATTAATATTCCATCACTTTTCTTATACTATAATATCAATCTATAAGCTTCATTATTCTTTCTTGGGTTTAATTAAAACTATGGAATTGAATAAGAAGCTTTCAGATATCAATTTTAATTGTTCATAACTTAGAAATAAATCTTCTTGAATTATTTCTATTTTCTCTGTCATTTTCACAAAAGTTCAAATTTTAAAGGAGTCATTTCTCACATTTAGTGTTATAGATTTATGCTCAAACAACACCAGTTAGTTACCAGAATTAACTAATGTCTTATACCAGTATTATTGAGCTTCTATAACCTTGATTAAGTCCATTAGGTTAGAGAGAATGTTACAGAATAGGGCAACAGAGTGATGGCTCTACGTGGTTGGATGAAGCTCATGGTGGAGGATGGATGTCTGTGGGATCTGGGTCGCGGTGGTGCGGGGCTAAGATTCGCAATGGCTGGTGCTACAGCTTCGGGTTTCTTCACCGACGTGTTGATGGGTAGCGCTGGCAAGGTGATTTTGGGTTGCTGAATGGTGGTTGTACGTTTGTGGCGGTTCAGTAGGTTTGTGTCTCTAAGGTCCTGGGTTGGATGGGTTTTGTTTCTGACTTGATTTGGGAAATTTGTTAGGCTAAAGTTTAAGGACGATTGAAGGGGTAAAAAGTGCTCTGGTTTGTGATGATCGTTCGATGGAAGTGTGGGACTTGGGTTGCGATGGATTGGGGTTGTGGTTTCTTCAAAGATCTAGGTTGTTGTGTGATTTGGTGAAGGTTGATGGTGATGGCAAGTGGTTCTGGTTGTTATAACGGAGGAAGGTGGATGACATTGGGTTGTGGCATAGTGGTAAGGATGAGAGTGCAAGCTATCTAGATGGTGGTAGAGTTTTTGAATTTGAGTTGTTGGTGGGTTGTTCTTGCTGCGTAAGGTGCTTGGGATGAATATGTGGTGGTTATTAATGGGTTGTGTTGCAGGGGTTGATGATGAAGGAAGTCTTGGGGGTGGCTGGTGGATTTAGTATTAGGCAAAGGCAAAAGGTTGTTGAAGAAAAATAATGGTGTTGGACGTGCGTTGGCTTAATGTGTAAGTATGAATCTCTATTTTGCTACTTGTCTACTTGGGGGTTTATAGGGTTGAATTTTTATTCTTCTAGCAAGAAAATTTCCTTGATTCCTTGGTGATTGAAAAACAAATGAAGGAAGAAAATCTTGTCAGGTATTTCAATCAAAACCAAAAAAGAAAGTTGTCATTCCAATTAGTGTAGATGATGCGTTGATTGGGTGTGCAAGCTGCTTGATGTCTACGATTTTGAGGGTGATGGTGGCTAGGGTTCTTGGGGTTAGGCAGCAGCAAGAATGAGTGTTGGGTAGAGAAAGAAATTGGGTCATGCGTTGACTCATAGCTTTTTTTTTGTAATTTTATAAGTTTTATTTTATTATTTTTTCTTTATTTATTCTTAAAAACAAATTTATTTATTCGATGTTTTTTTTAAATCTAGACTAAAGTAGGTTGTATGTTTGGGCCTAAGGAAAATTTGGATCAAAACAAAAGATCAGGCAAAATAAATTTTGTTTTAACAAAAGGTTTTAATGACTCGAACAAAAATAGATATTCAGACCTTGATAAAAATAAAAATAAAAATAAAAATTTTATGAACAAAATTACGTATCAATAGCTACTCCTATTTACTTTATATTTAAACTAAATGGAAAGCAAATGAATTAATTCAATTTTGTCTATGAAACTTTTCCTTTCCCTTTTTTTTTCTTCTTCTTTTTAAGTGTATAGAGTGTGCAGATCAATGCAAAATGCAACGGGCATTAAAACAAGGTAAAAAACGTGGGGTATGAGGACTCCAAAAGGTAAAAACCATGGATATATGGATCCAAAGACTTAAAGGAATAGGGTATAAGGACCCAGAAACTTAAAGACAATGGATACAGAGACCCATTGAAGCTTGATAGAAAGGTAAAAAGCTTACGGAGTCAGGTATCCACTGAAGTTTGACAGGAACAAGGTAAAAAGCTTACGGAGTTAGGTATCCACCAAAGCTTAATAGAAAACTTAAAGACAGAAAGATAAAAAGCTTGCAGAATCAGGTATCCACATAAGCTTAACAGGAAACTTACAGGTAGAAAGGTAAAAAGCCTGTGGAGTCGGGTATTCACTGAATCTTAATAGAAAACTTAAAGCAAAAAGGTAAAAAGCTTGCGAAGTCGGGCATTCATCGAAGCTTAACAAAAAACTTAAAGCAAAAAGCTTGCAGAGTCGGGTATATGTCGAAGCTTAACACAAAACTTAAAGCAGAAAGGTAAAAGCTTGCAGAGTTGGGTATCCACTGAAGTTTGGTAGAAAACTCAAAGCAGAAAAGGTAAAAGCTTGCAGAGTCAGGTATCCGCTGAAGCTTGACAGAAAACTTATAATAGAAAAGGTAAAAAGCTTGCAGAGTCATATATCCGCTGAAGCTTGGCAGAAAACCAAAAACAGAAAAGATAAAAAGCTTGTGGAGTCGGGTATCCACTGAAGCTTAATAGAAAACTTAAAGCAAAAATGTTAAAAAGCTTGTGGAGTTGAGTATTTGCTAAAGCTTGGCAGAAAACTTAAAGCAGAAAAGTAAAAAGCTTGCGGAGTCAGGTATTTGCTGAAGCTTGATAGAAAACTTAAAGGCAAAAAGGTAAAAAACTTGCAGTGTCAGGTATCCTCCAAAACTTAACAAAAAACTTAAAGTAAAAAAGAAACAGCTTGTGGAGTCAGGTATCCGCCGAAGCTTTGCAGAAAGGTAAAAAGCTTGCGGAGTCAGGTAACCACTGAAGCTTAACATAAAACTTAAAGCAAAGAGGTTAAAAAGCTTGTAGAGTTAGGTATTTGTCAAAACTTGACAAAAAACTTAAAGCAGAAAAGTAAAAAGCTTGTGTAGTCGGGTATTCACCGAAACTTGACAAAAAACTTAAAGGCAATGAGTGTGAGGACCTAGGAACTAAAAAGAAATGATGTTGATTTTGTAAATGCATGTGATGCTAGAGATGATGCATGATACAGTGCATGTCTTACTGTAAAAATTCTCATGAACAAATTGGGTAAACAATTTTAACACATCAGAGTTTTAATTGAGTCACTCTTGGTTCAAAAACTCTTAAGGACTTTTTCCCATAGTAGGATCAAGGCCAAACAGTAACAAAATTCGTTAACTTGCTTTATGATTTGCCTAGTTATTCTTCTTTTTCTCATCAATACTCTCATTGAAAATTTGTTGCATTTCCCATGACCTTTCGAGATTGTTAAAGCAAATTTAAATGCTTTTGCAATATTGTCACATGTTTCACATCTCAATCCAAATCTATCATGAGAAATACATATTGGCTCAACAATAGGTTGCAATGAAAATGGATTATCATTATAGAAAGGAAAAGTAGTACAAAAGGAATTAGAATTGAAAGGTTTACAAAAGAAATGTTATAGTGGAGTTTTTCAACTTTTCCAGTGATGCTCTCTAGGATGATCAGTGCTAATTTTCCATGTATGCAACCTTAAACACCCTTTTGTTTATTTCCAAGAATATGATTTGACATATTGGGAGCATTTCATGACAAGACTTCATATATTCAAACTATCCAAGTTTGGCCCAAATCTCTGTGTATCGAAGCATTTCATGATTTTTTCAGTATAAATTCAGACTGCCCCAGTTTAGCCTCAATAAGCTTAAACTACCCTAGTTTGTGACTTGAGGCAACTCCACTTCTTCGGATGTGTCAGGTACCATTTTTTACCCCAATTTTTTGTTAGGTTGCTCTTTTTGAGTTTTCAACCTTGCGGGTCTCTCTAACTTTTGCCTAAGTTGCCTTTTTAGGTTTTCAGCCTAGCGAGTCACTCTTTTTTTTTTCTTTTTTTTAAGCATAATATATTTTGACTACATCTGAATTTACAGAAAGTGGTAAATTTTCACCATCCATGTTTGTGAGAATCAAGGCCCCTCACGAGAAGGCCTTTTTCACGACATAAAGTCCCTCATAGTTTGGAGACTAGTTTCCTCGATAATCCTTTTGAATAGGAAGAATCTTCTTGAGTACTAGGTCTCCTTGTTGAAATTGTTGAGGATGCACCTTTGTCATATAGGCTTTCATCATTCTCTTTTGGTAAAGTTGGCCATTACATAATGCAGCTAATCTTTTTCCTTCAATGAGGTTCAATTGATCAAGTTGAGTTTGGACCCATTTAGCTTTTTCTAATACTGCTTTTGTAACACCCTCCATAGGACATTACATTTTCGACAAAAAAAATTAAAACCTGAAAATCATTTCATAAAAGCTTTGAGTTATAAAATATGGATTATAAAATTTTCTTTTTATTGACAATATAAACTTACCAAATATATAACTAATATAGAAAATAAATTGAACAGAGATTAATACATTGTGTACTGATACCACATAATATTAAACAACATTTAAAACATAACTTACAGACTCAAGAAACAGTAGTAAACTCAATGACGGGTCCTACTTAATAGCACGGTAACAACACTAACGAAATAAACTCCACATACTTGTTCTGTTCCTCCACCAAACTGCATACTGTCGAAACCTGGAAGATCACTCCTCGACACCGTCACCGACCTCAGAACATTGCTTCCAGTTAAGTTTAGGAAACCCGTTTTGCTTATTACACAAATCTTAACAATACAAACACACAAATGATACAACAAAGAGGTGAGACAATCTACACCATTACCAGCATGGCAACTAAGAAAATGACAATACAACATATATCACAGTTTAATACAATAAAGTATACCATAACATCATAAATAATAACACAATTTAACACGAGAATTGAATACCACGGTATCATAAATAACAACATAATTCAACACATCATATAATATCACAAATAATAATATTATGATGCATGACACAAATGCAAATGCAATATGACCCGTTCCTACTCCATGCAGCTAGACATAGACATCAGAGAGAATGACCAGAAGAGAACTATCACTACCTCAAGCTGCCCAACCAAACTATTACACTGTCAAACGTTGTGTCTATAGCCCACAGTCCAACATTGTGTAGTAGTACACAGTCCAAACACATCGTGCACTACAGACATTGTACTAAACAGTCTCCACAAGATCTCGATTAAGAATAATGTGTGTCGAGATCATTAGTGTGTTGCCAGTTACCATAGCGCAGAGAAGCTACCAACTGTCCATATGTGGAATACTCCGCACACTAATGCCTCCAAGTCCACTCGATGAACCACACTACGCTTATCACCCCGATAACACAATGTAATTCATCTCGTCAATCAATCGCCAATATCAACTAAATTGGCACAATTCTTGATGCATGAATAAGAACTATAATTACCAAATTACCCTTAGTCTCAAAATATTATCATATTTGTAAAAATGCCCTTAATCTCAAAATCCTCAAATATAATACGTCTCCACTTGATAGTACCATATCTCAACATGTCCGGGTCCACCACTTTATCCCGATAGCAAAACTCACTGTTCCAATTAATTGCGTAGAAATTTTATCGCGTTTTCACAATCACGTCACTTTTACAAATGTTTTTAAATCGCGTAAATATATTTTGCTGTTTTTAAAATTGCGTAGTATTTTTAAATCATTTTCTCAATCTCGTAAGATTTTTATATCATTTTCTTAACCAAAAAGCTTTAAAATCTCTATTTTTAAAACTGCGTAAGCTATTTTTAATACTTTTAAACTACGTAGAATATTTTTCTTATGTTATAAATATATTATAAAATGTTCTCTTTTATTTGTCTGTTTCTAACAAATTTTGATAGCATTTTGTCTATAAAATCTATTAAAATTGTGTTTTCTATGTTTTTCCTTTAAAAATTCCTTTGTTTAGTTTATTACTACAAAATACACTTTGAAAATTGTCATTATACTTTAAAACTCAAAGGTAAGTATTTTTCAAGAGTTTTTGTTTATTTTTCTTCCATACCATATTTCTCATAAAAATTAGTTTACTTCTTTAAGTCTTGAAAATCCATTGTAAAGGTATTCTTTTTAGGTTACACATCTAGTCTACACTTAGAAAATAAATTTTGGATTGATTACACATTAAAAAGGCATGTTGGCCGAATTTAACAAAACCTTGGCATTTGATCTTTGGATCATTTTTCCATCTTCAAAATCATTTTGAAATTCATTAATTTACCTTATTCCATTAAATCCTTCCTTTAGAAAATGGTTGAGAACATTTTGGTTCTCTTTTCATGGTGAAGCAGAAAGCTCCATGGTGTGTTCTTTGGAACACTCATGCAATCCTTACATATTATTTACATCCTGCTTTAATAAGCATACATATATCAACACATACAATATATTTTAAAGCTATAAACACACATGCAAAAATAATCAATCACAAATAATGAAAACTTTTAACCAACCACATAAATGAATCCTTATGGATTCTTCACGCACATACAATCCATTTTCTCATCACCACACTTAGTTGATGAGATTAAATCTCCCTCTTACCTCTTGGAGAAACCTCCAAAGCTCCTTGTTTTACTTCTTGTACAAGTCCTTCACCACCAAGAGCTTCTTTAAAAATCAAAGTAAACACACATAATCAATATCTAAAGCTTGAATAAGAAAACCATAGATCAAAACATGGTTTAGAACATGAAAATAAGACAAGTAGTGAAGTTTCCACAAACTCCACCTTAAAACCCTAGAACTTGATCTTAAAGAAAGTCCTTGAAGATGAATGATTTAGAAAAAGTCTCTAACATGAAAGTTGCTTAGAATAAAGTAAGGATTCAAGAAATAAGGTTAGTTGAAATTATTGAAGAGTGGAGGTATGAACTAGGCCTTTTGGCCGTGAGTTTGGTTGAGAGGAAAGTAAGAGTTTTTGTGTTTGGCTTTGAAAGAACTCCTTGAAAATGGATGATCTAGCCTTTGTTTTCAACTAGGAATAGTCTTAGAATGATGAGAAGATTTGAGAAGTAAGGTTAATAGAAATTATTGAAGATGGGAGGGTGTTTTTCTCCACCATGGTCGTGTGCTTGTTCTTTTGAAATGAAGAGAATTTTGTGAATTTGCTTTAGGAAAATGATGAAGATGAGTTATGGAAAAGAAATGAACACTTTCCTATGGCTTCTTACTCTTCAAAACCGTAGCCTCCCCCCCTTGTACACTCAAGAAATGACTAAATTCATTAGCCACCATTTTAGGCTTCAAGAGCCATTGATTAGATCAATGGTTGATATTAGGTAGAAGCTTCCAAATGATATGATCAAATCTAAGCTATTGGATCTCTTCTCCATGAAATCCTAGCCATTATATGCATCTTCAAAAATGGAGGGTCAAGATCTTCTCTACATATTTTCCATCCAATGGTCACAAATTATCCTAGCCATTTTGTAAGACCAATCTCCACCGTACATTAAATCAACGGTGGATATCCAAAGCATTCCTTATTAAGCTTGTCTTTACAACCATTGATTAGATCAGTGGTGAACATCCAATGCTTCTTAACTAAGTTTACTCTCACACCATTGATTAAATTAATGGTGATCATCCAAAGCTTCTTCATTAAGTTTGTTTCTCAACTATTGATTAGATCAATGGTTGATATTCAAAACTAAACCTTCTCATCCAATGGTGCAAATTAAGTCAAGCCCTCTTTGTTGACTAATTCATATTGGCTTAAAAATAATTCAAGCCATCAACGTTGACTGCTTTTCTACACGTAGGTCCTGCAAACTAATTGTGGGTCTCACAAACCAAAAGTGGATCCCACATACTTTTCCTAGTCTATGGTCGTTTTATTTGTACTGACTAATAAAATAATATTATAAAAATATAAATTATTTTATTGTACAGATAAATTCTAAAAATTAAAAGATTAATATTCATATCACTCAGAATTTGGTTTAGTAAGACTCCCGGCTCCGAATAATTAAAATAAGATTTTTCCTGCCCGAAAATTATTATTTTCTTGACTCGGAGTAAATCATACAAAACACTCAAATACAGTTACAAAACAGTCAAATTAATTTTATAACACGTAGAAAACAGAAAACAACACAATTGGGGCAAAATCGTAATTTAGCCCAAAGTTGGGGTGTTTCATCTCTCCCTCAATAATGAAAATTTCGTCCCCGAAATTTTTTGTACCTTAGAAAAGATATTGGTATTGCTCCCTCATTTTATCTTCCAATGATTTGGATAGTCCTTTCGGTCTTACCATCAGTCTGCGGATGATAAGCAAAACTCAAACGTAGCTTAGTCCCCATGGCTTCTTGTAAGCTTTGCCAAAACCTCGATGTAAACCTCAGATATCTATCAGAAATTATACTTGCAGGCACATCGTGAAATCTAACAATTTCACTAATGTACACCTGGGTTAATTGTTCCAACGAATACTTAATATTGATAGGCAAGAAGTGCACTGACTTCGTAAGCCTATCAACTATAACCCATATAGAATCATGACTATAACCCATATAGAATCATGACCCTTTCCTAGTTCTTAGCAATCCGGTAACCAAAGTCTATTGAGGTACTATCCCATTTCCATTTTGGAATAGTTAAAAGCTGTAACATACCGACAATTCTTTGATATTCAACTTTTGTCTTTTGACAAACCAGGCAAAACGCCATATGCTTCGCAACATCTCTCTTCATCCCTAACCACCAAAACATCCGCTTTAAATCTTAATACATCTTAGTCATCCCCGGATGCATACTCAACCTACTAGTATGAACTTCTTCCAAAATTACTTGGTTAAGATAGGGATCATTAGGTATACAAATCCTTCCTTCAAATCTTAAGACTCTATTAGATTCTTCCTCAACCATTGCCTTATGACCTTGCTTCAAAAATTATTTCTCATTCTGCAAAAATGGATCATCTTCTTGTCTTTCTTTGATTTTTCCTCTAGCAAGTCATTCAAAATAGTCACTCTATTTAGATGAATCCTTCATGGTGCCAATTCCACTGACAACCACAAACCTCTAAACTGATTGCTCAATACCTCCTCATTTTATCAGCATGGTAGAAACACTACTTGCCTTACTATTTAAGGCATCTGCCACCACATTCGCCATTCCCGATCCGACAAAATCAGCACTAGTGCAGTCGTCAATCTCTTTTTCAACTCTTAACAACTTGCATCACATTCTTACGTCAAATCAAAAGCTTGACTCTTCCTTGTGAGTTGTGTAAGAGGTCCTACAATCTTAGAGAAACCTTCAGGTAATATCCAACCATTCCAACAAAACTTCGAAAAACATTGCTTGAAATTTCCTTGTCTTCGTACCGCTTCACTCTCCTGCCTTTGTTTCTTAACAGGAAGTGTCTCACAAATCAAGTTTTCTTTTTTCAACAGTACTGTATCTGATACTATGACATGAATTTGAATAGGAATATCATTTCTTACAATTGCAATACATGAAAGAACATTATAAAGGTTAGAAAGAAAAGATAACAAAACTATCCGATGTGTCACCGGGCATATCCAACAAAGAATTTGATGTTGCCCGATTTAAAAGTTTTTCTGGGACACTGAAATTTTATTGAAACAATCTACAGGATATGGTTGAAAGATAACCAATTCATTCTTAAGATCACGTCTATCTCATGAAAGAGGTAGACAATTTAAATTAACAGAAAAGATTGTTTAAGGAACTAGATAGTAACAATGGGTTTGGAAATAAAGGTAGAAATAGATAAGTAAAAAGGTAATGAAGATACTGATAGTTGTAATCAACCAACACAGTCAATTAGCCATAAAAGAATGGGTTTGGACCAAGAATATATTTTCGTAATTGTGACACATGAAAGATATCATGAAGGCATAGAAAGAAAAGATGGTAGAGTCATCTAATATACCACCAAACCTATCCAATGAAGAAATTGATGTGGTCTGATGAATTTAGAAGTGAGCTTTTTAAGTTGAATAATTCAACTGATAAGTCTAACAGAGCATGGATGGTTGGAAAAATACCCAATCCATATTTTTAGATCGCGTCTATTTTGAGAAAGAGGTACACAAATTGAATCAACAGGAAAGATTCAGTCATTTAACAGGCTTAGGATAATTTAAACAACTCAAGCTATCAACCACAAGTTTTAGTAATAAAAGTTGAAATAACCAGGTCAAAAGATAATGAAGACACAAATAACTCTAATTGACCCACACAATTATACGCCATAAAGAAATGAGTTACCCTTGAAATTATATAGTATAGTTAAAGGATCATCTTTTATGACACAACCTTCTTTGTTTAGGTCTTCAATCTGAGATGCTTTTGCTCCACTTGAAGAATCGATGCTCCATTCTACTCAAGATGTCGAAGCACATTCATTTCTAACAGATGACTTTGTCTTGAGTGGAATACACTTTTCAGTAAAATTTACGGGCATCCTACACTTGAAACAGATGATTCCTTTGATTATACAGTCCCTTGTTAGATGATTTTACCCACACTTCTGACATTTTGGTACAGATGTCACGGTTTGACCAAACCTGGTACCACTAGCTCTTCCTCCACGGGATTGCTGCTACTGTTGACTTCCCAATGATCACGAATACGTTTTCCATTGGAATCGCTTGGCCTTATAATTTTTCCTCCTTTGGAACCAATATAGTCCAACGTTACGAAATTTCATATTTTAAGATTCATTTGACTTTGTCTGATTCTTAATCTTGGCTACCGTTTCCTGTTGCTGAGCAATCCTCTGGCCCTGCTATACCGTTCCTTTAGCTGTTCTTTGCACCACTTCTATAGTTGTAGTCATATCATCGCTATCACATCCTGCTTCCACACACGTGCGTCTACCACAAGCCATCGCCTTTCTTCAAAGACGGATGAACCAAAATACAATGGAAACCAAAGCAACCATTTCAAACAAACACTGTCTCCTTTCGGAGTCCAAGCACAGAGAGTCACAACACAAACAAGACAGACCTAACCACAAATCCCAAAAGACTCTAACCGTGCTCTGATACCAACTAATGTAACACCCTCCATAGGACATTACATTTTCGACAAAAAAAATTAAAACCTGAAAATCATTTCATAAAAGCTTTGAGTTATAAAATATGGATTATAAAATTTTATTTTTATTGACAATATAAACTTACTAAATATATAAGTAATATAGAAAATAAATTGAACAGATTAATACACAGTGTACTGATACCACATAATATTAAACAACATTTAAAACATAACTTATAGACTCAAGAAACAGTAGTAAACCCAATGACGGGTCCTACTTAATAGCACGGTAACAACACTAACGAAATAAACTTCACATACTTGTTCTGTTCCTCCACCAAACTGCATACTGTCGAAACCTAGAAGATCACTCCTCGACGTCGTCACCGACCTCAAAACATTGCCTCCAGTTAAGTTTAGGAAACTCGTTTTGCCTATTACACAAATTTTAACAATATAAACACACAAAACGATACAACAAAGAGGTAAGACAATTTACACCATTACCAGCATGGCAAATAAGAAAACGACAATACAACAGATATCATAGTTTAATACAATAAAGCATACCATAACATCATAAATAATAACACAATTTAACACAAGAATTGAATACCACAGTATTATAAATAACAACACAATTCAACACATCATATAATATCACAAATAATAATGTTATGATGTATGACACAAATGCAAATGCAATATGACCTGTTCCTACTCCATGGAGCTAGACACAGACATCATAGAGAATGACCAGAAGAGAACTATCAGTACCTCAGGCTGCCCAACCAAACTATTACACTGTCAAACGTTGTGTCTATAGCCCACAGTCCAACATTGTGTAGTAGTACACAGTCCAAACATGTCGTGCACTACAGGCATTGTACTAAACAGTCTCCACAAGATCTCAACTAAGAATAGTGCGTGTCGAGATCATTAGTGTGTTGCCAGTTACCACAGTGCAGAGGAGCTACCAACTGTCCACATGTGGAATACTCCGCTAACTAATGCCTCCAAGTCCACTCGATGAACCACACTACGCTTATCACACCGATAACACGGTATAATTCATCTCGTCAATCAATCGCCAATATCAACTAAATTGGCACAACTCTTGAAGCATGAATAAGAACTATAATTATCAAATTACCCTTAGTCTCAAAATATTATCATATTTACAAAAACACCCTCAATCTCAAAATCCTCAAATATAGTACATCTCCACTTGACAGTACCATATCTCAACATGTCCGGGTCCATCACTTTGGCCCGACAGCAAAACTCACTGTTCTAATTAATTGCGTAGAAATTTTATCGCGTTTTCATAATCACGTCACTTTTACAAATGTTTTTAAATTGCGTAAATATATTTTGCTGTTTTTAAAATTGCGTAGTATTTTTAAATCATTTTCTCAATCGCGTAAGATTTTTAAATCGTTTTCTTAACCGAAAAGCTTTAAAATCTCTATTTTTAAAACTGCGTAAGCTATTTTTAATACTTTTAAACTATGTAGAATATTTTCCTTACGTTATAAATATATTATAAAACATTCTCTTCTATTTGTCTGTTTCTAACAAATGTTGACAGCATTTTGTCTATAAAATCTATTAAAATTGTGTTTTCTATGTTTTTCCTTTAAAAATTCCTTTGTTTAGTTTATTACTACAAAATACACTTTGAAAATTGTCATTATACTTTAAAACTCAAAGGTAAGTATTTTTCAAGAGTTTTTGTTTTTTTTTCTTCCATACCATATTTCTCATAAAAATTAGTTTACTTCTTTAAGTCTTGAAAATCCATTGCAAAGGTATTCTTTTTAGGTTACACATCTAGTCTACACTTAGAAAATAAATTTTGGATTGATTACACATTAAAAAGGCATGTTGGCCGAATTTAACAAAACCTTGGCATTTGATCTTTGGATCATTTTTCCATCTTCAAAATCATTTTGAAATTCATTAATTTACCTTATTCCATTAAATCTTTCCTTTAGAAAATAGTTGAGAACATTTTGGTTCTCTTTTCATGGTAAAGCCGAAAGCTCCATGGTGTGTTCTTTGGGACACACATGCAATTCTTACATATTATTCACATCCTACTTTAATAAGCATACATCTATCAACACGTACAATATATTTTAAAGCTATAAACACACATACAAAAATAATCAATCACAAATAATGAAAAATTTTAAACCACATAAATGAATCCTTATGGATTCTTCACACACATACAATCTATTTTCTCATCACCACACTTGGTTGATGAGATTAAATCTCCCTCTTACCTCTTGGAGAAACCTCCAAAGCTCCTTGTTTTGCTTCTTATACAAGTCGTTCACCACCAAGAGCTTCTTTAAAAATCAAAGTAAACACACATAATCAATATCTAAAGCTTGAATAAGAAAACCATGGATCAAAACATGGTTTAGAACATGAAAATAAGACAAGTAGTGAAGTTTCCACAAACTCCACCTTAAAACCCTAGAACTTGATCTTGAAGAAAGTCCTTGAAGATGAATGATTTAGAGAAAGTCTCTAACATGAAAGTTGCTTAGAATAAAGTAAGGATTCAAGAAACAAGGTTGGTTGAAATTATTGAAGAGTGGAGGTATGAACTAGGCCTTTTGGTCGTGAGTTTGGTTGAGAGGAAAGTAAGAGTTTTTGTGTTTGGCTTTGAAAGAACTCCTTGAAAATGGATGATCTAGCCTTTGTTTTCAACTAGGAATAGTCTTAGAATGATGAGAAGATTTGAGAAGTAAGGTTAATAGAAATTATTGAAGATGGGAGGGTGTTTTTCTCCACCATGGTCGTGTGCTTGTTCTTGAGAAATGAAGAGAATTTTGTGAATTTGCTTTAGGAAAATGATGAAGATGAGTTATGGAAAAGAAATGAACACTTTCCTATGGCTTCTTACTCTTCAAAACCATAGCCTCCCCCCCCTTGTACACTAAAGAAATGACTAAATTCATTAGCCACCATTTTAGGCTTCAAGAGCCATTGATTAGATCAATGGTTGATATTAGGTAGAAGCTTCCCAATGATATGATCAAATCTAAGCTATTGGATCTCTTCTCCATGAAATCCTAGCCATTAGATGCATCTTCAAAAATGGAGGGTCAAGATCTTCTCTACATACTTTTCATCCAATTGTCACAAATGATCCTAGCCACTTTGTAAGACCAATCTCCACCGTACATTAAATCAACGGTGGATATCCAAAGCATTCCTTATTAAGTTTGTCTTTACAACCATTGATTAGATCAATGGTGAACATCTAATGCTTCCTAACTAAGTTTACTCTCACACCATTGATTAAATTAATGGTGATCATCCAAAGCTTCTTCATTAAGTTTGTTTCTCAACTGTTGATTAGATCAATGGTTGATATTCAAAACTAAACCTTCTCATCCAATTGTGCAAATTAAGTCAAGTCCTCTTTGTTGACTAATTCATATTGGCTTAAAAATAATTCAAGCCATCAACGTTGACTGCTTTTCTACACGTGGGTCCTGCAAACTAATTGTGGGTCTCACAAACCAAAAGTGGATCCCACATACTTTTCCTAGTCTATGGTCGTTTTATTTGTACTGACTAATAAAATAATATTATAAAAATATAAAATTATTTTATTGTACAGATAAATTCTAAAAATTAAAAGATTAATATTCATATCACTTGGAATTGGGTTTAGTAAGATCCCCCAGCTCCGAATAATTAAAATAAGATTTTCCTGTCCCGAAAATTATTATTTTCTTAACTCAGAGTAAATCACACAAAACACTCAAATATAGTTACGAAACAGTCAAATTAATTTCATAACACGCAAAAAACAGAAAACAACATAATTAGGGCCAAAATTATAATTTAGCTAAAAGTTGGGGTGTTAATGCTTCCATCAGCACTCTTAATGATGGGATTTCCACTTCAACAAAGAGAAAAGGGTTGCCCTAGTTGAAGTGCAAATGGACATGCGATAGCCATGCAATGTAAATGGTAGCATTTTGTGCCAATCTTTGTATGTTACAACCATCTGCTGGATAATCTTCTTGATATTCTTATTTGTTGCCTCAACTGCCCCATTCATCTTAGGGTGATAGGGTGAAGAATTATGGTGCTCACTTTTAAAACTCTCACACATCTCCTTCATCATCTTATTGTTTAGATTAGTGGCATCGTCAGTGATAATTTTGCTTGGAAAACCGTAAAATCAACTCCCTCTTGACAAACCTAATCACTACACTCCTGGTCATATTGGCATTAGAAGTAGTTTAGACCCATTTTTTAAAGTAATCAATTGCAACAAGAATGAAGTAATGTCCCTTTGAGGCCTTTAGTTCAATGGGCCCTATGACATCCATGCCCCACATCGAGAATGACCAAGGTGTTGTTAAAACATTCAAAGGTACTGGTGGTGTTTGAACTTTGTCAACATATGTTTGGAATTTATGGCACTTCTTCACATAATTGAAGCTATCAGTTTCCATTGCCAACCAATAATACCCAGCTCTTAGGATCTTCATTTCCATTGCATGTCCATTTGCATGAGTTCCAAAAGAACCTTCATGAACATCTCTGATGATTTTCTCTGCCTCCGTTGCATCAACACATTTTAGTAACACCACATTGTGGTTCCTCTTATAAAGCACTTTTCCATTTAGAAAGAAACCTATTACGAGTCTTATGAAGGTCCTTTTGTCATTTTTTGAAGCATATGGAGGTTACTATATGCTCTTGATAAAGCATTTGATGTCATGATACCATGGTTTCCCATCTAGCTCGACTTCTATAATTTGAGAATATGCCAATTGGTCATGACTTTTTATTTTTATAAGTGGCAAGTCCTTGCCATGGCTTACTTTGAACATTGACGACAATGTGGCTAAAGCATTAGCCAACTGATTATCTTCCTAAGGCACATGATGGAATGTGACTTCATCAAGTTGTTCAATTAACTTCTTGATGTAAGCATGATAAGGAATTAACTTGGCATCTCGAGTTTCCCATTCTCCCTTTAGTTGATGAATGACGAAGGCAGTGTCCCCATATACCTCAAGAAATTTTGCCTTTCATTTTATTGCTACTTGGATTCCCATGGTACAAACTTCATACTTAGCTATATTGTTTGTACAGCCAAAGCACAATTTAGCAATGATTGGAATAAAATTTTTTTAGGGGAAATTAGTATGGCTCCAATTCCATGCCCCAATGAATTAGAAGCTCTGTCTAACAACAAAGTACACTTTTCTTTTTTTGAGGTTTCTTCTTCTCTAAATAAAGCCATTATATCTTCATCAAGGAATTCACACTGCATAGATCTATAATCCTCTATGGGTTGACTGGCCAAGAATTCTATAAGAGCATTACCTTTTGCTACTTTTTGGGTGACATAGATAATTTCATATTCTGATAGAAAAACTTGCCAATGTGTAATCCTCTTCGTGGGAGCAGGCTTTTCAAAGATGTACTTGATTAGGTCCATTTTGGACACTAACCAAGTGGTGTAAGTCAACATGTTTTGCCTGAAACGGTGGGCCGCGCATGCCAAGGCACGACACGTGCATTCTAACAACGAGTATTTTACCTTATAGTTAGTAAACTTCTTACTCAAGTAATAGATGGCATGTTCCTTTCTACCAGTTTTATCGTGTTGCCCCAATACACAACCCGTGGATTCATCCAACACAGTCAAGTACATGATGAGAGACCTTCTTGGCATAGGAGGTACCAAAACTTATGATTTTTGCAGATACTGCTTGATCTTCTCAAATGCTATATGAAAATCTTCATTCCATTATACTATCTGGTTTTTACACAATAACTTGAAAATTGGTTCACACATCGTAGTCAACTAGGATATAAATCTAGCAATATAGTTCAACCTCCCCAAAAACTCATAAAATTCTTTTTTTAGTGTGAGGAACTAGCATCTCTAAGATTGCTCAAACTTTGTCTGGATCAACTTTTATTCTTTTTTAGCTAACCACAAACTCCAAAACCTTGCCCCATTTTACACTGAAAATGCATTTAGCAGGATTCAGTTTGAGTCGAAACCTTCTCAACCGTTCAAAGAGCTTTTGCAAATTATCAACATAGTCTTCTTCTGTTCTAGACTTTACAATCATGTCATCCATGTAAACTTCTATTTCTTTATGCATCATGTCATAGAACAAAGTCATCATTGCCCTTTAATAAGTTGCCCTTACATTTTTCAATCCAAACGACATTACTTTGTAGCAAAATGTTCCTGATAGTGTGATGAATATAGTCTTCTCCATGTCTTCAGGTGCCATCTTAATCTGATTGTATTCTGAGAAACCATCCATGAAGGAGAAAAATGAATGTTAAGCAATGTTGTCCACCAAAACATCAATGTGAGGTAGAGGAAAGTTGTCTTTAAGGCTGACCCTATTCAAATTTCTATAGTCAACGCATATTCATATTTTCCCATCTTTCTTCGGGATAGGGACGATGTTGGCAACCTATTGAGGGTACTTTGCAACAGCGAGGAAGCTTGCATCAAACTGCCTTTTAACCTCTTCTTTAATTTTTAATGACATCTCTAGCTTCATTCGTCTTAACTTTTTCTTTACGGGAGGATATTCCGATTTTAATGGCAATTTATGCTTAACTATGCTAGTATCTACCTAGGCATGTCTTGGTATAACCATGTGAAGATGTCGCAATAATCAGATAAGAGCTTAACTAACTTGCTTCACTCATCTTTTTTCATAGAAGTGTCAAATTTAATTTCATTTTTATCATCCTCCATACCTAAATTAATCACTTCAGTTAACTCTTCTAGGGGTTGAATTTCTTTGGCCTTTTGTTCTATTAATCTCATTAACTTAATAGAGGGTTCCTAATTTTCATCATTATCCTCATCAACATGATTAATGGGATGGTTAAAATCGTATTACAGGGTCTTAGCACTATCATTTTCAAGAGAGTCAATTTCAAATATGCATTTATTGATGTTAACACAAGTAAAAAAAAAAAAAGGTAATGAATAAAGGTTAATGTAATGGTTAGACAAAAACAAAAAAAAATGGTAGGATAATCTGAAAATACATTTATTAATAGTAAATATTAAAACGGAAACATGTGAGTCCATTTTCATAACATATCTTCCTAAAGCCTTGGGCAGAGCTATAGGATTAGCATTACAAAATTACTTTGAATCAATTTCAAAGGTCATAGGAAAATCAACAATCTCCTAATTATTGAGCTCTGCATCTAGGGAACAAGGGTACACCAGGTTGATGTAACACCTCAACTTTTGGTTTAAGTACGATATTATCCTAAATGTGTTGTTTTATGTTTTCTGTGAGTTATTAAATGAATTTGACTGTTTTGTGATTGTATTTGACTGTTGTGTGTGTTTTGCTCTGAGTCAAGAAAATAATAATTTTATGGCCGAAAAAATCTTAATTTAATTATTCGGAGCTAGGGGATCTTACTAAACCCAATTCCGAGTGATACGCGTATCGATCTTTTAATTTTTAGGATTTAACGTTGCAATAAATATATTTTATTTTATTATAATATTATTTTATTGTACAGTACCTACTGTCTTAAAAATAGTAGAATTCTACTCCAAATGGACCATGCACTCGAAAAAGTCTGTGGGACCCATATTTGGAGAATCAGTCAACGTTTCTGGCTAGATTTAATCTTAAGCCAGTGAGATCTAGTCAACAATAATGGCTTGAAGTTTTGAACCAATAGGATTTTGGTCCACAAAAGTGGTTGGACTTGTTAATTTATGACTAGAAAGCTTAACCAAGTTAGCTTAGACCTAACTAAGTTAGTATAGGAAGCTTATGTAGTAACTAAATGAAGTAAACTTAGTTAGCTACACCTTAGAGTTCTAGTTAAAGAAGGTTCTAATAATATCAAGACAAAGGCTAGTTATCCTAAGTAACTAGATAGTTAGACAAGTAACTAAATAAACTAGCTAAATGGACTTAAGTCTAACTAGATTGCATAAATGAACACAAACCTAGTTTGCTCTCCCTTGGAGCAATTCGGCCAAGGCTCTTCAAGAAGGATCAAGAAGTGCTTAGTCACTTGATGACTTGATTTCCTACACCAATGAGAAACAAGCTTAGAGACAAAGCCTTTGATATCCACACTAGATCACATCTAAGGTTGTTAGGAGTTAGGAGAAGTCAAGCAAAGTGGCCACCTCCTTTGTGAAGCTCACGGCTATGCATAGGAGTTAGGAGACCATTTTCATCTTTATCTTCATTTTACTATCACTCAAAACCTCTCTCCTCTTTCTACCAAAACCTAAAAACACCATTGTTACTCTGTGAGAGCCATTCAGGCAACACCATAAACCAATATTTCCACTTTTCTAAATTTTCATCTAACCTTCTTTCTCAAATCCAAACATCATTCTAAGAACATCTCTAGTTGAGAGTTCTTTCAAAAAAATTTATCTTGAGCTTGGAAAACCACTTTGAAGATTTTTCCTACAAGGTGAAATTCTTTATTTCTTATTTCTAATTTGATTTCTTAGGTTCTAAGTTATGATTGATCCATGGTTTATGTTTTTCACCTATAGTTATGACTCTTTAAAATTTGTCTGAGTTAAGGATTCTTGGAAGGTTACACGAAATCACTAGGAGGAGTTTAGAAGGAGTTTGTCTTCCCTTAAGGTAAGAGGGAGATTTAACCTCATCAACCTTGTATGGTGATGAGAAAATGGATGTGTTTGTGGTGAAGAATCCATAAGGATTCATTCACTTGGCTGTTTAATGTCTTTCCTATTTTGTGATTGATTATGTGTGTATGCATGTTGATTGGGGTGAAATCCGCACGTGTACGGTTTCGTCGTCAAGTAATAAAATATCGAATCCACAGGGACTATGTTTATGAATACCAATTAATTAATTAATTCAATCAAATTAAACAAAAGAGAATATAATTGTTGAACAAGAACGTAGAAACCAAACAATTAAATAAATAAAAGTTAAGACGCAAAATTGAGAATAAAAATAGCAAATTGTTGAGAAAAGATTTCAGATTTAAGAAAGCTTCCAGGATTGGGGTTAACCACAATGATACAATACTCCTAATTGACAATCCTCTTATTAACACTTGAAATTCAATTGAAGGTGAATTACCCCAAATTAGTTAATGTTCCCTTTCAAGATACAAGAACCGTGCCCAATTAAACCAATTCAAACTCTCGTGGTAATTGAATCTAAATTGAACCCATTACGTTTTTTGGTAATTCATTAATCCTCGAAAGGCTAAACCTACTCTCGTGATTCAAACCTTAAGTTCAATTCTTATAGTTCCGACACCTAGGTTCACCTTTCAGTACGTCCCTAGATATCTATGAGATGCAAATAAGTGGAAGAAATTCACATGAATAATCGCAATAAGGATTGAATCAACAACATTCAAGATTAATAAAAGGGGTAAACAATATCAATTAATCATCATCAATGTATCAAAGGGCATTGCCCAATCCTAGAAACAAAAGGAACTACTCAGACATGGAGAAGAAGAAACCAGAAATCATGTTCCAAGAACATCCAAACCCGTAATCCTAGAGAGAAGAGAGGAAGATGAAGATCAAGAGCCTCCAATGTGCCTCCTTCCAAACCAAATTCGAACCCTAATGTTGTCTTCAGAACATCTATATATACCCCATGGGTTAAAACTGATCCAAACCCATCTGAAAAGAGAAAAACGGACTTAAACAGCTGACGCGTACCCCGAACCACGGCCGTGGTTAAGACCACGGCCAGGCCGTGGTTGTCTCTGTTTAACAATATAGTTGTGTTTCGGACCACGGCCGGGGTGTGGTTCGGACCACGGCCAGGGTGTGGTTCGCCGTGGTCCGGACCATGGCCGGGTGTGGTTGACTACGAACTCTCCTTTTTTACTTTTTCATGCAGTTGTTCGATCCATGGCCGTGGTGCAGACGGGCAGGCCGTGGTTCCCTCTGGAGTGAGCTTTTTGTCCCAAAATGCTACCCTTTAAGCTCCAACTTCAATTGTGCAAGCTTTTCATCCATTTCAAGGCCAATTAAGCACCAATCCTGCACAATAACACCAAAAACACCGCAGTTATCCGAACTAAAGGGAAAAACAAATAAAAAGGGAAATTAAAATGCCTAGAATGTATAAAAATGCATGCAAACACAAGAACAAAATATGATGTTGTTTCACACACATCAAATACCCCCAAGCTTAAGATTTTGCTTGTCCCCAAGCAATAACTAAGACCAAACCAAGAAATGGGATTATGAGACAATAATGAATGAGGAACCCGAGAAAACATCCAACCAAGCAATAGGCAAAGACAAACCAAGAATTAGAGAGGTAATCAAAATCAAGTCCAATTAGAGGCTAAAGTTCTCAAAAATCATGCTCCTCACTAAATTAGGATCACTCCACTAATTACACTCAAAGTGTTTAAGGATGAAGACAATGCGCTCAATATTCCTCAAAGAAAATGCACTTCCATAAGCTTGATAAGAAACCAAATTTCCACTAATAATCAGCATGAATGCAAGAATCAAAAGGTCTTTCAAGGGATATAATAGGGTCATGGGAATGATGTCAGGAAGGATAAAGAAAGGAGGGTATGCACAAAGGGCTAACAACATTTTTAACAAGCACAAGAAACCTAATAGAACATACATGGAGCAAAGACAGTTTTCAATCAAGGCATAATTCCACATTTTCTCCCTTTCTTTTCAAGCTTTCATCTCAAGCTTTTCTTTTATTTTGTTTTCCTTTTTCCTCATTTTTTTTAGAGGGAGAGACCTCATTTTCAAAACACATGATTCCCAATTCAACATTCAAACTCAGATTGCTCCATTCAATATTCTAAATGATCACCGATAATGTATCATCATAGGCATCAAGAAAACAATTATACAATAGGCTCAAAATGGGCAACTAGAGGATGAAAGTGTAACAAATTCAGAAGGCCAGAAAAATACCTAAGATGCCTTAATCACATTCAAGCATGCAAACCAAGATTTCGCCTCAAAATGGTTTCAAATCAAGTTCTAGAGCACAAAATCAATGAGGAGTGATCACTCAACACAAAGAATGGGATGAAAAATCATATAGTGAATAAATCCCATACAGGCTCAAAACTCACTTTTAGAGGTTCAAAAATCAATGAGAAGCACAAATTCAGAGAACATATGCTAATTATCAACTATCAAGAAATCACCTCCACTATCAATTAAAGACAATGCCTGTTGCCTACCACAAGAATCAATAAATTGGGTTCCAAATCAATTATCATCTCAAAATCCCCAAAAGAGAGGGGGACAAGGTTCAACCAAAAAGCAGAAATATAAGATGGTGTGAAAATGCAACAAGAAAATGCAAAATGAGATATGGGAATGCATGATAATGAAGATAAAAATAAAAATGAAAAATAAATACCCCCAAGCTTAGACCTTACATTGTCCCCAATGTAAAAAAATCTAAAACTATGGAAGGAATAAATGAAAAGAACTCACTGTGGTGGTGGAAAAAGGAGATGTGTAGCCATGAACTCGAACATCCTTCTAAAACTCCATTTTTTTTTTTTAGGGCCGACATGACTATATACATCCCCCTACAAAGGCTCAGAACTCGGGAGGCACCAAAGCCGACTCAACAATAGCTAACTAAGAAACAAAAATAAAAAAAAAAAAAATGTTAATCAATAAAAATAAGAAAATAAAGGAAAAGAGATAGAATGTTGGGTTGCCTCCCAAGAAGCGCTAAGTTATAGTCATTAGCTTGACTATGAGTTTGTTCTATGCTTAGGTGATGTCAATAGAGTGGTACTCAGTCCCCACTCCATCTTCATAGTGTTGCACTCTCTGGCCGTTTATCAGAAATGTCTTCTGGCCTTCTATCTTCACCTCAAGCACACTATAGGATAAGACTCGAACAATCTCATATGGCCCAGACCATTTCGACCACAACTTACCTGGACAGAAACGTAGAAGCGAGTTATCAACAAGAACTTTATCCCCTGGTTTAAATTCACGCTTCTTGACACATTTGTCATCCTGCTTCTTTGGTCCTTTCTTGTAGGGCTTGACCTTCTCGAACTTGGAAGCAACCTTAGGCAAGGTCTCCTCTAATACAGCATGAGTCACAGATTCCTGCATACTTGAAAGTACAACTTTGTCCACATCATCAGTAGCATCTATGCGATTACATGAATTAGAGGAATTAAGATTTTTTTCAGAATTGAAAACATTAAAAACTACTTCCTCATTATTCAATCGCAAAGTCAATTTCCCTTCGTGGACATCAATAATTGCCCTTCCAGTGGCGAGGAATGGTCGCCCAAGTATGAGCGGCATTTTAGCATCCGCTTCTATGTCAAGCACAACAAAATCAACGGGTAAAAAAACTTACCCACTCGATAGGAACATCCTCCAAGATGCCTACGGGGTACTTGACGGACCGATCCGCCAACCGAAGTGAAATAGTTGTGGGTTTCACTCACCCACCTCCAACTTCTTGCACACAAAAAGGGGCATAAGACTGACACTAGCCCCCAAGTCACACGAGCTTTATCAAAATTTGTGTCACCAATCAAGCAAGGAATAGAGAAGCTACCTGGATCTTTTAGCTTAGGAGGCAATTTATTTTGAATTAAAGCACTACACTCCTCGATTAAAGCTACGGTCTCATATTCATCAAGTTTTATCTTATTAGACAAAATGTCCTTAAGAAATCTAGCATAGGTAGGCATTTGTTTCAACGCCTCAGTGAAGGGTACATTAATGTACAATTTCTTAAGGACCTCTAGGAACTTCCCAAATTGCATATCTAGCTTGGCCTTAGCCAATCTTTGAGGGAATGGTACAGGGGGTTGGTATGGTTCAGGGGGTACATACCTAGACACCTTTTCATTAGTTTCCTCTTCCTCTAAGGGTTGTGTCTTAGTATCTTTTTCCTCATCCCCCTCATCTTTATCACTCACCTCCTTACCCTTGGGATCCTCTAGGTTCTTACCACTTCTCAAACTAACAGCCATGCAATGTTCATTACCTGGATTCATTTCAGGCTGACCAGGAAATTTACCTTGTTGCCTATGTGAAGTGCCTGCAAGTTGGGCAATCTGAGTTTCTAACAATTTATTATGAATGGCCAAATTTTTAACTTTAGATGACAACTCTCTAATGGCCTCAGTCATAACTTGCCCATGTTGCCTAAACTCCTCATTTTGTTTAGCTTGACTCTCAACAAAATTCTCAAGAAGAGACTCAAGTTTAGAGTTTTGTACCTGTTGGAGTCCAGAAGAGGGTTTAGCACTACCTTGCCCTGCTTGGTGTTGACTATTCCGGTAGGAGAAGTTGGGATGTGACTTCCAACCGGGGTTATAAGTTTGAGAATATGGATCATTCCTCCCCTTTTGGTTGAAGTCATGGAAATTGTGGCATGATTCCACTTGCTCCACCGGTGCACCTTGTGAGGAGCCAATTCCAACTTGGCATTCAACACCTATGTGTCCCTGTGCTCCACAAATCTCACAAAAATTGTTAAAGGCACCTATGACATTTACATGAGCCTTTTCAAGCATGTCAAAACGTTTATTCAAAGAATCAAATTTTGACATAATTAAATCAACTCTGTCTACCTCAAACTTACCTCCCGAGAGTTTTCTCGGGTTATTACCTTTTTCATTTGCCCATTGGTGATGATTTGTGGCAACACTCTCAATGATCTCATAGGCTTCTGTCAGTCTTCTATTCATCAAAGCTCCACCAGCTGCGGAGTCTAGAGACACCTTCGAAGAATATTCCAGCCCATTACAGAAGGTGTGGACAATCAACCATTTTTCTAAACCATGGTGTGGGCAGACTTCCAGCAAAGCCTTATATCTATCCCAAGCTTCCGACATTGATTCACCATCTTTCTGAACAAAGCTTGTGATTTGGGTCCTCAGATGAGCAGTCTTGGATGGTGGAAAAAATTTGTTCAAGAAAGTTTGCTCCAATTGGTCCCAAGAAGTGATGGTCTCAGCGGGAATTGACCTCAACCAAGCCCTAGCTCTATCTCTCAATGATAATGGAAATAGGCGAAGGCGAATAACATCAACAGAGGCACCTTCAATCTTGAGGGTCTCACGAATTCCAAGAACATATCCACATGATCATTTGGGTCCTCGATGGCAATCCTCCAAACCCAGTTACTCATTATCATGGTGAGTAAAGCGGTAGTATGGTGAACTGTCTAGCTTCAATGTCTGGCCGAGCAATTCCGAACGCAAACCCCGAGCATTAGGGGCTGCATACTTTTAAGAGGTCTATTATCGGCAGTGCAGCCATGACAAGCGTTGGCTCAAGTCTATCTCTTGCTCTTTGGCTTTGTTGTCTTCTTCTTCTGCAAAGGGTTCTTTCAATTTCAGGATCAGCTTCTTCAAGAGTCCCAAAACATCTAGTTCTTCGCATAAAAAGGAGAATTACCTGTAGACACTCAAAGTGAAAACAAGAAAGTAGTAAAAATGTTTAAAATAATTAAATTAAAAATTTAACTGATATTCAAGAAGAACACAGTCCCCGGCAACGGCGCCAAAAACTTGATTGGGGTGAAATCCGTAAGTGTACGGTTTCGTCGTCAAGTAATAAAATATCGAATCCACAGGGACTATGTTTATGAATACCAATTAATTAATTAATTCAATTAAATTAAACAAAAGAGAATATAATTGTTGAACAAGAACGTAGAAACTAAACAATTAAATAAATAAAAGTTAAGACGCAAAATTGAGAATAAAAATAGCAAATTGTTGAGAAAAGATTTCAGATTTAAGAAAGCTTCCAGGATTGGGGTTAACCACAATGATACAAGACTCCTAATTGACAATCCTCTTATTAACACTTGAAATTCAATTGAAGGTGAATTACCCCAAATTAGTTAATGTTCCCTTTCAAGATACAAGAACTGTGCCCAATTAAACCAATTCCTACTCGTGGTAATTGAATCTAAATTGAACTCATTACGCTTTTTGGTAATTCATTAATCCTCGAAAGGCTAAACCTACTCTCGTAATTTAAACCTTAAGTTCAATTCTTATAGTTCCACACCTAGGTTCACCTTTCAAGACGTCCCTAGATATCTATGAGATGCAAATAAGTGGCAATTTTTGAAATTCACATGAATAATCGCAATAAGGATTGAATCAACAACATTCAAGATTAATAAAAGGGGTAAACAATATCAATTAATCATCATCAATGTATCAAAGGGCATTGCCCAATCCTAGAAACAAAAGGAACTACTCATACATGGAGAAGAAGAAACAAATCATGTTCCAAGAACATCCAAACCCGTAATCCTAGAGAGAAGAGAGGAAGATGAAGATCAAGAGCCTCCAATGTGCCTCCTTCCAAACCAAATTCGAACCCTAATGTTGTCTTCAGAACATCTATATATACCCCATGGGTTAAAACTGATCCAAACCCATCTGAAAAGAGAAAAACGGACTTAAACAGCTGACGCGTACCCCGAACCACGGCCGTGGTTAAGACCACAGCCAGGCCGTGGTTGTCTCTGTTTAACAACCATAGTCGTGTTTCAGACCACGGCCAGGCCGTGGTCCAGACCATGGCCAGGGTGTGGTTGACTCTGAACTCTCCTTTTTTACTTTTTCATGCACATTCGATCCATGGCCGTGGTGCAGTCCACGGCAGTAAAATGGTTCCTCCTGGAGTGAGCTTTTTGTCCCAAATGCTACCCTTTAAGCTCCAACTTCAATTGTGCAAGCTTTTCATCCATTTCAAGGCCAATTAAGCACCAATCATAACACCAAAAACACCGCAGATTATCCGAACTAAAGGAAAAAATAAATAAAAAGAGAAATTAAAATGCCTAGAATGTATAAAAATGCATGCAAACACAAGAACAAAATATGATGTTGTTTCACACACATCACATGTCTATAGCTTTAAAATATATTGTATGTGTTCATATATGTACGATAATCATGATAGGATGTGAATAACATGTAAAGTTTTGCATGAGCGTTCCAAAGAACACAAGGAAGCTCACGGCTTCACCAAGAAAAAGAGAACCAAAATGTTCTCAACCATTTTCTAAAAGAATGACTTAATTGATTTAAGTGAATCAATAAATTTGAAAATGATTTTGAAGATGGAAAATGATTTAAAGATCACTTGTAAAGAATATGTTGAATTCGGCCAAAATGACATTCAATGTATATTTGATTTCCAAAACTATTTCCTAATGTAGATTAAGTAGTAATTTAAAAAGAATTCAATTTCAATGAATTTTGGAGAATGAAATAAATGAATTTAGTTTTAGAAGACCAAATTTGAGGAATCAATTATAAATAAGAAATAAAGTGAACACTTGAAAAATGTTAACGTAGAGCTCACCTTGAGTTTTGAAGCGCGTTAATAAGTTTCAAGTAGTAAGAAATTTTTAAAGAAAAACGTAAATAATATCATTTAATGAATTTTCTAAATGAAATGCTGTCAAAATTAACTAAAAATGAATAAATAAAGGAGAAAGTTTCAAAATATAATTATAATGTAAGGAAAATATTCTACGTAGTAAAAAAGTATTAAAAATAGCTTACGCGTATTTAAAATGATAATTTTAAGCTACGCGAATGAGAAAACGATTTAAAAATCCTACACGATTAAGAAAAACGATTTAAAAATAATTGTGCGATTTAAAAAACAACAAAAAATATTTATGTGATTTGAAAATGTTTGAAAAAAGTGATGCGATTATGAAAATGCAATAAAATCTTTACGCGACTAAAAGGAATAATGAGTTTTACTATCGGGCCAAAGTGGTGGATCCGGACATGTTGAGAAAAGGTACTATCATGTGGAGACATACTATATTTGGTTTATGCCACTGCTGAGGGCATTTGTGTAATTATGATGATAACGAGGGCATTTGTGTAATTTTTGGTTCATGTTCATACAATGAGAGATGTGTCAATTTGGTTGAAAAATTGGCGATTAGTTAACGAGATAAATCACACTATGTTGTGGGTGTGATATTCATAATGTGGTTCATTGAGTGAACTTGGAGGCATTAGTGTGCAGAGGATTCCACATGTGGATAGTTGGTAGCTCCTCTGGGCCGTGGTAACGGGCAACACACTAATGATCTCGACAAATACTATTCTTAATCAGGATCTTATGGAGATTATCTAGTACAATGCCTGTGGTGCACGACGTATTTGACTGTGTACTACTTACCACGATGTTTTGACTGTGGGCTATTGACATGACATTTGACTGTGAAATAGTTGGTTGGGCAGCTTGAGGCACGAATAGGTTTTCCGAATCATTCTCTCTGATGTCTAGGTTTAGCTCCATGGAGTAGGAATGAGTTGATGTACATTTGCATTTGTGGTCTGCATCATAATGTGCTTATTTAAATTTAGATATTATATTTAATATGATATATTATATATGATGTGATGGTATGCATTATTGTATTTAATTGTGATAACTGTATATATTGTTGTTTTCTGTACTGCCATGCTGGTAATGATGTAGATTGTCTCACATCTTTGTATGCGTTTTCTGTATTACTATTTATGTTCTGTAAAGAGTTTGAGGAAGAGGAGTAGCCTCTAGATATTCAGTACCCTAAGGAGCAGCAGCCGAGTGATCAGGTTGAGGAAGGTGAGCCGTTAGATCACCCATATCAGTTGGATTAATCTTGTGGTTATGGCGTTGCCCGGATTCTTTGGTTTTGTGAAACTTGAGTTTCACGGAGGCTCAGAGGCCTGGTGACTGCGTGAAGATAGAGGATCAGTAGTCTATGTGGGGCGTCTGACTGTGTCCCCACGTAGAAAGTTTGATGGAGAGCCTATTTTTACTACTACTCTGTATTTATATCTTAAGATGCCTTTGACTCTTAGGCGTTACTGAGGAGGACTTTTCATGTGCCTAGCAAGATCAGTAGTGTGTCGACAGCACAGACTCTAGTTCGTAGAGTTGCGAGACATATAGGATTTCTATCATCTGACGATCCATCTGAGGAGGATCCTTCGGAGGGTTAGAAATCTTTGATATGCACTTGGGCATGTTATTGTCTTAGTAATATACTGACTTTGTACTGCTTTATTAAATATTAGTAGTTGTAAATTATTTGTATACTTAAGACAAAATCATATGTCTATTATGGTGTGTGAGAATAGTTTGTTTTACTTTCTGTTTCGTTTTATTTTATCTAATGCTAATATGTATAAAAAGGAAAATTTTACAACTCATATTAATTATGTACCAAATGTTTTATAACTTGGGTAAGATTTTATTTTATTGTATCGAAAATGTGACATCCCCACAAGGGTGTTAATGAGCATCAGGAGAGAGTTGAACTTGGAGAGAGTTGGTTTTGGCATTACATTGAACTTGGTTTCATATAAGTCCCATCAAAAGTCAACTTGGAGAGAGTTGGTTTTGGCATTACATTAAACTTGGTTTCATGTAAGTCCCATCAGAAGTCAACTTGGAGAGAGTTGATTTTGGCATTACATTCAAAGATGAACCATTGTTAATGAGCACTCTGGCCATTATATGATCTTGACATTCACAGAAATATACAATGCCTTGTTGTGCCACATTCCTTCAGCAGGTATCTCATCATTGGTGAAAGTGACATAATTATCAGCAGTAATAATTCTAATAATACTACCTAACTTATCAATTGTGATGTCATGAGAAACATGAGCTTAATTTAGTATCATGGAGATTACACATTATTTTATTATCATTACCCCTTTTCACTTCAACCTGAGCTTATACCATCCCAAATTTGCAGAGTCCTTTAAAAATAACTTTCATTGGGGTTTTGATATCTGTCGCTTGTCTTACGAGCTGTTAGGCAGATAGCTTCTCAATAGCATTGACTCTGGGATTTCCATGATTTAGTAAAGGATTATGACCCACACTAGGAGTATTTGGCTTGAAATTCAACCACTTGGCATTGATTAAGTCTTGCACTTTAAACTTTAGCACTTTGTAATTCTCTATGGAATGACCTGCGACCCTCGCATGATAATCACACTTGGAATTTGGGTCAAATCCTTTTGGGTATGGGGCTTCCACTAGCTTTATCGGGCAATGATACAAGAAAGAGTTACAGAAGAGCTGGGGTAGTAACTCAGTGTAGGTCATAAAGATTGGGTTGAAATGGACAAACTTCATTTCTAGGTTATTTAGTGGTCTTCTTTGGTTTGTGTTTGAGTTTTGGGTCCATGGTTGATCTGGTTAAGGCAGTAAGGTAGGGGGTGTTTGGTGTTGAATGGGGGATGGTATGGTAAGACATTATTGGGTGGTGAGGTTAAAGATATGGAACTTGTGAAATAGTGGCAACATATGGATGGTAAGGTTGGGGATATGGAGTTGGTGAAGTAGTGGGAAAGTATTGTGGTAAGGTACGTAAGGGGTTTTGAAGGATGGTTGAGGGTTCACAGGTGTTTGGTTAAGTTGCCCTTGAGTAATTTTCTTTTGATTAAACATCACTGCATAGGCCTTTCTTTCCATTTTCTTCTTCATCAAGAATTTCTTTACATTGGTTGCCCTGATAGAATTATCACTAATCTTTCCACTTCTTATTCCACTTTCAATCTTTTCTCCATTGATAACAATGTCTAAGAAGTTTGAATACACATTCCCAATTATTCAGTCATAGAAAGGTGATTGAAGGGTATTAATGAACATAACTATCATTTCTTTTTCTAACAACAAGGGTTTCACCTGAGCAATTATTTTTCTCTATTTCTGAGCATACTCATGATCTATTGATTATTTCTATATCTAGAGTACTTTATATTTGACCTAATTGGACTTCATATGTACTTAATTGTCAACTGTTAACTAAGTTTCTAGATATAAAGCTTAATCTGAGTTTTAATGTGAAACTGCACTTAAAGTATGTTTATAAACACTCATAATGACATTGTGTTTTTCAGGAGATCTTTGAGTGTTTGGGTCCATTAGCTTCAAACCAAACTCGATATTCACTTGAGAAGAGAGCCAAAGATTCAAGGAGATCAATATTGCCCCTAGAAGCTAAGATAGAAAAGTGTATGTGAAGAATAAAGGCTGAATATGAAGAAGTTAAGTGACACGGCCTGTGTCCCAAGATTCCAGAGGGGCGTGTCCTTCTCTGGTATCACAAGTTGAATTCAGTTTTGAGCTTATCCTCAGACACGACCCGTGTCATAAGACACGGGATAGGCCGTGTCCCTCTCTGTCCTCCAACTCACTTGAAATCGTGCTGATATACTCAAACACGGGGTAGGTCATGTCTGATGACACGACCGGTATCTTCACATTAGGAAATCAATTTTGAATTTAGACAAAGAGCTAGGTGTCCAAAGTTATAAATAAGATTGTCTAGGGTTCAACAAGGGACTCTTCTGGTCTGTAAGCTACCTAGGAACTGAGAGAGGAAGGTTCAATCAAAGATTGGAGATTCGGGTTCGAATTATCGGAGATTAACTAACCTCGATCATTGGAAACCAGTTTGATTTTTAGTTTTCTTTTGCACTTGTATTCTTGATGATGACTTTCTTTAATTTTTCTTTTGAATTTGAATTTGCCACGTGTGGCTAAATTTCTTATTTAGTTAAGGGAAGATGAAACCCTAGTTTTGATTATGTGAATCTTCCATATACCTTTATATTCAATACATTTATGTTCTTATTCGTATGTTTCTATTCTTAATTCAGTATAAAGGTTTTTATACTTTTTGTCAATTTCAAAAGTGGTAAAACTAGGATTGCTATGTGCGGTTGCGGTGGTATAATTAGTGAAATATATGATCTGAGTAATTCAATCCCGGTGTGTGATTGGACCTTAGTGTGATTGGTTTTCTAAATCTAAATGCAATCATTAATTAGGTGTAAGAGCGGTTCCTTTACAATTAACTAATGATTAGGACTTGATTTGAGTAGTTGCTAAATTAACTAAAACTTAAGAAAAATAAAGAATTAATCTTACAGTCACATGAGAACATAAATGGATATATTGGTATAAAGGATATATAGGTTAGCATGATCATATAAATCTAGTGGTGGATTCCATTTCTTAACCAATACCTTTTAATTAGTAATTCAAATCATACTTATTGTTGTTGCTTTCAATTTAATTCCTTTTTTTATAGTTTTAACAAATAAACCCTATTTTTTACTGTTTATTATTTTTGGAGTTTAAATTAGGATTCAGTTTTTAGCGTCAATTGAATTAGTTCTCTATGGATTGACCCTTGCTAACTGCAACTGGTTACAAGATTTTTATATTTTTGGTAGAACTTGGCAACTGATTTCGATCTTAATTTTAATCATAATCTAGAGGACACCAAATTTTGGAGTCGTTGCTGGGGAACTAATTTTCTAATTGCGCTAGTAAATTGCTTCCTATTTTTCACTCTATTTTTATTCTTATTTTTTTAATATTTTGATTAATTCTTTCTGACTTTTTGCAGGCGTTTATGTCCACTAAAGGATTTGACGAGAAATTGAGGAATCTTGGACGTTATTTTGATCAAATCAATTCATATCCTCAATTTCCCTTCATTCCATCTAATTCCCAATTCACACCAGTTGATATTGAAGCTGCCTGCCATATAGATCTATCAAGTTCTGAAACATCTGAAGAGATATCTGAAGAAGTGGCAATGGCAGAGTCTACTCTAAGAATGATGGGTGCTCTAGACTTGGACCAACAACCTCTGTGTATAGAAATTCTAGAAACTGAGGAGGCATTTGAGTTGAAGTCCGACTTAATCCATCTTTTGCCATCTTTCAATAAATTAGCCAGGAAGGGCCCCAACAAGTACTAGACGGAGATCCATGTGATTTGTTCTAGCATGAAGCCTACAGGAATTCTAGTAGAACAAGTCAAACTAAGAGCCTTTCCGTTCTTTCTGAAAGATTTTGCAAATGAGTGACTATACTATTTACCACCCAAATCCATTAGTTCATGACAGGACATGGATCGAGCTTTCCTAGACAGATATTTCCCTGCTTCAAAGGCCGCAACAATCAAAAAGGAAATTTGTGGCATCCAACAAAGGCACGGGGAATCACTTCATGACTACTAGGAGAGGTTTAAGAGACTGTGTGCTAGTTGCCTTCAACATCAAATTAGTGAGCAACCTTTGATTCAGCATTTCTATGAAGGTTTGCTAGCGATGGACTGCAACATAATTGATGCTGCTAGTGGAGGAGCTTTGATTGATAAGACTCCTCATGAAGTTGGGAACTTAATTTCAAGAACGAACACTTAGTAATTTTTCACAAGGAATGACACTAAAGTGAAGCAGTTAAAGAAATAGAGACATCTAGTTTGCAGCAACAAATGACCCTGTTGACTGCTATGGTTCAGTGTCTAATGGATAATGATAAAGCACCGATTAATGCTTGTGGGATTTGCTGCTCTCCTAGACATCCCACTGATATGTGTCCCACTCTACAAGAGGACAAAAATGATGAGGTAAAGGTAGCAGGGGGATATTTTGGAGCTTCCAAAAATTATAACCCCTACTCTAATACATATAGTCTAGGGTGGAGGGATCATTCTAACTTGAGCTATGGCAAGCAGCACCATAATCAACCTCTAACATATGGACCTCCAAGATTTCAACAGAGGCAAGCACTTTTCCCTTTGAGACAACAAGCTCAAGCTCTAAGGCAGCCTGAACCTTCATTGGAGGAGTTAATGAGACCAATGGCCACTAACAACATTCAGTTTCAACAAGAAACAAAGGCCAGTATAAATAACTTGCAGAATCAAGTGGGGCAATTAGCCACATAAATCAACAAGGTTCAAAGTCAACTTTTTGGAAAACTTCGCTCACAACCATTAATGGATCTAAAGGAAAATGCTAGTGCTGTCATATTGAGAAGTAGGAAGATGTTAGACGAACCTACATCCTCTCCATTGGTCACTGAAGAGAAAGATCCAGAGCCTACGGCGGTAGATAAAGAGGGGCAAAACTCTAAAACCTCTAAGGTAAGTATTCCTGAACCACTTCTTAAGTATGTCACTAAGGCCCCTTTTCCTACCAGATTGGTTAAGAATAAAAAAAGATGAAATGGATAAACAGATCTTAGGGACCTTTAGAAAAGTGGAAGTCAATATTCATTTGTTAGATGCCATTAAGCAAGTACCTAGGTATGCCAAGTTCTTAAAAGAATTATGCACTAACAAAAGGAAGTTAAAAGGTAATGAGAAAATCTAAGTGAGAGCAAATGTTTCAGCTATGATTAAAAAGAAACTCTCAACTAAGTGTAAGGATCCTGACACATTCACCATACCATGCACTATAGGTAACACAAGGTTTGAAAGGGCAATGCTAGATTTAGGTGCATCCATAAATGTCATGCCTTATTCCATTTATGCATCTTTATATCTAGGACCTTTAGAACTAACTGGTGTTATTATACAATTGGTTGATAGATCTAACGCATACCCAAAGGGTGTTGTTGAAGATGTTTTGGTGCAGGTGAATGAATTAGTCTTTCCGGTGAACTTTTATGTGCTGGACATGGAGGAGGATAAGTCCCCCAACTTTGCTCCTATCTTGTTAGGGAAACCATTCTTGAAGACCGCACAAATAAAAATTGATGTGCACTCAGGGACATTAACTATGGAATTTAATGGGAAATTGATCAGATTCAATATTTTTGAGGCTATGAGATACCCGAGTGATATGCACTCTGCCTGTTTGATTAACTCTTTTGATGCTTTTGATTCCTTAATTTTTATAGTTTTTGAGTCTAATCATTCTAATGCCCTTGATATAGTATTGACTCATAGCTTAGATGTACAGGAAGATAAGAGAGATGATGAAGGAGAGCCATGGAGTAAAGACATTCATGATATAGTAGCAGCCTTGCATGAGCTCTCTTCCACTTCAAAAGGACATGAGTTTCGTATGTTGAGCTCCCTATTACTAATGACGCTTCTAAACCTTCTTTTGTGCAGCACTGAAGTTGGAGTTAAAAGAATTACCTGACCACCACAAGTATATTTTCTTGGGAAAGAAGAATACATTTCCAGTGATAATTGCTAAGTCACTCACACAAGAACAAGAGGAGAGATTGGTGGCTATTTTGAAAAAGCATAAGACGACCATTGGTTGGACTATAACAGGCATCAAAGGTATTAGTCCCTCTATTTGCATGCATAAGATCCTAATGGAGGAGGGAGCTAAGCTAGTGAAAGATCCCCAGAGGAGGTTGAATCCTCCTCTGATGGAAATTGTGAAGAAGGAGATACTGAAGCTCCTAAGGGTGGGGGTGATCTACCTTATTTTTGACAGCAAGTGGGTAAGCCCGGTCTAGGTAGTACCAAAGAAATCTAGAATCACTGTGGTAAAAAATGTTGAAAACGAGCTTATTCCCACTTGGTTACAAACAGGGTGACGTGTTTGTATAGACTATAGAAAACTAAATGCTGCCACTAAAAAAAACCACTTTCCCTTGCCTTTTATTGATGAAATGTTGGAGAGATTAGCTGGTCATTCTCACTACTATTTTCTGGATGGATTTCAGGTTATAATCAGATCGCCATTGCTCTAGAAGATCAGGAGAAGACAACTTTCACTTGTCCCTTTGGTACCTTTGCATATAGGCAAATGCCTTTTGGACTTTGCAATGCGACCAGTTGTTGGATTCTCCAATGGGCAAAAGCCCCGAAATGTAATATGAGATACAGAAGAGAGAGAAAGGGAAGAAAATAGAAAAACCCTAGCAAAAAAAATAAAGGCGCTAAAATCCAGTGTTTCCGTAGTGACGCCACCGGGGACCTTTCAAAGATGCATGATAAGCATATTTTCTGATTATCTAGAGAACAAGATAGAGGCCTTCATGGATGATTTTAGTGTGTTCGGGAATGGATTTGAGAATTGTTTAGAAGATTTAAAATTGGTTCTAAAAAGATGCATTGACATTAACCTTGTTTTGAATTAGGAAAAATGTCATTTCACGGTAGAAGAGGGTATAGTGTTAGGTCATGTAATTTCTGCTAGGGGAATCAAGGTTGATAAAGCTAAGGTAGAGCTTGTGCGTTCCTTACCACCGCCCACTAGTGTGCGAGAAATTCGTTCTTTTCTTAGCCATGTAGGGTTCTATCGAAGATTCGTTAAGGACTTCTCCAAGATATCTTTGCCCCTTTGCACACTACTGCAAAAAGATGTTCTATTCCATTTTAATAAAAAGTGTATCGAGGCTTTCACTAAACTCAAGGAATTAATAGCCACAGCGCCTATCATTAGGCCACCAGACTGGGAGATGCCATCCGAGTTAATGTGTAATGCCAGTGACTTCGTGATAGGGGCTGTCCTACGACAGCGAGTTAATATAGTGCCTTATGCCATCTACTATGCATCGATGACTCTAAGTGATGCTCAACTAAATTACTCTACAACTGAAAAAGAACTTCTAGTTATGATTTTTGCTTTAGAAAAATTCAAATCATATCTAATTGGCTTTAAAGTAATTATTTTCTCTGATCATGTAGCTTTGAAGTACTTGTTTATGAAGAAGGAAGCGAAACCTAGATTGCTCCAATGGATTTTGCTGCTCCAAGAGTTTGATTTAGAGATTAAAGACAAGATAGGGAGTGAAAACTTGGTGGCAGATCATTTGAGTAGGTTGGTAACTAAGGAAGAAGATATTTATATCCAAGATAGTTTTTCGGATGAGCATCTCATGACAATCAAGAGTACAATTCATTGGTATGCTGATATTGCTAACTACTTGGCCACCAAGGACTTTCCGGAGGGCTTGAACAAAGCACAATAAGATAAACTGAGGAGTGATTGCAAGTATTACATTTAGGATGATCCTTACATATGGAAGCATTGTGTAGATCAAGTGATTAGGAGGTGTATTCCGGATTCAGAAACACACTCCATACTTTCTTTTTGTCACACTTATACATGTGGAGGACATTTTGGCATGAAGAGGACAACCAACAAAGTGCTCGACAATAGTTTTTATTGGCCTATAATTTTTAAGGATGCTTATGACTTCTGTAAGTCTTATGACTACTGCCAAAGAACAGGTAACATTTGTCCTAGAAATCAAATGCCTCAAACTCTGATAATTTTTGTGGAAATCTTTGATGTTTGGGGCATTGACTTTATGGGACCATTCCCTCCCTTATTTGGTTTCTCCTACATTCTTCTAGCTGCTGATTATGTATCCAAATGGGTAGAAGCTAAGGCAAACAAAATTAATGAGTCTAAAATTGTTGTGGATTTTGTGAAGTCTAACATTTTTCCAGGTTTGGAACTCCAAAGGCCATCATTAGTGATCAAGGGACTCATTTTTGCAGTCGAACATTTGAAGCTCTCTTGAAGAAATATGGTATGGTGCACTGGACTTCTACTCCCTACCATCCACAAACAAAAAATAGGCTGACTGAAGTGTCTAATAGGGAAATCAAGTGCATCCTTGAGAAAATAGTGAATCCAATGTGCAATGATTGAAGTACTAGACTTGGCGATGCGTTATGGGCATATAGGACAACATGTAAAACTCCCATTGGCATGTCTCAATTTTGGTTGGTATATGGGAAGCCCTGTCATTTACCCATGGAGCTGGAGCATCGTTCTTATTGGGCCATCAAGTAAGTTAACATGGATTTGGAAGGTGCGGGAAAATAGTGGAAGCTTCAATTACAAGAATTGGAAGAATTGAGGAATGAGGCTTTTGAGAGTACCCTCACTTATAAGGCCAAAACCAAGGCATTCTATGACCAAATGATCTCCAAGAAGAGCTTTAACAAAGGACAAAGAGTGCTACTATACCAATCTAGACTCAAATTGTTTCCAGGTAAACTACGTTCTAAATGGATTAAACCATTTGAAGTGAATCATGTTTTTCCTTCTGGTGCAGTAGAGATCATGAATGAGGCATCTGGAAAAACATTCAAGGTCAATGGACACTGTCTCAAGCCTTACCATGAGCTTCTAGAAAGTGAAGAAGTGGACGAGATGACCCTTTTCCATCCACATTATGAAGAACACTAAGGAGTGTCACAATGTCGAGCTGAGGACAATAAACCAAGCGCTCATTGGGAGGCAACCCAACCAGATTTGCTTTTTTTTATCCCTTTTATCTTTTGTTTCTTTATTTGCTTAATTAGTTTCATCAGTAACATAGATCTTAATGAATTCCTTGAATAATTGTCCATGAATCTTTGGAAATCCTTATATTTTGGAATGCTGGATTTGTGATTGAATGCATCATTTAAATTCCTTGATGAGTATATAGAGCGATTACAAGAGCTTGGGTGGATGAGAGACTTTGAAAATTGGTCATTTTGTGGGGTGTTCATGTGGTTTTCTGAGTTGTCAAGTCAGTGGAAGACATAGGGGGTGTGTTTCAGGACACACCCCATGTCCCTAGGCAGTTGAAGCCCTCAGTGCTCACAGAGAAGTACAGGGGGTGTCAAGTGACACCGGCTATGTCTCCATGACAAAAGCACCTGTTCCTTCCAGAGGCCAACATAAGCTGGGCCGTGTCAAATGACACGACCCGTGTTTTCGTGGTACTTGGGACCATGTTTCTTTCAGAATAAAACATGGGGTGGGCCGTGTCAAGTGACACGGCCCGTGTTCTCGTGATCAACATCTCCTACCCTTTTCTAGTGGATTACATAGTGTAGGTCGTGTCATATAGCAAGACCTGTGTTCGTGCATCAGACCCCCTCCCAAAAAACCCTCCCTTAGGGTTTTGCTTCCCCCAAATTTCCCCTCACTACTTTGCGTAGCCCCCTTCCTCCACCACCACCGTTTCCTCCTCCCTTTCACCCCCCACACCACCATTACCCATCCCCCTCACCATCTTCCAAACAATATCCACCTTCTCATTCCCCTATTTTTGTCCAAAACCCAACCAACCACCATCCTTCCTCCACTCCTCAACCTCACCATTCTTCCCAATCCACGTCCCATCCCTCCACCAAAACCCACATCCCCTTCACATTTGCAAACCACCACCACCGTAAGACCCACCATCCTAAATTTTTCCTCTCCCGCATTCCTTCCCCCTCTCACGCACCATATCTCTCTTAATTTCTTCTCATTCAATACCATTCACCATGCCTCTATAGAAGTGAATGAAGATGAAACCCAAGAAAGAGGTCCCACCTCCGCCACCTCTGCCACCTCCACGTGTAGAACCTCCTCCTTAGCTACTATTCACCCCATTGATAGGAAAGAGGAGGTTGCCACTAGGTTCTTAGATGTTGACACATTACGAGCTATAGGTTTATATGATAAGGTGTTTATGTTGTTGGGTAGAATAGGTTGGGTCAAGTTTGTAAATTTGCGTAGGCCTACCTATGCTGATTTGACTCGCGAATTTCTTGTAACTTTTGATTGCAAATTATACCTTCTTAGTAATCAAGCTAAGTGGCCTAGTGAGATTACATTTAAATTGTTAGGTTCACCCTATAGATTAGACATTCACCAGTTTAGTGCTATTTTTGGTTTTCCAGTAGGGCATAGTTGTCTTCCCCTTGACTTTAATTTTGAGCATGTTTGGTCTGATTTATTTGTTGCTGATTCAGCTCGTTATGATCCTAAATCCTCTAAGGCCTCCAGACTCCGTTTCCCTGCCCATAGATACCTCCAAAAGTGGTTAGCCAATACTATTTGTGCTAAGGGAGAGTCAGGGAACCCTTAGTAGGCATGTGCTATTTTTTCTTCACTGTATAATCATTAGGGAACCCGTGAATGGAGGTTGTTAGGTGTGTAACCATTTTAAGCATATTAGATCCACTAGTGTTAGACGTATCTTACTTGGTGGTTATGTCACTGTAATTGCTGAGCACTATGGCATTGATTTGGATATATTGGAGAAGGATCTAGTGAGGGGTCCCACTGCTGTTGATGGGTCCATTCTGGTCACTTTGGGCCTGTGTATTCACCAGGATGGTTCTTTACACCTGATTGGAGCAAATGACAATGTTTTACCTCGGAGAGCTCTGACACCTGAGCCACAGGAGCACGATGCTACCTCACCACTCCCGGAGTATGCTCCTCATTTTACTGCGGATGCAAGACCATCATCCACTCGAGCTGCTTCTTTTGATGACGTCCTGGCACGTATTGCTCACCTGGAGTTGGACCATGCCGCCCGATTCCAGAGATTAGATGACTGCTTCCAGCAATTTGATGACCGATTCCAGGCATTGAAGGACTCTACTACTTAGACGATGGATACCATAGATAGCAAATTAGATGCTTTACTTCAGATATTGTTTTATCCCACTCCCCCATCTTGATGTATTCCCCTTGTTATTTTGGGATCCTGATTTGATTTTGACTAGATATTTTGATTTTGTATTAGATCCTCTTTTGGACTCTGAGTGCTGATTACTGATTATGGATTTGAATTCTTAATGTCTTTGCTTATGCACTATTGGTCTCATTGTGTTTATTTTCTCTGCTTTATGCATGCTTTAACATTAGGGACAATGTCTGATTTAAGTGTGGGGGGAGGTAATGCTCTTAATTGCAATTCTAGTAAATATTTTTCCAAAGGGTTCTAAAGTGTTTTGAATGATGAGCAAAAGATCCAACATTTTGATTGAAAATTTGATGAAATTTTAAGCTTGAAGGATTGAACTTTATTAATTTTAAATCTGATAAGTGAGGTCTTGAAAAATTGAAGAGGTTAATTCAAAAGTGATAGATTGAGACCTAGTGAGATTTTGGACCCTGATGTGAATGGCTAATTTTAGGTCATCTTGGTTCTTTATTGTGCGATTTCACTCTTGATTATGTGTGCTTCAGAACTTGGATTGACTCTCTTTTAAGTTGCATATGACCACTGCATATTTTTGAAATGACAAAGGCAATTTTTTCTAATAGCTACTGGCCAAATAGTCATCCTTGCATTTTTATCCATTGTTCACCCCCTTTGAGGCTAATTGACTTCTTATTCCTTTCTTTTTATCAAAGCTTAATCCAAACTTAAAAGCGAAAAATCATTATGCTACCCTACCTTAGGGAGTAGAAGAGCTTAGTGATTGTGTTGGGAATTATTTTTGCATAAGTGTGGGGGAATTTAACAATGTGATGCAAGGTATATTCTTTAAAAAAAAAAAAAAAAGAGCTCAAAAGTGCAAAAGAAAGAAATGAAAAAGAAAATGGTTGGAAAAGTTGATTATTATATGGAGAAAGGTAAGAAAAAGGTGAAGGTTGAAGAATGCTAGGAAATTTTTACTGAAATGATTGAATACATTTTGCCTTTTTGCTCTTTTATTTCCTATGGTCTAACTCTGCTTATGTTTGATGTATCCTACCTTGACCTTGACCCTGTTGCAACCTAATTAAAGACCTTTTGATCTTTGTATGCATGTGGCCTAAGTGGTAGAGAAGTCGAGGCTTGCCAAGCTTATGGTAGGGCATGTTTTCATGAGTAGGTTGAGAGTAAACACAAGCTTAAAACACTTGAGTGAGAGAGTATATCAATGAGAATTTATCATGTTGATTTAACCCTGATTTTTTATTGACTTTAATTGTTGATTTGGATTATCGAGAGAGGAAATTCTAGATTCTTTGAAGAGACAAAGATGTGTAAGTCTTTGCTCATTATTCTGCACTTTCATTCTTATTGGATTTTATATTTTTGCCCATGAGTGCAAAAGGCTAAGTGTGGGGGTATTTGATCGATTGTTTATTTCTATATCTTGAGTGCTTTATGTTTGACCTAATTGGACTTCATATGTACTTAATTGTGAACTTTTAACTGAGTTTCTAGATATGAATCTTAATCAGAGCTTTAGTGTGAAACTGCACTTAAAGTATGTTTATAAACACTCATAATAGCATTATGTTTTTCAGGAGATCTTTGAGTGTTTGAGTCTATTAGCTTCAAACTAAACTCGATATTCACTTGAGAAGAGAGCCAAAGATTCAAGAAGATCAATATTGCCCCTAGAAGTAAACATAGAAGAGTGTACGTGAAGAATAAAGGCTAAATATGAAGAAGTTAAGTGACATGACCCATGTTCCAAGACACCAGGGGGGCCATGTCCTTCTTTGGTATCACAAGTTGAATTTAGTTTTGAGCTTGCCCTCAGACACAGCCTGTGTCATAAGACACAGGGTAGGCCGTGTCCCTCTCTGTCCTCTAACTCAATTGAAATCATGCTGACAGACTCAAACACGAGGTAGGCCATGTCATCAGACACGGCCCGTGTCTTCGAATTAGGAAATCAGTTTTGAATTTAGACGAAGAATTAGGTATCCAAAGTTATAAATAGGATTGCCTAAGGTTCAAAAAAGGACTCTTCTAGTCTGTAAGCTGCCAAAGAACTGAGAGAGGTAGGTTCAATCAAAGATTAGAGATTCAGGTTCAAATTATCGGAGATCAATGACGAGCGCCGAACTCAGTCAAAATTATAACCGAAGTTATTACCTAAACTTGTAGTATAGTGAACAACACCGGATCGTCTCCTCAAGGATCGTAAATGCAATTTAATCAAATCAAGTGAAAGTTAGCAAAAAGGGGGGTTTGACAGTATAAGATCGCACTTAACAAAATTAAAGGAAGAAATAACAATTAAAGAGCAGTCAATTTAGAAACCTATCCAAGATTGGGTGGATTCAATCATAGACCCTACATAGAACACTTGAAGCGCAATTGAATTGTTAATTTGGATCTAACCGAGATCTCTGCATCAAATCCAGAATTCATACTAGACGATCGTCTAGAATTCAATTAACAAGTGATAAACACAAATCCGCTATCGCACCATTCATGAAGATCTATGTTAATTTCAAGTACCGAATTCAATTAACTTGGCACAAATCGGTAACCTAACTTTTTCAATTCGTGATTAATTTAGATCAATCAGTTCTAAGTTTCATCACAAATCTCAATCTTCATTTATGTGATTAGTTTAGATCAATCAGTTCTAAGTTTCATCACAAATCTCAATCTTAAACCAAGATCAATCAGACCAACATAAATAGAATCACCATTCATGCATTCAAGATCAAGAAGAAGAAAAAGAAGAAGAAAGGAGGAATTCAATTACAAATCAAATACAATACATAACCAAGGTCTCAAGAATCCAAACCACAATCTCTTCAAGAGTTCTAAATTGACCGAAAGTAGCTTAGCCCTCCATTACCATGAAGGGGAGCATCAAAATATACAAAACTATGAGAAACTATGAAGAAGCAAGAAGAAACTTAGAGAGAAATGAAGGAGAATTACATCTTGTTCATGATAAATGGTGCCTTTTATAGAAGTCTAAGGTAACAAAATGACAAAGGGAAGTGAGTGGATGAGTGGATGAGTGAGTGGAGTGTTTGAGTGGATGGATTAGTGGGTTGGTTTAGTGGATTGGTTTAGTGGATGAGTGAGTGGAATGGTTAAGTGGTTGAATTAGTGAAAAATGCCAAAGGACTTTTGGTGAGTGGGAAATTATGGACATGAATGGGTGAGTGGATGGATTAGTGGATGGATTAGTGGATGAGTGGGTGGAGTGGTTAAGTGGTTGGATTAGTGTATGAGAGGATGAATGTAACAACCCTTTTTGAAGGATGTCACACATAAAAAAAAATAAAATAAATAGAAATAAAATCTACCCAAGTTGTGGAATATTTGTTAAAATTATTACGGGTTGTAAAATAATTCCTGATAGACTGAAGTATGTAATAAAAAGATAATACGAAAAATACGAAATAAAAAAAACATCATCACTAATAATATACATATGGTTAAGTTATAAACCCGTACATATAATTTACAACTAAGACTACAACTATTTAAACAAAAACAAGAAAAGAAAGCAATAAAAGAGTTAATATATACTGATACATCTACCGACGCACCCCAAAAAAAACATCATGATTATCTACTCCTCGATGGATCACTCTCGGTGTGAAAATGATCATCGGAGATAAATATCACGATGTCTCGACACACGGCGATAACGGGATCGCGCGGTCGACACGATGCTTATCTCACTAGGCTCGGGGTTTTCGGCACCCCAATAACGCCTAATGGATAAGGGTAACTCTAAGTGCGAAAAAGCGTCGTCGTCGAAATCGGATCTCCATCAAACCGATGACGTAGAATCACGGTCATACGTCCAAAGCATAGGTAACGAAGCACGATCTCCTCGTAAATGCCAAGCCAGATCACCTCCATGGAATATCAGCTCTATGAATCCCAAAATGCAGGCGTCGCCATCCCCCACACAATCAATCCAGAGGGTATGGATGATCGGATGGTTCTTGCTCGTAAAAGCGGTCATCGTCGGTCCTGCCGATCTCCCTCTTCCTCGGTACACGATCTCAAGAGGTTGTTCCTCTTCTTCCTCTTCAAACTCTTTACCGCATAAAAATAAATAGAGAATAGACACATACAATAAAGAGGTAAGACAACATAAAATCATCGCAACATGGCAAATAAGAAGACGACACATAACTACTACACAGTTCATACAATACGAATAAGCTATAACAGTAATACATATTAAATATCCTAGTGTTTCAAAACATCACAGATATAACACAAATAAAGAAATTCACATAGATAAATCAATTTCACAGATAAACTAAGATAAGAAATAGACAACTAACATAAAGATTATCAGATAAATACAAATAGAGAAAATGTAAAAACATCCAAGATGTTACCAGATAAAAATAGAGGAAAATGGAGTATTATCCAATATATACTCAAATACACCAAAACACAACCCTACTCCATGGAGCTAAACCCAAACAGATATCAGAGAGAATGACTTGCAAAATCTATTAGTACCACGGCTTTGCCCAACCACTATTACGCGGTCACACGTTGCGTCCAATAGCCTACGACTGAATCCACCATCCAGGCGTAGTATAGTTCACTTGGTCTCCCGTTGTGGCACTATAGGCAATGTACTACTAAACTTTACAAACCTCGATTAAATATAGTGAATGTCGAGTACATTAGTGTGCTATCGGTTTACTGACGGCAAGAGCTACCAACTCGTCCACATGTGGGATCCCGTACACTAAAGTCTCCAAGTTTATTAGAACAATAAACGCACTACACTTATCGCATCGACAACACGATGTGATTCGTCTCAAATCAACCCAAAACACCAAAAATTGGCATAAAGACAGAACATAATTCCAAATATATGAAATTACGAAAATGCCCTCAAGATAAGAATATATGCCCTCAATGGCAGAAAGCCTGTACGGGTTCACATTTTCCCGACAGCGAAAAATAAATATAGTAACGGTCAATCGCGTAGAAATTTTATCGCGTTTTTGAAATCTCGTCGTTTTTACAAACGTTTAAAAATCGGGTAAAGATATTTTTCTGTTTTTAAAATCGCGTAGCATTTTTAATACGTTTTCTCAATCGCGTAGGATTTTTAAATCATTTTCTTATTCGAATGCCTTTAAAATTACCATTTAAACAGATAGAAATAATATTTAATACATTTAAACTACGTAGAATAATTTTTCATACCGTATACTGTCATTAGGATATTTTGACTATCCTATAGGTTCAATTTTTACTAAAAATTGACAAAGATTTTGTTTATAAATTTATAATAATGATTTTCTAAATTTTCCATAAAATTTCTATTTACCTAATTTTTAACCATTTCATTAAATACTTTTTGAAATCTCTAACATGCTTCAAAACCGAAAGTGAGCTATATGTTAGAAAATTTCTTAACATTACTGTATTTCCTTCCTAATGATAAAATTATGAATTTTAACCCTTTAGACTTACTTCTAATCAATTGGTTCCTTCATAAATCATTATAGAAAATTTCTTCTTAACTTGTATTGTTTCTTTTAATTGAAAAAGGTTTAGAAACAAGTTTTTAAAATCATGAATTCCTATAGTGGCATGTTGGCCGAATTTTATAAAACTTTTGCATTTGATTTCCAAAATGTCTTTCACCTTTTAAATCATATCAAATGTATTCTATAGTCTAAGTTCATTAAATCATTTTAGAAAATAGTTATCTATATTCAATTTAATCCTTTAGGCATGTTGGCCCAAAATACTAAGTTTGTACCATTTGATTTCTAAATGCATTTTTCTTTGATCAAATCAATTAGAAACTTTCTTGATTCTCCTAGGTTAATTAAGCTACACTTTAGGAAAAATCAAGAGAACATTTTGGTCCTCCAAACTTGTCATTGCCGTGAGCTATTGGATTGTGTTCTTTGGAACACTCATGCAAACTTACACATGTTATTCACATCCTAAACCTTATCATACAATTCTAATATATGCATTTATATCTCTAACACATGCAAAATATTTCTAACACATATGCAAAATATTTCTAACACATAAACCTAATTTAAAGCTTATAGACATACAATCAAAAGCTATTAGGCATGCAAGATTATTACAATTACCAAATAAGAAAGCTACTAACACATAACACTTAAGCTACTAGCAACCACAAAAATTAACAAATACACATCAATAAACACACCACAACCGAATCCTTATGGATTCTACAAACAACTCATCTTCTTACCACCATCAAGGGATGATAAGAATTGTCTTCCTCTTACCTTAAATGAAGACAAAAACTTGCTTTCTCACCTCCTTAGGTCACGGTTTTCACTCCACCAAACACCTAAAAATCTCAAACAAAACCTACATGTTACTAACCATGAAAAAGAAGCTAAACCATGGAAAAATCATGGCTTAGAACTTTGAAAAAGAGAAGAGAAAAGAAAAGCATGAAATTTCACCTTCTAGGTAAAACTTCCAAGGTTGGTTTCCAAGCCTTAGATGGAAGAATTTGAAGAAACTCCCAACTACAAAGGTTCTTAGAATGGTGTTTAGATTAAGGAAACTTGGTTAGAAAAATTTTTGGATGGTTGGAGTGTTAGGAAACAAGCTTGGCCGAATATGGTGGAGAAAATGGGCAAGAATGGTGGCTAGGGTTCTTGATGAGAGAGAAGAGAGAAAAGTGATGAAGACAAAGTGATCTTTTGGTCACCAAAGGCCTCTTGGCCGTGGACTTCAAGTGGGGTGCAAGGTGGGCACCTTGCTTGGCTTCATCCAAGCCATTGGATGAATCAAAGGCTAAGATTAAGCCTTGGTGAGCAAGCCTTCTTCTCATTGGTTGGTTCCCGGTGACTCACATGGCTTAGTCACACTGCGTAATAAATGCTCTGCTGAGTCAGCTAGCTGAGTCAGCCTGTTCTGGAAAGTTCTACAGCTTACGGTGATTAATTAAGCTACCGATCTAACCGTTCTGCTAATTGTGGGTCCCGCAAAATATTTCCGGGTCCACTGTCACTAAAACATACTTGACTAATAAATAATATTATAATAATATAAAATTATTTTATTTGACAGATTAAATCCTAAAAATTAAAAGATTATTTTTAGTCTCATTTAGAATCGAGTTAAGTAAGATCCCCAATTCTAAATAATCAAATAAGATTTTCCCCGGCCCTAAAATATTATTTTCCCGCCTCGAGCAAATCGCACAAAAAGTCCATATAAAATCACAGACAGTATTTTCTGGCATTAAATCAAGAAGAAAACAATTAAAAACAGACAAAAACAGAGAAAACAGTACGTTCGGGACGTAACGGTCATTTTCCCATTTTTTTCCCACAACGTAGGTAATCGTCCAAAACGTTCAAATAAAATATCCAGCAGTATTATTTAGCTGTATATCTTTCAGAAAAATTAATACAGTAGCTCAGAAAAATTTTTATTTTACCGTCTCGAAGCAAACTACGTAAAACGATCAAATAAAATTTGAACCTGTATTATCGTAGTTGTTTTCATACAAAATTCAAGAACAGAAAAATAGGGACACAGCGGTCATTCATACCAAAGCATGAAAAACAGAAAACAGTACATTCAGAATATTTTCTAAAAATTGGGGCGTTACAATGAATGGGTGAGTTAGTGGATGAGTGGATGAGTGGATTAGTGGATGGATGAGTGGGTGGTTGAGGACGAAAATTTCGTGTCTGAATTGGAAGCCAAAAACGACCCACTATACTTCAGAACCACGAAAAGTGTTCTTCATGAAAGTTGTAGATCCTTGTCTTGGCTATAAAATGGATAGCTGGTTCGTCCAATTTGGCTTCCTTAAGCCTAAGATATGTCCCAAATACCGTCAGTTGCTCAAACCCATCTTCAGCACCTCTGTTCCGACTTGCAAGCTCAAAATGACCTACTAGACTTATTTTTCTCAAAATATGTTCTTCATGAAAGTTGTTTATTTGGATCTTGACTATCCACTGTCCAAATTTCAGCCCATCTCCATTATTACATCTTGAGATATGATTTTATGAGTGCACACTGTTCGGATTCTACTGACAGAACCTGTATTCTGACTTCCATGTAAACTTAGGTCCCTTAAACATCTGAATCGGACTTCGAGCTCTTCATCAAAGTTGTAGAGCTTCCTCTTAACTTTCCTACAAGGTAAAATTCATGTTTATCAGATATTAGAAACTCAAGTTATGGCCAAAATACAGAAACAGTGTCAAGTCTCAATAATGCTGAAAATATTCAATTAGGACCAATTTGAGCTTAAACTCACAAAATCATACCAAACTCAATCAATTAAGAATATAGAGAGTGTAAATGACTAAATATAAGGGTTTCTTAATGAATAAAATATGTGATTATCAAATTCCCCTACACTTAGCTTTTTGCACTCCTGGGCAAAACTCAAGACCAAAATTTTACAATCAAGAAGAACAACCAAAGGTTCAAGGGATCAAAACATTCATGAGTTAACAATTCTCCACATCTCAAACCAACAAGCAAGGTATCTTCAACATGAATCGAGAATGATAGATCTTCACAAGATTCCCTCTCAATCTCTCAAGTGTTTAAAAGGTAGGTATTTCACTCAATTCAACCCATGAAAATTGCACTACCATAAGCTTGCTTATATTCTACTTCTCCACTACTCAAAACACATGCACACACAAATCGTGAGGACTTTATTCAAGGTTGTAGTGAGGTCAAGGTAATAGGAGAGGATAAAATGGATATGAGAAGATAAATACCAAAGAGAATAAAAGCAAATGAGAGCTGAGTTCAAATAACAAGCATAAAAGTTCATCCCAACTCTAGTGTATATCCCTTTACATATTCATTTCCCAATCCTTTTCTTTTTTTAAACACTTGGTTTTTTTTTCTTTTTTTTTTTTTTATATATATGAACATAACTATATACATACATTTTTTTTTTTTTCTTTTTGGGCACTCTTTTCTTTTTCAACAACCATTTTGTACACACACCCCCACACTTGTTCAAAAACTCATCCATTAACCAAGCTAATGTTCTTTTATTCCCTAAGGTAAAGTAAGAACACGATTTCTCATTTAAGGCACATGATGAGCTAGAAACAAGGAATGGTCAAATAAGCTCAAAGGGGTTAAGCAAAGGAAAATATACAAGGTTGGCAGGAATCAGAGAATTTTCAAGAAATCAAAAGAGTGCTTGATATCATATTGGAAACAAGGTTGGCTATTTGGTTAAACTAGCTAATTAAGAAAGAGGGCCTCAATCATGTTCATGCATGCAAGTGAAATGTAGCCTCAAAAAGAATCAAAGCAAGTTTTAGAGTGGTCATTAACATGAGTGAAAATCACACAAGAAAGAAGAGAATGACATAAATGTTAAATCCATCCATTAGGATCAAAATCTCACAAGGTATGCATCCATCAAACTCAATTCATCAATTCAATCATCCATCTCCAAGCATATCAGTTCAAGAAGGGAGAAAAGTTATTCAATCATGCAATGATCCCTTTTTTGTTTTTTTTTTCTTTTTTTTTTTAACAACCAAAAGAAACATGCTAAAATCTCTCCCCTACACTTAATATAACATTGCCCTCAATGTGAAAGAGAGATATAGAAAAGAGCAACACAACCTGATAAGAAGTGAATCAACGCCAAGCAGAAAAGAAGCACACTGTCAGTTACGCATCAGACCCTGAAAAGAAATCAAACAAGAAAACGTTAGTACTTCCACAATTTAATACTAATTAATTACTACCTAAAAAACTCCTTACTCTGCCACCAATTAAGATGCGTCTCAAGAGTAAAATTACTCTTTACTCTGCCATCACTAATTGGTTTAATAAGTCCATGACAATCATATCATACTTTCCAAACAAAACAACAATTTTTTTTTAATAAAATCAAACCCATTAAAGAGAAAGTGTCAGATCTGGCTTTTTTTTCTTGTTACTTCCTTCGCTGCTTCCTGTTGACCAATCTATCTGAGCTAATACCTTATCAGGTACATACTCAAAAGCTTCTAATTTATCAATGAGCTCATCCATAATGGAGGCAGAGATAAGAAGTTGTCTTGCCGAAGGAGTGATAAATTTATGTTCCACAACTTTGTCAAGAAAAAAATAACAAAAGATCAAAGAAATTATTAACATTCAACAAACCAATGGGTCTATGGTGGATGTTCAGTTCGGCCCAAGAGACAATTTGAAAAATTTCTTCCAAAGTACCAAAACCACCGGGTAAGACAATAAATGCATCAGAATTGTCAACCATTGTTTTCATTCGTCCATGCATGGATGTTACCTGAATTTCTTCTCCAACTGTCCTTCCAGTGATGTTATTTTCAGCTAAAGGTTTAGGAATAACACCTAAAACCTGACTGCCTCCTATAAAAGCTGCAAGTGATACAGCCCCCATTAACCCACGACAACCTCCCCCATATACAAGATGAATATTCCTCGCAGCAAGTGATCGACCAAGAGTGCTAGCTGCGTTTACAAACTCTAATCCCTTCCCATAACTCGACCCACAAAAAACACGACATTTTTGATTTACGAATAGAAGCCCCCATTCTATACTCTTCCTCCCTTTGAGTGTCTCTGAGTTGAAGGAAAATGGAGTGTTTAAATAAGAAAAAGAATGGAAAGAGGAATAATTGCACCTATAAGGGTAGGTTGGTCATTGTCGAAAAAGGTTGAAATTAAGAAACACAGAATCTTTTTTTTTTTTTTTTTTTTACTTCAAGAAAACCATCAAGGTAAAGAAGTCTAGAAACCCCCGAAGGACCCTGCTCAAAGGATCGTCTCGTACAAAAATCAAAATACAACAAAATGATACAAAGATAAAAGAAATAGAAAATGATGACATACCTTGTATGTACAGGTTTCCATGGCGTATCTTTATACTGCAAGTCATGAGTGCAGAGACATCACGCCCTTTTTTTTTTTTTTTGAAATTGTTAGAAAAACTTGATGAAAGATGAGTGCATACTTACTTAAGATTGGGATGGAGGTAGTTCTCTTTTTTCGGCTTTGTGCCAAAGCATTGTTGACCAATATTCGACCCATTCAAGACCAACGCAACATAGGGCTCCCAAAAGGGACAAGTGGCCATAATACGACTGGCTGCCTCACATGTGGGATACAATCTACCTTCTTTGTTTTTCAATTAAAAATGCTGGATCATGATGCATGTATTTCCCCATTCACGGTTTATGTTACCAAAGCCAACCCTAAGATGTATACATAATTTTTTTTTGTGTTTTTTTTTATTTTTTGTTTGTTTGAGAGATGACATGAAGAAGAAGAAGATGATGATATGTACAGATTGTTTGTGGATATGGCTCACATCTGCCTCTGGTTTAACGTTCAGTAACGGCTTAAACGTCTTCTATGAGTCGAGGATAAGCTTCCCATCCAATTTTCTTATAAATTGGCAAACAGGGTCTTTTAGAGTCAGATTCCCAAGACTGTAGCGTTTTTCTTCATCCTTGAATAGATTCCATAAATTAAGAATTTCACCCCGCATCAATCCATAAGAACGCGTCTCAAGAGTCAATAAGATATCATCTAATGACTCCTTACTCAATCCATTCTTAATGAAGGATCTATTTGCGGAAACCATCCCTAAAGAATGACATTGCATGTTACAATTCCATCGTCCACATTTGTAACAGACTTGTAACCTTTTTGCTCTTCTCCTTTTAGAATATGAACTTCTTCCAAGACCGGGCATATATGAGTCAAATGAAATTGAGGACTCACCTGCTAATCGAACCTTTGCTTCAATTATCCAGCGTACTTCTTCTGGCATACCTTTGTGCATTAACAATCTCAATCTTTCACATCGAACTTTGTAGATTTTTCTCAGAGCATTTTGAGGAAGAGAAGGAAAATGTTTTCTCAGGTTTGAAAGAATGACATCCATTTTGAAGGAGAAGAAGGATTCAGTTATTTTGGGAAACTGAAAAATAAACCGACTTGAGAGTCACGGAGTACCGTATCCGCCACTTAACCGGTAACACAAAGAACTCAAGAACTTGGTTTTCCAGGAATGGTTGAGTCTTTGTCCATTAACTTTAAGCGCATTACCATTCCTAGGATCCTCAATATCTACGACCCCGAGAGGATACACGTGTTTGACAACAAAAGAACCGCGCCACCGGATCTCAATTTTTCAAGGAGTAGGTGCAGATGATAATCTCAAAGCAGAACCTTTTTGACCAATTTCTGCAACTTTTGCAAAAGGTGTAACAGACCTTGAATAAAATGGGCCAATAACATTCATACTGCAAGATTTTTGCAATTGTTATCGTTGAAGAAAAAGTGACCTCCACTTGCTTCTGAGTGACAAAATTTAATAGCACTACCTAACTTATTGTCGGGCACACAGCTATATTTTTTTCTGTTTTTTTCTTTCTTTTTTTTTTCTATTTTTTTCTATTTATTTTTTTTTTTTTTTTATTCATAATGCGGATGGAGAAGGTTCATCACCTCCATTTCGCATTCTCTGGAAGTTCATGATCTTGTTTGAGGCGGTGTCCATTGGTCTTATTAAGTGAGGTTAGTGAAAAAACTCCACCAGATCCCATTGGTTGAAACGTGATGACCAGGTTATGGTTGACACAACATGATAGCTTCCACTACGGTCCCATTGGTTGAAGTGTAACGACCAAGTGAAGCTTGAAGCATGAGGGTTCACATTGGGGTCCCATTGGTCTTCCTTGACTTCACCAATGGCATGCAATACGTGTAATTTTGCAATCCCGCTTTCATTGATAATGCTTTGGACCATGGCCCAAAAACAAAATCCACTTCGAGTGAATTCTTGTCATATCTTTGTCTTTTCCTCCTTCTTTGAAAATTCCTCAATGGCCTTCAACTCCACCTCCTATGTGTTTCAGATTCTGCAATTGCATTGTTGATAGACCCTTCAATATCATTAGATGTCTTTGTGTGAACAAATCATCGACTTTCAAATATGCAGAAATCTCAAAGACACATAACACATTTTATATCACCGTCACAATCGGTACATGAGTTGCAATTGAATCATCATCAAAACCAATTAAATCGGAAATTCAAGACACAACTCATCATGAGTTTCCTCAACTAAATCAAGGTAAATCAATATGACAATTAGAATGCGGGGAGTATGGAATTGTTTAGGAAGAGAGTTGGTTTGACTCTTGACTTCTCGGTTCATTAATAGTGGTTGTCATCCGCTCAATTTGGGTTGTTAAATCCTGAATAGTGGCAGTGAAACTCTATTTGGAACTCAATTTGGGTTTTCATCAAGTCCTCCCATGAAGGCTCAAGTTTTGTGGTTGATGGACTTGTTATCTGCTGGAATGGCTGCTCATATTGAAATGATTGTTGCTGTAGTGATGCCGTATTGCCATATCCCAGATCCGGATAGTATTCCCAGCTAGGGTTGTATGTGTTGAAGAAGGGGTCATAACTCTGTTGCTGCTGCTGGAACTGTGGTTCATCAGGAAAATAACCAGGTGCTGCAACAAATTGATCTGGAAAAACAGAACTACCATACTGAAGTGTAGGGCATGCATATGTGGGGTGAGATGAACAAAAACAAATGTTACACACAAGTGTAGCTTCCTGCACAGGTGATTGTTGTCTCACTACTATATGTCTTACCAAAGAAGTCAACTCCTCAAGTTTTGACTCCATTATGCATGGTCCATTGTTAGAAAAGTTAATAAAAAGCAAAGGTTAGTAAAAACACTTAAAATGAAAAGATTACACTTACTAATCCCCTATCGCCAAAATTTTGACGAGCCGAACTTCGAACTCAAAAAATTATAACCGAAGTTATTACCTAAACTTGTAGTATAGTGAACAACACCGGATCGTCTCCTCAAGGATCATAAATGCAATTTAATCAAATCAAGTGAAAGTTAGCAAAAAGGGGGTTTGACAAAGATAAGATCGCACTTAACAAAATTAAAGGAAGAAATAACAATTAAAGAGCAAATCAATTTAGAAACCTATCCAAGATTGGGTGGATTCAATCATAGACCCTTCATAGAACACTTGAAGCGCAATTGAATTGTTAATTTGGATCTAACCGAGATCTCTGCATCAAATCCAGAATTCATACTAGACGATCGTCTAGAATTCAATTAACAAGTGATAAACACAAATCCGCTTATCGCACCATTCATGAAGATCTATGTTAATTTCAAGTACCGAATTCAATTAACTTAGGCACAAATCAAGAACCTAACCTTTTCAATTCTGTGATTAATTTAGATCAATCAGTTCTAAGTTTCATCACAAATCTCAATCTTCATTTATGTGATTAGTTTAGATCAATCAGTTCTAAGTTTCATCACAAATCTCAATCTTAAACCAAGATCAATCAGATCAACATAAATAGAATCACCATTCATGCATTCAAGATCAAGAAGAAGAAAAAGAAGAAGAAAGGAGGAATTCAATTACAAATCAAATACAATACATAACCAAGGTCTCAAGAATCCAAACCACAATCTCTTCAAGAGTTCTAAATTGACCTAAAAGTAGCTTAGCCTCCATTACCATGAAGGGGAGCATCAAAATATACAAAACTATGAGAAACTATGAAGAAGCAAGAAGAAACTTAGAGAGAAATGAAGGAGAATTACATCTTGTTCATGATAAATGGTGCCTTTTATAGAAGTCTAAGGTAACAAAATGACAAAGGGAAGTGAGTGGATAAGTGAGTGGAGTGTTTGAGTGGATGGATTAGTGGGTTGGTTTAGTGGATGAGTGAGTGGAATGGTTGAGTGGTTGAATTAGTGAAAAATGCCAAAGGACTTTTGGTGAGTGAGAAATTATGGACATGAATGGGTGAGTGGATGGATTAGTGGATGGATTAGTGGATGAGTGGGTGGAGTGGTTAAGTGGTTGGATTAGTGTATGAGTGGATGAATGGGTGAGTTAGTGGATGAGTGGATGAGTGGATTAATGGATGGATGAGTGGGTGGTTGAGGACGAAAATTTCGTGTCTGACTTGGAAGCCAAAAACGACCCACTATACTTCAGAACCACGAAAAGTGTTCTTCATGAAAGTTGTAGATCCTTGTCTTGGCTATAAAATGGATAGCTGGTTCGTGCAATTTGGCTTCCTTAAGCCCAAGATATGTCCCAAATACCGTCGGTTGCTCAAACCCATCTTCAGCACCTCTGTTCCGACTTGCAAGCTCAAAATGACCTACTAGACTTCTTTTTCTCAAAATGTGTTCTTCATGAAAGTTGTTTATTTGGATCTTGAATATCCACTGTCCAAATTTCAGCCCATCTCCATAATTACATCTTGAGATATGATTTTATGAGTGCACACTGTTCGGATTCTACTGACAGAACCCGTATTCTAACTTCCATGTAAACTTAGGTCCCTTAGACATCTGAATCGGACTTCGAGCTCTGCATCAAAGTTGTAGAGCTTCCTCTTAGCTTTCCTACAAGGTAAAATTCATGTTTATCAGATATTAGGAACTCAAGTTATGGCCAAAATACAGAAACAGTGTCAAGTCTCAATAATGCTGAAAATATTCAATTAGGACCAATTTGAGCTTAAACTCACAAAATCATACCAAACTCAATCAATTAAGAATATGGAGAGTGTAAATGACTAAACATAAGGGTTTCTTAATGAATAAAATATGTGATTATCAATCAACCAACCTCGATCATTGGAAACTAGTTTAATTTTCAGTTTTCTTTTGCACTTGTATTCTTAATGATGATTTTCTTTAATTTTTCTTTTGAATTTGAATTTGTCATGTATGGCTAAATTTCTTATTTGGTTAAGGAAGTTAAAACCCTAGTTTTGATTATGTGAATCACCTATATACCTTTATATTTAATACAGTTATGTTCTTATTCATATGTTTCTGTTCTTAATTCAGTATAAAGGTTTTTATACTTTTTGTCAATTTCAAAAGTGGTAAAACTAGGATTGCTATGCGTAGTTACGGTGGTATGATTAGTGAAATATATGATCTGAGTAATTCAATCCCGGTGTATGATTGGACCTTAGTGTGATTGGTTTTTTGAATCTTAATGCAATCATTAATTAGGTGTAAGAGCAGTTGCTTTACAATTAACTAATGATTAGGACTTGATTTGAGCAGTTGCTAAATTAACCAAAACTTAAGGAAAATAGAGAATTAATCTAACAATCACATGAGAACATAATTGGATATGTTGGTGTAAAGGATATATAAGTTAGCATGATCATATACATCTAGTGGTAGATTCTATCTCTTAACCAATACTTTGTAATTAGTAATTCAAATCATACTTACTGTTGTTACTTTCAATTTAATTCCATTTCATAGTTTCAACAAACAAACCTCATTTTTACTGTTTATTATTTTTGGAGTTTAAATTAGGATTCAGTTTTTAGTGTCAATTAAATTAGTTCTCTGTGGATCGACCCTTGCTAACTATAATAGGTTGCAAGGTTTTTATAATTTTGGTGGAACTTGGCATCTGATTTCAATCTTAATTTTAATCATAATCTAGAGGACATCAACTCATTAAAAGTCTCAACATCCTTTTTCACCTTATCTGTCAAGAGCCATGTCAAGATTGTAGTTGTATTGCCTTAAGAAAGCATTAGCCAGATCCTTGAAATTCTGTATATGGGTATGCTCAAGCACAAGATTTATCCTGGTTCAACTACTCCTTGTGACCTATGTTCAGTCCTCAAGCAATCACTTGAGATTTTCCACTAGAACTTTAAGCTTGAATAGGTGCTTGCTACCTTTACACAATAGAGCACTCAACAACATCTTGGGATACCTTACCCTTTGTGCTTGAGCCTTAACTTCAAGGATACCTCATCCTTACAACTTGAGGGATACCTCCCTCTCTTTACAAGATAAACAAAGTATGAATAAAATGAAAATCTCTTAAGAGTAGATAATACAAATTGAAACTTGATAGGTATATGGATTCACATTTTGAAGCTCAAAACAGAGGATTTACTGAAATAGCTGTGAAAGCTCGTATTAATGCTCAACCAAGATTTTCAAATTGTTTTCCTAACGTCCTTTAATGCATAACAACTTATATTTATAGTCCAAAGCATTAAAGATCCATTGGAGGTGGTTGAGAGCATTAAATGCCATAAACTAGCCATTTATTTATGTTTCTGGTATACACATTTATTCGAATAACAACTTTGTTATTCAAATAAAGCTCCAAATAGCATGCAGGCAAATTAGCTTTTGGAAAGTGTTATTTGAATAACATAAGTGTTATTTGAATAAACCATTTGAAATTGGTTTTTGGAAAAACATGTTATTCGAATAACAAATGTGTTATTCGAATAAACGATTAAAAGTTGGTTTCTGTAAAACACTTTATTCGAATAACAATTGTGTTATTCGAATAAATCATTTGAAAAAAAAATGTGTCAAGGCTTATTTTAAACCTTTATTCAAATAAATTCAGGCTTTATTCGAATAAAGCTTAACCAGATAGAATTCTTGGCTTCTCTGATTTTAGTTATTAGAATAAGGGATCCTTTATTCGAATAAATCTATTTGAAAAACATTCCATGTAACTTTTAAACATTGCCAATTGATTCCAAATTATCTAACAAGCTTTTGGGCACTTAGTAGTTATTTCTTTGGAAATCGAAATCCACTTTGAAGCCTTGAAAATAAGTGTGCTAATTAGGGTATTTGAAAAACAAGTTTTAGAGCATTATTATGATCCTTTTTATACCTTTACACAGTAATCCAAGTCCTAAGGCTATTCTTGAATGTCTTGGATTTGATCTTACAACATCTTCACGTTTGTTATCATCAAAACAAAGTTTTCTAAGGTCAATAGCCAATTATATTCTCCTTTTTTTATGATGAAAATCAAACATTGAGAAAAGAGTTAGTTTAAATAAATTGAAATCCACAAAGTCATTGGAGAAACTTACCCCCCTTTTTTTCATAAGAGGTGATTTATATCAGAGATGTGTGCATCTCTTCCTTACTTTTGAAATCCCAAAATCTATTTTCGTTTTACATATCTTTTCTCAAACAAAGAACTCAAGCTTTTTCTCCCCCTTTTGTCATGATAAAAAAGATGGGGCAAGAGAAAGTCAAAGTACAAGTAATTGATATTCATTTAAGTCCAGAAAATTGATCTTAAATAGTTCTTAGCAATATATGTTCAAATTATAACAAGCTAGAATTGCATATAAGACATAAGATAATGCAAAACCATAGTCATATTATTCATAAAAATAAATCATCAAGGCTTCCAAAGACATTTAAAATTTCATCAACAAAAACAACCAGTACAAGTAAAAAGCCAAACAAGGATCCTAAGAACTATGAATCCTAAAAGTATGTATCCATTGGTGGAGTAGGGGAGTTTGGTGCCCTATCTGTCAACAAAGTCCGCAAGGCCACCTACTCACATTCAACACTTTCTATCCTATCAAATATAGTAGAAAAAGTGTTCTCCATATAAGCATGGTTATCCAGTAGAGTCTCCATAATTGGTTCATTGGTGATTGGGCCAACAACATCATCAACAGCATCAGTAGGAGCATCAGCAGGAGCACCTTCAACCTCTTCATCAGCTCTAACCTCTTCCAGCTCATCTGGGTACACCCAGCCACCATCATCATCTCAAACCATCTTCATCTTCTTCAAGGCGTAGGGCCCAAAGATGTTGAAATAAGTCAGCTTGATTGGTTGCTTAGTCTTTGTGATTTGTGGATATTTCTTAAGAAAAATAGATATCAGGAGAGCATAAGGCAGGTAAGACTTCTCCTTGTCTTTAGCCTTCATCATGTGCTTCCTGATGAAGTTGGGCCAGTTGATTATGTAACTTTTTTGTAGGATCCATACCATAAAGATATCGTCTTCAGTCAAATAGGCATAACTGTCACTGCGAAGGGCAAGAATATACACGTACGCATAATGCAGTAGCCTATCCTGACTCTTGAGCATCCCATCCTTCAAGCCAACCTTAGGCAACTCCATGCCAGGTTTCACAATCAGAGGAAGAGCATTATTCTTCTTGTAGTCCTTGATATTTGACCCACTGTCTTCTTCAATGGCAGGGCCATTAGCTATCAAGTCGAACTTTTCCAACTAATCAACATAAGTGATCACTATCTACTGATCTTTGACTTTAGAGATAATGTTAGGACCATCTAGCCTCAGGTTGCAGTGGAACATCTTCATGAGATCCAGAATGATGGTATCTTTGTAGTAGCATAGTTTTAGCACCCCTTGGTGTGCCAAAAGATCCAGAAACTCGAACCCACCTTCTGCTTCGAAGAATGTCAAATATATGTGCTTTGATTGCACAAGATTTCTTCCCCAAAATTGAGTCTTGAAGTGACCCAGATAGTCCATGTTAGAGGAGAGTCTACGAAGGTCCAACGAGTTGTTGGTTAGAGCAGTTTTGGTTCATAGTTGTTTGGAAGAATAAGCCATGGGTGAAGCTTGGAGTTTTTGGGTATGGTGTTTGGAGTGTGAGAAATGTGATAGGAAAGAGAGAGAGAGAGAGAAAGAATGGAGTTATGGGAGATGGAGGTGCACAGGGAGAAGAGGAGAGAAAAACAGAGGAGGAAAAGAGAAGAGGTGAGAAATATGATAAATGAACGTTTAAACTCGTGGTTTCCCTTTTATACCCCACGTTTTATTCAAATAATAGCCATGCTATTCGAATAAAAATGTGGTAACTCAAACGTCATGGCCTTCTGCCAAGCGTTTTTCAAATAATAGTGTTGTTATTCGAATAACATAGCAACCAAACTTGGCTTTCTGCTAAGCTTTATTCGAATAACCAGATGGTTATTCGAATAACACAAAAGATTAAAATTTTGAAAATGCTTCTGTCAAGCGATATTCAAATAAGATATGCTTTATTTGAACAAAGCATACAAAACAACAAATATTGGGAATTACTAGAAAATGTTATTCGTATAAGAAAAGTCTTATTCGAATAAGATTAATGTAAAAACACCAGTAAGCATGTTTAAAACATCTTTTGAGAGGATGATTCTTACCTAATCATAGAGTACTTGCAAAATAAATTTTGGGATACCTCTGACGCTCAAGTCAGTAATAATTCAAGAGAAATAAATCAATGATAAAGCAATACACACAAGCATTCATTCATATGCATGATTGATCAATAATGCCCAATTCTCTTCTAATGTAAAAGAATGCTTCTTTTGCTAAAGGCTTAGTGAAGATATATGCAAGTTGTTTAGTTATCTCAACAAATTCTAGCATGCAATCTCCTTTTTTGTACATGATCTCTTATAAAGTGGTGCCTAATTTCAATGTGCTTAGTCCTTGAGTGCAAGATGAGATTTTTAGACAAATTGATTGCACTAGTGTTATCACATGTTATAGGGATGTGATCAAGTTGAAGTACATAGTCTAGAATTTATTAATTTATCCAAAGAATTTGAGCACAACAACTCCCAGTTACAACATATTTAACTTTAGTTATAGACAATGTCACACTATTTTGCTTCTTATTATGGCAAGAAACTAAAGAGCTTCCAAGCAAGTGGCATATCCTACTAGTGCTCTTCCTATCCAATTTGCATCTAGCATAATCAGAATCGAAATAACCAATTAGACTACAAGAGACACATTTAGGGTACCACAATCCCATTTGTGAAGTGCTAACAAGATATTTCATTATTCTTTTTACTACACTTAAGTGTGATTCTCTAGGATTAACTTGATATCTAGCACACATGCATATACTAAACATAATATCAGGCCAACTAAAAGTGATTTCTATGGGCTTACATACTTCATCCTTGTCCAAATAATAAGAAGTTCCCATAGGTATAGTCATATGCTTGGTGTTATCGATTTCAAACTTTTTGAGGAGTTCCTTGCAATATTTGGATTGACTTATGAAAGTTTCATCCCTTGTTTGCTTAATTTGGAGTCCAAAGAAGAAGTTGAGCTCACCCATCATTGACATTTCAAATTCACTTTGCATAGTATTAGTAAACTCCTTACAAAGAGACTCATTAGAGGCACCAAAAATTATGTCATCAACATATATTTGTACAAAGAGAATGTCATGCACTTTGTTTCTAATGAAGATAGTAGTGTCAACATTTCCTCTTGCAAGGCCTTTTTCCAAAAGAAACTTATTTAACCTTTCATATCAAGCTCTAGGAGCTTGTTTTAAGCCATGCAAGGCTTTTTTTAATTTAAAAACTTGGTTGGACAATTCATAATCTTCAAAACCAGGAGGTTGTTTCACATACATCTCTTCTTGTATAAAACCATTTAAGAAAGCATTTTTGACATTCATTTGATAAAGTTTGAAATCCATGATGCATGCATATGCAAGTAGCATTCTTATGGTCTCTAATCTAGCTACAGGTGCATAAGTTTCTTCATAATCTATGCCTTCTTCTTGATTATATCCATTAGCTATAAGTCTAGCTTTGTTTCTTATTATTAAGCTCATTTCATCAAGTTTGTTCCTAAGGACTCATTTGGTGTTATTATAGGATGATCATTAGGCCTTAGAACTAACTCTCAAACTTGATTTCTTTTAAATTACTTTAGTTCATCTTGCATAACTAAGATCAAATGTTCATCATTAACGGCCTCATTTATGTATTTAGGTTCAACTTGAGAGACAAAAGTCATATGGTTACATGCATCTTTAAGAGAGTTATGAGTGATTACCCCTTTTGATACATCACCTATCACATTGTCAAGAGGATGATATCTTGATGTCCTCCATTCCTTAAGAAGCTCCATGATTTGTGAATCCTCTTACCTTGGGGGATCAAAAGGGCTTTCTTCTTGCTTCTTGGCTTCTTTTTCCTTGTTCTCCAAGTGTGTTCTTGCCAAGATTTCTACAACATCATCAACCAAATCCTTTCTCGGACCATTTGGGTTAGTTTCATTAAAAGCAACATGTATAGACTCTTCTATGGTCATAGTTATTTTATTGTAAACCATAAAAGCTTTACTATGTATAGAATAATCAAGAAATATTCCTTCATCAGACTTAGCATCAAACTTCCCCAAGTCATCTTTTTCATTATTTAAAATAAAGTATTTACATCAAAAAACATAAAAGTATGAGACATTTAACTTCCTTCCCTTGTACAACTCATAAGAGGTTTTCTTTAAAATTGGCCTTGATAATAACCTAATTTTACATATTTTTTCTAATTAAAAAGTAGGTATTATTATAACTAAATATAATTAATTTTAATGGTTTATGATATTATTGTTTAATTATTTAAAAAATTAATTTATTTAATTATCATTATAATTACAAGATTTAAAGAGAATGACAATTTTTAATGAAGTGGAAGAGCAGCATCACATATGTATAATAGGCTTAAGTCTCTATGGGCCCACAACAAATAAATTAAAAGAAAAGAAGAAGATTGGACCAAATTGAAGCAAGTAAAAAGGTACAACAATGCTAATGGGCTTTGATAAAATAAAAAAAAGGTTAGTAAATTAGTGAAGGCACTGCGAGGCACGGTGCATAATTTGTATATATATGAAGCAGTGCTGTTCAGAGGGGGGAATAATAGATTGGAGTGCAGCGTGAGATATGAACAACATAACAATGTGCGTTAGTGACAGAGAAAAGAAGATCAGTTTCCATGGAGAATTTTAATGAGATAATTTTATTGTATTCTAATTTTTTTTATGTCTTGCTAAATTCTCCATATTAAGGGGATAATGAAACCTTGATTATTTTGACATTGCTATGCTGAATTTTTTTTTTACCCAATTTCATGATTTAATGCTCATTGATTCTATTTTCCTATCATATCAGTTGAATGAATTTTTAGATGAGTTCAGTCATGCTTTGTCGCTAGATGTTCATGAGATAAATTTACTAATAATTAGAAAAATTTTATCATACACTTGATTATTATTTTTAGTGCTTCATTGATAGATTTTCCGTGAGCACATGCTTTGTCGCGATGTTCATGAGATAAATTATTTGGGTATTATAATTTGACATAGTTAATGTTAAAATTAATCTTGGTAGATTCTGAGCCTTAGTCCTTTTACATCTGGTTAAAACCAAATTTAGTTACTTGTTTTCTTTTAATTTACTTTTTATTAGTTATTTATATAATTTAATTTTTCAATCTTTGACTCATCAATTTGTGCGATTAGATTAAAAAGAATTTTTTAATACTTAAAATTAACTCTAAGTCTCTGTGAGATTGACCTTGTACTTGCTTAATTGTACTTCGGTACAACTCGTGCACTTATGAGTATTTTTAAGCTTTTAAAAAAGTCACAATAGGCCTTATTAGGACCTTATTCATAACATAACAAGCAATACTTACTGCATCCGCCCAAAAGTACTTAGGAAGGTTAGTTTCATTGAGCGTAGTTCTTGTCATTCCTTCAAAAAATCGATTTTTCCTTTCTATAACCCCATTTTGTTGTGGAGTTCTAGGAGTAGAAAAATTATGCTCAATGCTATGTTCATCACAAAAGGTTTCAAACTCATGGTTTTCAAACTCAGCACCATGATCACTTCTTATGGATGCAATGCAAAATCATTTTTCATTTTGGATAACTTTGGCAAGTCTTTTAAAAGCTTAAAAAATATCATTTTTGTAAGATAAAAATAATGTCCATGTAAACCTAGAAAAATCATCCACAATCACTAATGCATAGTAATTATCACCAAAGCTTATTGTTATCAAGGGACCAAAAAGATCTATGTAAAATTTGTAAAGGTCTAGTAGTTGAAACAACATTTTTAGCTTTAAAAGAGACCTTTACTTATTTTTCCTTTTGACATGTATCACATAGTTTATCTTTTTCAAATTGGAGCTTGGGAAATCCAATTACTAGCTCTTTTGAGACCAACTTATTTAAGTGATCTATGTAAATGTGAGCAATCCTTTTATGTCATAGCCATGAATCATCTTCCTTACTTATAAAGTATTTAACATCATTTGAGGATATATCATCAAGGCTAATGATATATATATATTATTAACCCTATGACCAACAAACTTAACTCTCTTATCATCTTTTTCTTCAATTATGCAACAATTACAATCAAATATAACTTTATTTCCTTTATCACATAATTGACTAATGCTAAGCAAGTCATGTTTAAGCCCTTGAATAAGTAAAACATTATTAATAGAATAAGAAGTGATTTTACTAACTTTGCCAACTCCAAGGATCTTCCCTTTGTTGTTGTCACCATATGTTACGTGCCCATTCTTCTTAGGGACTAGGAAGGAAAACTTGGAGCCATCTCCGGTCATGTGCTTGGAGCAACCACTATCAAGATACCAACTTGAACTCTTGGCCTTCAAGCACACCTATAACTTACATTTAGATTTTAACCTTTGGTATCCAAATTTTCTTGGGTCCTTGTGTGTTAACTTTGGGAAAGGTGCCCTTGGGGACTTAAACCCTTTTAGTCCTAACCTTGGTGTTGATGTTCTTCCTCACATTACATGTTAAAACACTATGCCCTTTCTTCCCACAATAAAAGCATTTGATAAAGGGACTACTTGATGTACTTAATGAAACAAAGAAATTTTTGTAAAACTTTTGTTGGTTTTTGGGATTATACCCTAAACTGGCCTTTTAGAAAACACTTCTTTATTTCCCTAACAATATATTCAAGTTATCTCTTCCAAAGGTAAATTTTGAAAGAGTATTATTCAAATCTTCAATTTCTTTTTCAAATGCTTTATATGATGAGCAAGATGAGGATGTAGATGCATTTTTACGTGAAGCACAAGTCATGCATGATGAGTTACCATCAATTAGTCATAGAGTCTCATTCTCAATTTTGAGTTCTTCAATCTTCATGTTTAAAATAGAAATTTTGTTTTCCAATGAGGATATTGTTTTCTTAGAAGATGAAACTAATTTTGTGAGTCTTATAGACTCATTATGCAATTATGCAAAAGCATCTTGTAATTCACTATAGGAAGATGAAGAGTCTAGGTTAGAAGAAGTTATCTCTGTGTCATTTTCTTCTTCTTCTCCTCTAGCCATAAAACATAGATGGGCTTCCTCATTTTTTGAACTATCCGTGGAATCCATGTCATTGTCATCCTATGCTATGTAGGCTCTCTTTCCTTTCTTTTCTTTAGAATGTCTCTTCTCAAACTTCTTCGTCTTCTTTAGATAAATGGGACATGCCATCTTCATGTGCCCAAGTTTTCCGCGTTCATAGCATGTTGGAGTAGATGAGGTTCATTCCCCTTTATGATAAGTCTTCTTTGGAGGGAAAGGTGACCTTCTTTTGAATTCCCTTCTTAAGAAATTTTCTAAACCTTCTTACAAGGAAACTAAGATTCTCCTCATTTAGCTCAAGGTTTTCTATGTCATCTTTATCATCTTCTTCATCATCAACAATTGTGGAAGAGGTAGCTTTGAGTGCAATCCCTTTTTTCTTCGTGACATGCTACTTATTTTGATTGAGCCTATTTAGCTCTAATTTATGTTCTTGGAGCTTACCAAATAAAGTGGCTAGTGTCATTGTTGATAGATTTTGTGACTCCACAATAACTGTTACTTTGAGTTGCTAATTCCTACTCAAATACCTCAAAACTTTGTTAATAAGGTCATCATTAGGAAAAGTTTTTCCCAATGAAGTAAGATGATTTATAATATGTGTGAACTTCTTTTGCATTTCTTGAATGTTTTCTCCTTGGTTCATTTTAAACAGTTCATACTCATGAGTAAGAGTATTTATTCTTAATCTTTTTACTTCACTTGTACGATCATGGATCACTTGTAAAGTACCCCACATTTCTTAGGCAATCTTACAAGTTGACACCCTAAAGAACTCATCATACCCCAAGGAAGTGGTAATGATGTTCTTGGCTCTCAAATTGTATTAGACCTTTTTCTTGTCTTTATTTGTCCATTCATTTCTTGGTGTATTGGTTCTTACACCATCAACTATGTGTGTAGGAACAAAGGGCCAATTTTCAATGGCATTCTACACATCAAGATTAATAGCTTCAATAAAAATCTTCATCATTTCTTTCTAATAGACATAACTATCCCCATTGAAAAAGTGAGGTCTACTTATAGAAGAACTTTTGGAAGAAAAACCATTTGAAGCTATCATTTTTCTTGAATCTGTTAAGCTTTTTACACAAGAGTTTAGCTCTGATACCACTTATTACCAAGTGGCCTCAATACTCAAAAGGGGGGTGAATTGAGTTTATAAAATATTTTCACATATCTTTCACAAAACACTTGATTATCAATTTTTATTGAAGCTATTAATTGATAAAGATGAATGGGTAGAGAAAATTGAATAATTTCATACACAAATGAATCAGCCAAAGAAGATAGTATTCAAGCAAGCAAATAAAACTAATGCACAAAAGTAAATGAGTAGAGTTTAGAAGATCAAACACGAGATTTATCCTAGTTCAGCCACTCCTTGTGACCTACCTCCAATTCATAAGTAATCATTCTAGATTTTCCACTAGAACTTCAAGCTTGAACAAGTGCTTGCTAGCTTTACACAATAAAGCACTCAACAACACCTTGGGATACCTCACCCTTTGTGCTTGAGCCTCAACTTCAAGGGATACCTCTCCTTTATAACTTTGAGGGATATCTCACCCTCTTTACAAGATAAATAGAGTATGAATGAAATGAAACTTTCTTAAGAGTAGATAATACAAATTAAACCTTGATGGGTATATGGATTCACATTTTGAAGCTCAAAATAAGGATTTAATGAAATGGCTATGAAAGGTGGTATTAATGTTCAACTAAGATTTTTAGATTGTTTTCCTAACCTCCTTTAATGCCCAACAACTTGTATTTATAGCTCAAAGCCTTAAAGAGTCGTTGGAGGTGGTTGGGAGCATTAAATGCCATAAACTAGCCATTTATTTCTATTTCTAGTATATGTATTTATTCTAATAATAACTTTGTTATTCAAATAAAGCTCCAAATAACATGTAGGCAAATTGTCTTCTAAAAAGTGTTATTCAAATAACATAAGTATTATTTGAATAAATCATTTGAAATTGGTTTCTAGAAAAATATGTTATTCGAATAACAAATGTATTATTCAAATAAACCATTAAAAGCTGGTTTCTGTAAAACACTATTATTCGAATAACAATTGTGTATTCGAATAAATCATTTGAAACAAAATGCGCCAAGGCTTATTTTAAACTTTTATTCGAATAAAGCTTAACTAGATGGAATTCTTTGCTTCTTTGACTTTGGTTATTCGAATAAGGGATCCTTTATTCGAATAAACCTATTTGAAAAACATTCCTTGCAACTTTTAAACATGTCAATTGATTTGAAATGATCTAACAAACTTTTGGACACTTAGTGGTTGTTTTTTTGGAAACCAAAAACCATTTTGAAGCCTTGAAAACAAGTGTGCTAATTGGGTTCTTTGAAAAACAAGTTTTAGAACATTAGTGTGATCCTCTTTATACCTTTACACAATAATCCAAGTGCTAAAACTATTCTTGAACATCTTGGACTTGATCTTGCAACATCTTCATGTTTGTTATCATCAAAATAAAGTCTTCAAAGATCAATAGCCAATTACAGGTCGCTGGCGACAAGTCTCACTACTGGGTAGTAGTCTTATCAAGCGACCAGTGGTGGACAGGTACGTGTACAGGGGAGAGGTGCAGTGGATCTGGGCTGTTTTGGATGGGTCTGTAAGTCCAAGATAGAGGAGGAATAGAGGGGATTCAGTCATAGATATAGGTGGTTGGTGCGGAACAGAGGTGAAGGCAAGTGTAGGGGAGGCTTGGGTCATAGTGGTGGTCGGTCGACAAGGAAGGGCTTAGTTGTGGTAGCTCGTTGGAGATGTTTCAGGTTGTAGAGAGGTCATAGTTGTTAATGGTGGCTTATGGTGGGTGAGACGCAGCGGCGACAGTAGCTGGCAATGGGCCTATTTCAGGTGCATCTCTGATGAGTCAAGAGTGGCACTGCTTTACTCGATGGTTGTGCGACTTGGTATGAAACAAAGGTTATGGGTTGATGATGATAGAGTCTCTAGGGTGTAGCTGTGGGCCTGGCAGCATGGGAGTTTGCTGGGGAAGTTTCATGCGGTGGCTGTTGTGGGTCGATGGTGGTCTAAGACTGGGTGTCAATGGTGGTACTTGATTTAGCAAAAAATAGCTTCCATGGTGCGAAGTGAAACTGGCAAAGTTGTTACTAAGTGATGGAAACAACAACAACAACGTGGTGAACCAAGGAGGTGGGGATGGCATATTGGTCGCGTGAAAAAAGAATAAGTTTTGTGTTTGGATGGTTATAGGTTTTGAGATGTGGTTATTTATGGTTTATGAGTTGTGATGCAAGGTTGTAGGGTCTGCTATGGTGTTGGTGAAAGAGAAGCCATGAGTTTGGGTTATATGCATGTTGTTTGTTTGGTGATGAAGGATGAGAGGGAAGGTTGATGGCGGCTGATGTAGGGTGGAAAAAAGAAGGGATAAAGATTGCTAGGGTATTTTTCATGTGATCGTTGTGTGTTGCTTGCCTGTCTGCTTGGAGATTTATAGGGTTAAATCCAGCAAGAAATTCTCCATCAAATCTCCAAATTATGCTTTGTAATCTTTTGATTTATTAGTGATCAGAGAAAAATTGGAAAAGAAATCTCATCAATCAAACTCAAAAAAGGAAACTTACCATTTTAAGGGTGGAGGGGATATATGATTTTTGTCTGAGAAGGAGTTAGTGGCTAGGGTTTGGATGTAAGTAAGGAGCTGGGTTGGGTTATAGTGATAGATTCAGGTTGACTCATATTTGATGGGCCACCAATTGGTTTAGGCTCAAAGTGAGTAGTTTGAGAAAAATTAGGTTAAGCTTATGCAAGAAAGTTAGGTCATTTTTTTTATTTTTTTTTTCTTTTTTTTTTCTTTTAATATTAATGTTTTTTATTTTTTTATTATTTTATTTTTTTTAATAAAATGTTTAAATGACCCAGACAAAATTAAGTATTCATAGTTGTCCTTTTTTACTTGTTTCTTACTAGATAAAAAGAATAATTGTAATTTTTCATATTATCATTGTAAGGAACGAGTAAAAACATGAACTCAAATTTTGTTCGGGAATGCATAAGATGATACAAATAGAAAAATAAATACAAAATAATGTAAGAACAATAAAATGCAAAGAGTCGATGCGTTCAAAAGTAAATGACAAGAACTTATAATGCAGAGAGCCAATGCACTCAAAATAAATGACAAGAGTTTTTGCACTCAAAAGTAAATGACAAGAATTTAAAATGCAATAAGCCGATACACTCAAAATAAATGACAATAATTTAAAATGCAAGGAGCTCATGCACTCAAAATAAATTATAAGAATTAAAAATGCAGGAAGTTGATGCACTTAAAAGCAAATGATAAGAATATAAAATACATGGAGCTGTTGTGCTCAAAAGGAATTTAAAATGCAAGGAGTCGATGCACTCAAAATAAATGACAAGAGTCGATGTGCTCAAAAGTAAATGACAAAAATTTAAAATACAGGGAACCGATGCACTTAAAAGGAATTTAAAATGCAAGGAGATGATATGCTCAAGATAAATGACAAGAGCTTTTGCACTCAAAAGTAAATGACAAGAGCCGATCCGCTCAAAAGTAAATGATAAGAAAACATTTGTGTCAGTTAGACATGGAGTTTAAATCTTTTTCTTCTCTCTCTCATTTTCTCTCTTTCTTTTTCCCTTTTTATTATTATTAAAAATTGAAACATCCTTAATAACATTACTAATAACATATCTGGATTTACATATTAGTACATAAAATTAAGTATGTCATGTAAAATATAACAAATTAATTTTATACTATATTTAATTGATATACAAAAAATATGAGCCTGTCGCGGAATAATATAACATTTGTACATTAAAAGGATAGTATACTGTAGAATTGTCTTTTCATCAATGGTTTAATATGTTAAGTTTTGATGATGACAAATACAAGATAAAAAGAATGATGCTTATGCTTCATAAATGTGCTTAATGAAAATAACAAATGCATTACAAAAGAATATTAATCATGCTACATTGATGTGCTTAAAGAGATATATTGTTTCATGCATATGAAGATATTAAGTTATGAATTTGGACTAACTATGCTTGTGTTAAGTGAGTAATACCTTGTAGGTTAATCCAAGTATCAAGAGTGAGCATTGCAACAAGAAAGTAAAAGATCACAATCATGCTCAATTCAAGAAGAATGAGAATGATAAGATGTTCCAAGCATTTTCAAGATTTGAAGAGAAGAAATTTTTGGAAGCTTGGATTACATCAAGAATTGATGATGGCAAAAGATCAAGTCTCAAGGTTCTTCAAGAATAGCTTATAGGACTTAAATCTTGTGTAAAAGTAAAAATGAATCACACAAAGCTTAAATATGTTTTAACATCTTTAAAAATTATTTCTTACATGTTTTAATGCCCAACAAACTATTTTTGGAAAGTTAGTCTTGGTGGTAGTTCAAACCTTTGAAAAATAGTCAAGTTTGTGTTTTGCAAAACTGACATTTGGTTACTATTTTGATCATAACTTTCAAAATACTTTGATTTTTGTTATGAAACTTATTTTATATGAAAATATACTCAAATATCTTTCCAATGAGTGGTCATTTACTTTAAACGGATAAGAAATGAAGAAGTTATGACCATTTGATTTAAACTATAAAATATAGTCAAGTTTGAGTTTTGAAAAACTAACCTTTAGTCAATATTTTGATCATAACTCTCAAAATACTTTGATTTTTGTTGTGAAACTTCTTTCATTTAAAAATAAACTCAAATATCTTTCCAATGACTGGTCATTTGCTTTAATCGGATAAGAAATGAATTAGTTATGACCTTTTAAAGTCAGCTTTCAAAACTAGAAATGTTGTAATCGATTACACAACTCTTGTAATCGATTACAACATTGACAGAAGCCATGTAATCAATTATCAAAAGTGTGTAATCAATTACCAAGTGTCCAGAAATGTTTCTAATAGCTATAAACGGGTAGTTTTCATAAAAAATCATTTCTAAACACTACCAATGACTATTTTATCATTTGGGCTCTATATATAAGTGATATTTGAAGTATTTACATCTTAAGAAACACAAGAACACTATACTTGATCCTTGAATCATCAAAATCATATTTTGAGCTTTAAAGTGTGAATCATTGATACCCATAGAGCTTCAAGTTGTATTATCTACTCTTGAGAGAGTTTCTTATCATTCATACTTTGTTCTTCAAGTTATATATCTACTCTTGTGAGAGTTTCTAATCTTTCTCTTCATCTTGAAATCATTGTAAGAGGGTGAGGTATCCCTCTAGAGAAAAAGGGTGAGGTATCCCTTGTTTGTAAAGAGGGTAAGGTATCCCTCAAAGTTGTAAGGGTGAGGTATCCCTCCAAATTGTAAAGGGTGAGACATCCCTTTGTTTGACAAGGCTCAAGCTCAAGGGCGAGGCATCCCAAGGAGTTGAGTACTCAATTTTGTAAAGGTTGTCAAGCATCTATTGAAGCTTGAAGATATAGTGGAAAATCTCGAGTGATTGCTTGAGGACTGGATGTAGGCCACAAGTGAATTGGTGGCTGAACTAGGATAAATCTTGTGTTTGATCTTCTCAAGTCTATCTCTTTACATTTGTGCCTTAATTATATATGCTTGAGTTGAATTTGATATCTTGCTTATTTACTTGATTTATCCTATAGCCCAAGTAGTATTTGTGAAATCTCTAACAGTTGCACCTTTGTTAAACTTATTCCGTTGTATTTATTAATTGAATTATTCAAAATGCTTAATTTCTCAAAGGTATTTTAAAATTTGTAATCACCCAATTCACCCCCCTCTTGGGTGATGGCTGTCATGGCTAACATATACAACATATTTTATAGTACAATAATTTACATAAGCTTTTACAAAGTACTAATTATACAATACACAATACAAAACAACTTCAAAACTAATCTATGTCTTACGCTTTGGTCTCCTTGCTGAAGATCTCGATCTTGGAAATAATATAGAAATAAGAATAGAAAAGGGGTGAGAATTCAAAGAATTCTCAATAATATTATCAAAATTAGTGACACCATAATACTTCCAACTGTTTTGGGAAAAACTCATTTAAAAACTCATTTTATTACGTAGGAAAGTGACAAAAACCAAATCAAGTCCTTCCTCTTCCTGAAACAGAAATTCAATTATTATTAGTTTCTAAAAACTTTTATTATTAAACATTACAAAATACATCCACAAATATCTTCAAAAACACATTTTCAAACAATCATCATAATTTAACAATTACATTCAATTTCATCATAATGCTCATTCAAATCACTTGGCAATAGTCTGCTTTTAGGTTGGTGCACTTCAACCTATTCATAACGATTCTCTAGTCACACAGAGCTACTCCGAATAATAAGTAACCTAGGCCACCTTTAGTGAGGGAATGTCCATCCTCAACTTAGAGTTACAAGTAGAGAGGAAATATTCATCCTCAATTACTAAGATAGGAAGGGTATCATCTATCCTCACACTATCAACAAATTAGGATGACCTCTACCTACTAAGAAGAATTTGAGTACACGGTGAGGGAATGTTTATCCTCAACCTTAACTACCCTAGAAGGGAGGGAATGCCTATCCTCACACTTTCATTCTAACCTCGAATGAGGATCCTTTCCTTATTTAATCTCTTGACCATATAAAATACAAAGGGATACTCATATAAGTCACAACAACCAAAACATTTTCATGCAAATATTAATTTGTACATAATTCAAATTCTTTCCATAATAAGGCACATTTGGTCGTGAGAATCATGCTCATTCCATAAGCAACATTTTCAATTAAACAAAGCTTCAATGCATAACAAAATGCACTCAAATTATAAATGTGACATAGCATCCTTCAATCTTATGTTTTTATTTACATTTTAAGCCATAATTCTATGCACAAACATGTTAAAATTATGGTCTTTAAGGGTAGCATTTTGCCAAGACATTGATCCAATCTCTAAGTCACAATATCATGCATAAGAAACTCAAAATATTTTGTCACACAATGTAGCATTCTGTCGTGACCTATATACACCAATCAAGACACCATTTTCATGCATAAACACATCATAATTTTGGCGATCAATGGGTAGCCTTCTGCCTAAGATTTTCAACTCCATTTTGGTCACAATCTTGAGAAAATAATTTATCAAAATTCTGGTCACAAACAAGGCATATATAGTCGTGACTATCAAGCCTCAAAATCCAACCATTTTCTCATTAATAGAAATAGATGAACAAATAAAAGAATACAAACACCTCTAAAAGCCTTCATGGCTGTGAGACATTAGGCAAACAAGCATCAATCAAACTCACAATTTTTTGCTCATAAACTCATATAAGAAATAGAACTATAGTAAGGTAAGAATAGAAGCACAAAAATGATCAAAACACATGTTGTTTTCCTTGGTTGTAGTCGTGGCTCTCAAGGGCTCAACAACCAAAGTTTTAAATCAAAATCAAGGAAGGAAGGGCAAAACAAAAGCCAAAACCCCTACCTCAATTCCTTAGCTTTGGCTCCTTGATTTTCTTCCCTTTTTCCTTCACTTTTTCTTTCTCTTTTCCTCTTTCTTTCTCACAATGTTGCTGCTATTTTTCCTCTGTTCTTGGCCCTATTTTTTCCATACAGAATGAGAAAAGCCTAGATAATTCTACTTAAGAAAAAGGTGATGGTAGTTAGTAAAAAAAATGGCTAACTATTTTATGCGGAGACTTTTGTATCAGCTAGGCACACTTTAATCCTCTAAAGCTAAGTTTTTAAGTTATTGTAAGTGTTATGAAAAATTTTAGAACTCAACTTAGTTCTTGGATTCAATTTTCTATAATCTTCCATATGCCGCTATTTATCAATTAAGCTTTATTACTCGGTCCCAAGTTAAATTAAACTGAGGGATTAAGTAAATATACTTACTGATACTTATTTTAGTTGGTATTTTATACCAAATTATTCTCCATATTTTACTTATCATCTCCATGAAATTTCATAATTTTCTGAGAAACTTAGTTGTTCCATTATTGTTTCCTTAATTTCTCTTTGGTATCCTTAAAAATACCAAACTGGCTCAGATGTTTCCCCAAAATTTACTACAGGTTTTATCCATGGTTTATAGCTAGGAAATAAATTTTCTATATTTATTCCCATTATATTAGTTGTTTATGCAGAAACTTTGGTTATTTCATTGTATTTATTGTTATAGAATTACTCTTAAATTAGTTCAAAAAATTACTCGAATTAACAGATAATTCTTACTTGTATTACTGAGCATCTACAACCCTAATTAAGATCATTAGGATAGAAGGATGTTATAATTCCCCCCCTCTTTTATAAATTTTATCCTCAAAATTTGCTTACCTCATTCAAAAAGTTATAGATAGTTTTGCTTCATATTGAACTCAAGCTCCCAAGTAGCTTCCTCTGAGTCACCACCTTCCCATAACAACTTCACTAGATGAATTTGTTTTCCCCTGAGCTCTTTCACTGCTTTATGCAAGATCCTTACAGGTCGAACTACATAAGTTAAATAATCTTTTAACTATACAGATTCAGTTTCTATGATATGTGTAGGATCTGGATTATACTTTTTGAGCTGGGAAACATGGAAGACATCATCAAGGTTTGACAAGTTGGGTGGCAAAGCAATATGATAAGCAACTGGTCCAACTCTTTTTAAGATTTGGAAAAGACCAAGGAATCTAGGGTTCAACTTTTTGGTCTTTATAGCCTTACTAACTCCTGTAGTTGAAGTGACTATGAGGACTACATGTTCTCCTTCTTTGAATTCTAGAGGTCTTCTTCTCTCATCCGTATAACTTTTCTACCTACTTTGGGCTGCCAACATCCTATCCTTAATCTTTTTAACTTGGTCTATGGTTTGTAGTACTAGTTCAGGACTTAAGATAGTTTGTTCCCCAATTTCATACCAACACAATGGTGACCTATATTTTCTACCATATAAAGCTTCATAGGGTGTCATTCATATGCTGGCATGATAACTATTGTTGTAGGCAAATTCTATCAAAGGTATCAACTTATCCTAACTCCCTTGATAATCAAGCACACAAGCTCTAAGCATATCTTCCAAGGTTTGGATGGTTCTTTCAGTTTGGCCATTAGTTTGCAAATGATAAGTTGTACTAAAATTCAATTTGGTCCCAAAAGTTGTTTGTAGAGCTCTCCAAAATCTAGAAGTGAACTTGGGGTCTTTATCAGATATTATGTTAGAGGGGATTCCATGTAGCTTAATTATTTGTTGAAGATATAATTGAGCTAATGTATCAAATGTCCAATTGCTTTTATAAGTAGAAAATGTGTAGATTTGATTAACTTATCCACTATAACCCAAATCGCATTATGACCTGATTGGGTCTTTGGCAAGCCCACAACAAAATTCATTGAAATGATTTCCCTCTTACATTCTAGGATTTCTAAGGGTTGTAAGGTTCTAGAGGGTCTTTCGTGTTCAATTTTTACTTTTTGACATACTAGACATTTATACACATATTCTGCAATATCATTTTTTATGCTTGGCCACCAAAACATCTTTTTGAGGTCTTGATACATCTTGATTGTTCCAAGATGGATGGTGTATTTGCTTTTATGGGCTTCTTCCAAAATCTTTTCTTTGATTTTAGATTCTCTAGGGACACACAATCTATCTCCAAACATTATTATTCTATTTTCAGCCCTTCTAATGTCCTTTTACTTTCCTAGAAAAATTTGTTCATCTATTTCTTTTAAACTTTCATCTTCTTTTTGAGCTTCTTTAATTTGAGCCTGCAATTTATTATGAATTTCCAATATGTTCAAATAGAGACTATGAGGTAACACAGTCACTGTCAGGCTCAAATTTCTAAAGCTCTTTAAGAGTTCTATTTCTTGTATCATCATATGGGATACATGCAAAAGTTTTCTACTAAGTGCATCAGCCACTACAATGCCTTACTCGGATGATACCTTAATTCAAAGTCATAGTCCTTTAGGAACTCCATCCACCTTCTTTGTCTCATATTCAATTCTTTTTTTATCAAACAAATATTTTAAACTTTTATGATTGCTGAAGACCTCAAATTTAACTCCATACAAATAGTGTCTCCAGATCTTTAAGGCAAAAACAACTACTGCTAGTTCCAGATATGGGTTGGATAGTTTTCTTCGTGGGGTCTTAGTTACCTAGAAGTATAAGTAACTACTCGCCCATCTTGCATTAAAAAACATCTTAATCCTTTCCTCGAAGTATCACAATAAACTTCAAAATTTCCTTGTGGATCTGGAATCACTAGAACAAGTGTGGTGGTTAACTTTCTTTTCAGTTCTTGAAAACTATTCTCACATTCTTATGTCCATTCAAAAGTACTACCTTTTCTGGTCAGTCTGGTCAGGCTATTTGAGAAAAGTTCTTTATAAATCTCCTATAATATTCAGTTAGACCCAAGAAACTCTTGATCTCCGTTACAGTAGTAGGTCTTTCTCACTACAAAATTAGCTTTACTTTACTAGGATCTACGAATATACCCTCTCCATATATTACATGTCTAAGGAATTATACATCTTTCATCCAAAATTCACACTTTGATAATTTGACATATAGTTTCTTTTCTTTTAAGATCTCTAGAACTAATCTAAGATGTTCCTTATGTTCTTCAGTTATCTTTGAGTAAATGAGAATATCATCTATAAAGATAACCACAAATTTATCCAGGTATAGTCTAAAAATCCTATTCATATAATCCATCAAAACAACAAGTGCATTTGTCAGACCAAAAGATATTACAAGATATTCATAATGTTCATATCTGGTCCTAAAGGCAGTTTTAGGAATGTCTACTTCTTGAACCCTAATTTGGTGGTATCCTGATCTTAAGTCAATCTTTGAAAATACAGTAACACCTCTTAACTGGTCCATCAAGTCATCAATCCTAGGCAATGAATATTTGTTTTTAATTGTTACTTTATTCAATTTTTTGTAATCTACACACAATCTCATGCTTCCATCTTTCTTCTTTAACAAAAGTACTGGCGCTCCCCAAGGTGAGACACTAGGTCTAATGAACTGTTTATCCAACAGTTCTTCTAATTCTTTCTTAAGTTTAGAGAGCTCTAAGGGAGACATTTGATATGGTGCTATGGAGATAGGCCTTGTCCCTGGGACTAAATCTATAACAAATTCTATTTCTCTCTCAGGAGGTAACTCATTAATCTCTTCTGGAAATACATCTGGATACTCTCTCACTAAAGGAATACTTTCTAAACTCTATTTATTTTCAGAATTCAAAGAAAACAAGAGAACATAACCTTGAGCTCCTTCTAATAGGAAGTTGGTAACTTGACTGATATTTAGGTAAATAGACTCAGAAGAAGTATTTACAGAAGGAATATCATGTAAAAACACCAAGGTTTTATCTGAGCAATTTAGAACAACATGGTTTATTGATAACCAATCCATACCCAAAATAATGTCTATGTCAGTAAGGGGTAGACAAATGAGGTTTACAAGAAACACTCAATTTTCAATAGTTACACAATAGTTTAGACATATTTTGGTAGTAGTTACTGGTTTTCTTGTAGGAGTGGAAACCGTTAAATCATAAGGAAGGTCTGATATAGGAAAATCCAAAATCCTTACACAATCATAAGAAATAAAAGAGTGAGATGCTTCTAAATCAAATAATACAGTTAAAAGATTATCTTTAACTATACATTTACCCTGTATCAGATTAGAGGATTGAGCTGCTTCCTTACCGCTCAAAGTGAACACCCTTCCTCTAGTTTGGGGCTTGGGAGTTATAGCTCCTTGTTGCTGAGAATTAGGACTTATTATTCTTTTTCGCTAGGGACAATCTCTAGCATAATGTCCCTTCTTGCCACAGGTGAAACACTATATTTGATCTATCTGACAAGCTCTATTACCATGGAATCTACCACATTTTGGACATTTGGGCCATCTGTCCTTCTTCTTTATCTGCTTCCCTTTTCTTTGTTGATTTGTAGGCCATTGAACATTCTTCTTAAACCTGTCAACACCCCTCTTTCTCTTCTAAAAACCCTGTGACCATTGTCCTTGTTCTGGATCAAACTTAGAAGATTCAATAATTCGACACTTGTTTACCAAAGAGTGAAAATTTTGAATCTCAAAAGGTCGTATTTTCTTTTTCATTTCTCCTCTCAAACCATTCTCAAACTTGATATATTTCCATTTTTCATCTGGATTAAATTTGAGATATGAGGAAAATTTAGATAGTTCTTCAAACTTAATCAAGTACTGATCAACTATCATATTCCCCTGTTTGAGTTCGAAAAATTCTATTTCTTTTTCTTCCTACACATTTTGAGGAAAATATTTTTCCAATAGACTGGTTTTAAATACCTCCTAAGTAATAGGAGTTCCGGTTATCTCTAGATGCCTTCTTGTATTAGTCCACCAAAAATTCACTTCCCCTTTTAACATATAGGAAGCAAAAGCCTCAAACTGATCATTAGTATAACCCATTACAACAAAAATCTTCTCTATTTCCCTCACCCATTCATTGACCTTGACTAGATAATATTATCAATTAAAATATGGTGGATTGTTCTTCCTAAACTCAGATAAGTCATGAAAATTTGGATTTCTTACCACAGCTGCTTCATTCTCCTACTGTTGTGGTGATTGTCAATTATTACCCATCCTCTCTAATATCCTGTTTGTGACTGTTGTTTGCTCATGCATAGCAGTTGTCATCTCTCTTTGGGTGTCATTTCTCTTTGCTCCCTCATGGTTGCTATCATCTCTCTAAGTACCTCTATCACATCAAACATATTTTCATTGCCAGTTGTCCTGCCTCCACCTGTTCACTTGGAAAATGCCATAGTCTCCTGTACACACAAAATAATGAATATTGAGTAGATCAGGCTCAATATCATATAACAGAGCATCAATTAACTATAAACATACAACTCAAGACCGTTAAGCAATTCTCCTATGCATCTCATCTTTAAGACAAGAAAAATGCATAACATAACATAGCTAATCCATACCCCGGCTCAACAGGATGAACTACTATGATACCAAAATGTAACATTCTTAATAACATTACTAATAATGTATCCAGATTTATGTATTAGTAAATAAAATTAAGTACGTCACATAAAATATAACAAATTAATTTTATACTGTATTTAATTGATATACAAAAAATATGAGGTTGTCACGAAATAATATAATGTTTGTACATTAAAAAGATAGTATACAATGTAATTTACGGTACAATAATTTACACAACCATTTACAGAGTACTAATTAAATAATACACAATACAAAACAACTTCAAAACAAATCTATCTTATGCTTTGGTCTCCTTACTGAAGATCTCGATCCTGGACATAATACGAAAATAAGAACAGAAAAGGGGTGAGAATTCAATTTTTTTTTAATAATACTATTAAAATCAGTGACATCATAATACTTCCAGTTGTTTCAGAAAAAAAACCATTTAAAAACTCATTTTATTAAGTAGGAAGGTGGAAAAACCCAAATCAAGTCATTTCTCTTCCAGAAACAGAAATTCAATTATTATTAGTTTCTGAAAATGTTTATTATTAAACATTACAAAATACATCCACAAATATCTTTAGAAACACATTTTCAAACAAGCATCATAATTTAACAATTACATCCAATTTCATCATAATGCTCATTTAAATCACTTAGCAGTAGTCTACTTTCAGGTTAGTATACTTCAACCTATTCATGATGATTCTCCAGTCACACAGAACTACTCCAAATAATGAGTAACCCAGGCCACATTTAGTGAGGGAATGTTTATCCTCAACTTAGAGTTATAATTAGAGAGGGAATATACATCCTCAACTACTAAGATAGAGAGGGTATCATCCATCCTAACACTATCAATAAACTAGGATCACCTCTACTAACTAGGAAGAATTTGAGTAAATGGTGAGGGAATGTTCATCCTCAACCTCAACTAATCCAGAAGGGAAGGAATGTTCATCCTTACACTTCCATTCTAACCTAGGATGAGGTTCCTTTCCCTATTTAATCTCTTAACCAAATAAAATACAAAGGGATACTCATATAAGTCATAACACCTAAAACGTTTTCATACAAATATTAATTTGTACACAATTCAAATTCTTTCCATAATAAGGCACGCCTGGCTGTGAGCATCATGCTCATTCTATAAGCAATATTTTCAATTAAACAAAGCTTCAATGCATAACAAAATGCACTTAAATTATAAATGTGACATGGCATCCTTCAATCTTATGTTTTTGTTTACATTTTAAGCCATAATTTAATCCACAAAAAATGTTAAAATTATGGTCTTTAAGGGCAGCATTTTGCCAAGACATTTATCTAAACTCCAAGTCACAATATCATGCATAAGAAACACAAAATTTTTGGTCACACAAGGCAACATTCTGCCGTGACCTACATACACCAATTAAGACACCATTTTCATGCATAAACACATCAAAATTTTGGCTATCAATGGGCAGCCTTCTGCCTTAGATTTTTAACTCCATTTTGGTCATAATCTTGAGCAAACAATTGATCAAAATTTTGGTCACAAATAAGGCATATACAGCCGTGACATCAAGCCTCAAAATCCAACCATTTTCTCATCATTTGAACATCATAATTTCACTATAATCATTAATAGAAATTGATAAACAAATAAAAGAATACAACCACCTCTAAAACCCTTCATAGCCGTGAGATATAAGGTAAACAAGCATTAATCAAAACCATAAATTTTTGCTCATGAACTCATATAAGAAATAGAACTATAGCAAGGTAAGAATAGAAACACAAAAATGATCAAACTAGTATTTTTAAGGGCTCAACAACTAGTATTTTTAATCAAAATCAAGGAAGAATGAAGTGCAAAACAAAAGCCAAAACCCCTACCTCAATTCCCTAGCTTTGGTTCCTTGATTTTCCTCTCTTTTTGCTTCATTTTTTCCTTCTCTTTTCCTCTTTCTTTCTCACGGTGTTGCTGTTGTTTTTCCTTTGTTCTTGGCCATGTTTTTGCCATGTAGAATGATGAAGAAAGAATGAGAAAAGCTTAGATAATTCTAGGTAAAAAAAAGTGATAGTGGTCAGTCAAAAAAATGGCTAACTATTTCATGTAGAGAGTTTTGTATCTGTTAAGCACACTTTAATCCTCCAAAGCTAAATTTTTAAGTTATTATAAGTGTTATGGAAAATTTTAGAACTCAACTTAGTTCTTGGATTCATTTTTCTATAATCTTTCATACACCACTATTTATCAGTTACGCTTTTTTTTAAACAAAGAAGATATGCAAAAGCATCACTGCATTGCAAGGCATCCCAACTATGTTGGCACCCCAAGCAACGCCTATCATCTGCAGCATATCAACATTTTATTAATAAGAGGAAAAAAGAATAAAAAAAAATCAAAATGGAGGGGCGTAGACCAAACCCATGAAAACAGTTAAGAAAATCTATAACTAGGCAAACCATATCTATTATGGTAAAAATCATCACTAATAAAATGTGGAATTGTATTCCACCAACTAAAACTATGAATTCCTAAACCATGAGAGGCCAATTTATCAGCACAATTATTGTCTTCCCGAAATATGTGAGTACAATAAAAATTCATATCCTTTTTCAGAATCATGTAATTCTCCCATCTATTCCTTAATTTCCAAGGAATATTAGAAGATCCTTGAAATGCTTGAACCACCAGCATTGAATCGCATTCCAACCAAAAACTCCTCCAACCTCTTTTATGAGTTAATTCTATTACACACATAGCTCTAATGAGCTTAGCATGATATGCAACAGAGATTCCTACGTTAGCTGAAAAACAACCAAGAGTTGAGGCTCTAAAGTCCCTAAAGATGCCTCCACAGGCTGCTAATCTCGGGGAACCCATTGCAGCACCATCTGTGTTGCATTTGATCCAATTGCAAGAAGGAGGAGACCAATTAACTTCTATAATTGTTGGAGATCTTCTCGGATGACCAGAGATAGAAAAGAATTTCAGGATAGTGAATTCCATCATGTCAGAAGACATGTTTCCTCTGCTAAGATTTCCTAAAAGAGAAGTATTTGCTATTATCAAGTTCTTTGTTGCCCTTATAGAAATGCTTGTGTTGTCAAATTTAGCTTGGTTCCTACAAAGCCAGATCACCCAAATGATGTTTACAATGGCTGCAGCAACCACCTCTTTGACCTGAGAGCTCCAATTTCTGTCACATAAAGAGACGATTTCTAGTATATTTATCAGTTAAGCTTCATTACTCGGTCCCAAGTTAAATTAAATAAATATGTTTACTTATACTTATTTTAGTTAGAATTTTATACCAAATTATTCTCCATATTTTACTTATCATATCTATGAAATTTCATAATTTTATAAGATACTTAGTCATTTCATTATTGTTCCTTTAATTTCTCTTCGATATCCTTAAAAATACCAAACTGGCTCAGATGCTTCCTCAAAATTTACTATAACTTTTATCCATGGTTTATAGCTAGGAAATATATTTTTTTTTATTTATTCCCATTGTATTAGTTGTTTATGCAAAAACTTTGGTAATTTATTATATTCAGTGTTATAGAATTATGCTCAAACTAGTTCAAAAAATTACCCGAATTAACAAATACTTCTTCCTAGTATTATTAAGCTTTTATAACCCTAATTAAGATCATTAGGGTAGGAGGATGTTAAAAAAATCATTTGAACCAATGAAAACTCTAGAAAGCTTTAACTAATCAAAACTCTTGTTCACGTGTTTTTCTTCATCAGACCCTTCGGTTGGCTTGGAATCCTCTTGACTTGCTTATTTCCTTTCTTCATTTTTTTTACCTCGACCCCCCTTTTCTTCTTGGCAACGAAAGCTTATATGACTAGCATTGTAATAATTTCCAACAAATGCATCATTGTAATATATGCTTTGAGCTACTAAGATATTTTAGTCTAACTCAATCATTGAAGGATTGCTATTAGAGTTGTCAAATCAAACTACTAACCTTAAATTTATCTTCTTTGAGACATAACTTAATGAATAAACTTGTATTCATGAATGGACATAAATTTTTTGAATGAACAAACTTCCTTTCATTACTCTGGTAATCAAACTGTACATGAACTTTTGGTAAGGCACATATTTGATAAATGAAAACGTAGAAACAAAAGAAAGTTGCAAGGAAAAAATTTGCCCTAGTATTGGTTCCTTGTCCCTCATCTAATTGATTCCCTACAACTGTTTGATAACTTAATTGCTATCTCTGTTGCTACTTCCTTCAACACATCTTCTCTTTAATCCTTTAGAAATTTTGCCCCAGTATAGCCAATTACCCCTGTGTGGCCAATCAAACGCAAATAAAAATTTCCCCAATTTGGTGAACCCTTTCAAGGAGTTTCAAGCCATCTTTCGTTAAGATTTTACTTATTTATTTGCCCTAACTTTTTCTTAGGCCGTCCTTTCAGGTTTTCAACCTAACAAGCTTTCTTTTGTTTTTATTGCTCTAACTTTTCCATAGGCCGCCCTTTCGAGTTTTTGAGCTAACGAGCTTTTTCCTTTTTTAGGCATAAAATCTCTTAACAACATCAATGTTTATGGGCCATGGCAATTCTTCTTCATCTATATTCTGCAAAATTAATGTTCCTCCTGAAAATGCCTACTTAACTATGTATGGGCCTTCATAACTCAGAGCCTATTTTCCTCTAGCATCCTCTTGATTATGAAGAATCTTCTTCAAAACCAAATCTCCTCAACAAAATTCTCTTGAACTAACTTTTTTGTTAAAAGTTCAGGCCATTCTGCTTTGATGCGATTGTCCATGATAAATAACTGACACTCTTTTCTCTTCTATCACATTCAACTGCTCATATCGAGTCTTCACCCATTCGAATTCCTCTAACTCGGTTTCCATCAAAACCCTTAGAGAAGGAATCTCAATTTTTATGGGAGAAACATCATTCATCCCATACACCAAAGAGAAAGGTGTTGCCTTAGTGCTCTACCATTTATTGGTATGATACGCGTGCAAAACACAGAGTAACATTTCATATCAATCTTTGTAGTTCACAACCATCATAGTAACAATTTTCTTGACATTCTTATTTGCTGCTTTAACTGCACCATTCATTTGAGATTTATAGGGAGCTGAATTATAATGCTTGATTTTGAAATTTTCACAAAACTTCTAAATCTCAGCGTTATTGCGATTGGTAGTATTATTTATGATTATCCTTTATTGAATTCTATATATGTAGACAATATTGACTACCTACTCTGGGTGTCTTGACAATTCCACAAATCTTGCTTCTAACTGCTTAGTCTCCTCCTCTTTGTTTTTTAGGGACATATCAGGATGCATCCTCCTTAACTTCTGTTTCTTTGCCTCGACATTCAGATATAGTGGGATTTTATGTGATGTTATCTCCAAATCTAATCCAGGCATATCCTGATAAGACCAAGCAAAGACATCCATATACTTTTTGAATAATGTAATTATTTCTTCACGCTCGGGGTTTTCCATCATTTTCAACTTATTTTTCTCTTCCTTTGCCCCCATGTTGATCACCTCTACTACCTCGCTATGCAAATCAAATCCATTCTCTGAATATTCCAGTAGTTTTGTAAATTCTTTGACAACTTCCTCCTCTTCACCAGATCTAGGGTCTTCTTCATTAAACATCGTAAGGGAATCAATTGATGAGTTTTTAAGGTCCCTTTCATGAGGAGAACTTTCTACAAGACTCATATTCCTGGAATGTAATTTGTGTGGAGTTGAAAGTGTAAAATAAAGTAGGAATGACAAAGCAAGAATTATATAAATGGACCAATAATAAGATATTATACAGAAATGTAAAAAGAAAACTGATAAATGCAAAAGGACAAGTCAAAGGTGCAACGGGGAGGAATGCTGAATATTCATGCAAATTCATTTAGTTAATGTCTCAAGTAACATAAATATAAGCTCAAAACGTAGCTAGTTTAAATATTTTATTAGTACAGTATAACTAGACAATTACTTGGAAATAATCACATCAATTATTAGTTCGGATTACCAATTCTTCAGTTGCTCATCATCAATAAAAGGATAAATTGACTTGCATTCTTTTGGGCTTTCTTCATGCAATGCATTAATAGTGATATGACATCGAGGGTGAATGACTTCTTCAGATATGATTATCTCAACTAATGCTAGGAATATTTCCCTTATGTAAGGAATATGCTTTATTTTGCCCTTATCATTCTTTTTTTCCATAGTCGTGCTCCTTATTCTTTCCTCTAGAGATGCTTTGTACCCCAACCTAGACTTGTCTAACTTTTCTAGGAATGACACTAGCGACTGAGTACCTTGCAGTTTTGAGCCCAAGCTATTTTCTTCCTGGTATCCATTATTACCCATAATTCGAGCCACCACCTGATTCACACTTTGTGTCAAGGATTCATTCCTATCAAGTCCAGTCTCAACCATTTCAAAACTATGCCACAAATTCTCCTCTTTTTTCTCTATACTCTCCATATATGGTACTAAAATTGGTTTAGACAACATAATTTCTTCCTCTCTATGTATAGTAATGACTGACCCATTTTTAATGTATTTAACACTCTGATACATGGTAGAAGGAACAACACCAACGACATGGATCCATGGTCTCCCCAAGAGCATAGTGTAATTAGGCTCAATATTCATGACTTGGAATAACACTTGAAAATTACTTAGACCAATCTCTAGCAGTAACATCATCTCTTCTAAAATGCTTCTCTTATTTCCATCAAAGGCTAGCACCACCATTTCTCAAGGTGATAGTTCATCCTCGCTTATTGATAATAAGGTTAGAGTCGACTTGGGTAGGATATTTAGTGCAGACCGCCCATCTATCAAAACCTTTGCAACTATATGCCTTTTACATTTGAAGGTTATGTGCAAGGCTCGTAGATTTTTCTCAGACTAAAATGTGATCTCTTCATCAATAAATGTGATCATGTTGATGCGTTTCACTAGGTCCACCATGTTGATAACATTTTCAGAGGTAACATCGAGTTTGACATAGGCCTCATTCAGAACTCTTAATAACACCTTCCGATGCAACTCAGATGTCAAGATGAGTGTCAATAGAGATATTTTGGCTGAAGTCTTCTTCAATTGTTTCATCATGTCATATTCACTTTGTTTCATGATCTTCAAGAATTCTCTTTCCTCTTCCTTCCTTTTCTCCTCTTCTCTTGAGGTTTCCTCCTTACTCCTTTCTTTAATATTCTTCTTCTTCTCTACATCTCCTGAGCTATAGCATCACCCACTCCTTATAATTCCTCCTACTCTAACTATATTAGTCTTTGACTCTTCCTCCTGATGTATTTCAGCAACTCGAGCCCTCAAAGTCTCTTCCGCGACTCCCTTTGTCTCTACCTTAGTTTCATAATTCCATGGCACTGTGTGAGTATCACTATAAGCAAATGGCGTTGGCTTCTTGACTGTCACTATTACTTTTCTTGGCATTGAAGTTTGGTTGAGAGGTGGAACCTTATGCACAAGCATTCAACCAAATTGACTTCTTCAAAGGAAGCTACCCCTTATCTAGCTTGTATTACTCCTAAAGTGAGCAATCCTTGGATTCAAACCTTAAAATCCCAATAGTTATCGATATCATGTCTCATTTCCCCACAGTGATAAGCACAACTTGATTCTTCATCATACTTCTCCTCTTCTTTCATCGTTGTAGCTGGTGAAGTGATACTATAACGTGTTTTCTTTAACCCCTCGAATATTTCAGTCATCGGTGTATTCAAGCTCATGACTTTTCTTATTGGTGATCCTTCCATATCCAAAGCATTTTCCTCATTCCTTCCACCATAATTAGGAATTAGGTTATTGATAATACTGGGTCCAACCTCCTCTTGAATGAAATCTTTCGACAAGCAATTAGCTTCTTTACTGCAGTCTTGAAAGATTCACAATCTTCAATTGAGTGCCCTAAGATATCCATGTGGTATTTGCAAGTTAAATTTGGGTTATATTACGTTGGGAATGGTGGTTCTAGGGGATATACAAGATTTCCCAAGGTAAGATGAGCATCAAATAGCCTTTGGAATAAATATGTGTTTGAAATGGATAATCTTAGGAAAATGGGTAGGTTTTGAGGTCAGAAATGACCTTAATTTTGGAAGTTTGGCCAAGATTATGGGTGGATTGGGTAATTTTGCGGAGGTGCATGTGGATATCGGGTATAGGTTAGGCAAGTTGGCACATATGGTTATGATGTGGGAACATTGTTGATTTGGAATTGTGGAGTTGGGGTGATATTTGTGGTTGGCCCAATTTGGTTGGGTGAATAATAAGGAAGTGTAGGTGTTTGGTATAGAAAATGAAGGTTAGGATTATATGGTGGTTGATGCCATGGGTATTGTAGTGAATATTGAGGTCTGAAATCTATTGGTGTTGGACATGATTCACTTCGAGTTTTTTCTTTTTTGGATGGAATCCTTTCTTAGGAGTGGTATTCTCTGCATTTCTCACTAGCAACTTTCTAGCTTTAGCTAAAATCTCCATCCTTTCTCCCGTAGTAATCAAGTCAAAAAAATCTTTATAGGTTGCTCCGACCATTACCCCGATAAAAGGATTTCCCAAGGTTCCCAAGAAACATGAACACATCTCAGACAGTGTCAATAGGGGTTGAACTTGAGTCGTCAAGGCTCTCCATCTTTGTGCATACTATTTGAAAGATTCCTTATTTTTTTTTCTACATTGAACTCAATTGTTCCCTAGTAGGAGTTGCATCTAGATTGAACTTGTATTAATCTATGAATAGATCAATTAATTCCATCCAACGAGAATCTTAGAGTGGTCTAATTGAAGATACCATTCTAAAGCTAGCCATAAGACTCTCATGGAAAAAGCTAATGAGGAACTTATCATCCCTGGACTGAATAGCCATCTTGTTTCCATAACTGATTAAGTGAAATCGGGGGTTGCCACTCCCATCATACTTATCAAAAACAACAATCTTGAAGGCTTTAGGGATCACGACATATGTGGTAGGACACAATTCTTCTATTCTGAGAGGTCCATAATCTAGGGGTGGGCAAAGTTAGGTTCGGTTCAAAAAATTGAATTGAACTGTAATGAATTGCTTAAACATTTTAATTTTGACACCTAATATAATCCAAATTGTATCTAATTCATAAGAAAATAACTAAACCACAAGAAACTGGTTATTTTGGTTCAATTAACCAGTTAACCATTATGGGTTTTACTTTGTTGTTCGTCACCAGAACCTCGATGGTGACTTCTACTTTGGATGCCTTGTTAGTGGCCGGAGCAGGAGCATCCAGGCCAAGAAGAGTGAGACATCGCAGAGCATCGTCTTCACCTCCGCGAGCTACTCCAATGGGTTGTGTTGTCATTTGCCTATAGAGCCTCGAAGGTGACTTTTGCTTATGATGCCTCGTCAGTGGCTAGAGTAATAGTGTCTAGGCCGAGAAGAGTGAGTTGCCATAGAGCATCGTCTCCACCACTAATGCTTACGTTATCATTTGCCACCACCAGATGATGATTTCTCGCTGCCTCGTCGGTGGCTTAAGAGCATTCGGCCGAGAAGAGTAAGCCACCACAAAGCACTGTCTCCACCACCATGAGCTACTTTGATGGCTTGTGCTGTCATTTGTAGTTTGCCACCAGAACCTCATTGGTAACTTTTGTTTGTAATGCCTCATCAGTGGCCTGAGCACTATCTGCACCGCTGCTTAGAACACTTGCTAGTTTCTGGTCCATGGAGTCCCTATGGCGTCGTTCACATTCTTGAGTTCTTTTGCATCTTTGATGAAGTATCAATTTGGTTTGGTGAACTGGTATAAACCAAACTGTTTTTCACAACCATGTAATCGAACCACTTTGAGGAGAATAAAATTGAATTGTTTTAGAACTGGTTCAAGTGGTTCAGTTTTTTTTTTTAGTGTAGTTCAGTGTGGTTTAAAGTCCAATTCGACTTGTATAGGTTTAATGCCCACCCCTACCATAAGAACTAGGGCCTTTGATTGCCTTGATATGCTTTTCCATTTTCTCCATCCAATCTTCCTTCATCTTGTCTTTCTCGGTCATAGTGTGACTATTCCCAAAATGAGGCATTATTACCTGCCTTAGAATGGACATACAAGGCTGTTCCTAGGTAGGTCTAGCATAACTGGGAATTTCATTATAGGCACCTTCCAAGGCGTGATACCCCTCCCCAATAGGCATTACTATCAATGTTATTTGATGTGGTTGCTCACAGTGATGCTTGAGCTTACAGTTGAGAATGTCAGGGCTATTATCATAGAGGAGATTAGTGGCACACTCACATATGTTTCAACCTCATTTATATCCCTATTTATTTTGAATAAGCTAAAAGACTCCCTCACATCTTGTAGTATTGCCTCTAACATTGCTTGGGTCTCAAACATTTTATTCATCCGCCCTGTCATTTCATCAACTTCTCTACTCAAATTTCTCCTTGCCTCAGGATTACTAGCAGTCATTCTAGTCTGAGATACGATATTGTGAAGTTCGGTTTGATTGGTCTCTTTTTTCCTAGACCGCACAATGGTTCCTGAACTAGTTTGTTTTATCAAAACAAAATAACATTAAACAAAGAATGAGATGAAATGAATGAGATGCATAAGATGAAATGAATAAACTTTATGATGAAAACATTTTCTCTTCTTTCTTTTTTTTTAAATGCTATGAATGCCATGAAAATGCAAGATGGTGTATCTTTTCTTCTTCTTCTTCTTTTTGGAGCTTTTTTTTTAAATGTAAGAATGAATGATATGAAGAATAGATAGATAAAAAAGAAATATGCTCCCTTCATGTCCTAGTTAGGTGGAGCCTAATGGTTGGATCTTCTTAAAGTCATGATTCTAATTTTGGTGGGCATTATGTTTAATCTATCGGTGCAAGGTTTTTCAGGACAAATGTAAACTTCTAAAAAGTCATTGTCCCCATATTGCCTTTATATCGAAAGACAAGGACCCAACCTATGAATTAATCACAAGTAAGGGTAAGCCTTCTTAATATGACTAATTCATGATACTGGTAATAATCTGAGTGGTGTCTTAACAAACGTCAAATAAGCATAAGGCCCTTCAATAATAAAAGTTAAGACCCCTGCTACTCCTCGGGTTCACACAGACTCGGGTATAGAGCCCAAAAAGTGTGTGAGGTAAGTAATAGTAATGTATGTGAGGGAGTACACAAACTTGTACAAAAAATTAAAAAGATAAAATTACCCCTCCCCAACCTGCAAAAATAACAGTCAAACATACATACATAACCAGCCAACAATCATCTACCCTAGGGTTTCAACAATGAAGCACAAAATATTAAAACAACAAAATATATACATGTAGATCATGAGTATCAAAGTTAACACAAGAGAACACTATCAGAAATTTACAAAAAAAAAGGCAAAAAGTGGTAAAATAAATAAATAGAGGTTATTAATAATTTGCACAACTAACAACAATAGGCCTAATCTCCAAGAATCCCCAGTGGAGTTGCTATTTATCGCGACCGAGATCTATCATAGAAGCAACAAACAAATGGGATTTTAAAAAAAAAATAGAGTCGCCACCAATTTTATTTGAATTAGGAAAAATTGGAAAACCTTTCTTAGAAAATAGTCTTTGAAGCTAGATTGGATTCAGGAGTCGATTATGTATAGGGAAAAATGGAAACTTAATCCCACAGCACCCTTAACACATCCGTCCTGAGACGGTTACCTTATGTTAGTTGTGCAAATTTCTTACAACTCCTGAAAATATTTATTTTACCTCTTTTGTTAAAAGATAAACTAAATAGACAAATAAATTATGAATTCCCGCTCCTACGTATCCCCGGGTGCAATGAAGAACTCAAAGCCACGTTATTCTTTAGAAAATGATTATGGGTTGGTTGATTTTAATTAAGAAAAGAATTTTTGAAATGGAATTTTGTTTGAAAAACATATCTACTCTTGCACAGGATTCAAGTTAGCACTAGACTACTCAATAAACCCTTATGATCCAAATGACATTGAAGATAATATTCACTACTCAATCATTATTATTGGTTATCACGTTGATTAATTTTTTTTTTGTAAAAAGGGATAAAAGATTTTTTTATCATTTTCATGAAAAGACATTATTTAACAATTAGAAAAAAATTATTATTATTATTTTAATAGAATCTACTACTGACTCATAATTATCAACTCAATAGGCAAACAAATCAACCCAAGATTAAACCATAAAGCAAACTGATGGGCTTGTGGCCCATATAAGCATCACCTTAAACCAAATAAAAAATAATAATAATCAACCCAAGTAAAAATAAAACAAACAAAAGCATAAATAAAAGAATAAAATAAAAAAATAAAATAAAAAAAAGAAACAAAGAGATAAGGGAAAAGATTTTGATCCCCGTACAGATAGGAATAGGTGGCGTGGGCTGCAGCTCAAGCACGATGGCTGGCGATAAGTGTCATCACTGGGCAGCGGTCTTATCAGGCGACCAACGGTGGATATGTGCATGTACAAAGGAAAGGTGTGGCGGATCTAGGTGGTTCCTAGTTGGGTCTGTGAGTCCAAGACAGAGGCAGAACAGAGGGGATTCAGTGGTGGATCTGGGTGGTTAGTGCACGGAGGAGGTGAAGGCAGGTGCAGGGGAAGCTTGGGTCATGGTGGTGGCTTTGGGTCATGGTGGTGGCTGGATGGCAAGGGAAGGCTTAGTTGTGGTGGCGTGTTGGAGATGTTTCAGGCAGTAGGGAGGTCATGGTTATTAATGGTGGCTTATGGTGGGTGAGACGTAGCAGCAGTGGTAGCTGGCGATGGGCCTGTTTCAGGTGGGTTTCCGATGAGCCAAGAGTGGCGCTGCTTAACTCAGTGGTTGTACAACTTAGTACGAAACAAAGGTTGTGGGTTGACAATGACGAAGTCTCTGGGGTATGGCTGTGCGCATGGCGGTATGGGGAGTTTATGAGGAAAGTTTCATGCAGTGGCTATTACGGGTCGTTGGTGGTCTGAGATTGGGTGTCAATGGTGGTACTTGATTCAGCAAAGACTGGCTTCCGTGGTGGGAAGTGAAATTGACAAAGTTGTTACTAAGTGATGGAAAAAATAGCGATGTGGAGAAGCAAGGAGGTGGCGATGGCGAATGGGTCGAGTGAAAGAAGAATGGGTTTTGTGTTTGGATGGTTATAGGTTCTGAGATGTGGTTATTTATGGTTTATGAGTTGTGATGCAAGGTTGTAGGGTCTGCTATAGTGTTGGTGAAAGAGGAGCCATGGGTTTGGGTTGTATGCACATTGGTTGTTTAGTGATGAAGGATAAGAGTGAAGGTAGATGGTGGCTACTGTAGGGTGGAGAAAAGAAGGGACAAAGATTACTAGGGTATTTTTCATGTGATCGTTGTGTATGTTGCTTGCTTATCTACTTGGAGATTTATAGGGTTGAATCCAATAAGAAATTCTCCATCAAATCTCCAATTAATGCTATATAATCTTTTGATTTGCTAGTATTGGAGACAAATTGGAGAAAAAATCTCATAAGACTTTTCAATCAAAGTCAAAAAGGGAAACTTACCATCTTAGGGGTGGAGCAGATATGTGATTTTTGGAGTTACTAAGAAAGAGTGAGTGGCTAGGATTTGGATGCAAGTAAGGAGTTAGGTTAGGTGGTAGTGATGGATTCAGGTTGATTCATATTTGATGGATCACAAATTGGTTTAGGCTCAATGTGGGTGGTTTGAGAATAATTGGGTTAAGCTTATGCAAGAAAGCTAGGTCATCTTTTTTATTTTTTTTTCATTTCCTTCTTTTTTTAAAAAAATTCTTTTATGATTATTTTATTTATTTTTATTTATTTTTTAATAAAAAGTTTTAATGACCCGGACAAAATTGGGTGTTCCCAAAGATGACTTGATAGCATGCTCTTCACAGTAAAGCATTCTTCATAACTAAATATACTAAGCTTATTGATAGTAATATATTTTATTCATTTAATAATCCTTTTACTAGGCTTCTTAAGGTTCAATTAGGCTTAATTAAGTTGGCTTTGTAACATTTTATGATATTGGGCCTAACTGGACCATTGAAGGAATTATTGCATAAATTGACCTTAATTTGTCTATTTGGCAGTGTTCAGTAAATTGACTGTAATCTAAGTTTCAAATATTTGATTGATGTGATTCTAGTCTTGTAGGAAAGCTAAGACAATTCTCTACAACTTTCATGAGACCTCAAGAGTTGAATCACACATTTGGATAATTTAAATTAGAGTTGAAGTAAGAACTAGAGTGCTGATCCTAACAGCTTGACCTCTGTGCATTCACCAGCCCATTTCTTGATCTATTGGAGTTCAAATGACATGAAACTAAGCCCAGATGAAAGTTAAGACTCAAATCTACAACTTTCATGAAAAACACAAGAGCTAAATCGGATGTCTAGTGGTTTAAATTGGGCTTGGAAGTCAGAACAAAGGTGCTATAGCTGGAACCTGAATAATGTACGAAGATTGGGCCATAAGTTCGGTTGTAGGAGTTTGATTGGGCTAAAACTTATGGAATTGGAAAGCTACGACAAAATCCTTCAACTCTCATGAAGACTGCTTTTCAAGATAATGACATTTTAATAGTGTTATAATCATATGAAGACAACTAAATTGATTGGTGCAAATGGGGAGACAAGCATGACAATAATTTTTCACTCATTCACCCATCATCCACCCATTCATTAAACAAGTTTATTGTCATTTTGTGCTTTTCATGCTTTATTAAAAGGTGCATTAGTTGCTCATTAGAGGCATCTTGGTTGAGAGATTAAGACCAAGTTCTTGTATCATCTTGTTGTAGTTTTCTTTTGTTCTAAATAAAAGTTATGTTCATCTTTTTCTTCTCTTTTTCTTTTTTCTTATTCATGAGTAACTAATTTTCATTTTGCTTTGATGAAAGGGTGAAGCTTTTGGCAATGAAATAAGCTTAGATTAATTTATTTCTTGTACTTGAATGACATATTATCAAGTGATAATTATATGTGTTGTATTTTGTTTCCAATCAATTTAGAAACCTTCTTTGTAAAGTAGAGATCTTGATTTGTTGTAGACAAAAGGTTTGCACAATGAATACTTGAATCCATTTACAAGTGTTGGTGTTGGTGAATAATTAAAGGAACCATAATTTAACTACATATATAATCTTAAATGAGCTTTGAATGTTGTATTTTCTGATTAAAACCTCTGTTATGCGTGAATTTTCAATTGAGTTATAAAAAAAATTAATCTTATTCTTAATTTATTATCAAGAGTGGATCTCCTACCCCAAGCAACTCCTTTTTTAAGTTGTGAACAATTTTATCACCTTTATTATTGTAATAAATCTTTTCCTTACCTCAATGAATTTTCTTCATCAATTCCATGTGGATCGACCTCGGACTCCCGAGAATTTATTTCTTTAGACAACTTGAACTTAGGTTGGCAACACATTATTCACATCACTTATTAACCTGCTAACTTACATGTAATGCCTGAACCACTAGATTCCTTTAAACTGTGCTTAGTTAGAAAATTCAGTTGGTTAATCTTTGAGTCTGTTTGCTTCTAGTTTGTTCTATTATATACTACTTTGATTTTCATCATGTGCATATAGTTGTGTTCCTCTTAAGTTTTATCCTCTTGTTATTTATTGTGATAATATCATGTAACCATTTTATGTTATATCCATTAGTAGTATTTGGTGCACTCCAAGAAAGTTGACATCCAATGGCATAACATAAAATTTACTAGATTTCATAATTGCATAGATTGAACCATATCCATGAATTCATTTTATTTTGTATAATTTTAACTAATTTGAAATTTTCGAGTCTTTCTATTTTCAATTATTCCTAGTCATAATAATCAAGAATTAGAACTTATAAACATAGTGCCTAGTGGTGATACAAGGTGTAAGAGTAATTAGCATTTACTTAAGGTTATGGCCCCAAAGATCATGCCTCTGCTATATATTGTTAGCTCAGTTAGTTTAGACAAAGATAAGCTATGAAACTTGTTTGTTTAATCAACCGTGAATGAAATTCTGTTTACTCCACAAATGTGTGATATACTAGGAACAATTTTTTAAGTTACTTGAGATGTTTATGCAGCATGCCACCTCTTACCTGTATAAGATATAACTTGGAATTATGAGACTAGCATATTTATACTTGTATTGCATAGTTTCCTGAACTACTATGAATGTTTGTCTTGTTCTGAATTGATTAATCTTAAACAGTGATGCATATGACAAAAGTTCCTAAATTAGGAGAAAACATAAGACAAAAGGGTAGATTTATGAGATCTATGGTCTATAATTATATGAGTATAGAAGTTGAGGAAGTTAAGGTAGCTAATACTTTCACTAATTTGGTCTTTATCTTTATTTTAATGCAATAAAATAACATTTCCCTAATTTGTTGTAGGGAATACAAGATAATTGAGATGCCAATAGGGTAGAGTTGAATACAAGTGGAGTTGTTCAAACTGATACTACAAGGACAACCTAACCTACTAGGTAAATTACTAATTTTGTGTATTGTTTTTAATGTTATAAGGTGTTGTAACTTGAGCTTCTTCTTTTTTTGTACTTATTTTGACTGATATTGTTGGAGGTATTTAGACTGATATTGTTTTTAGCTTATTTTGTGTTATATTACTAAATCTGATATTGTTTAGTTGTCTAAGTAAAGGTGTTCAGACCGATATTGTTTGGTTGTCTAACTTGAGCTTCTTTTGCAGATTGAACGGGGTAGAGGAAAGGGCAATGCACAATCTGATGCAATTCAAGAAACTGCTACTGCAAATGAGAATATAGTAGGTGAAGACATAGATGGATCAACTTGTTGGGAATTTGCGGATCAAAAGTCTCGCAGCGGAATAACAGAATTCCCTCACAGGATCCATGCGAAAAATCTATAATCTGAGTTTTTAAATTTTTACCTCTTGAAGCGTGATAGACACAAGCGAGGTGAATCACCAACACCGTAATAGCGATGATGTTTCTGCGGTATCCACACGAACAGACTTGCAAAAGGAGTTACGTCTCTGTTTTCGTAGTGCTAGCTGCGAAGAGAGGAGAAGAAGACATTACTATCTCTCACTCACTTTCTGTAGGTCCGGCTAGGGTTGTGATGTAACCTAGTAGCAGCCCCCTTAGCAAGACTATTTATAACATGGCTGCCTTAAGTGAGTGTGAGCGTGAGCAAGGTAAGTGGTGCAACCCTAAACCCATTTCATCATGTCATGAGTTAGGCCCACAGTTGAATCCGAGTCCAACTTGATTCTTACTCAAATTTAGTCTGTTCTAAGTGTGAGACCACAGGTTCTCATGACGTTGGTAGTAATATTAAAATCTCATTTTAATATTACAAACGATAATGGTATGTAGCAACACATCACTGCTACCCAAGTAATGAGAATGTCAGTGATTTGACATAACCTATAGTGACCAATGTTTCCGTGTAGTCCCTTTGTCCGGATATCCAGTTGAACACAAGGCATAGAACGTGTCACCCTTGTTTAGTTCAATCTTCGCCTTTCACGATTCCGAGTAGACATAGTAATAACAAATAAGATCAATATCTCATATTGACTCATTTGAGCATGGCCATGCATTTCGTAGTCTCACTCAATCGGGGGCCCAAGATATCGCTCTGTTATGTAGGAGGGACAAATCCCATCTAGGTCACTCACATCCCTCCACATGTATTGCATAATTGCATGTCTAATAACCAACGTTATAATCATCTTGTTACTGAATGACGTTTGATGGCATTAAAACACACAACTCCTCATGTAGGAATCGTAGTGATTTCAGGTCAAAGGACCACATACACCATTATCACTATGAGAATCGCTATGACACTCACGTAACGATCCACGTAGCGTTCTCAAGTCCGTCCAATACATCATTACTCTAATATGTATCCATGTGTAGACTTGATATCTCATATCCATTGCATCCATGATGCCCGTGAGATGTGGTCATCGGTCACGCACATACTAGCCTCAATGTATTATTGTTGTCCTAATTAACAATAATACTTGACTAGGGACATTTAAGAATAGTGTTTTATCCAATAGGATCTCACGATCAAGTCATCCACTTGATGTCCTATGGTATCAAACTTACTATTCTAAGGACTTTATTATGTCTACCAAAAAGAACACAATAAATGAAATGCCTCATATAAAATAACATAATATAATGTATGTAAATACAAACAAAATGTATTGGCCACTAGGGCATACACCAACACAACTAGGGTAAGAAATCTAGATCAACTAGGTTTTTACTTATTTTGAATCGGTTGTCTAACTTGAGCTTCTTTTGCAGATTGTTGGAAATCAAGAGACTGTTGGAAAAGGGATTGCACCATCTAGAGACAATGCAGCCAATGAAGGAAGGGGTAGAGGAAGGGGCAGGGGAAGGGGTACTGCACTAAGCCCTGCAAATCAACCTATTGTAAATCAAATGTGGGTGGGGAAACAGTGGAGGTTGCAACTATTCATCTAGATGCTACTAGTTTTGCTCTTGTTGCAAGTCAAAATACAGGGACTGCTATAACCAATAATGGAGGAGGCACAAATGGACTCAGTCAAATCACTTTTGGTGCAAGTTTTCCAAAACCAACTGCTGCAACAACACCATCAGTCCCTACAGTTCAACTAAGTCAAAACTAAGTTCCTACTCCACTAGCAGCCAATGTAGTCACCATGCAAACCAATCTACCAGTAGCCAATGGAGAAGGAAGCAAGACAAATAGAGCATCAGTTAGGGGCCATAAAAGATTGGGTAAGAGAATTATGATCGTCGGTAGAGTGCACCACGCATATTGAGTTGTAAACTGGATATGACATTTTTTGTGATTAAGACAAGTTATAGTTTTTTGAAGTTATCATATTTTTTTGTTATTAAGATTGATAGTATTTTGGTATGTAATTATGTATGAAAAATAGATCAACAATGTAAGTTAAAGCATATATGGATCTATTTTGGTTTGTAATTATAATAAGTATATTGTGAGGTACTATATTGTAATGAACTATTTCATCAGGATGTAATGAAAGATAGTGAAGGTTTTGGTATTATTTTATTAGCAATTTAATGAACTATTTTTTGGCCATTTACTTGATTCAAAGTTACAGTAATGTCAATTTATTTAGTTAATTAATACCAGTGCATTTAGTTCATAATGCATTGCCTATTGCTTCATCAATTTTTGTCCTAAACAATAACAATTTGGTATGTAATTTTAAAGCAATAATCTCAATATTGTTTGATCATAATACTTATATTATTATCAAAAGCTCCTCATTTCATTCATTTTAATATCAATTACATTAAAGTTCACTAAAATTCCTTATTTCATTCAACTAGAGACTCTCATACATCAACCTTACAAACCCCAAAACAAACACACTACAAATGTCAGTGCTCATGACACAAAAACCACACCCAACAACATTGTCATTTTGATCCTCTTAGAAGCAAGCTTCATCTCTAACTTAGCCACCCTTCTTCTCATCTTTTAACCACAACCTCATAATTATGGGACACTCACAAATAGCTTCCTGATTGTTCATCACCTTATGAGCTCATTCAAACCAACTACAAGAGCCTACTTTCTGCAAAAAAAAAAAAGAAACAAACAAAATATAAGTGGGGAGTTAGATATCTAAAAATCTTAAATCCAGTAATCTCAACACCACTTAATAGAGATGAGATAATGTCAGAGACTACTTTCACCTATCTCGAATTTTACAAGGACCAAAACCATATCAAAACATTTTATAGGGACCAAAACTAAAACTCACAATATTTATAAGAACTAAAAATATATTTAAGCAAACCCAAATATACTTGTATCAGAAAATGGTTTATGCTTGCACTCTAGTTTGGGCATGTCCAATATGTTCTCCCAAGATTCTTCATACTCTTTGAGGTGAGGTATAACATTCCATATCTATAGCCCAAAGTCTCCTTTATGATGATATGGTGGAGGTACTCCAAGTTGATGATGAAGTTCGTGAAATCCTAGACATAGAAATGTCTTTGCTAGTCAGGGGTGAAGAAGCAAAAATGACAACAAATTGGTCACAAACGAGGAAACAAATGTGGGGTAAGAAGAAAACGGGCTGAAAGGAGGAAGAATCAAGGTTAGAATTGTAGCTACAAATGAGGGAGGGGAGAATGGTAATGTTTTTGCAAGTTAGGGCTTGCTGCACATTAGGGAAGAAAGGGGGAGGAAGAAGAAGGTGACGTAGGACCCAGGTAGATGACTTGTTATCCATATGGCATAAATGAAATGAGATTAAGACATGTGACAAGGCTGAGGTGGAGCGTCGTTTGCCTTTCACCACTTAACAAAAATGAGATAACGATATAGACTAATTTTACCTATTTCGAATTTTAAAAGGACCAAAACCAAATAAAAAAATTTTGATGGACCAAAACAAAAAATGACTATATTTAAAGGGACTAAAAAGATAATTAAGCCAAAAAAAAATGTTCTAAAGTACTACTCTAACGTGTATTCTTCCTCTAATCCAAAAAATGTTGATGCATGTGTGATTCGGTTGCCAAAGCTGGTATCTAAGGAGATGAATATAGATATTCTTAGACCTATCTTTGATGCAAAAATTAAAGGGGTTACAGATATTTTGGGTGGCTTGAAAGCTCCAAGACCAAATGGATTGAATGGTTTATTCTACAAGAACTATTAGGACACCATCAAAGATAATATAACTGCTATTATCAAGCAATTCTTTTAGGATGGTATTCTTCCAGATGAGATAAATGAAACCTAGGTATCCCTAATCCTAAAAATTACTCATCCAGGATCCATTGGCCAGTACAAACTAATTAGCTTTACAATTTCTTGTATAAAGTGATCACTAAAATCATGGTGAATATGCTAAGAGGCTTCATGAGGAATGTTATTTCACAAAATTAAAGCATTTTTGTGAGAGGCATATCCAGGATAATATAATTATAGCTCATAAGGTGTTTCATGCTATAAAAAGAAGGGACAAGGGGGGAAGGAAAACCTAGCCATAAAACTAGACATGAGTAAAGCCTATAATAGATTGGAGTGGACCTTCGTGGAGAAGACCCTCCTAGCCTATGGTTTTAATTCCCAATGGGTAAAGCTGGTGATGGTGTGTGTTAAGGAAGCCACATATAAATTATGTATTAATGGTAGTCTAACCAAGGGCCTAACTCCTCAAAGAGGCCTCAGATAAGGAGACCATCTCTCCCCTACTTGTTCATTTTGTGTGCTGATGTTATGTCCCATATACTTAACAAGGTCAAGGAAGAGGGACTTATATTAGGGATAAAGATGTCACCAACATCTCTTGCCCTAACTCACCTATTTTTTGCGGATGACTCAATCTTTTTCTTGAAGGCAAAAGAATAAGAGGCGTACTAATTAATTAATATCCTAAATATTTTTTCTCTAGCATCTAGCCAACAGATCAACACCGACAAATCAGAAGTCATTTTTGGAAGATATATTCCATAACCTCTAAGACAAAAGATTTCTGAGATCTTATCTATTCAAGCTTGGGACTCCTCGGGGAAATACCTTAGGCTATCGGTGGATTAGGGAAGATCAAGAGGAAAAGCCCTTTCTTGGATAAAAAAAGAAGGTGCTAACTAAAGTGGAAGGGTGAAAGCAAAAACTGTTAAAATAAGCTGAGAAAGAAGTCCTCATTAAGGTTGTTATTTAGGCTATCCCATTATATGCAATGTCTATCATTATGTTCCCAAATGGCTTCAGCAATGCCCACAACTCTGTGATAGCCAAATTTTGGTGGCAAAGATAGGGGAAAGAGTGGGGTATCCATCGGAAGAAATGGACTGACTTAACAAGCAATAAAGGAAATGGAGGTATGGGATTCAAGGACTAGAGTTATCTAAATATAGCACTACTAGCAAAGTAGGGTTGGAGAGCTTTATAAAGTCCTAATGCCTTTTAGGTGAAATTCTTAAAAGGAATCTATTTCCCATACAAAGACTTTATGCAGGTTAGCAAAGGAAGAAATTCCTTATAGGTTTGGAAGAGCATATTAGTCGGGAGGGATATGCTGAAAAAAGAGGGTAGGTGGATAGTTGGGGATGGCGAGTCGATCAACCTGTGGGAAGATAGATGGCTTGTATCAGAAAAAGCTATTAGTAACCCGAGAAGGAGTCAGGATCAAAATGTATCCTATTTAATTGATAAAATCAAGAAATGTTAGGATCTCTCTAAAATTAGACGGGTTCTCCTCCCTAGGATGGCTATTAGCATAGTTCAGACTCCTATTAGAAGAACCCCATGTTTATATGTACTTGTTTGGCCCCATACAAAATCAAGTGAATACTCTATTAAGATAGGTTACCATGTGTTCAAGCAAACCCAACAGCTCCTTCAGACCATCTCCTCTTCCTATGTTCTAATTATAGGAGAAGTATGGAAAGTTATCTGGTAACTCAATGTTCCACAAAAACTGAAATTGTTTATGTGTAAAGCCTGCCACAACTTATTACCAGTTAATGGCAATCTTGTTAAAAAAAGAGTTACCTTTGATCCTATGTGCCCTATTTGTTAATCCTAAGTGGAAACAATGGAACATTCCCAACTTCTATGTCCCTGGACCAAAGCTATATGGTTTGGCTCCATTGTCCAGTGTACACCAACACTGGTGTTCTGGACCGTAATCCGAAGTCATGTCCCATGGGTCGACCTAGCACATAGTATGTTGGAATTCGACGTCGACGCCCTCAGCAAAAGTTCGCTCATGACATGTGGACAAGATCTCGACTCTATGCCTATCGGACCATGGCATTGGGTAGCTTTACCATAAGATCTACACAATGGATAGATCTTGATAATATTTGTTATTGCCAATCGTGATCTTATAGAATAATAACACTCATGATTGCCCCTAACTGCCCATAATTGTAATATCTATATTTCGATAATATAGGGATCCACCATAACTAAATAAGGAACATATCTCTTCCTGCTACTATTACATGAATGTATCTCTCTATTATGAGAACATATCTATCCAACCTCTATAAATATCAATCTAAATTACCTTAAATAGTTATCAGTAGCTCATTGCATAAACCCTACTTGTACACTGCCTGACTTAAGCGGTAGAGTCCCTTTGCAGATACCTACTCCCCTGGTCCAACACTCTCTGTTGCCGCTGTAGAAAGAGGAAATCACTGTAACATGCTTATCTTAGGTACACCTCTGAATCTACTTCAGAATAACTGGAAAATGTGTACAGACTATATCTTTGGCTTCATAACTGGTATCATTTGTTCAAGGCTAACACTAATAGCACTAATCAAGGAATGGAAGATTTTGGATTGATAGCTCAATTAATATAGGCTATTTGGAAAACAAGGAATGATTTTTAGTTCAACCACATAAATCCATGCCATACAGTTATTATCTAGACAATAGAGTCTTTGGCAGGAGTACAAGGAAAAGTAGCAAGGAAAAAAGCCCAAGACAATCAATGAAGTAGACAAAGATCGACCCCTCCCCCGGCAGGCTTTATTAAGTGCAACACTGATGCTACTTTCGCCAAATCTGTGCAAAAAGGTGCAATAGTTGTGTTGTGTAAGGATGAAACTGGAAGGGTAGTAGCAAGATGCTCATAGAGGATCCAAACCTTGTCTAGCCTAGTGGCTGAAGCTTATGTGCTAAAAGAAGCTGTTTTATTAGCAGATAATATGGGATGGTTGTAGGTTTTGATCGAATCAGACTAATAAGAGCTAGTCGAGGCTTGCAAATCTATTAAAATCATTTGGGAAATCCACCCCTATATTGAAGACATCAAGTTGCTACATAGAAGGTTCCAATGTTGCGGTTTCCTCTTCAGTCCAAGAGAAAGGAATGGTGTAGCACACCAGATTGCTAAACTAGCAATGGAAGATCAGCTCCCCTTAGATAGGGTTCGATGAGCCTATGAATTTGGGCTTTGCTAGGAGTGACTGAATCTGTAGCCTCTTGAGTAGGTCTATCTTGTTGATTCAACATCAAACCTATGCAAAATCGAAAGTGCCACCCTGTGTATTTAGATCTTCGTCGCTAGTACTAGATTGAAATACTTAGATTCAGTCTAGTTCACTTAATCTCTGTGAAGGCTAAATTGGTGCTTTCTCTATGTTTCAAGGCTTTCGAGCGCTCCTGGTTTGGAAGTTTTTTCTTTGAGCATCACTGAATCCAAGGCTCTCTAAAGCTGGAAACGAGAACTTGTTCCCGGTTTCTCTCTATTCTCCCCGATTTTAGACTGGGTTCCAACCTATTTGCCCTTGTCATTGTAGCTGACAAAAGCAGGAAGTGGATATGCCAAAAACTTGTGGTTCGCTTACTGTGTCCTTTGGTATCTAAGGTGTATCAAGTGAGTTTCTTTGTGTTTTTGTGCTTTTATCAAATACTATTTAGGTTGGGCCAGGTCTGTTTGTTTTCTGGTGTTATGAATGAAAGTCTAACCATTTCTAATATACACCTTCATTTCAAGGGTGTATTATACACCTCGTTATAATAGGTGTTAATATATGAATAAAATAAGTTAACAACCATGATTGATGATTGGTAACCTATACAATACTTAGTGAATTAAAGTTTGCAAAATAGTGATTAAGTGAGAAATTGAAGAGTAAAGATTATGTTCCATCAAGGTTTATGACAGAGAGAAATGAATGTAGAGAGAATGGCAAGGATGCAATCCCTAGGTTTGAAGTGTAAATCATTGTGATGATGGAAGATAGTTCAAGGATTATGGGGTTGAGATCCAATCCCTAGCAAAAGAGGAACTCCGTCGGATGCAACGAAAGTTGAACTCACAAGGTTAAGATACAATTGATTTTGCTCTCACCATAGTGAACATTCTTTTGAAGAAAGTCCTTGAAGAAGGAATGAACCATTTGGTTTTTATCATATATCGTCTGTCAATTTCTTCCATTTTTCTAGTCCCAACCAGTTACTTTAGCAAAAGGTATGGACTCTTGATAATTATCGAGGCTACCAATTTATCAATTTATAACCACTTTACCAAAATAACTTGTAATATAAGGTAACACTGGGTTGAGCCCACAGATCACTTTGATTATGATCACAAAATCAAACTAAGATGTTAGTAAATGTTGTGAATTTTTCGCAAGTGCACAGATCGTACAAGTAATAAAATAAAGATCGTTCCCACAAGGATCAGTTAATTACTAAATCTTACGGCTACTTCGATTATTTAAGCAAATAAAATCAATAGTGAAAGCTAAATTAAAATCAAAACTATAAAAAAAGCAAATAAATCAAGAAAAGTCAAGATTCAAGCAAGGTTTAAAGGCCAAGGACTGGGAATCCACTACACTATCTCCTATGATAAACTGTAATAATATCTTTATTAATGTTCAATTATGTTCTTGAAGGCAAATTGTCTTAAATTATTTAAAACCTAATTTCTTAGCTCTAAAAACATGCTAAAACATCACTAATCTCATTCTCATGACAATTAATGCAAGTTCTAACTCATTAAGATTCATGACAATCGTTTATGCCTCGAAAGATTTAAGCCTATGTCTAGGTCTCAATTCCTAAATTCAATTCTTAGATTATCAAGCAATTTGATTTCATCTTTCGATCCTTCACCTAAAGCCTAAGATCATGTAAATATGGCCGGCAACATACCACAAGCATTAAGAATACTAAGAATGAATCAAGAACAATAATTTCATTAACAAAGAATTAAATTAACAATTCAACATAAAGAAATAGAGAGTTTCATCTTAATTCTAGAAAAAAAAGGAATTTGGCCATTCATGGCAATTAAAGCACAAACAAGATCAAAAGGTAAAGAAACCACCATGATTTAAAAGTAAAAGAGAAGATGGAGAAGATGAAGATGGAGAAAATGTCTTCAATGGTTGAACTTCAATACTCTTGCTCTTGTCTTCTGAACCCTAGCCTTCAATCCTTGTGCCTCTCAAAGTTTCATGTAGTTTTTGTGTGTCTCTAGCCAAAAGTCCTCCTAGGTTTGGTGTTTTTGCCCAATTTATAATGATTTGAGGGCAAAGCTTCTTCTTTTTTTCACGTCAGAGGGACTCACATGGCCGTGTTTAACTTCAACACGACTATGTCCTTTAAAAACAACATTTCAGGATTTTAAGTGAGACATGGCCGTGTGACATTGAGACACGATCATGTCACAAAGTCAGAAGGTTCATGAGGTTAAGACAAGGTCGTGTCTAGTGTGAGAATTGCGTAACTTCAACGTTGGGGGGAGACACGGCCAAGTGACCAAGAGACACGGCTGTGTCTCCTAGTCAAAAGCTTTCCCCAAGTTAGACAGGGTCGTGTCTAACTCTTAAATTGCTTCTGAGTTGACACAGGGCCCCATCTAAGCCAAAATTATCTTATTTTGCTCTGAAAACGATATATCTTCGCCTACTTTCACTTTGAATGTTAACTCTCTCATAATTTGTAGAAACAAAGATAATTGATGAGAAACCATATAAAATCCATCAATAATAATAAACAAATCATCACAATTTATCCATTTTATGGCTATAAGAAACAAACTTATCAAATTCCCCCACACTTGAACATTGCTTGTTCCCATGCAAAGAGTATGAATCAAAGTCAAGATCAACTGAACATCAAGAAATATGAGTCAAAGGAAATTCCACAGTTTAAAAATTTAAGGTCAGCAATCAAATCCAATCAAGTAAGATAGTTAAGCACTTAATGCAATTAGAAGCTGGAGTCTAGCTTGCACCTATTCTCCCTACCAAACAATTGAGGTAACTCACCTTTCTATCTCTCAAACGTTTAAAGACAAAAAGATCACTCAAATTTCTCTTAACAAATGCATGACCATAGGCTTGGTTATTAATCTCATCTCCATTTTCTCGTTCACATACATATTAAGAATCAAAAGGACTTCCATTGGTTGTAATGAGGCCAATGGTACAGTAAATGATAGGAAAAAGATGAATAAAGGCAAAGAATGTTTATGGGTAAAGTTATACAAAACAAAATCAGGTTGAAAAGACAATTAATAGAGCATAATACACAAAGTCATTCTCACTTTCAACCATATTTTTCTCACAATTCTTCACCAAAAATCCTTTTTATTTCTATTTCCTTTTCATCATTTCATTTTTTTTATTCCTTCAACCCTTGAGGATAAAAACAATCTTTTTATGACTTCTCAATTACCACATTAGTTGCTCAGAAGAAATTCAACCTGATTAATCAATAAGGTGTCAAAGAAAAAATCAATTTCATGCTCAAATGGGGCAACTAAGGGATCATTTATCAATACAACTCTAGAAGTCATGAAAGAATTAATCCTAGGTGCCTCAATCATGTTCAAATATGTATGTGAATCATTAAATCTCAACAAGATATCACACCAAGTTCTAGCACACATAAATCAAGAGAAAACTCATTCCAGAAGAAAAATAGGATTTAGTTTATGATAAATTCAATCAATAAAGGCTTAAAACTCACTTTCTGGCTTAAGTTACTAAAGAGAATAAATTGCAAGTAAACATGGCGAATTTTCCAAATAAAATTCTAAAAATTTCAATACTCAATTGAAAAAGATTGTCATGCACAAAAACAAATTATGATTAGTAGATTCCCTTCTCAAACAAATTTTATCAACTTAGAAATAATCAAGAAATCAACATAATTCTCACTTGATTCGATGCAATATTCAAGTGTTCATTGATTTTCCCCCCCACACTTGAAATAAACATTGTCCTCAATGTTTAAATAAAAAAAAAATAGAACAAAGGACGACAAAACTTCCCTGAAAAAGGAAACTCAAGATCATGAAGATTATGGGAGAGGGTGGGAGTAGGAGGCATGTAGCCATGAACTCGAACATCTGCACAAGAAAAACAAAGCAAAAACTAAAAAACAAAATACAATAACTAAATGTGAAAGTAAAGAAAAACTAAAAGAAAGAAGAAAAATCTTTTTGACGACCGACAACTATATACATCTCCCTACAAAAGCTCCGAACTCAGGGAGGCACCTAAGCTGACTCAACATTAGCTAACTACGAAACAAAAACAGAAGAATGTTAATCAATAAGTAATAAAAAAAATAAGAACAAAATAAAAAAATAATAGAGTAGATAAAAAGAGAGAGGAAAATTTTGGGTTGCCTCCCAAGAAGCGCTAAGTTATAGCCATTAGCTTAACTATGGGCTGGGTCTATGCTTAGGTGACGTCAATGGAGTGGTGCTCAATCCCCTCTCCATCTTCATAGCGTTTCACTTTCTGGCCATTTATCTTAAATGCCCTATGGCCTTCTTTCTTCACCTTAAGCACATCGTAGGATAAAACCCGAACAATCTCATATAGTCCAGACCATTTTGACCATAACTTACCAGGATAGAAATGTGGAAGTGAGTTATCAACAAGAACTTTATCTCCAAGCTTAAATTCATGCTTCTTGACATACTTGTCATTCCTCTTCTTTGGTCCCTTCTTGCGGGGCTTGGCCTTCTCAAAGTTTATGGCATCCTTGGGCAAGGTTTTCTCTAGCACATCTTTAGCCACAGATTCATGCATATCTAAAAGTACAACTCTATCCACAACATCAGTAGCATCAATACGATTACATGAATTAAAGGAATTAGGATTATTTTTATAATTAAAAACAATAAAAACCACTTCCTCATTATTCAATCACAAAGTTAATTTCCCTTCGTGGACATCAATGATAGCCCTTCCTGTGGCAAGGAATGGACGTCCAAGTATGATTGGGATTTGAATATCTACCTCCATGTCAAGCACAACAAAGTCGACCGGCAAATAAAACTTCCCCACCTTCAAGGGAACATTCTCTAGAATGCCAATAGAACATTTAATCGACCTATCAGCCAGTTGGAGAGAGATGGTGGTCGGTTTGAGCTCCCCAATATCAAGTTTCTTGCATAGAGAAAGGGGCATCAAACTCACACTTGCCCCAAGATCACACAAAGCCTTGTTGATGTGCATGTAATTAAGAAGCTACCCGGATCTTTAAGCTTAGAAGGAAGCTTGTTTTGAATTATCGCACTGCATTCTTTCATCAAAGCAACAGTCTCATAGTCTTCAAGCTTCCTCTTATTAGATATAATCTTTTTCAAGAATTTAGCATAAGTGGGCATTTGGGAGAGCACTTCCGTAAAAGGTATGTTTATGTAAAGCTTTTTAAGTACCTTCAAATATTTGCCAAATTGGTGATCAAGCGTTGCCCTTTGAGATTTTTTAGGGAAAGGTAAAGGTGGAACATATACTGGTGGAGGAACATATCTTTTAGTGCTTTCTTTGTCTTCTTATTTGTCCTTGAGCTTCTCTTGCTTCTCTTTATTGTCATGGGTTTTCTTTTCTTCAAGCTTTTCTTCTTTGGTGGGGCTTTCAACTTGATTGCCACTTCTCAAGAAAACTACATTGGCTTGTTCCCTCGGGTTAGTTTCTGATTGACTTGGGATTCGCTCTTGAACCATGTTGAACAAACTAGCTTGTTAGGCTATTTGAGTTTCAAGCATCTTAGAATGAGTCGCTATTTGATCTAAGCGATTATGAATGTGCTTGATGGACTCCCCATGTTGTTGCACCTGAGCTTGAATGGCATTATTATGCTCCTTTTGAGTGACTGTGAAGTTCCTCATGAGTGCTTCCAAATTAGACTTTCCACCCTAAGAGGATTGTGGAGCTTGTTGGAATCCTAGTGGGCCCCCATTATTTTGATGTCTGTCGTATGAGAGATTTGGTCTCCAAGCTGGGTTGTATGAGTTGGAAAAGAATTCCCCTAAGCCTTGAAGTTGCCATTTTGGACATAATTCAATTACCCCAACGATGATTCTTGAGAATTTGTCTCCACTGCATTGCATTCTAAAGTCAAATGCCCTCCTCCACATGTTTCACAAGTTACTTTTGGAGTATTTATAGCATTGACATTCAGTTTTTCAAGTGTCTTAGCCAAAGTGTCAAACTTGGCACTCAACATGGAATTGACATCAAGCTCTATAATTCTGGCTTGCTTCCTTGAAGATGATCTCTCACTTGGTAACAGATAAATATTAGAAGCAACCTCATTAATTAAAGCCTTTACCTCGGTTAGAGTCTTGGCCATTAAAGCATCGCCAGTTGCGGCATCAAAAGCTACCTTGGTAGAGAAAGTCAACCCAGCATAGAATATTGGGATGACCACATAATCTTGGAGGCCATGATGTGGACACTGACAAATGAGATCATTATACCTCTCTCATGCTTCATAAAGTGATTCATTTTCCTTTTGGGAGAAGGTAGTAATATCTTGATAGAGCTTGATCATTTTTCCAATCGAGTAGTATTTATCCAAGAAGGCTTGCTCCATCAAAGCCCATGTAGTAATTGAATTTGGGGCTTCCGAGTGAATCCACTTCTTCGCTTTTCCCCTAAGAGAAAAGGGAAAAAGTCTAATCCTTATTGCATCCATTGAAACCCCATTAGTCTTGATTATGTCACAAAGCTCCAAGAATTCGTCCAAATGTTGATTTGGGTCTTCAGTTGGTGACCCGCTAAATTGCATTTGTTGGACCATCTGGATTAGTGACATCTTTATTTCAAAATTGTTGGCCTCTACCCGTGGCCTAACAATGGAAGACTGACGAGCATTAGCATTAGGAGTTCCATAATCCCTTAGCCTTCACTTTGCATTGGCAACTTGGTTAGTGTTGTCTGCCAAGTTATCTCCCTTAATTCTATGTGCTCTTCTTTCTCTTCTAATATTGTGAAGTGTCCTCTCAATCTTAGGATCAATAAAGACAGTAAGATCTTCTTGATTCCTCATTCTTCGCATAAGAAAGAATTAACACCTGAAAATTGAAAGAAAAATAAAGTGAAAATAAAATAAAATAAAATAAAATAAAAAGTGCTTAAATTAATTAAATTACCGCTCATGTTAATATCAACACGATCCCCGTCAATGGCGCCAAAAACTTGTTGTGGATTTTTCGCAAGTGCACGGATCGTACAAGTAGTAAAATAAAGATCGTTCTTACGAGGATCGGTCAATTACTAACTCTTACGGCTACTTCGATTATTTAAGCGAATAAAATCAATAGTGAAAGCTAAATTAAAATCAAAACTATAAAGAAAGCAAATAAATCAAGAAAAGTCAAGATTCAACTAAGGTTTAAAGGCCTAAGTGCAACACCCACCGTAGGGTATCACATTTAAGACTAATCCTAATATAACTTATCCAAGTTGTAAAAGAATTAATCTTGTAAAAACACTGATTTTAAAATTTCTTTTGCGGAACATCAGATAATAAATAAAAACTTTAAACGTGAAACGTAATTAAAACTAACACACCATATTTTACATATTACAAACCTTGTTCACAAATAATTTACATAATTACACTCCCAAAAGTTATATATACAGTACACACCAAAATAAAAATACTAAACTATAACCCCAACAGACTACAGGTTCAGGCTCTCATTGGGATCCTCCTCCTCGTCCTTGGTGTTGTCATCAAAGAAACTTGGCGGATACAACACACGCCTAGTTGTTGTCCTGGCAGTTGACATCACGGATTCCTCGTGTGGAGTATAAGTACTATTATTCCTACTCCAAATCTCACGTATAGGCATATAAAACTCTAGACGTATAGACACGTGTTGTGTCATGACAGGAGTACCATCCCTAGTACCTCTTAAATTCAGAGTCAGATCTCCGGTATACACAAACCTTTCCCTATCTAAATTAACTCGCCAAGCATCAATTCCATTGTGGAATTGTACTGTAACATACCCTAAAATTTGACGCCTCGTTGCTATACTAAGCAAGTACAGAAAAACCAGCTACTGATAGTAAAAAGACTTATCAGCCTCCTCGCCTCCTCGATTTTCATCAAATACATACTATACACAAATATAATATAATAAAGAGGTGAGATCCTTTTTCATCAATACCAATGAGGCAGTATAGAAAATGATAGTAAAATATACAGATACAAAATATCTCATATAGTCATATCATATCATATCATAGAAAACAGATAAAATAGTCATAATTGTCACACTAATATGCTGACCCACAATGCATGTGTTCAATGACCCAATTCCTACTCCATGGAGCTAGACACAATTTCGGAGAGAAAGATAGAGAGTACATGTCTATATACTGTTAGCCTCAAATCATGTGTTGTTTATCATATCATGGCACCCAACATGGCTATTACAAGACACTCTCAACCATATCACGAAAAGAGTAGTAACTCTGTCGAAACCGTCGGTGTGTTTGCAAAGGATACCATGACGCAGTGGTGCTACCAACTGGCCACATATGACATTCCAAGTAACACCCTTGTGGGGATGTCACATTTATAAATAAAATAAAATAAATATAAATAAAACTCTACCCAAGTTGTAAAACATTTGTTACATAGTAATATGGGTTGTAAAATTTTTCCGGTTAAACAAAAGATTACAAGATAAAATAACACGGAACATAAGATAAGTAAACTATCATCATACATAATATACATATGTTTTTGTTTTAAGTAGTACAAATAATATACAACTACAAATATTTAAACCAAGACAATAAACAACGCAGTAAGAAGTCTATATATACAAAACGCAGACGCCCCCAAGTACATATCACAGATCTCTACCCCTCCGATGGATCACTATCAGGACAATCATCAGAAGACAGATATCTAGGATGCCTCGACCCTCTACGGACACGGGTCCGTGCAGTCGATACACTGCTAATCTCACTAGGCGCATCAAACATACCACCCCAATGACGCCTAAGAGACAGCGACAACTCCACATGTAAATACAACATAGTAGAAAAGATGGGCTCTCCATCAAACTCTATACATATGGTCACAGTCAGACGCCCTACGTACGTAACCGAATCTCTGTCCTCCCGCGGTCGCCAGGCTTCCGAGTCTCCGTGAAACTCAAGTCTCACAAAATCGAAGAATCCCGGCAGCGTCATACTCACTCAATCAATCCAGGGGATATGGATGATCGGATGGTTCGCCCTCGTCAAACTGGTCCTTGGTTTGCTGCTGTTGCTCTTCCTCCTCGGGCTATACAAAATCAAGAGGTTGTTCCTCTTCCTCAAACTCTTATTTTATAACATAATTTAAAATACAGAAACAATACGTACAAAGAGGTAAGACAATCTATATCACCGCAAACATGGTAAATAAGAAAACGACAATACAACAGATATAACAGTTCATACAATATAGCATACCTTAACAGCATAAATAATAATATAATATAACACAGAAATTAAATGCAACAACATCATAGAACATCACAGATAAATAAAATATTACAGATAAAAAAATGTTATAATGTACAACACATATACATATGCAATATGACTCAATCCTACTCCATGGAGCTAAAACACAGACATCAGAGAGAATGACCCGCAAGTTCTATTAGTACCTTAGGCTACCCAACCAACTATTGCACTATCTCACATTGTGTCTATAGCCCACTGTCCAAAACATCGTGGTGTAGTACACAATTCAAACATCATGTAACTACAGGCATTGTACTAAAATAGTTCTTACAAGATCTCGATTAAGTATAGTGTGTGTCGAGATCACTAGTGTGTAGCCGCTTACCACGGCCCGGAGGAGCGACCACCTGCAGGAGGATAATCCAACACTAATGCCTCCAAGTATATGTGGGATAATCCGCACACTAATGCCTCCAAGTCCATACGTAGGAATGAACTACACTACGCTTATCACACCGATAATACGATGTAATTCATCTTGTCAATCAAATCACCAATTATCAACCAAATTGGCACAACTCAATGCATGAACAAAATATTTACCAAAATACCCTCAATGGTATTAGTACCCATATTTACGAAAATATCCTCTATGGCAAAACTCCAATATACAAGATATCCCACTTGATATACTGATGCGTTGACAAGATCTTGTTTCACAATCTGTCCGGGTCCACCACTTTGGCCCGACAGTAAAACTTACTGTTTTCATCAATCGCGTAGAAATTTTATCGCGTTTTCACAATTTTGTCGTTTTTACAAACATTTTTAAATCACGTAAATATATTTTACTGTTTTTGAAATCGCGTACTGTTTTTAAAATATTTTTCTCAATCGCGTAAGATTTTTAAATTATTTTCTTGTCCAAATTCCTTAAAAATTACTATTTAAATAAACAGAAATAATATTTAATATGTTTTGAACTACGTAGGATATTTTTCATACTGTATACAATATATTGGATATCTTTTCTATCTTATTTGTCCGTTTTTAACAAAAATTGACAGTATTTTGCTTAGAAAATCTATAACAATGGTTTTCTAGGTTTTCTGTTAAAAATTCTTTTGTTTATATTATGACCATTTAATTACACTTTTGAAACCTACCAACGTGCTTCAAAACATAAAATGAGCTTTACGTTAGAAATTTCACAAAAGCTACTGTATTTTCTCCTAAACAGTAAAATCATTAGTTTTAGCTTTTTAAACTTAATCCAATCATTTTTATTCCTCAAAACTCATTGTACTAAAAATCTTTTTGACATTATTACTTAACCTTGATTGAAAACAATTTTAGAAACTAAAAAACACTTAACTTTGCCATGTTGGCCGAAATCCATAAATTCCTCATTTGAGTTATAGATTCATTTTTCTTACTCTAAATCAATTTGTATCTTGTCAATTTACCTAAGTCAATTAAATCACTCTTTTAGAAAATTGTTGAGAACATTTTGGTTCCCATTTTGTGTTGAGGCCGTGAGCCTTGGATTTGTGTTCTTTGGAACACTCATGCAAAGCTTGCATATTATTCACATTCTACTAATTATTCATGCATTTCTAACACATACAATATATTCAAAGCTTGTAGACATGCATATCAATACAAATCACAATTAAAAAGCTATTACAACAAACACACAAATGAATCCTTATGGATTCTACAATCACAAACAAATCCATTTTCTTACCACCACCCAAGGATGATAAGATTCAAGTCTTCCTCTTACCTTAAATGAAGACAAACTCTTCTCCTCTCCTTCCTATAGATTTCGGTTTCACCCTCCAAAAACCTAAGGATCTTAAACAAAATTTTAAAGAGTTACTACTATAAGAGAAAACCATATACCATGGATCAATCATGGCTTATGACCTTAGAAATAAAATTAGAAATGAAAAACAAGAAATTTCACCTTTAAGGAGAAATCTTCAAAGTAGTTTTTCAAGTTCAAGATGATGGATTTTGAAAGAACTCTCAACTAGAGATGATCTTAGAATTGTGTTTAGGTTTAGAAAAGTGAGGTAGATAAAATTTTGGGTGAATGGATGGTGATTTGGGTGGTTTGGCCGAATAGAGCACAAAGAGAGCTTCAATGGAGTTTTGTTTTTGCAAGAGAGAAAGATGTAGTAAAGTGATAGAAATTGAAATGAAAAATGATCTCCTAAAGGTTTATGGCCATAGAGCTCACTCTAGAGAGGTGTCCATTTTGTTGGCTTCATCCAAGCCTTAGAAATGATCAATGGCTAGGATAAACACTTGGCCTCCAAGCTTAGCTCTCATTGGTGGATGCAAACCTAGTCATGCAATGACTAAGCTTGTTCTTGAAAGCTCTTGGCTTGCCTTGTCATAGCTTTGGCCGAATTCTCTAAGGAGAAAGCAACTAAGTTTGCTTCTTCTTAATCATCTAGTTACACTTAGGTGAAACAATCTAGTTACTTGTCTAACTAGTTAGTTACTTAGGTTAACTTAGTTAACTTGGTACTAATAGATTTTTATTAACTTAGAAACCAACTAGATAGTTAAATAGTTTACTATCACTTAGTTACTTAACAAGTCTTCTAAACTAATTTAATTAGGTTTCAAACTAACTAGCTTAGGTTTTCTAGTTATAAACTAATTAGTCTAACCACTTTTGTTGACCTCTTCCTATTGGTTAGAAATTTCAAGCCTACTTCGTTGACTTGCTCTCATTGGCTTAGAAATCTCTCTAGCCAAATTCATTGACTGTTTCTCTAAACGTTGGTCCCGCAAAACATTTTCGGGTCCGCTGTCATCTATTTGCACTGACTAATAAAATAATATTATAATAATATAAAATTATTTTATTTCATAGTAAAATCCAAAAAATTAAAAGATTAATAACAGTATCATTTAGAATTGGGTTTAGTAAGATCCCCCAGCTCCGAATAATTAAAATAAGATTTTCCCAGTCCAGAAATTATTATTTTCCTGTCCCGGAGCAAATCACACAAAAAGTTCAAATAAAATCACAGACAGTAAAATAAAACTCTGTATCATACAGAAAAATAACAAACAGTACAATTCGGGACACAACGATCATTTATCCTAAAGTTTTGGGTGTTATATTCCACACTTCAACGTCCCCAAGATCACTGAAGATCGTAACTACGCAATTCTCACCCGCATGAAGGTGTAATTCCATCTCCTAGGCCAAACGCCTTACTTGACATATGCATGATGTATGATTCAAAAATACATACAATAATTATTTTACAGTATTTTACAAATACGTGTCATTTCTTGACAATATCACTTTTCAATAAAACGGGGCCCACCATGATAGCTCGATAGCCAACCGTTGTAATTTCCAATCGCGAAAACATTTTATCGCATTTTTGAAACATCGTGATGTTTTTCTTACGTTTTCAAATTACGTAATATTTTTCAATTTTTTTCGCAAACGCGTAATTAATTTCTATTGCTTTTAAATTATATAAATATTTCCAAACATTTTTTAATCGCGTAGAGTTTTTTAAACGTTTTCTCAATCACGTAACCATTTAAAATTATTTTCTCAATCGCGTAACGTAAAAATCAAGTGGGTAGTACAAAAATAGTAGTTTTTAAATTGCATAATGGATTTCTAGCATTTTTCACTTACGTAAAATATTTTCTCACTTACGTAAAATATTTTCTTAACATTCCAAATTTATTTATAAAATTCTTTACATAAATTATACATTTTAGCCTTCTTGAAAATATTTTCTTCCTAAAAATCCTTTACGTATTGTTTTCTATAAAATATGCACTTTGACCTTCTTGAAAATATTTCCTTTCTAAAAATCTATAACGTAATAATTTCTTCAATTCTTTACAAAAATTTGTCTTTCTTGATTTACTTACAAACATATTAATTTAATTCCAAACATTAAATCTATTTGCCTTTTTCTACTAAAAATTCATTACATTAAATCTATTTTCCTTTTTATACTAAAAATTCATTAAATTAAATTCTTGTTAACTAAATACCAAAGCTCACACTTAGTAAAATACTCTTGGATTTAAAATACCCCACTTGGCCTAGTAGCCCAAAAATTCATTTTATGCCTCATACAACATACTTAATCATTTTTTTTATCACAAAATCCTTTAATCAAATTTCTTATCCTCAAATTCTTTAATCCATAACTTAAGAAATAATTTGAAACATCTTGTTCCCTTAGTGAGGTTCAAAACCGTGAGCCTGCCTAGGTTCTTTGGAACCGTCATCAATTTTTCCTCATCACATAAACTTTACACCATAAGCATCATGCTTCCTCAATAATCATCATACTACCATAAGCATATAAACAAGCATATAATCAAGTAAACAAGCATATAATCTAATAAACAAGCATATAATCAAAGCTTAAAAATAAACCAACCATAAATAAAGCAAGCTTAAACCATACAAGTGAATAAATCCTTATGGATTTTTCACCACAAACAAGGTCATCTCCTCACCACCAACATATGGTTGATGAGGGTAATCTCCCTCTTACCTCAAGGAAGACAAAACTCCTTCTTGCTTGATCTTCTATGAATTTCGTGAACCACCACACAAAATCCTAACAAACTTAAAGCAAACCAAAGTTACAAACAAAGCTTGAAGAAGAGAAACCATGGAACAATCATGGTTTAGAAACTCAAAAACCAAATTAGAAACAAAGAAGAAGAACTTTTACCTTGAAATTTCAAGAACACTAGCTTGTAGAAATGGTAGACGATGAAGGATTTTGCTTAAGTCTTCAACATAAAAGTATCTTAGAATGATATTTAGATGTAGGAAATAAGGTTAGATGAAATTTTGAAAGCTTGGAGGGGTGGTCTTAGAGTGTTGGCCGAATGGTGTTTTTGGAGGAGAAATGGAGAGAAATGAAATTTTGGCTAAGTGTAGAAAATGAAGACATAAAGATAATAGCTTAGGAGATAAAGGTGATATAATTGTGATAGTCTACCTAGAGCTTGTTGCCGTGGAGTGCTATTGCTAGCATGGAGAAATTATTTGCATGGCCACCAAGGTGCAAAATCAAACACATGGCATCAAGTCTTGCTTTTGGTCAATACTTGATAAATCATTAGCTTTTTGAATGTCCTAGAAAGCCCTTTATGGCTGTGAAAGTCCATGCTAAAATACTACCAATTATTGTTTCAATTTGTGACCATTTAAGCTTAAATTAGTTTACTAATTCATCTAGCTTAGTAATTAATTTAAACAAGTCATTTTTGTTGACTTATTACCATTGTTTAATTTTTATGACTAACCACCAAAATTGACTTGTACTATCTAGTGATACATGGCCATCACATGACTAGTACCTAGCTAAAGCTATAAAAATTTATTACTCACAGAATAAAATTACGGCTCACAAATCGGTAATTATTATACAGTGAATAATAAATTCACTGTATAAGAAAAATTAGTAACTGTATCCGGTTTCGGGTTTAGTAAGATCCTTCGGTCCTGTATTAATAATACAAAATTTTTTGGCCAATAAAAATTTTTAGTGTTTCCGAGCCCACTGTGGGTCCCACAGATGGCCCAAAAATTATTAAAATATTTTTATTCTCAGAAAAATCCAGAAAAATTCTCAAAAATCACAAAAATTAAAAAATTAATATTGGTGTAGAAAAAAATGAAAATCGGGATGTTACACTAAGACTGTGAATCCATTACACTATCCCTTATGATAAACTATAATCCTATCTTTGTTAATGTTCAATTATGTTCTTGAAGGCAAATTGTCCTAAATTATTTAAAGTCCAATTTCTTGGTACTAAAAACGTGCTAAAACTTCACTAATCTCATTCTCATGGCAATTAATCCAAGTTCCAGCCCATTAAGATTCATGATAATCGTTTAACTCTCGAAGGATTTAAGCCTGTGTCTAGGTCTCAATTCCCGAGTTCAATTCTTAGATTATCAAGCAATTAAATTTTATCTTTCGAACTTTCACCTAAAGTCTAATATCATATAAATATGGCCGGCAACATACCACAAGCATTAAGAATACTAAGAATGAATCAAGAACAATAATTTCATTAACAAAGAATCAAATTAACAATTCAACATAAAGAAATAGAGAGTTTCATTCCAATCCTAGAAAAAGGGATTTAGCCAGTCATGACAATTAAATCACAAACAAGAACAAAAAGTAAAGAAACAACCATGATTCAAAAATAAAAGAGAAGATATCTTCAATGTTGAACTTCAATACTCTTGCTCTTGTCTTCTGAACCCTAGCCTCCAATCCTTGTACCTCTCAAAGTTTCCTGTAGTTTCTGTGTGTCTTTAGCCAAAAGTCCCCTTAGGTTTGGTGTTTTTGCCCAATTTATAATGATTTGGGGGTAAAACTTTCTTTTTTTTCACGTCACAGAGACTCACACGGTCATGTCTCCCTTCGACACAGATGTGTCCTTTAAAAATAGCATTTCAGGATTTTAAGTAAGACAAGTCCGTGTGACATTGAGACACGATCATGTCACAAAGTCAGAAGCTTCATGAGGTTAAGACAGGGTCGTGTCTGGTGCCATAATTGCGTAACTTCAACGTTGGGGGGAGACACGACCGTGTGACCAAGAGACACGGCCGTGTCTCCTAGTCAGAAGCTTTCCCCAAGTTAGACAGGGTCGTGTCTAACTTTTAAATCGCTTCTGAGTTGACACAGGGCCCTGTCTAAGCCAAAATTATCCTCTTTTACTCTGAAAACGATATATCTTCATATGTTTTCACTTTGAATGTGTTAAATCACTCATAATCTGCAGAAACAATGATAATTGATGAGGAACCATATAAAATCCATCAATAATAATAAACAAATCATCACAATGTGTCTTAGTTAAAGCTGGAAAATTAAGACAAGTTGTGTAACTTCAAGTTATACTTAATTAAGTGGCCTAACTTGTTAGTAACTTGTCTCAATTTTCCAGCTTCAATTACGCACCCAAAACGATGTAGTTTAACTTAGGAGTCTCATAAAAGTTGTAGCTTTGTGTTTTAGATTTCATTTGGTCTTGGTTTAACATCCATTGAACTCCTATAACTCAAGATATGGGCTGATGAGTGTGCACAGGTCAAGTTGTCAGGATCAGCATTCTAGCTCTTGCTTCAACTTCAATTTAAATTATCCTAATGTATGATTCAGCTCCCAAGGTCTCATAAAACTTGTATAGATTTGTCTTAACTTTCCTACAAGACTGAAATCATACCAATCAAGTATTTGGAACTCATATTATAGTCAAAATACTGAACATTGCCAAATAGACAAATAAACGACAATTCATGCAATAATTCCTTCAATGATCCAATTAGGCCCAATATCATAAAATATGACAAAATCAATCTAATTAAGCCAAATTAAACCTTAAGACACCTAGTGAAAGAATCATCAAATGAATACAATATATTGCTATCAAATTCCCCCACACTTAACGTTTTACACTCTTGGATAAAACACATAAGACCAAAATTAGGGAACAAGGAAAAATAACACAAACTCAAAAACTAAAAACTCTAAAAGGCTCAATTTCCAAAATTTCCAATGATATTCAAGAATGGCACAAAAGTTTGTAAGAAAGAAGAGCAGCCAAAGATTCATAGGATCAAAACATTCATGAGGTAAAATTTCTTCACATCTCAAACCAACAAGTAATGTATCTTCAATTTGAAAAGCATGAATCAAGAATGATAGATCCTCACAAGATACACTCTCAATCCCTTAAGTGTTTATAAGGTAAGTATTTCATTCAATTCAACCCATGAAAATTGCACTACCATAAGCTTGCTTATCTTCTACTTCTCCACTATTCAAACACAAGCACACAAAAATCAAGAAGATTTTATTCAAGATTGTAATGGGGTCAAGGTAAGGAAAGGAAACAATATGGATATGACAAGCTAAGTACCTAAGAGAATAAAAGAGCATTGGGAAGGAACTCAATTAACAAGCATGAAATTTTACCTCCCCCAATTCTATATAATGTGCATTCTCTTTACATATTCCTTCTCTTATTTTTTTTCTTTCACAACCTTCTTGCATTTATTCTTTTTCCTTTCTTTTTTTTTATTTTTTTAATTAGCTTTTTTTATTTATTTTTCTTGCACCAAACATTTTGCATATTGCACATCAATTTGCACAATCTCCACACTTGTACTATTAATTACCCATAAGCAAAAGAGCTCTTCCAATGAAAATGAATCAATGTTCTCTCATTCCTTAAAGTAAGGTAAAAACATGATTTTTCACATAAGGCATATAATGAGCTAAGACAAAGGATAGGTAAATAGGCTCAAAGGGGTTAATCAAAGGGGTTAATCAAAGGGAAATGATGCAAGGTTAGTTATTTGGCCAAAGTAGTTAATCAAGAAAGAAAGCCTCAATCATGTTCATGCATACAAGTGAAAAATGTAGCCTTAAAAAGAATTAAAGCAAGTTCTAGAGTGATCAATTTCCATGACTGAAAAACACACAAGAAAGAAGAGAATATCATAAATGTTAAATTCATCCATCAATAGGCTCAAAATCTCACACGGTATGCATCTATCAAACTCAATCCACCAATCAAACATCCAAAAATCAAGCATGTTAAATTTAAGAATGAAGAAAATTTATTCAATCATGCTATGAACCTTGAATTCTAATTGCTTCAAACTCACGAATTTCACGAACTTAAAACATCATTGGAAAGGAAATTAAAAACTCACATTTTTTTCAAAAATAGCAAAAACAGAATTTAAGGTGAACAACAAAACAACAAACACAACATAATATCAAAATACAAAAAAAATAACAAAATAGAAAATAGAAACAAAAAACAAAAATAGTAAACAACAACAAATAGAAAAATAGAACAAAATAATTATAAATAGAAAAACTAGAAACAGTGGAAAACAACAAATAAAAACAAAAACAAAAACATAATAAAAATAGAAAACAACAAAAAATAACAAAAAAATAGGAGAAACAAAAAATTAAAAACAGAAATAGTAAAATAGAAATGAAAAATTAAGACAGAAAATTAAAATAGCAACAAAATTAAACACACAAAAAATAGAAATAAAACAAAAAATAGAATTAAAACATAAAACATAATGTAAAATCCTTCCCTGCACTTAAAGTCCACAATGTAAAGTGCAAAAGAAAATAACACCCCTCAATGAACATTAATTAATCTAAGACAAGTAAAATAAAAGAGAGAGAATAAACACCCTTATCAAGAGAAGAGACTTTCACTAGGGTCCCTGACGAGCACCAAACTCACCAAAATTATAACCAAGTTATATCTACGGCTTGTAGCATAGGAAGTAACACCGGATCATCTCTCAAGGATTATAAAATGCAATTTGATCAAGTCAAGTTAAAATAGGGGGTTAGGCGAAATTAAGAAGCAGATTTAAGAAACAAAATTAACAAACAACAAACAGAATTCGAATTAATCAAAATTAAGAAAGCAACCAATCCAAGAAAATTGTCTAAACTTGATTTTAATCCATCCTTGATTACTAAAGGTCCATTTAATTATTAATCAAGTCCTTAGTCTTAGACCACATCAAAAAGTCTCTCAATGATCATGGATCTTCTACTATAAATGCTTCTAGATTTCAATTAATTAAGATTGGATAAGTTAAGCACTCATCAAAACTGAAATTAACTTAAAAGCCAAGATCCAACCAAATTGAACATTTCATCAAACACCTTCAATGCCTTGTTTAATTTCTAAGTTCATCTCTTTGCACTTGGTAATTAAGCAATTAACATATAAAAATTCTAATTAAGCAACCAAAATTAACAAAGAGAAGATGAAGAAGAAGAGAAACTTGATTAATAGATGAACTTAAACATTAAAAACGAAATCTCAAGATTAACAACCAAGCATGTCCAATCTCTTGGATTAATCTAAAAGCTCTACCCCTCCATGAGAAGGGGAGAACTCAGAAAAAATAGAATAGGGAAGAAGAAAATGAAAAATTAGAGAGAAGGAGAAGGAAGAGAGTTCTAGAGAGAAGAAAGAAAAATGACAAAATGGGAGGTGCCTCGGTTTCTGACTTGCAACCCCATAAACTACCCCCTATTTTGGCTTTACATAAGTAAAAACCCATTAATTACAAATTTGGGTAAGTTATGAACATATAGGCCCAAACCCCATGCAATTTGGAGGTCTATAACTCAAGTTATGACCAAAACAACATCAAAGGGTCTCTGAACTCGTATTCTAACTTCCATGTAAAATTAGGCCCACTAGACATCTAAATGAGACTTCGAGCTCTTCATCAAAGTTGTAGAGCTTCCTCTTAGCTTTCTTACAAGTTAAAATTCATGATTATTAGATATCTAGAACTCATGTTATGTCCAAAATATAGAAACAGTGTCAAAGCCCAATAATGCTGAAAAAATTCAATTAGGCCCAAATTGAGCCCAAACTCAACCAATTAAGAAAATGGATAGTGTAATTGACTAAACATGAGGGTTTATTAATGAATAAAATATGTGATTATCAAATTCTCCCATACTTAGCTTTTTGCACTCCTGGGCAAAACACAAAAGACCAAAACAAAGGCAAAGGGATCAACAAAAGGAACTCCAATTCCAATGACATTCAAGAGTGTAAAAGTTTACAAGTAAAAAGAACAACCAAAGGTTCAAGGAATCACAACATTTATAAGTTAACATTTCTGTTGGGAATTATGGATTAAAAATCGTGCAGCGGACTAATAGAATTCCCTCACAAGATCTATGTGAAAAGTCCATAATCTGAGTTTTAAAAGTTTACCTCTTGAAGCGTGATAAATACAAGCGAGATGAATCACTAACATCGTAATAGCGACAATGTCTCTACGGTATCCACACGAACAGACTTGCAAAAGAAGTCATGCCTCTGTTTCGCGGTGCTAGCTGTGAAGAGAAGAGAACCTTTCACTGTCTCTCACTCACTTTCTGTAGGTGCGACTAAGGTTATGGTATTACCTACATAGCAGCCCCCTTATCAGTACTATTTATAATAGTGGTTGCTTTAAGTGAGTGTGAGTAGTAGCAATGTAAGCTATGCAACCCTAAACCCATCTGTCATGAGTTAGGCCCACAATTGAATCCGAGTCCAACTTGGATCCTTATTACTCCAATTTAGTCTGTTCTGAGTGTGAGACCTTGCAAGTTCTCATGACGTTGGTAGTAATATTAAAATCTCATTTTAATATTACAAACAATGAGCAGTATCTAGCAACACATCACTGCTACCCAAGTAATGAGAATGTCAGTGATTTGACATAACCTATCCGTGACTAATGTTCCCATGTAGTTTAGTCCCTTTGTCCAGATATCTAGATTGAACACAAGGCATGGAACGTATCACCCTTGTTTAGTTCAATCTTCAGTTTCCTGATTCCAGAGTAGACATAGTAATAACAAATGAGATCAATATCTTATATTGACTCATTTGAGCATGGTCATGCATTTCGTATTCTCACTCAATCAGGGGGACCGAAGAAATCACTCATGATATGTAGGAGGGACAAATCCCATCTAGGTCACTCACATCCCTCCACATGTATCTCACATCTAGGACTCATATGGCCGTTTTCTTCCATTTCAGAATTCGTGGGTTATTCGAATACCATTATGAGGTATTCGAATACCTCTTGTCAAAACTTATTAAAAAACTGATCAAGTTGGGGTTATTCGAATACCAATCAAGGGTATTTGAATACCTCATTTAAAAAGGTATATTCTGAAATCAGGGTATTCGAATACCATATAGGGGTATTCGAATACCTCTATTTTTGGAAAAACAGAAGGTATGAATTATGAATTAGGTTATTCGAATACCATATAGGGGTATTCGAATACCTCAGTTAAAAACAGTTTGAAAAACCTTTTTAAATTGCTTCGAAATGCTATTTTCAGTTTCTAAAAACTTTGATCTTTCAAAAGCTATTTTAAAACTTCAGTTTAATTTAAAGAGCATATTATTTTAGATCTTTTAAGATTTAACCAATGAGATATCCAAAAAGGCTCCTTACAAAGATCCTAAGTCCTAGAGCTATTCTTGAAAGTCTTTGGACTTGGTCTTCTCATCATCTTCATTATGTTTGTTATCATCAAAACCATTATCCATGATAACTAGCTAATTACATTCTCCCCCTTTTTGATGATGACAAACTAACATTTGAGAAAAGCATTAGTTCATATAAATTGGAATTCAAAAAGTTGTTTAGAGATACTTACTCCCCCTCTTTTTCATAAGAGGTGATTTATATCAGAGATGTGCACAACAACTCCCTTTTACTTTTGGAATCCAATTTCCATTTTTGTCTTACCGAACTTTTACTTTTCTCCCTCTGACTTTTCTCAAACAAATAATTCAAGATTTTTCTCCCCCTTTTGTCATGATAAAAAAGATGGGGCAAGATAAAGCATAAGGCTAAACAGAGTATATTCCAGTCCAACAAGATATGTTCATTCATAATATACAAGAATAGCAATAGAGTTTAATTTTATAAATTTAGCAATATAAGCATAATATTCAGCACATGAGCAAAGATATATTCATTCATAGATCAACTAATTGCATTGTATTATCATCAGAAACAGTCATTACATTTACCAAGAGAATTATTTATATTTGATACCACTTATTATCAAAATGTAAAACATTTGCCACTTGTTATCAAAATGTAAAACATTTACCACTTGTTATCAAATATAACAACTTGTTGTCAATTTCTTATAAATCTGCCATATATCAAGAGAATCATAGATATTAAATATTTTGCTTGATGAAATATGCTATAGGGATCAGAGCAATGTATAGAACTAGCATTATTTACCCTATATGCAATGACAAAAAAAAATCCAATTTGGCACTTTTGTCAATGCTAAGTATGCTACTCATGTAAAAAAAATATATAGTCATTTAAGATAGTCTTGAGCTTTCTTCCATTGAGTATTTCATTTCAATGTGCTTGAAGAAAGTATCTTCATGTCCTCTTCATCCATTTTCCCTTAAGTTGAATAATTTTCATTTAAAATTTTGCTTGAGGTAGTTATAACCCTACAAAACAATTCAAAGCATTTTTTATGGTATCCATTAATTTTTTTGGATCCATAGAGGTTAGCCAAACTCATAAGCAAATAATCATTCAAAATAATAAGGCAAAATAACAAATGAGTTCACAAGGGCAAAAGATATTTCATTGATTAATTTGGCCAATTAACCACTTGTTTGTTACCACTTGTTACTACTTGTTATTACATTCATACCACTTTGTTTGATACCACTTGTTGTACTTGTTCATATATTTATTAAAACAGTAGCCAATTACATTATAAGGAATTTAACATATGCAACAGATTCTTGGAAAAATAAAGGAGCAAGAACAAGCCAAGAAACATGCATTTAAGAACATCATGTAGTTTTCATTTAAGGCATAAAATCAGGCTCAAGAAAAACTATTCAAAAGATTTTGCTGGAAAAACTAAGATGCGCACCCTTCTGATAGAAAGTATTCGAATACCTACCCAGTTATTCGAATACCCACCACACAAATATAAATAAAGCAAGAGCAAGTATTCGAATACTTTGGAAGTTATTCGAATACACTAACTTATAAAACCATAATGTTGCTGTACTGATATATGGTATTCGAATACCTTATGATGGTATTCGAATAGACCTATAAGGAAAAAACAGATTTTCACGTATGAAGCAATGGTATTCGAATACCATAGGAAGGTATTCGAATAACTTAAACATAAAAACACGTATTTTACGTCCAGAAAGGTATATTTGAGATATGAAACCTTACCTTTTGATGGAAACACTTATATATAAAAAGAAATGCAAGTCCTAGCTTGATAGAGAGACAAGGAGGAGAGCTTGGAATTATTTCCAGTCTTGTACTTGCTGCAACCACTTTCAAAATGCCAAAGTCAGCTCTTGGCCTTCAAGCACACCTACAACACATTTCAATTTGTGGCTTTTGGTACCCAAATTTTCTTGGGTCCTTGAATGTCAGTTTTGGGTATAGTACCCTTAGGAACCCATACCATTTTAGTTTCAATTTTTGTATTAATATTTTTTCTTGCATTGCATGTTGATGCACTATGACCATTTTTCCCACAATAGAAACATTTAATAAATGGGCTACATGAAATGCTAGAATTAACAAAGAAATTTTTATAAAATTTTTGTTGATTTTTCGGGTTATAACCAATTCCAGCTTTTTCAAAAACAAACCTTTGTTTTCCTAATATGATATTTAAATTATCTCTTCCGAAAGTGAATTTAGCAAGAGTGTTCTTTAAGTCTTCAATTTCTTTTTCAAGCATATGACATGAAGAACAAGACGAAGAAGTAGAAGCATGTGAGGAATGAAATGAGCATGCATCAATTAATCCTAATGTCTCATTTTTAATTCTTTAATTTCTTCATTTAAAATTAGAATTTGATTTTCCAAAAAAGAAATAGTTTTCTTAGATGAAGAAATTAATTTTGTGAGCCTTATCGATTCGTCATGCAATTCTTCGAAAGCTTCTTGAAGTTCATCATAAGAAGGAGATATGTCAAAGTTAGAAATTACCTCAGTGTCGCTTTCTTCTTCTTCTTCTCCTTTGACCATAAAGCATAGATGGGCTTCCTCACTATCTGAGCTTTCAGATGAGTCCATGTCGTTGTCATCCCAAGCTATGTAGACTTTTCTTCCTTTTCTTTCCTTTGAAGGCTTCTTTTCAAATTTCTTTGGGGAAAGAGGCGGTCTTCTTTGAGTTCCTTTCTTTTTGAGAAACTTTCTGAATTTCTTCACTAGAAGACTGAGGTTTTCTTCATTTAACTCAATGTTGTCCATGTCATCTCCATCGTCTTCTTCTTCATTATTGATAGTGGAGGTGGTGGCTTTAAGTGCAATCTCTTTATTTTTCTTATCGTGTTCCTCACTTTGGTCAAGCCTGTTGAGTTCTAATTCGTGCTCTTGAAGTTTGCCAAATAGGGTAGCTAAGGACATGGTTGTCAAGTCCCTTGATTCTGAAATTGCTGTTACCTTTGGTTGTCAAATCCTGCTTAAACATTTCAACACTTTGTTAATTAAATCTTCGTTAGAAAAATTTTGTCCTAATGATGCAAGATGATTTATATGTTAGCTTGATTGATGCTTACTTTTATTCTCCTTCTTGTTTTCAAGAATTGTGATTGTAAATTATGTGGTGAACCTCTTTTACATTTCCTAAATACTTTCAACATGGTTCATTGTAAATAATTCATATTCACGAGTAAGAGAATTAATTCTCGACCTTTTAACTTCACTAGTACCCTCATGGGTAACTTGTAAAGTGTCCTACATTTCTTTAGCAGTTTTGCAATTTAAAATTCTAAAAAATTCATCATGCCCCAAAATTGCGGTAATGATGTTTTTGGCTACCAAGTTATTTTGAACTTTTCTTTTATCATCTTTAGACCAATCATTTCTAGGTGTCTCGATTTTTATACCATCAACAACTCGTGTAGGTATAAATGCGCCATTTTTGACAGCATCCCACACATCTAGATCAATAGCCTTGATAAAGATTTTCATTCTTTCCTTCTAATATGCATAACCATCCCCATTGAAAAAGGGTGGTCGATTTATGGAAGTTGCTTTTGAAAAACCATTTGATGAAGCGATGTACTCTTGAAGCGGCTAAGCTTTTTATACAAGAGTCTAGCTCTGATACCACTTGTTACCCAAGTGGCTTCAGTACTCAAGAAGGGGGTGAATTGAGTAATTAAGACTTTTTTTCCAAAGCGTAAATAAATTAAATATGCTTAAATAAAATATTAAAATGACGTGAAATAAAGGAAGAGAAGAAGAATAGCCAATAAATAAATTGCAAGAGATAATAAATTGAACGCAGATAAATAAAAGATTAAGGATAAGACAAGCAAGCACGATATTTATCCTGGTTCAACCACCAACCATTTGTGGCCTACGTCCAGTCCCCGAAACACAGTTCGAGATTTTTTACTATTCAATACAAGCTTAAAACAGGTGCTTGCAACCTTTACACAACTGGGATACCTCACCCTATATACTAGAGGGATACCTCACCCCCTATGAAGGATACCTCACCTTCTTTATAACAAGGGATACCTCACCCTTTTACTGAGGGATACCTCACCCTCACAATTTCACTAAGGGATACCTCACCCTTTTACAAAAGCAGAGAATAGATGAAATAGACAACTCTCATAAAGAGTAAATATTACAACTTGAAGCACTATAGAGCTCTTTAAGGATATCTCAAGGTTTTGACGAAAAGAGCATAGAGAATATGAGAAAATAGAGAATCACGTTTTTGGCACAAGCAAAAATAGTTCAAGTGGTTAGGCAACATTTAGAAGAGACCCAAGGTCTCTATTTATAGAGCATTTGACAAAAAGAGCCGTTTGGATCATTGAATGTATATTAAATTTGAAATATGGCAGTTTTCTTCCATTTCAGAATTCGTGGTTATTCGAATACCATTATGAGGTATTCGAATACCTCTTGTCAAAACTTATTAAAAAACTGATCAAGTTGGGGTTATTCGAATACCAGTCAAGGGTATTCAAATACCTCATTTAAAAAGGTATATTCTGAAATCAGGGTATTCGAATACCATATAGGGGTATTCGAATACCTCTGTTTTTGGAAAAACAGAAGGTATGAATTATGAATTAGGTTATTCGAATACCATATAGGGGTATTCGAATACCTCAGTTAAAAACAATTTGAAAAACCTTTTTAAATTGCTTCGAAATGCTATTTTCAGTTTCTAAAAACTTTGATCTTTCAAAAGCTATTTTAAAACTTTAGTTTAATTTAAGGAGCAGATTATTTTAGATCTTTTAAGATTTAACCAATGAGATATCTAAAAAGGCTCCTTACAAAGATCCTAAGTCCTAGAGCTATTCTTGAAAGTCTTTGGACTTGGTCTTCTCATCATCTTCATTATGTTTGTTATCATCAAAACCATTATCCATGATAACTAGCCAATTACAGATTTCTCGAATGAGATAGAAGCGCCTAAGTATATGTTTGGATCTCTGGTGAGATCTAGGCTCCTTAGCTTGTGCAATGGCTCCATTATTATCACAATAGAGGTCCACTGGGTCCACAATGCTAGGAGCTACACCAAGCTCAATAATGAACTTCCTAATCCAAACAGCCTCCTTTGTTGCATTGGAGGCAGCAATATACTCAGCCTCTGTGGTAGAATCGGCGACTGTCTCCTGCTTTGAACTCTTCCAGCTCACAGCCCCACCATTCAGGCAATAAACAAAACCCGATTGCGATCTGGAGTCGTCCTTATCGGTTTGGAAGCTAGCATCAGTGTAACCCTTTACAATTAGTTCCTCCTCGGCTCCATATACCAAGAACGAATCCTTAGTCCTTCTCAAGTACTTAAAGATGTTCTTGACAGCACTCCAGTGACTCTCACTGGGATCAGACTGGTACTTGCTCGTCATGCTCAAAGCATACGAGATGTCTGGTTAAGTACATAACATGGCATATATGATAGATCCAATTACAAATGCATATGGAATCTTACTCATGCGATCCCTCTCATCCTGGGTGGAAGGGGATTGAGCCTTAGATAGGTTTATACCATGCTACATAGGCAAGAGTCCTTTCTTGGATTCATGCATGTTAAACCGTCTTAACACTTTGTCTATGTATGTACTCTGACTTAGGCCAAGCAATCTCTGCAATCTATCTCTATAGATCCTGATACCTAATACATAGGTGGCTTCGCCCAAGTCTTTCATAGAAAAGCACTTCTCTAACCAAGTCCTTATAGATTGTAGGGTAAGGATGTCATTTCCAATTAGTAGTATGTCATCTACATACAATACTAGAGTAATAACTGTGCTCCCACTAACCTTCTTGTAGACATAAGATTCTTCTTCATTCTTGATGAAACCAAACTGTTTGATTGTATCATCAAATAAAAGATTCCAACTTCTAGAAGCTTGTTTCAATCCATAAATAAATTGTTGCAACTTGCATACCTTTCTAGCATCCTGTGAAGTGGCAAAACCCTCAGGTTGTGTCATGTACACATCCTCGAGAAGATTTCCATTAAGGAAAGCAGATTTAACATCCATTTGCCAGATTTCATAATCATGGTATGCTGCAATAGCAAACAAGATCTGAACAGATTTAAGCATCGCAACTGGGGAAAAAGTCTCATCATAGTCTACACTATGAATTTGCTTGAAACCTTTAGCCACAAATCGCGCCTTAATGGTATGCACATTACCATCCATGTCAGTTTTCTTCTTAAAAACCCACTTGCACCCAATGGGTTTTACCCCTTCAGGTGGGTCAACCAAGGTCCATACCTAGTTGGCATACATGGATTCCATTTCAGATCTTATGGCCTCAAGCCATTTTTCATATTCTGGGTCAATAATGGCTTCCTGGTAAGTCACAGGCTCATATTGATCCATGAGCAATACGTCACCTTGTTGAGTCATGAGAAATCCATATCTCTCGGGTTGATGATGTATCCTGTTAGACCTACGCGGGTCTTGTGCTACTAGAGAAGATTGTGGTTCCACAACGACTTATGGAGGCTGCTCTATTTCCACCATCGGTTCACTGCTACTCTGTGAACTTTGAATTTCTTCAAGTTCTACTTTCCTCCCACTGATTCCTTTAGAGATAAACTCTTTTTCTAGGAATATAGCAGTCCATGCGATAAACACTTTGCCCTCGGTAGGATTATAGAAATAGTATCCCTTGGTTTCTTTGGGATACCCCACAAAGAAGCATTTATCTAATTTAGGGCCAAGCTTATTAGAAACTTGATGTTTCACATAAGCCTCGCAACCCAAATCTTCATGAAAGACATATTGGGTCGTCTCCCAGTCCATATCTCATATGGTGTCTGTTAAACTATCTTAGATGGAACACAGTTAAGTGTGAAAGTTGTTGTTAACAGAGCATGTCCCCAGAAGGAGCCTGGAAGGTCTGCAAGACTCATCATGGATTGGACCATGTCCAACAAAGTCTGGTTCCTCTTTTTAGAAACACTATTCCATTGTGGTGTTCCAGGAGGAGTGAGTTGAGATATTATCCCACACTCTTTCAGATGATCATCAAACTGTTAGCTTAAGTATTCACCTCCTCGATTTGATTGAAGGATTTTAATACTCTTGCCAAGTTAGTTTTGTACTTCATTCTTGAACTCTTTGAACTTTTCAAAGGATTCAGATTTGTGCTTCATAAGATATACAAATCCATATCTACTGAAATCATCAGTAAATATAATAAAGTATTGAAAACTACCTCTAGCCAGTGTGTTTAGTGGCCCACATACATCACTATGTATGAGGCCCAAAAGATCACTAGCCCTTTCATCTTGTCTAGTGAATGGGGTCTTAGTCATCTTCCCCAATAAACAAGATTCATATGTCTCATATGATTCGAAATCAAACGAGTCCAAGAATCTATCTTTATGAAGTTTAGAAATGCGTTTCTCATTTATGTGGCCCAAACGACAATGCCAGAGATAAGTCGGGTTCATATCATTTGACTTGAACCTCTTTGTATTTACGTTACAAATGGGCATTTCGAGATCAAGGACATAAAGTCCATTACTCAAATGTGCACTACCATAGAAAATATCATTCAAATAAAGAGAATAACTTTTGTTCTTTATTATAAAAGTAAAACCTTTCTTGTCCAAACAAGAAACAAAAATGATATTCCTGCTAATAGCAGGCACAAAATAACAATTATCCAATTCAATTACAAGCCCAGTTGGCAAAGCTAATAAATAAGTCCCTACGGCTAGTGCAGCAACCTTTGCTCTATTTCCCACTCGTAGGTCGACTTCGCCCTTAGTCAATGGTCTACTGCTCTTTAGATCCTGCACATTTACACAAATGTGAGATCCACATCCAGTATCTAATACCCATGATGCAGAAGTAGATAAATTGACTTTTATAACAAAAATACCTGAAGTGGGAGTCTCACTTCCCTTCTTCTTCTTAAGTTCCTCTAGGCACTTGGCACAGTTCCTCTTCCAATATCCGGTCTGATCGCAGTGGAAGCATGTACCTTCCTTAGCCACTCCACCCACTGGTTTCAAGCCAGAAGTGCTAGGCTTGGACTTTTCCTTGCCCTTACCCTTCCACTTGTCCTAGGGCTTTTTCTATTGTTTCTTGCCCTTATTCTTATGGACCATCATTATGGCCTTTCCTTTGCCTTTGTTTATCTTCTGCTCAACAGTTCTCAGCATGCTTAGCAGCTTTGGTAGTGTTTTGTCAATTTCATTCATGTTGTAGTTCATGACAAATTAACTAAAACTATCTAGCAACGATTGCAGGACTAAGTCAATGGCCAACTCTTGGCCCAAAGGAAAACCAAGTCTCACTAGGTTTTCAATGTACCCAATCATCTTGAGTACATGAGCACCAACAGGGCTTCCTTCTACTAACTTGCACTGAAACAGTGCTTTAGAGACCTCATATCTCTCATGTCTAGCCTACTCTTGATAGAGCTTTTTGAGGTGTATGATCATATTGTAACATCCATGTTCTCGTGTTGCTTTTGGAGCTCAGAGTTCATGGTGGCTAGCATTAGACATCCGACATCCAAGGCATCATCTTGATGCTTCTTATAAGTATCTCTTTCAGCTCTAGGGGCATTAGTAGCAGGCGGCTCAGGAATAGGCTATTCTAAAACATACAACTTTTTCTCTTGCTTAAGGACAATCCTCAAGTTCCTATACCAGTCTAGGAAATTTGTCCCAGACAACTTGTCCTTCTCAAGGACTAATCGCAATGATAAGTTACTTGATGTGTTTGTTGCCATGGTAATCTATCAACAGAAATATGCAAAATATAAGTATCATGCCATAAACATATTTAACAAGGTCTTTAATTAAATACGCCTCCCACTATTTTATTCAAATCAATGACCCTCAGCATTGACTCGGAAAATCCCATCGAAAGATTTCCTAGTGGGCCAAGATCTATATTTCACCTAGCTTTAAGTCAGCTTTGGCTGATCACCCAAAATTCAGTTATTTAGGTAGAAAACTCTTTCCAATTACATCACATACAACTCTTGGACAGTTGGGTAAATAACACTTATTTTAATCCATCTAATAGACTAAAGCCCAACTTTATGCCTCTAAGCCTTCAATCCTATTGAAATGGCCTAGTTAAGTCAGACCCAATGGTTGGCAGTTGGATATTACTCTTATCCCATTGCATCTTACTAATATAGATAAAGGCACCCTGCTTTGGCAGACCTACACTTGATCGATATTAGTCTTGAGGAGTACCACGCATTGGAAGGCATCACATAATGACTTAATATTTTCTTTGAGGGAATTTTATTATTAGATCTCACCATTTATTAAACTTGTTTAACATACCATAAACATCATCCATGCATCTCATACATATAAAGCATATAATAAACATGATATGGTTATGGCCTCTAAGAGAGTAGCATTAACTAATGCCAGCTTCACCAAGCGTCTCCCACCAACGTCTCCCACCAGCGCCCCGGTCCAAAATTTTTCATTCATATACCACCACTGATTTCTTGAACAAAAATTCGAGTTGGACCCCATTTGCCTCTGTGACGGCTAAGGCAACAACACTTGAACCCTAAGGCCCACAAACACATGAACGCTTCATGTGCCGTAGGGGTTCCTCACAGCCGTCATCACCTATCCAGAAACAGGGTTTCCAGAATGCGTGAAGATATGAACACTTCATGTCATAAGGAAGCTTCATAGTCGCCGCAAACTGGAAACAAGGTTTCCAAAACCTTGTGTCGCGTTGCTGTGTATATATCACATTTATACTAGAAAAAAGCAGAAACAGAAAGCTTTCAAACGGTTATCATAGAATCATACATATCACATATATATATACTAGAAAAACGCAGAAACAGAAAGCTTTCAAAACAGTTTTTCACATAATCATATGAATATCTTCATGGTTTCAAAAACATCAACATGTTTCGTAAACAACAAATCAAACAGAACACAGTTTCATAAAGCATTATTTCAATTTCAGAAATAAGATATAAAGATCATATCTTTTATGAAAAGAAAGCAACGAATCATGTTATTGCATATAACAAGAAAAGTAGAAAAACTGAATCATGGTTTCGCAAGTGGCCTTGATACCACTGTTGGGAATTGTTGATTAAAAATCAAGTAGCAGAATAATAGAATTCCCTCACAAGATCCATGCGAAAAGTCCATAATCCAAGTTTTAAAAGTTTACCTCTTGAAGCATGATAAACACAAGCGAGGTGAATCACCAACAGCGTAATAGCGACGATGTCTCTGCGGTATCCAAATGAACAGACTTGCAAAAGGAGTCACACCTCTGTTTCGCGGTGCTAGCTGCGAAGAGAAGAGAACCTTTCACTGTCTCTCACTCATTTTCTGTAGGTACGGCTAAGGTTGTGGTATTACCTATGTAACAGCCCCCTTAGCAGTACTATTTATAATAGTGGTTGCCTTAAGTGAGTGTGAGCAGTAGCAAGGTAAGCTATGCAACCCTAAACCCATCTGTCATGAGTTAGGCCCACAATTGAATCCGAGTCCAACTTGGATCCTTATTGCTCCAATTTAGTCTGTTCTAAGTGTGCGACCCTGCAGGTTCTCATGACGTTGGTAGTAATATTAAAATCTCATTTTAATATTACAAACAGTGAGTGGTATCTAGCAACACATCACTGCTACCCAAGTAATGAGAATGTCAGTGATTTGACATAACCTATCCATGACCAATGTTTTCGTGTAGTTTAGTCCCTTTGTCCAGATATCTAGATTGAACATAAGGCATGGAACGTGTCACCCTTGTTTAGTTCAATCTTCAGTTTCCTGATTCCATAGTAGACATAGTAATAACAAATGAGATCAATATCTCATATTGACTCATTTGAGCATGGCCATGCATTTCGTAGTCTCACTCAATCAGGGGGCCTGAAGATATCACTCCAGTTATGTAGGAGGGACAAATCCCATCTGGGTCACTCACATCCCTCCACATGTATCGCGGTATGTCTAATAACTAACTTTATAATTATTTTGTTACAGATGACGTTTGATGGCATTAAAACGCACAACTCCTCATGTAAGAATCGTAGTGATTTCAGGTCAAAGGACCACATACACCATTATCACTATAAGAATCGCTTATGACACTCACGTAACGATTCACGTAGTGTTCTCATGGCGGGTCTATCCAATACATTATTACTCTAATATGTATCCATGTGTAGACGTGATATCTTATATCCATGACCCGTGAGATGTGGTCATCAGTCTACACACATACTAGTCTCAATGCATTATTGTTGTCCTAATTAATAATAATACTTTGCTAGGGGCTTTTAAGAATAATGTTTTATCTAATAAGATCTCACGATCATGTCTTCCACTTGATGTCCTATGGTATCAAACTTACTATTATAAGGACTTTATTATGTCTAACAAAAAGAACACAATAAATGAAATGCCTCATATATCAAAATAGCATAATACAATGTATGTAAATACAGATAAAATGTATTGGCCTCTGGGGCATACACTAACAATTTCTTCACAACTCAAACCAACAAGCAAGGTAGCTTTAAATTGAAAAGCATGAATCAAGAATGATAGACCCTTATAAGATACACTCTGAACCCTCAAGTATTTACAAGGTAAGTATTTTACTCAATTCAACCTATGAAAATTGCACTACCATAAGCTTGTTTATCTTCTACTTCTCCATTACTAAACACATGCACACAAAAATCAAGAGGACTTTATTCAAGGTTGTAATGAGGCTAAGGTAAGGGAAGGAAACAATATGGATATGGCAAGTTAAGCACCCAAGAGAATAAAAGAATAATGGGGAGGAACTCAAATGACAAGTAACAAGCATGGAATTTTTGCCCCCTAAAATTCGTGTAATGCACATTCTCTTACATATTCCTTTCCTTTTACTTTCACAACCTTTCTTGAATTCATTCTTTTTCTCTTCATTTTTCATTTCATTTTTTCCAAAAAAAAATTTTCAATCACCTTGCATGTTACACATCAATTTGCACAACCCCCACACTTGAACTATTAATTGCCCACAAGCAAAAGAGCTCCTCAAATGAAAATGAACTAATGCCCTCTCATTCCCTAAGGTAAGGTAAAATTATGATTTTTCACAAAGGTATAAAATGAGCTAAGACAAAAAAATAGGCAAATAGGCTCAAGGGGGTAATCAAAGGGAAATGATATAAGGTTGGCTATTTAGCCAAAGTAGCTAATCAAGAAAAAAGGCCTCAATCATGTTCATGTATACAAGTGAAATGCAGCCTAAAAAAGAATCAAAGCAAGTTCTAGAGTGAATATTTACATAAATGAAAATCACACAAGAAAGAAGGGAATGGTGCAATGTTAAATGCATCCATTAATAGGCTCAAAATCTCACAAGTATGCATCTATCAAACTCAATCCACCAATTCAAACATCCACTACCAAGCAAATCAGTTTTAAGAAGGAAGAAAATGTATTCAATCATGCAATGACCTTGAATTTCAATTGCTTCAAACTCATAAACATCACAAATCTCAAAACATCATAAAAAAAAATTTATTTACAAAAAAACAAAAATTAAAAACATAAAAAATGTAGCAAAACAAAAACAAAGAAAATAGAATGCTAAATCTCTCCCCTACACATAAAATTTGCATTGTCCTCAATGTAAAGCTCAAAAATCAGTAGCAAATCAGTAATAGCATCAACAAATATGAGACAAACAAAATAAAAGAAAGGAGAAAGAAATAGCCTGATCAAGTAGGGTAGACAGCTTCTTGCAAGGTGACCGCCTCCACATCGTCTGCTTGAGCTTGAGCTCCCTCATAAAATGGCTTGAGGCGGTGGTCGTTGACTGTGAAGGCTTTTGCAGTGGCCTCACTTATGATTTGCACAGCACCAGAAGGAAAAATGTTGGTGATAACAAATGAACCTAACCATCTAGATCGGAGCTTCCCGGGCATGAGCTTGAGGCAGGAGTTGTAGAGAAGAACTTTTTGGCCAATCTCAAATGTTTTCCTCATAATCATCTGATCATGGAAGGCTTTAGTCTTCTCTTTATAGAGTTTGGAACTTTCATAAGCCTCCAAGTGAATCTCCTCCAATTGCTGTTGCTGTAGCTTCCTCTCCATGCCTACTTAATCTAGGTCCAAGTTGCACCTCTTCACCGCCCAAAATGCGCGATGCTCAATTTCCACCGGTAGATGGCATGCTTTGCCAAAAACAATCTGATTCGGAGACATCCCAATCGGTGTCTTATAAGCAGTCCGGTAAGCCCATAAAGCATCCTTAAGCCTCTTGCTCCAGTTCTTTCTGTTAGGTTGAACTGTCTTCTGGAGTATTTGTTTGATCTCCCTATTGGAAACCTCGGCTTGTCCATTAATCTGGGGTGATAAGTTGTAGAAACCCTGTGCAAGACCCCATGTTTTTTCATCAAAGCCTCCATACTCCAATTATAGAAATACGAACCCTGATCACTAATGATAACCCTCGGGACTCCAAATCTGTAGAAAATATGTGATCTAACAAAATCGATAATAACCTTGGAGTCATCAATTCAGTGGCTCTCGCCTCCACCCACTTGGAGACATAATCAACAGTCAGCAAAATGTAAACAAAGCCAAAAGAAACAGGAAAGGGTCCCATAAAATCAATACCCCAGACATAAAAAATCTCACAAAACAGTAAAGGCTGTTGGGGCATTTCATTCCTGCGAGAAATATTACCTATTCTTTGGCACTATTCACAAAACTTACAAAACACATATGCATCATGGAATAAGGTAGGGTAATAAAAACTAGAGTCCAAAACTTTCCTAGTTGTACGAGTAGGTCCAAAATGGCCACCACATGCAAATGAATGACAAAAGCTAAGAACATAATGAAACTCATGATCAGGGATGCATCTCCTAATTAACTGGTCACTACAAAATCTCCAAAGATAAGGATCATCCCACACATAATACTTAGACTCACTCTTCAACTTATCAATTTGAGCAGCTGTAAAAGCTACTCATCAGGAAATGAATCATCAATGGGAATGGGATCTGAGGCTCTCTCAATTATGCTCAAGTGATCAGCCACTAGGTTCTCTGCTCCACTCTTATCTCGAATCTCAACATCAAATTCCTAGAGGAACAACATCCATCAAATCAATCGTGGCTTAGCCTCAGGCTTCTTCAGAAGAAATTTTAGAGCTGCATGATCAGAAAATACCACAACCTTAGAACCAAGCAAATAAGATCGAAACTTGTCCAATGCAAACACAATTGCTAAAAGTTCTTTTTCTGTGTTTGTGTAATTTGCTTGAGCAGCATACAAAGTGCGTGAAGCATAATAGATCACATGGGAAGCTCTACCCACTCTCTGTGCCAAGACCACTCCCATAATATAGTTAGATGCATCACACATAAGCTCGAATGGGAGTGTCTAATCAGGTGGTTGAATAACAGGGGTACTAGTTAAAGCTCACTTCAAGTGATCAAAGGTCTGCATGCATTTCTGGTCAAACAAGAACTCCACATCTTTTTGCAACAGGTTAGATAGCGGAAGGGCTATTTGACTGAAATCTCTGATAAAGCGCCTGTAGAAACCTGCATGTTCAAGAAAAGAACGAACTTCCCGCATGCAAGTGGGGTAAGATAAATAGGTAATCACGTCTATTTTTGCGGGGTCAACAGCAATACCCTCACTAGACACTACATGACCCAAAACTATACCCTGTTCTACCATGAAATGACATTTCTCAAAATTCAGGACAAGATTAGTTTCAATGCATCGATGCAGTACTCTAGACAAACTATCCAAACAGGAATCAAAAGAAGAACCATAGACAGTGAAATCATCTATAACACCTCCATGCACTCCTCTAAAAAGTCAGAGAAAATACTTACCATGCACCGTTGGAAGGTACCAGGGGCATTGTAGAGGCCGAAAGGCATCCGCTTATAGGAAAAGGTGCCAAAGGGGCAGGTGAATGTGGTCTTCTCCTGGTCCTCAGGTGCTATGTGAATCTGAAAGTATCCAGTGTATCCATCCAAGAAGCAATAATGGGATTTCCCAGCCAAACGATCCATTGTTTGATCAATGAAGGGCAAAGGGTAATGGTCTTTCCGAGTGGCATAGTTAAGCCGCCTATAATCAATGCAGACTCACCAACTATTCTGCACTCTGGTAGGGATCAGCTCATTCTTCTGGTTGGCCACAACCGTCACTCCAGACTTCTTGGGGACGACCTGTACAGGACTCACCCAAGTGTTGTCAGAGATAAGGTAAATAATACCAGCTTGCAGTAGCTTAGTGACCTCTTTCTTGACCACATCCAGAATCAGAGGGTTCAGTCTCCTCTGGGGTTGGCGCACTGATTTAGCTCCATCCTTAAGGAAAATTTTGTGCATGCAGGTGGAAGGGCTAATGCCAGGAATATCTGCCAATGTCCATCTGATGGCCCTCTTATTTTCTCTCAAAACTTGCAGCAATCTCGCCTCTTGTTCAACAAGGAGGTTCTTAGCCACAACCTCCGAAAGCTGCTCATCATCCCCCAAATATGCATACTTCAGATGCTCAGGCAAAGGCTTAAGGTCAAGGGTGGGTGGTTTTTGGATGGAAGGTATCAAACTAGTTGCAGAAACTTCCAAAACAGCAGGGGAACATGCAGAGTTATTATTTTCAGAACAACCAGAATTACCAAATTCAGAACAATCAGAGAAAACAAAATCAGGGACAACAATAGCAACAGCAGATGATTTATCACAAATAGAATAAAAAATAATAAGATTAGTATATGGATCAGAATAGATAGCAGAAGCACATGCAGAAACTGCATAAACAGATTTAACAAGATCAGAAGCAGAAAATTCAGATTTATGAAAATCAACAAAATCAAGAACATCAGAATCAAGAACAGCAAAATTATGTATAGCAGAATCATGAAGAGAAAAATCATGTACAGCAGAATTATCAACAGCAAAATTATAAACAACAGAATTATAAATAGCAGAACTATTAACTACAAAATTACAAATAGCAAAATTATTAATAGCAGAATTATTAATAGCAAAATTACAAACAACAGAATTGTTAATAGCAGAATTATCAACAACATAATTGTTAATAACAAAATTGTCAATAGTAGAATTGTTAACAGCAAAATTATCAATGGCAGAATTATCAACAAAAATTATCAACAGCAAAAATATCAACAGCAAAATTACAAACAGCAAAATTACAAATAGCAAAATTACTAATAGCAAAATTATTAACAACAAAATTATTAATAGCAGAATTATAAATAGCAGAATTGTCAATAGCAGAATTGCAAATAGCAAAATTGTCAACAGTAGAAATATCAACAGCAGAATTGTAAATTTCAGAAACAACATATGTATATTTAGCAGAAACAGCAACACCATCTAGAAATCCCATAATCCCAAGAAAATCAGCAAGCATGTCAAAATGCACATCATCAACTAACATATCAGTGACATCTAAATGAAAGACAGAATGCTCCTCTAATGGATGTTTCATGGCATCAAAGATATTGAATTGAACAATATTATCACCAAATTCCATAGAAAGGGTACCAGCATGCACATCAATCTTAGTCTTAGCAGTTTTCAAGAAAACTCTACCTAAAATTAATGGTGGCTAGCTAAATGCAAATTCATCTTCTATATTCAGAATGTAAAAATCTACCGGAAAGATTAGCTCATTTACCCTTACCAAAACATCCTCAAGCACTTCTACCGAATAAGTTGTGCTCCGATTTGCTAGCTGAATGATGATTCCAGTGGGCTTCAACTCTCCAATGTGAAGGGATTCAAAAACTGATTTGGGCATAACATTAATGGAGGCTCCTAAATCCAGCATTGCATGAGTGAAGTGTTGGCTGCCTATGATGCAAGGAATGGTGAATGTTCCAGGATCCTTGCATTTCTGTGGCATACTTGGCTGAATCATTACAAACATATTTCTGCCCATACTAATCTTCTCTGTACCCTTAAGTCTTCTCTTGTGACTGCATAACTCCTTGAGAAATTTGGCATACTTTGAAATCTGCTTGATTGTATCTCGGAGGGGGATATTGATTTCCACCTTCCTAAATGTCTCCAAGACTTCTCTTTTCATGTCAGATTGCATTGCTTGCTTGGACTGTGTGACCCTATTTGGGAAGGGTAAAGGAATGACCAAATCTGATTTTTCTGCACAATTCTTTTGTGCCACGGATTTTTAGTCTGAGCCACTTATTTTCTGCTCAGGGTGCTGCTCATGCTATGGAACTAGATGCTGAATTGGTTGTTGCTCAGATTACATCTCGGTTTGCACCTCAGGTTACATATAACCATCAATTTCTCTGCCACTTCTCAAGGTAATGGCACTTACATTGCCACTTGGGATATTGACTATTTATGAAGGCAATTGGCTTGACCCTTGACTTTTCAGTTCATTAACAGTGGTTGCCAGCTGCCCAATCTGAGTTTGTAGGTTCTGAATTGTGGCATTGACATTCTGTTGGAACTGAATGTTAGTTGAAGCCATCTGTTTCATCAAGTCTTCCAAGGATGGATCAGCTGGAGTGGCTGTTGGACTAAGTAGCTGGAGGGGCTGCTGCATGGGTGGCAGCACAAGTTGTGCTTGCCTGAATGCAGGTGGTTGGTACTTGTTGCTAGGGCCTGCAGCTTGATATCTAAACTGTTGTTGCTGCTATTGCTGCTGGTAGGGTTGTTGTTGCTGCCCAGAATTCCCATATCTGAAGTTGGGATGGTCTGTCCAGCCAAGATTATAAGTACTCGAAAATGGATCATATCTTGGCTGTTGGGGCTGCTGGTATTGGGGTTAATCAATTAATTTTGAGGCATTCATTATTGCTTTATATTTAGCCTAAATGATGCTAATTGTATCCAATATTATGTTTGTGGGTGAGTTTTAGATGATTGGGCCTCATTGAGCTTAGTTATAAAAACTTTATTAATTTTTAGAATTTAGCTCATTTTGACCTTTCTATCTTGTACAGGCCATACCTTGGGCTACAAATATCACATTTGGATGATCTTGGGGTCCCCTGAAAACTGAGATGAAGATACACAATTTTACATCTAATGCAGTTTTTTTATTTCAGCTGGATTCAAGGCAAAATTGAGCCTCAAAGTTAGGACACTATTGCTTTCACAAAGCTTGGACCTTCCCTCACTAATTTAGGCTTAACTCTCTCAATTTAAGCCCAAATAAGGCAAATTATATGTCTATGAAAAGCTTATTCAGAGGGCTACAATTTAGGCTAGGGGTAGATTAGGAATTACAGAAGAATTTTTAGTTACAAATAGGTTTAGGCAGATTTCGAAAAACACTTTTTGAATTACTTTGTTTAATTTTTCAGATTGAAGGAAGAGTTCTTTTCTGTCTTTTTGTTTTCTCTCTTCTCTTCTCTTTTATCTCTTCTCTGAAGGTTCTGCATTTTTCGTAATGGCCATGGAAGGCTAAAGATCCAATCAATCCAAGGAATTCAATGATTGTGGTTAGAGTTTTGAGTTCTTTTGTTTAATTGTGAAATCTGATTGTGTTCTTTCCTCTTCTCCTTCTTCAATTGAGATCTGTCTTTGCAACATGATTATGTTGATCTAGATCTAGATTTGATTGAATCTAGATTATGATTTCGAAATTGAAGATAGAATTAGGATTGATTAATCTGAATCTAATGGAGAATAGATCATCGATTGGTAATCTATGTTAATTCGAAATTGTTTCTAAATCAATTTTAATCAAGAATTACGATTATGATTCTATTTTAGTTGACCAATTTCTAGGAGATTATCCAGTTGAATTCGAATTAACAGAGGTGAATGCATATAGAATTCTACTCTATTTGAACTATGATTAACTCTGCCACTTGAATTGAAGGCCTTGGATTAGTGTTTCCATAATTGAATTTTCTTTGAACTTCAGTTTGAATTTGTATTCTGCTACTTGATGAACAAAACCCCCTACTTATTGATAACTTCTAATATGCTTGAGAAATCCGAATTGGTCCTTGGGAGATGACCTAGGTTATGCACTATGCTATATTCAATTTTAAAACCTAGACTATTTTGAGGTGATTACGACATCGCTCATCAAAATTTGGCGCCGTTGCTGGGGAACTATTTTTGATTTCCTAGGCTTATTAGGAGTTCCTAATAGTTTGCTGATTTCTTTGCTTGAGTTCTGCAGAATCGTTGCTCTTTGAAGGTTGTGAACAATTTTGCTGATATTGCTAATCGTGTGTCAAGCAAGTTGCTGCATAATTCTATTTTCTGCATCATTCTATTTTTTGCTAATCATTGCTTTGTTTTGTTCAGCTCATTTTGTTGTTCCTTTGTGTTTTTTACTGCAACACACCATTGTTCAATTCTGCTGCATTGCATTTTGCAGTCCATTGATCTCTGTCACTGTTCCATTGGCTTTTGCTTCATTTACAACAAAATTCGTGTTACTGTTACATTGGATTTTGCTGCATTCTATGAATCCTGTTGTTGTGGTGATTTCCGCAAGCGCACGGATCGTACAAGTAGTAAAATAAATATCGTTCCCACGAGGATCATTTGATTACCAACTCTTATGGCTATTTCGATTGTTTAAGCATATAAAAATAATGGTGGAGGCTATATTTAATTTAATGCGAAGAATTAAATATTAAAGTAAGTAATTAAAACTAGAAAATATGAGATCTGCAAGGATTAAAGCTCTAGGACTCAGAATCCACTACACTATCCCCTATAATAAATTGTGATTATATCTCTGTTAATGTTAAATTACATTCTTGAAGGCGAATTGTCCTAAATTATTTAAAGCCCAATGTCTTGGCACTAAAAACGTGTTAAAACTTTATCAATCCCATTCTCATGGCAATTAATCCAAATTCTAACCCATTAAGATTCATGACAACCGTTTTACCCTCGAAGGACTTAACCCTATGTCTAGGCATTAATTCCTAAGTTCAATTCTTGGATTATCAAGCAATTAGATTTCATCTTTCGATCCTTCATCTAAAGCCTAAAATCATGTAAATATGGCGCGCAACATACCACAAGCATTAAGCATACCAAGAATGAATCAAGAACAATAATTTCATCAACAGAAAACCAAATCAACAATTCATAATAGGGAAATAGAGAGTTTCATCCTTGTCCTAGAAAATAATTTAGCCACTCATGGCCATTATAGCACAAACAAGATTAAAGAGGAAAGATACAACCATAATCCCAAGCAAATGAAGAAGATGAAGTAGAGAACTCTATGGTTGATCTTGTTCTTGATCTTGCCTTGATCTATGCCTTCAATCTAGCTTCCTCTCAAGTTCTCCAGCTTTTCTCTGCTCAAAGGGCCTCCAAAATGGCCCTAAAATCTCCTCTGCTGCGTTCTTGGTGTTTCTGCAGCTCTTTCTCTATTTATAAAGGGGGACACGGCCGTGCTTTGGGGAGACACGGCCGTGTCTCATGATGACTTGTCAAAAAACGCATAAAAACAGTAAAAATCCCGTGAGTAAACAGTACCAACACGGCCGTGCTTAAATGGGACACGGCCGTGTCTCATCAAAGTCATCCAAAAAACGCGTGGACATAGCAGATCCGTGAGTGAACAGTGCTTACACGGCCGTGCTTGGCTTAGGAACGGTCGTGCCTAACTTCCAGAAGCTTTCCAAGTGTTAGACACGGCCATGTCTAATCTCCAGAATGCGAAATTCCAATTTTGGGATGAGACACGGCCGTGCTTAAGGGAGACATGGCCGTGTCTCCGTCTGAAGCCCAAAATGGTCTTCTTTTTTGCCCAGAAACACGGTTTCTTCTCAAATTTTCTTTCCAAATGTGTTTTATCTCTCTATTCTGCACAAATGAAGATGATTAACAAGAATAATATCAAAGTTTATCAATAAACACAATCAAATCATCATAATTCATCATTTTAAGGTTGCAAAATACAGGTTTATCAATTCCCCCACACTTGAACTTTGCTTATCCTCAAGCAAGGAATAAAAATTGAAGTCAAGATAGAACTGAGCATCAAGAAATACGAATCAAGAGACAATCCACAGTTTAAAAAAAATTCAATTAAGCTCGGCAATCAAATCCAATCAAGCAAGAAAATTCAGCATTTAATACAATTAGAAGCTTGAGTCTAGCCTGCACATTTTTCTCAATACCAAACAATTGAGGTCACTCAACTTTCAATCTCTCAAGTATTTAAGGACAAAGAGATCACTCAGATTTCTCTCAACAAGTGCATGACTATAGGCTTGATTATCAATCTTATCTCCACTTCCAAGCTCACATACATAACAAGGATCAAAAGGACTTGCATTGGGTTGCAATGGGGCCAAGGGTAAAATAAATAGAAGGAAAAATAAATGAATGAAAAGAACATTTATGGGTGAAGCTATACAAAGAAGAATCAGGTTGAAAAGATTATCAATATAGCAATATGCACAAGGTCATTCCAATTAATTCTCATTATTCTTCACCGAAAATATATACAAATTTTTTTCTTTTCTTTTCTTTTTTTTTTTTTTTTTTTTATTTTTTTTTTATTTTCTTATTATTTTTTTTCAATAAACAACCCTTGAAGATAAAAGTAACCTTTCAAGACTTTTCAACTAACACATTAGAAGCTCCAAGGAATTCAACCTGATTAATCAATTGGGTATTCAAAGAAATAAATTTCGTGGCTCAAATGGGACAACTAATGGATTATTTTAAAATGCAACTCTGGAAGTCAAGAAAGAAAGAAGCCTAATTGCCTTCATCATGTCCAAGAATGCATGTGAACTATTAGAGTCTCAATCAAGATATCAAAGCAAGTTCTAGCATACAAAAATCAAGAGAAAAGTAACTCCAGAAAGAAAATAGGATTCAGTTTATGATAAATCCAATCAATAAAGGCTCAAATCTCACTTTCTGGCTTAAGTTAGTAAAGAGAATAAATGCAAGCAGACTTGGTTAATTTTCCAAATAAAATGCTAAAATATTCAACATTCAATTGAAAAAAAATTGCCTTGCTCAAAATTTCAGTTCACGGCTGTGGATTCCCTATCAAAACATGCTTCAATCAACTCAGAAATAATCAAGACCGCAGTAGTAAAAATCAAGCTCAATTTTTGTGCAAAATTCAAGTGTAATGCATTATCAGAAATTAAGTTCATCAAAATATAAATGCATTCCCCCACACTAGAAGTTCACAGTGTCCTCACTGTAAAAAGCAAATCAATATATATAAAGCATTAATGAGTTTGACACTTCCCTGAAAAGAGCATAGTTTCATCATACAGGGGGTTGGGGTGGTGGATCCTGGGGGAAGCGAGACTGCATAAGATCGAAAAGCTGGTCCAACCGCGAGGTCACATGGTCCTAGAAACTGGCCTGTTGGGCTGCAATAGTGTTCAAATCATCCTGGACTCGCTGCTGGAATGCCTCCTGGCTAGTCTCTATACGCGCAAGGCGATCAGTCAAGTCAGCCAAGGAATGAGGAGGCATCATCGGGGCCTCAGCGGCAGCAGGCGGAGCGGGAGCATCGGGAATAGGGGCATCATGACCGGCCTCGTCTTCTTAAGGTTCATCAGGAATAGGTGCATCAGGAAGGGCCCACCTGCCAGGAGCAACCTGGTATACTAGTTTGAGACGAATCAGCATTGCCCGATCGATCGGCTCCATTGGCCGAGCAAGATGTGCATGAGGATGAAGGGCATCAATGTTCCGGGCTAGATTTGTAATGTATGAGCCCACTGGAATGTACCGCAATTTGGCCTTGCCCTTGGCCTTATCAATCTTTAGAACGTGCTGAAGGAACCAGTATCCGAGGTTGCAGTGGTGGCCATGGTACAAGCACCACAGATAGAAGAGATCGGTCTTGGTGACAACTCCGGTGCTGCTATACCGGCCTGAGATGCTGTGGGCTATGAAACGGTGGAGCCATCTCAGGGCGGGGTCTCGAATCAAGGAAGATTTGGAGACGCTTGGGTTGTAATGGTTGTCTGCATGGCGGATAGTTTCCCAGAACGTGAAATCCTCAAAAATGTCAGGAAAGTCCAGATATGCGTTCTGGTAGGCAGGAGTCAGAATGGAGGCTTCGGTCTCAAATCCCATGGCCACGTTGAACTCATTCAATGACATGGCAAAATGACGCCGGTTAAGTCTGAACTGGATAGTACCCGGCTGATCAATGGTTTGAGACTCACAGGAAACCGTTAGAGTGGAGAGGAACTCCATGGTGGGCTCCAGATAGGCATCGTAGCGGATGGAGGAGAACAACTCCCACCCCGCTTGAGCCAAATACTGATGAATGACCTCCTGAACGCCAAACTCTTCCATCGTCGCATCATGTAGATATTTGTTGGCGATGATGGTGAGTTTACTGAACACTTCATACTTCTGCTGATGTGCACGAGTGTCGAATTGGAGGAGGCGCTCGACCTCGGCAGATGAGTGTAATGGAATGGAGCTGCCAGAAGTTTTCTTGCGTTTGGATGCCATGGTACCTGAAAAAGAAGAAGGATAATAGTAGAAAAGTCATCAGGACCAAAATATGACAATTACCAAAGCTGAGATGACACTAAGCTGATCAGGAATCAAAGCAGCGCTAAATAATCAAACAAGAAAAATGGCCACTTAGAAATTTTTGCAGAAATTTTGGCAGCATAACGGCAGCATATGGACAATTACCAATTTGAACAGGCAAGTACACAACTAGTACAGCAAGCAATCAGGAGTAAATTGCATTCAGATCAAGATTACAATTCAGAACTCACACCAAGCAGTCACAATAATCATGCAGCAAAGAAAGAAAAATGCAACCAAAATGAGCTAAATCCAAACCGAGAAATCAACACAAAATGGCGAAATCAAAGAAGAGAAATTAAATAAAACAAACTAGGATTGATGCAAATCAGAAAATAGAAGTGAAAATGAAGAAAAATAAAATTAACAAAAAATGAAATCAAAGTAAAGAAAAGAAGAAGAAGAACCTGGAAGTGAAGATTGAGTGAAGAATTGAGAAAATGGAAGAGGGGACGGTGGTGGTGGAATGGAGGGTAAGTGGAGTGGGTTACGATGGTGGTGAATGGGGTGGTTTACTGGGGTTTAGGAAGAGAAAAGGAGGACGGTGGTGGTAGATTTGGTGGAAGAGGAGGTGGGGTTACTACGGTGGTAGTGGTGGGTGAATGAGGGGGGGTACGTTGGTGGTGGAATGGGGAACGGTGGTGATGTTTGGGAGGGAAATGACGAAGAAAATTAGGGGAGGGGTTGGGTTACGGTGGTGGTTTGGGGGGAGGGTGGTGCACGGTGGTGAGGGAGTTAAGAGGGGGGGAAGAAGAAGAAAGGGGAGGAGCTACGGTGGAAGGGAAATAGAGAAGGGGGGGGAATTGTTTAAAGGGAGACACGGTCGTGTCTCCTTACGAAATCACTCCAGAGGCTTTTTCCAAGTTAGACACGGCCGTGTCTAACTATGGGGAAGCTTCTTTTTTATCACACGGCCGTGCTTAAATTGGACACGGCCGTGTCTCTTGCCAAATAACACACAGAAGCTTTCTGGCAGTTAGACACGGCCGTGTCTAACTCCTTGAAAGCTTCTGGAAGCTGAAAAACGAAGGAATGACCAGAAAAACTAAATGTAAAGGCTAGGAATGCAAAAATGAACCAAAATCAAAGCATGAAAAGGGGTAGAAACACAGGTTGCCTCCTGTGAAGCGCTAATTTAAGGTCTTTAGCTTGACCATGGTTTGGTTTCTGTGTTCAGGTGGTGTCAATGGAGTGGTGCTCAGTCCCCACTCCTTCTTCAAGGTGTTTCACTCTTTGGCCATTTATCATGAATGGCTTATGACCTTCTTTCTTCACCTCAAGCACACTGTAGAATAAGACTCGAACAATCTCATATGGTCCTGACCATTTTGACCATAACTTACTACGAGAGAAACGTAGAAGCGAGTTATCAACAAGAACTTTATCCCCAAGTTTAAATTCATGCTTCTTGACACATTTGTCATTCCGCTTCTTTGGTCCTTTCTTGTAGAGCTTGGCCTTCTCAAAATTTGTGGCAGCCTTAGGCTAGGTCTTTTCTAGCACAACATCAGTAGCATCAATGCGATTACATGAATCAAAGGAATTAGAATTATTTTCAGAATTAAAAACATCAAACACTACTTCCTCATTATTCAATCGCAAAGTCAATTTTCCTTTGTGGACATCAATGATTGCCTTTCCAGTGGCGAGGAATGGTCGACCAAGTATGATTGGCATTTTAGCATCTGCTTCCATGTCAAGCACAACAAAATCCACTGGTATATAAAATTTACCAACCTTCAAGGGGACATTCTCTAGTATGCCAATAGGATGTTTGATTGACCTATCAGCCAGTTGAAGAGACATGGTGGTCGGTTTAAGTTCTCCAATATCAAGTTTCTTACAAAGAGAAAGGGGCATCAAGCTCACACTAGCCCCAAGATCACACAAAGCCCTATTAATGTTCATGTCCCCAATTGAGCATGGAATAGAGAAGCTACCCGGATCCTTAAGCTTAGTAGGAAGCTTGTTCTGAATGAGTGCACTGCATTCCTCAGTTAAAGCAACAGTTTCATAATCCTCAAGCTTCCTCTTATTAGAGAGGATCTCTTTCAAGAATTTTGCATAGGTGGGCATTTGAGAGAGCACTTCCGTAAAAGGAATGTTCATATACAACTTTTTAAGAACCTCCAAGAACTTTCCAAATTGCTCATCAAGCTTTGCCCTTTGAGATTTTTGAGGAAAGGGCAAAGGTGGAACATATGCTGGTGGAGGAACATACTTTTTAACGCTATCTTCTTCTTCTTTCTTGGCTTCGCTCTTCTCTTGCTTCTCTTCCTTTTCTTGAGTTTCCTCATCTTTAGGCTTTTTTTCCTTTGTGGGGCTTTTAACTTGTTTGTCACTTCTCAAGAAAATTGCATTTACTTGCTCCCTTGGGTTAGTCTCTGGTTGACTTGGGATTCGCCCTTGAACCATATTGAATAAGCTTGCTTGTTGGGCTATCTGAGTTTCAAGCATCTTAGAGTGAGTAGCCATTTGATCAATGCGAGTATGAATATGCTTGATGGACTCCCCATGTTGTTGCACTTGAGCTTGTATGGATTGATTATGCTCCTGTTAAGTGACTATGAAGTTCTCCATGAGAGCTTCTAAATTGGACTTTGCACCCTGAGAAGATTGCTGAGGTTGTTGGAATCCAGGTGGTGGTCTAATGTTGGAAGGAGCTCCTCTATTCTGCTGGTTACCGTAGGAGAAGTTTGGGTGGTTTCTCCACCCTGGATTGTACGTGTTGGAGAAGGGGTTACCTTGAGCCTTGAAATTGCTATTCTGCAAAAAATTTATTTGCTCCACAGATGGGTCTTGAGAATAGGTGTCTACTGAGTTGCAATCTGAAGTCAAATGTCCTCCTCCACATGAGTCACAAGTTGCAGAAGGGGTGGCAACGACATTGACATTCATCTTCTCAAGTGACTTGGTCAAGGCATCGAACTTGGCATTCAACATGGTAATGGCATCAAGTTCTATCATTCCGGCCTGTTTCTTTGAAGAAGATCTCTCACTTGGCCATAAATAAATGTTTGAGGCCACTTCATTGATCAAACATCTTGCTTCTGTTGGAGTCTTGGCCATCAAAGCACCGCCAGCTGCGGCATCAAGAGCTGCCTTTGTAGAGAAAGACAACCCTGCATAGAATGTCTGGATGACAACAAAATCCTGAAGGCCATGATGTGGACACTGACGAATAAGATCATTATACCTCTCCCATGCTTCATAAAGAGATTCGTCATCCTTTTGAGAGAAGGTAGTGATGTCTTGGCGGAGCTTGATTGTCTTTCCAATCGGGTAGTATTTATCCAAGAAGGATTGCTCCATCAAATTCCAGGTGGTGAGTGAATTAGAGGCCTCTGAATGAATCCATTTCTTGGCTTTCCCCCTAAGAGAAAAGGGAAAAAGTCTGATCCTTATAGCATCAGTTGAAACCCCATTGATCTTGATAGTGTCACACAGTTCCAAGAACTCATCCAAGTGCTGATTTGGGTCTTCAGTTGGTGACCCGCCAAAATGCAACTGTTGGACCATCTGGATCAATGATGTCTTCAATTCAAAGTTGTTGGCCTCTACTCGTGGCCTGACAATGGAAGACTGACGAGCATTAGCACTGGGAGCTCCATAATCCCTCAGGCTACGCTCTGCATTGGCATCTTGATTAGTGTTATCTGCCATGCTGTTTTCTTGAAAATTCTGTGTTCTTCTTTCTCTTTTGATATTACGAAGCGTCCTCTCGATCTCAGGATCAATTGGGGTGACAATATCTCCTTGACTCCTCGTCCTGCGCATAAGAAAGAAACAACACCAGAAAATTCAAAGAAAGAAAAGTGAGAAAAACTTAAGATAAAAATAAAACAAGATAAAGAAATCAGAAAAATTGCTTAAATCAACCAAATTTTGCCACTCGTGTTAATATCAATACGATCCCCGGCAACGGCGCCAAAAACTTGTTGTGGTGATTTCCGCAAGCGCACGGATCGTACAAGTAGTAAAATAAATATCGTTCCCACGAGGATCGTTTGATTACCAACTCTTATGGCTATTTCGATTGTTTAAGCATATAAAAATAATGGTGGAGGCTATATTTAATTTAATGCGAAGAATTAAATATCAAAGTAAGCAATTAAAACTAGAAAATATGAGATCTGCAAGGATTAAAGCTCTAGGACTCAGAATCCACTACATTATCCCCTATAATAAATTGTGATTATATCTCTGTTAATGTTAAATTACATTCTTGAAGGCGAATTGTCCTAAATTATTTAAAGCCTAATGTCTTGGCACTAAAAACGTGTTAAAACTTCATCAATCCCATTCTCATGGCAATTAATCCAAATTCTAACCCATTAAGATTCATGACAACCGTTTTACCCTCGAAGGACTTAACCCTATGTCTAGGCACTAATTCCTAAGTTCAATTCTGGGATTATCAAGCAATTAGATTTCATCTTTCGATCCTTCATCTAAAGCCTAAAATCATGTAAATATGGCACGCAACATACCACAAGCATTAAGCATACCAAGAATGAATCAAGAACAATAATTTCATCAACAGAAAACCAAATCAACAATTCATAATAGGGAAATAGAGAGTTTCATCCTTGTCCTAGAAAATAGTTTAGCCACTCATGGGCATTATAGCACAAACAAGATTAAAGAGGAAAGATACAACCATAATCCCAAGCAAATGAAGAAGATGAAGTAGAGAACTCTATGGTTGATCTTGTTCTTGATCTTGCCTTGATCTATGCCTTCAATCTAGCTTCCTCTCAAGTTCTCCAGCTTTTCTCTGCTCAAAGGGCCTCCAAAATGGCCCTAAAATCTCCTCTGCTGCGTTCTTGGTGTTTCTGCAGCTCTTTCTCTATTTATAAAGGGGGACACGGCTGTGCTTTGGGGAGACACGGTCGTGTCTCATGATGACTTGTCAGAAAATGCGTAAAAACAGTAAAAATCCCGTGAGTAAACAGTACCAACACGGCCGTGCTTAAATGGGACACGACCGTGTCTCATCAAAGTCATCCAAAAAACGCATGGACATAGCAGATCCGTGAGTGAACAGTGCTCACACGGCCGTGCTTGGCTTAGGAACGGCCGTGCCTAACTTCCAGAAGCTTTCCAAGTGTTAGACACGGCCGTGTCTAATCTCCAGAATGCGAAATTCCAATTTTGGGATGAGACACGGCCGTGCTTAAGGGAGACACGGTCGTGTCTCCTGGTCTGAAGCCCAAAATGGTCTCCTTTTTGCCTAGAAACACGGTTTCTTCTCAAATTTTCTTTCCAAATGTGTTTTATCTCTCTATTATGCACAAATGAAGATGATTAACAAGAATAATATCAAAGTTTATCAATAAACACAATCAAATCATCATAATTCATCATTTTAAGGTTGCAAAATACAGGTTTATCACCTGTTATTGTGCATTGCATCATACAACACAATTGGTATTTCTGTTGCACAAGTAACACGTTCCTCTGCTACATAATCTGCTGTATAATTTCTTGTTGTACTGTATTTCGCTGATGCAATTACTGTTCCATTGGTTTTACTGCACTGCATTCTATTGCTGCATGTCATTTTGCTGTTATTGACCATCCTTTTAAAGTCCTTATTGATATTTGCAAGTTGTTCATCTTCACTTGAGTTTCACCTTCATTTTCACTCTTCACTTTCACTTTGCTCTCATTTTTCTACATCCAAAAAGGCACTAGTAGAAATCATTTGGTGTTGGAATGGAATCTTGAGCTGAAACTTGGTCTCCAAAGGTAAACCACCATTCTAAGCAAAGTAATCCCAAAGGGATCTTCCCTCCAGAATTTGGCCAAATTCCATTATTTGGTAGGGTTTTTTAGCAAATTTAGGTGAGACTATGACATTTTTGTAATTTTTGAGTGGAAAATGGCTTGAAGGAAAATGGCTTTCTCCACAAGGCTCACGCTTTGCTGTGAGCACCACCCTGGTTTGCCCAAAATCCTTCATTTAGACAACTTTTTTATTTTTTGAAGATTTTTTATTGTATTTTTTAGTTTCATTTTTGTGTAGTTTTTAGTGTGTGGAGGTCCCATAATTTTTAAAAATAATTTGATAGGTCAATTAGATTTATTTTGGTGCATTTTTAGTGTTGGATACTCAATTTTGCTTGTTTTGTGTTTTTGAGTTTTCAATGTTTCATGACTAAGTCCAATCTTGGTTTATTACATCATTTTGATCCTGAGATAGATAGAACTTTTCATTCCCTGCATAGGTTTAATAGGATTGATTCTACACTTGATGAGCATATAGGAAGTAGTGTACATCTTGCTGTTTCTAGTGATTCTACACATAGTGATCATACTAGTGATTCTGCATCTGAATTTTCTGATTATGTGCATTCTGTCATTGATCAATCTTTCCATTCTGATTCTACTGAGAATATTGATATTATGGATAATAGAACCTTGAAAGAGCTTGTTGCCCCTAATGTTACAAATCAGTCTTTATGCATTCAGTATCCTGATGTTGATGTTCCTTTTGAACTTAAATCTGGATTGATTCATTTGCTGCCTAAGTTCAGTGGTCATGCAGGCGAGGATCCTCATAAGCATCTTAAGGAGTTCCACATTGTGTGTTCTACCATGAAGCCTCAACGCATTCCAGAGGATCACATCAAACTTAGAGCATTTCATTTCTCATTATAGGATGCTACTAAGTACTGGATGTATTATTTGCATCCAAGATCTGTCACTAGCTGGAATGATCTTAAAAGGCTATTTTTGGAGAAATTCTTTCCTACATCAAGAGCTGCATCAATCAGAAAAGAAATATGTGGCATCAGGCAGTTTGACAAAGAGACATTATATGAATACTGGAAAAGGTTCAAAAAGATGTGTGCAAGTTGCTCTCACCACCAGATCAGTGACTAGTTACTCATCCAATATTTTTATGAAGGTTTGCTGCCTATGGATAGGAGTATGATTGATGCTGCTAGTGGAGGAGTATTGGTAGACAAGACTCCTATGGCTGCAAGAGAACTTATTGAGAATATGGCCACTAATTCCCAACAATTTAGCACTAGAAGTAACTCAATGGTATTGATTAGAGGTATCCACAAAATTGAGGCTGCCTATGCTACAAATCATAGGAAATTGGAAAGCAAAATTAATGATCTTGCATCCTTGGTGAGGCATTTAGCTGTGCCTCAACAACAAAAGCCTATTGCAGTAGCTCCTTCCAGAGTATGGGGCATCTGCATTTCTACTGATCATCCCACAGATGCCTGTCCTACACTACAAGAGGTTGACACTGATGGTACCCCACAGGCTTATGCAACAAACATCTATAACAACAGGCCTCTGCAGCAACAGCAGAGTTATGATTTGTCCTCCAACAAATATAACCCAAGCTGGAGAAATCATCCCAATCTGAGGTGGGGGAATAACTCTACACAACCTGCCCCTACTCAATTGAGCCAACAGCAACAACAAATACCCTTCCAGTCCACTTTAGGATCCAGTAGACCATATCAGCCACCTTTCATACAGCAGCAGAATATGCAGCAGCCTAGTGCAACACTTCCCAAATCTGAGCCAACTTTAGAGGACTTGATGAAACAAATGGCAGTGAACAACTTGCAGTTCCAGCAGAGGATAGAAGCTACTATTTAGAATTTGGAGAACTAGATTGGACAACTTGCTAGTTTGATGAATCAATTACAATCACAAGATTCTGACAAGTTACATGCATAGACTGTGGTGAATCCAAGAAATGTGAGTGCCATCACTCTAAGATCTGGTAAGACTGTTGATGCACCAGATTGTAGGTTACAACATGGTTTAGATAAGGAGACTAAGGAGTAGTAAGCCATACCAAAAATTCCATGTAGCAGCAAAAATAAGAAAATAGATTTTATCCCCACTCCTAATGTAGTTACTGATAAGCAGGAGCAGTCCATCCCATTACCATTCCCTCAGAGGGTGGTGCAGCTTAAGAAGACTTTTGAGACTGACACAGATAGGGAGATCTTGGAGACATTTAGGAAGGTTGAGGTGAACATTCCTCTCATTGAAGCAATCAACCAAATTCCAAGATATGCCAAGTTTCTTAAGGACTTGTGCACTCACCGAAGGAGACTAAAGGGAAGTGAGAAGATCAACATGAGGAGAAATGTGTCTGCATTTATACAGCCTATAATGCCCTAAAAATGCAAGGATCCAAGGGTTTTTACTATTTCATGCACCATAGGCAATAACAAATTCGAAAATGCCATGTTAGATTTAGGTGCTTCAATTAATGTTATGCCTATGTCTGTGTTTAACTCTCTTGCCCTTGGACCCTTACAAAATACAGGAGTTATCATTCAGTTGGTAAACAAGAGTAATGTATACCATGTTGGACTCATTAAAGATGTCCTTGTTAGAGTTAATGACTTGATTTTTCCTGCAGACTTCTATATTTTGGATATGGATGGAGAATCTGAATCCAACAAGGCTCCCATCATTCTTGGCAGACCTTTTCTCAAAACTGCCAGAACCAAGATTGATGTCCATGCAGACACTCTTTCCATGGAATTTGGAGATAGTGTGGTTAGATTTAACATCTTTGATGCTATGAAGCATCCCATAGAAGAACATTCAGTTTTCCATATAGATTTGCTGGTTGGTATAGTTGATGATAACCTATCTAAGCTCTTTGCTGTTGATTTTCCATTCTTTTCTGATTTTGTTGATACTTACACATGTGCTACTTGTACTAAGTCAGAAATGTGCAGTGTTTGTGCTGAGATTACATCCTATTTACATGGTGATTTTGATACAGATTGTATAGTTTCTGAACAGTTAAATGGTGGTGCAACTGCAAATTTAATGGAGTCAGAATGCAGTAATTTGATTATAACAAGTACATATGAATCTAATTTTGTTGGGTTACAGGTTGTAAACAGAGTTCCTACCACTAGGATTCTTCCATCTATAGTGCAGCCACCTACACTGGAACTTAAGCAACTTCCACAACACCTTAAGTATGCATACTTAGAGGATAATAAGAAGTTGTCAATGATCATTTCTACTAACCTCCATGCTGAGCAAGAGGAGAGATTGTTGCAAATATTGAAGAAGCATAAGAGAGCTATCGAATGGACCTTGGCTGACATTCCTGGCATTAGTCCTTCCATGTGCATGCACAGGATATTACTTGAGGATAGAGCTAAGCCAGTGAGATAACCACAGAGGTGACTCAACCCTTTGATCTTGGATGTGGTAAAGAATGAGGTGACCAAGCTTCTGCAAGCTGGAATCATCTATCCTATATCAGATAATGCTTGGGTGAGTCCAGTTCAAGTGGTTCAAAAAAAATCAGGAATCACAGTGGTGAAAAATGATCGAGATGAGTTGATTCCTACAAGAGTGCAGAGTAGCTGGAGAGTTTGTATTGATTACAGGCAGCTCAACCAAGCGATAAGAAAGGATCATTTTCCTTTACCCTTTATTGATCGGATGCTCGAGAGCTTGGCTGGAAAATCTTTTTACTATTTTGTTGATGGCTTTTCAGGTTACTACCAGATCCATATAGCACCAAAGGACCAGGAGAAGACCACCTTCACCTGCCCCTTTAGCACTTTTGCCTACAGGAGAATGCCTTTCGGCCTATGCAATGCCCCTGGAAGTTTCCAACAATGCATGATAAGTATCTTTACAGACTTTTTAGAGGATTGCATCGAGGTGTTTATGGATGATTTTACTGTTTATGGTTCCTCCTTTGATGCATGCTTGGACAGTTTAGATAGAGTTTTGCATAGGTGCGTTGAGACTAACCTTGTTCTTAATTATGAGAAATGTCATTTTATGGTAGAACAGGGCATCGTCTTAGGCCATATCATCTCTCAGAAGGGTATAGAAGTAGATCCTACTAAAATTAATGTTATTTCCCAGTTACCTTACCCTTTTTTCGTGCGAGAGGTTCGTTCTTTTCTTGGCCATACAGGTTTCTACAGGTGGTTCATTCAAGATTTCAGTAAAAAGGCCCTTCCACTATCTATCTTGTTGCAGAAAGATGTTATTTTTTATTTTGATGACAGGTATAGAGAGGCTTTTGATTGCCTCAAAGGAGCTTTGACCACCACTCCCATCATTCAGCCACCTGAATGGACACTTCCTTTTGAACTTATGCGTGATGCATCTAACTATACATTGGGAGCTATCCTTGCACAGAGAGTTAACAAATCACCTCATGTCATTTCATATGCTTCTTGAACTTTAGATGCTGCACAGGCTAACTATACTACCACTGAGAAAGAGTTGTTTGCCATTGTATTTGCACTTGATAAGTTTAAATCTTATTTGCTTGGTTCTAGAGTGGTTATCTTTACTGATCATGCAGTATTAAAATTCCTGTTGAAGAAGGCAGAATCGAAGCCGAGATTGATTAGATGGATGTTGTTTCTCCAGGAGTTTGATTTGGAGAATAGATATAGGAGTGGCGCAGAGAATTTAGTGGCGAATCATTTGAGCAGGATCGAACGAGCTATTGACCCTTCTCCTATCAGAGATGACTTTCCAGATGAGCAGCTCATTCAGCTACATGATACCCCACTTTCCCCTTGGTTTGCTGATTTAGTTAATTACTTGGTTGCATCTATTTTTCCTCCTCATGCATCTAGATCACAAAGAGCTAAGCTTAAGAGTGATGCTAAATACTATGTGTGGGATGATCCATATTTGTGGAAATTTTATAGTGACCAGGTGATTCGCAGATGCATACTTGACCATGAGATCCAGTTAGTTCTTCACTTTTGTCATTCCTTTCCAGTCAGAGGACACTTTGGACCACAGCAGACAGCTAGGAAGGTGCTGGATTTTGGATTCTACTGGCCTACCATTTTTAGAGATGCATATCAGGTCTTCACTACATGTGAACAGTGCCAGAGAGAAGGGGCAGCCATCACCCGCAAGCAAGAGATGCCCCAGCAGCCCATTCTTTTCTGCGAGGTCTTTGATGTTTAGGGTATCGATTTTATGGGCCCTTTCCCTGTTTCTTTTAGTTTTTCTTATATTGTGCTTGCAGTTAATTATGTTTCTAAATGGGTGGAAGCCAAGGCCACCAAGACTAATGATGCTCGAGTTATTGTGGATTTTGTCAGGTCTAACATATTTTGCAGGTTTGGAGTGCCCCGAGCTATCATTAGTGACCAAGGGACTCATTTTTGTAACCAGACTTTGGAGGCCTTGTTTCGGAAGTATGGGGTCGTGCATAAAGTGTCTACAGCATATCATCCACAAACTAACGGGCAGGCCAAGGTTTCTAATAGAGAGATCAAGCAGATTTTGGAGAAGATGGTGCAGCTGAATAGGAAGGATTGGAGCTGCTGGTTAGAAGATGCTCTTTGGGCTCATCGTACTGCTTACAAGACACCTATAGGGATGTCTCCTTTCAGGGTTGTCTTTGGTAAACCATGTCACCTTCCGGTGGAGATAGAGCATCATGCATACTGGGTAGTGAAGAGTTGTAACTTAGCATTTGACTAAGCAAGTTCAAAGAGGAAGCTTCAATTGCAACAACTAGAGGAACTTCACTTGGAAGCCTATGAGAATTCCAAGATCTATAAGGAAAAGACTAAGCATTTCCATGATAAAATGATTTCTAGAAAGGAGTTCTCCATTGGCCAAAAAGTTCTTTTGTTCAACTCTCGATTTAAACTCATGCCCAGTAAGCTTCGTTCTAGGTGGGATGGTCCTTTTGTTATCACTACCATCTTTCCTTATGGTGCAATGGAGATTTCAAATGAAGCCACCAACAAAAGTTTCAAGGTTAATGGCCATTGTCTTAAGCCTTTTCTTGAGAGCCCCGTGAGCCCCCCGAGCCCAGCACAAGCTGCCATTGAGAATTAAAGTGTTGCATCAATTGTGATAGGCTCGTCCTTGGTGAGATTTTGGACCTTATACATAGATGGATTACATTATGTCATTCCCTTTCTTTCTTGTGTGATTTCACTCATCATTGTTAGTGCTCTAGAACTTGACTTGATTCTTTTTGAAGCTCCTTGTTCACATGCATGTATTGAGATGATTAAGGCATTCTTTCTTGATTAGCTACTTTGGCTAAATAGCCAACCTTGCATCATTTCCCTTTGATTACCCCCCTTGAGCCTATTTGCCTATTCTTTGTCTTAGCTCATTTTATGCCTTTATGAAAAACCATGATTTTATCTTACCGTAGGGAATGGGAGAGCATTAGTTCATTTTCATTTCAGGAGCTCTTTTGCTTGTGAGTAATTAATAGTTCAAGTGTGGGGGTTATGCAAATTGATGTGCAATATGCATGCAAGGTGATTGTTCAAAAATAAAAAATAAAAAATCAAAAAATAGAAATAAAAAAAATTTAAAAAAAAATGAATGAAGAGAAAAAGAATGAATTCAAGAAAGGTTATGAGAGTAAAAGGAAAGGAATTTGTAAGAGAATGTGCATTACTTGTCATTTGAATTCCTCCCCATTGCTCTTTTATTCTCTTGGGTGCTTAACTTGCCATATCCATATTGTTTCCTTCCCTTACCTTGGCCCCATTACAACCTTAAATAAAGTCCTTTTGATCTTTATTTGCATGTGTTTCAATTGGTGAAAATTAGAGGCTTGTCAAGGTTATGGTAGTACTTGCTTTCATGGGTGCTTTGAGTGTAAATACAATACTAAACGCTTGAGAGTTAAAGTATGCCTAGTGAAGATCATATCACTTTTGGTTCATCATTTGATTCGATTTGTCTTCTTGCTTGCTTGAGATCTTGAGAGATATATTCATGATTGTCTTGATTCCTTATACTTTGGATGTTTGAATCTTGATCACTACCTTGCATTCTTGTAATTCATTGGAAAGTACGTTGATCTTGTGTTCTTGTGTTGAAACCCCTTTTGGTTCAATTTGGTATTTTGCCTGGGAGTGCAAAAGTTCAAGTGTGGGGGAATTTGATCAATCAATTTTGAGGCATTCATTATTGCTTTATATTTGGCCTAATTGATGCTAATTGTATCCAATATTATGATTGTGGGTGAGTTTTAGATAATTGGGCCTCATTGAGCTTAGTTGTAAAAACTTCATTAATTTTTGAAATTTAACTCATTTTGACCTTTCTATCTTGTACAGGCTATATCTTGGGCTACAAATATCACATTTGGATGATCTTAGTGTCCCTTGAAAGCTGAGACGAAGATACAAAATTTTGCATCTAATGCAATATTTCTATTTCAGCTAGATTCAAGGCAAAATTGTGCCTCAAATTTAGGACGTTGTTGCTGTCACAAAGCTTGGACCTTCCCTCACTAATTTGGGCTTAACTCTCTCAATTTAAGCCCAAATAAGGCAAATAATATGTCTATGAAAAGCTTATTCAGAGGGCTACAGTTTGGGCTATGGGTAGAGGTCTACTAGGAAAAATGTCTATTACAGCAACAGGATATGCTTGGTTGCCAGAATTATCTTCTTGAAGGGTTGGACAAGCATCAGTAGGATGGGATGGACAAGATCAAATTCCACAAGCAGTGGCAACCATTTGCATAGATGGTTGTTGTGTCATCGCTAGCTGCCTCACCAAAGATGTCAACTCATCCAATCTGTGTTCTATTCTCTATTGGTCTACATGAGACACTTAAAGCTCATTGACTCCTCTGGTTGAGGTGATCATTTGAGTTCCAAACTGCTGAGTGTTGTCTGTCATATTTGCTATCAAGTCTCTGGCAGCAGCAGGGGTCTTATCCATCAAAGCCCCTTCACTGACAGCATCAATCATGATTCTCTCCATTGGCATCAGTCCCTCATAAAAGTATTGGATCAACAATTGATCACTGATTTGGTGATGTGGATAACTTGAACATAACTTCTTAAACCTCTCCCAGTATTCATGCAAGGTTTTACTAGAAATCTACCTGATGCCACAAATGTCCTTCCGAATTGCAGCAGCTCTGGAGGTAGGGAAAAATTTCTCTAGAAACAGCATCTTCATATCATTCTAGGAAGTCACAGAACCAGGTGAGAGATAGTAAAGCCAGTCCTTGGCTGCATCAGCAAGGGAGAAGGGAAATGCCCTCAACTTGATGTGCTCTTCATGGATGCCTTGAGGTCTCATGGCTGAGCACACAACATGGAACTCCTTGAGATGCTTATGAGGATCCTCACCTGTAAGTCCATGAAACTTAGGCAGCAAATGGATTAGTCTAGACTTTAGCTCAAAGTCAGCATCAATCTTAAGATAGTGAATGCACAATGGTTAATAAGTAACATCAGGGGCAGCAAGCTCTTTAAGAGTCCTATTATGCATGTTATCAGCCATGGTTACAATATCACTTAAATTCTCAGATGCAGTGATAGACTCAGTGACAGATACAGTATCAAAATAAAATGAGGAATCAATTACTTGACTAAGCCTACGAGCTTTATCAATGAATGCAAAGTCCTATCAATTTTAGGATCAAAATCAAACAAATTATCAGACGTAGACCTGGTCATGCAACCAATCAGGGCTAAAAGTGTCAGAAAGCCAAAATCTCAAAAACCATGCAAATCTACACTACAAAAATGACTAGAAAAAATAAAAACATATCAAATGTTTTTTAAAAAATATGGGACCACCACAGAATGAAAACTATGATTTTTTTGAAAATTACCATAGAAAGAAAATATTTTAAAAAAAGAAAAAATGGTCTAAACAATGGAATTTGGCTTAAAAATAAGTGCCTTTCACTCCGCACTGAAGCCTTGCTTAAAATGCCATGTTCCTTCAAGGGAACAAGTTTCAGCTCAATCTGAGATTAGGCCTTTTTTTCCAGCAATTACAAAACTACCCAAAAACCTTACCAAATGATGGAAATTGGCTAAAATCTGAGTACCCAATCCCTAAAGGGATCACTTTGCTCCAAATGATGTTTTACCCTTGGGGACCAAGTTTCAGCTCAATTAGAGTTGGCCAGATTGCATTTTTTTTCTCCCCTTCACCAGAAAGAATAAGAAACTAGGGAAAGAGTGCTAGTAGGGTATGAAACAGTGGTAGGCAGCTAGGAACATGTCCAAAATGAATGAATGACACTCACAATGAGGTCTTGCAATACGATTGGCAATAAAATCAACAAAAGGATGGTTAATAATAGCAAAAACCAATGGAACAGTAATTGAGCTTATGCAGTAGGATGCAGAATTATGTAGGGTAGCAAAAATGCAGTGTAGCAGTTATGTGTGATTGGCAAGATACAATGCAGCAAAATTACAATGCAATTACTAATGGAACAGTAATGTAGCAAAATTGTGCAATTATAAGCAATCAGTAGCAGAAGTCAGAATGCAACAAAACAGCAGATTGGATTAGAATATACCAGAAAGTAGCAATAAAGATTAAGTTAGAATATACCAGGATGCAGTAGCAGCAGTGGCGCTCAATATGATCAGATTGCATATTACAATCCCCGGTAATGGCGCCAAAATTCTGACGAGTGCCGCACTCACCAAAATTATAACCAAGTTATGCCTACGGCTTGTAGTATAGGAAGTAACACCGGATCGTTTCTCAAGAATTATAAAACGCAATTTGATCAAGTCAAGTTAAAATAGGGGGTTAGGCAAAATTAAGAAGCAGATTTAACAAACAAAATTAATAAACAACAAACAGAATTCGAATTAATCAAAATTAAGAAAACAACCAATCCAAGAAAATTGTCCAAACTTGATTTTAATCCATCCTTGATTACTAAAGGTCCATTCAATTATTAATCAAGTCCTTGGTCTTAGGCCACATCAAGAAGCCTCTCAATGATCATGGATCTTCTACTAGAAATGCTTCTAGATTTCAATGAATTAAGATTGGACAAGTTAAGCACTCATCAAAACCGAAATTAACTTAAAAGCCAAGATCCAACCAAGTTAAACATTTCATCAAGCATGCCTTGTTTAATTTCTAAGTTCATCTCTTTGCACATGGTAATTAAGCAATTAACATATGAAAATTCTAATTAAGCAACTAGAATTAACAAAGAGGAGAAGAAGAAGAAGAAGAAAAACTTGATTAATAGATGAACTTAAACATTAAAAACGAAATCTTAAGATTAACAACCAAGCATGTTCAATCTCTTGGATTGATCTAAAGGCTCTACCCCTCCATGAGAAGGGGAGAACTCAGAAAAATAGAATAGGGAAGAAGAAAATGAAAATTAGAGAGAAGGAGAAGGAAGAGAGTTCTAGAGAGAAGAAAGAAAAATGATAAAATAGGAGGTGCCTCGGTTTCTGACTTGCAACCCTATAAACTACCCCCTATTTTGGCTTTACATAATTAAAAACTCATTAATTACAAAGTTGGGTCAGTTATGAACATTTGGGCCCAAACCCCATGCAATTTGGAGGTCTATAACTCAAGTTATGACCAAAACAACATCAAAGGGTCTCTAAACTCGTATTCTGACTTCCATGCAAAATTAGGCCCACTAGACATCTGAATGAGACTTCGAGCTCTTCATCAAAGTTGTATAGTTTCCTCTCAGATTTCCTACAAGGTAAAATTCATGATTATCAGATATCTAGAACTCAAGTTATGTCCAAAATACAGAAACAGTGTCAAAGCCCAATAATGCTGGAAAAATTCAATTAGGCCCAAATTGAGCCCAAACTCACAAATCATGACCAAACTCAATCAATTAAGAAAATAGAGAGTGCAATTGACTAAATATGAGGGTTTATTAATGAATAAAATATGTGATTATCAGTCCCATTGCTTGAAGTGTAGTGACCAAGTCAAGCTTGAAGCATAAGAGCTTCCACCGGGGTCTCTTTGGCCTTCTTTAATTCCCTTGGCTTCACCACTGGAATGCAATATGTTTACTTAATCAATTCCATTTTCATTGGTTATGTTGGACCATGGTCCAAAAACAAAATCCATGGTTGTGGTTGAAAAGTTTGGGTAATTAGAGGGTTATTCACAGTAGTGACCTCCATCTGGTGCTTTTCTCCCTTCTTTGAAAATTTTTCATTGGCCTCCAACTCCACCTCCCGATGTATTTTATATTCTGCAACTGCATCAAGAACATTGCTAATAAACCCTTCACTACCATCAGCTGCTGCATAAGCTATAGAAACAGAATCTTCATCTCAGCACACACAGCACATATCATATCATTATCACAATCAGGACATGAGTGGCGATGGATAGAATCATTAAAATTAGAAAATTTATCACACAACTCATCATAAGTTTTGTAACATCCCGAAAATTTATAATTTCAGGATAAATGATCGTTTTACAATATTTGGAATTTTTAGAAATTTTTCTAGATTTTTCTGAGAACGCGGAATATTTTAGTATTATTTCTCGTTCTACGCACACATTGAGCAGAATTGGCAGAACGACTGTAACGCTCCCAAAGTTGAAAAATTTTATTACGAATATTCATTTTCTAATATTTGTGATTTATGTGAATTCTTTCAGAATTTTTCGGAATCGATGAATATTTTAATATATTCCTCATTTTGCGTGCACACTGAGTCGAACCGAGGAAATGAAATATTTTTTCCGAGAACCTTGAACTATGGAAACGTCGATGGGGGATCTTACTAAACCCGAGGCCGGACACAGTTTACAAGATTTCACATTTTTCGAGAAGATTCAATAGACAAAATAATAAAACGCTGTATAAATTTTATCTGTCAGATAAATTAATACTGACTTCGGTCAACTGTAACTATTGTCCAATAAATAATAACATGTAATAAAAATCCTATCACATTATTCAAAATTTACCTTGTGTCAAATCCATTAGCTTTATTTTCAAAATAAAGATTAAATTAATTTAAGCTTGCCAAGGGAAGCTTCCTAGAAATTTCCTAACTAATTACATTTCTCTCTCTTCCCTCCTCCCTTTTCTCCACGGCAGAGACCACGTTGGAAGCCAAATAATTACTTTCATCTTCCTAATATTTCCTCTATTCTCATTCTCTTCTCTTTCGTCTTCTTCTTCTTCTTCTTCTTCTTCTTCTTCCGAGAACTTTGAACTATGGAAACGTCGATGGGAGATCTTACTAAACCCGAGGCCGGACACAGTTTACAAGATTTCACATATTTTGAGAAGATTCAACAGACGAAATAATAAAACGCTGTATAAATTTTATCTGTCGGATAAATTAATACGACTTTGTCAATGTAACTATTGTCCAATAAATAATAACATGTAATAAAAATCCTATCACATTATTCAAAATTTACCTTGTGTCAAATCCATTAGCTTTATTTTCAAAATAAAGATTAAATTAATTTAAGCTTGCCAAGGAAGCTTCCTAGAAATTTCTAACTAATTACATTTCTCTCTCTTCCTCCTCCCTTTTCTCTATGGCGAGAGACCACGTTGGAAGCCAAATAATTACTTTCATCTTCCTAATATTTCCTCTATTCTTCTTCTTCTTCTTCTTCTTCTTCTTCTTCTTCTTCTTCTTCTTCTTCTTCTTCTTCTTCTCTCCTCCTCCACCGTCCACCTCACCATTTCCCCCTCTTCATTTTCTTGCTTCCCCATTCCACATCTAGCCTTCTTCCATCATTCCATGACCATTTCCATTGTGGCCATCCTTGGTTCTTCTTCTTCTCCTTCTTCTTCTTCTATTTTTCACCATTGAAGCTAAAGCTTGGAGCTTTTGAGGTAAAGTCTTCAACTTTCTTCTATCTTCTTCTCATTTTCGTTTTATTGGTCACTTATGTGGCCAAGGAGTCATTTTTCTATGATTGGAGTGAACACATTGGGGATTTCTCACCCTAGGGTTTTTCCTGAAGGGGAAAACGAAAATCAAGAGCAAAAAGGGGAAAGCATTCTTGTGATTGTCTTCATTTAGGTAAGAGGAAGATAATCCTCTTCAACCAATCTTGGTAGTAAGGAAATGTCTTGTGTGTTGTTGTTGATGAGAGAATCCATGTTGGATTTCCCTCTTTGTTATATTGGGTTATTTCCATGATGTTGTAGTTGTTTGATTGGTATAAATGTATGGATGTATATTGTGTGCTTTGATGATCATGAACATATATATTGTTATTTTGTATTTAGAGGACATGAATCATGCTTTGGATTGTGGAAAATAAATGAGAAACTATGATAAAGGATGGGCCAGGGCTCTGCAGAAACAATTGCAGAACCCATGTTAATGCACTAGCGCCCGTGCGCGTGCTTAGAGCGCCTAGGCGCTCCATGCCCAGAAAGTTTTCCATGTGACGCGGCCTGGTTAGCGCTCAGGCGCTTCGTGGTCGGCGTCCGGGCGCTCCACCAGCGCTCAGGCGCTACAGAGATGGCGCCTAGAACAGAACCAACTAGGTAACTGTGAGATGAAGCTAAGTAATTGGAGATGTGAATGTTAATGTTGGAATTTGAGATGGAGAGTTTTAAGGGTTATTTAACTCAATTTGAAGCCACGGTTTTAGATGGAAATTATAAGGAATTGGAATGAACTTAGTGAACTAAAACTTAAGTAGGAGATATCAAGAAATCAATGCATAAAATGGGAGAAATTGATGTTAGTAGTGGACTTTAGGAAGCCACGATTTGGATCATGGATTTTAGGAATTGGATTAATCCCATGTAGAATAAAAACTAAGTGATTGGTATCAAGAGACTTGAGCATAACGCGAGTTGGAAACCTACTTAGTGATGGATTCTTGTAAGAATAGAAAATCTTGAATAAGAACGCATAATGGACCCTAAAAGTATATTACCTTATTTGATTTCAATATTATGATATTGTGGGTCCATATGAGTGACCAATGTTGTATTAATGCTTATTTGAGCCAATTGTGGCATATTATGGAATAGTATGCGATGTTGATCATACATATCCATGCATAGAGTCTTATGCATTGTGAATGTCCTTGTGGACTGTTGTAAGGCCAAGTTGCCTAGGAGATTGAACACACCTTGGTGCGGGTGCGAATAGACAAGTGTAGGTCGTGTGATGACCTTGGGGGCGTCGGGGTACGGGTCCTTCACAATGGGCAGTTGGTAGCTCTGCTGTCCGTGGGGCAGACCGATGCAAACGCACCGACGATCCGGACCGAGACACTGTCATATGTCGTGATCGAGCGTGGACTGTCTGTACAATGCCTGATGTGCACGTGGAAAATATTGATTATAGCACTTTGGCCGCGGCAGCCGAGTTACAGACACGTCTCCAGATCTTTCTCTCCGACTGTTTGAGTCTAGCTCCATGGAGTAGGAATTGGGAAAGCATGCATTGTGCATCGTTCATTACTGGTCTTATAAACTGTTGAGCATGAATACCTGTAAATGATTATCTGATTGTTGTGTTGATTTCTGGAAATACTATTGTGATCTGCCTGCTATTGCTTACTGTTGTTCTGCCTTTACCATAAACATCACTGTTATTATTGACTCTGATTATTGCTTAGAATTGAATTGCTTTTATTATAAATTCCATTGTTGCTATTGATGCATATATGAACTGTATTGCTTGGTGGACGCTTTGCGTCGTGCTATTTTCTTACTGCCAATAGTGGTAATGAATGACGGGTGTCTTACCTCTTTCCTATATTTCTGTATTCTCTATTTTATATTCATATTTGATAAAAGATCGTGAAGAAGATGATGAGGAATCACACCTTGCCGATGGGGTTGGGAACCTGGACAATATTTCTTTGATTTTCCTAGGAGTGCATCAGCATGGAGGCATTGATGCCTGTTGTATCAACCGGACGCCGAATGTCATGCGCATATGGGGTTGCGGACTTGTCTTTGTAGTACCCATCCCTGGGTTACTACTCCTCCCCTTTAATGTTTTTATTTCTGCTGTATTTTATTTGACTCAATCAATTATTATATTCTATGTCATCATTGATTCGTGTAAGTTGGCTATGAAATATATATATATAAGGAACGTGATGTCATTTCATTGGTTGTATTAAGGGTTGAATACATTTACATTTCATTCATGGCTCGTATTTTCTATTTATGCATAAATGTGAAAAACAAAATAAACTCGTAAATTTTGAAACTATCAAGGTATGGTATGACGCACGCTGATCTAGTAACTGTGGTGTAATGACGATTGCGCTGTAGTTGGTATATTCAGGGGCGTTACAAGTTTCCTCAACTAAATCAACAAGTAAATCAATATTAAAAACAAAATACTCTTCCATGAGATCAATATCAAGTAAATCACTAGTGGAAACATACAAAGCACAAAAACACAAAACAAGCAAAATACACTACACAACACTAAAAATCTACCAAAATAAATCTAGTTAACCTATCTAGACATTTTTAAAAATTATGGGACTTGTACAATATGAAAACTACATAAAAATGAACTAAAAAATGCAATAAAAATTTTTTTAAAATTAAAAAAGTGGTCTAAATGATGGAATTTTGGCAAACCAGGGGTGACCTCATGGCCTTGTTTATTAGGTCATTTTCTTTCAACTGACCAAGTTTCAACTTATTCTAGGCACGTTTGTCTGTATAAAATTTAGAAAAGTCACTCGAAATCACTCATTTTTGCCTAAAAACCACCAAACACAGCAACAAAGGGGTTAATGAAGGATTAGTAGTCAAATATACTCTTAATAAGATTGATCAAAATTAGAATGATCCCCGGAAACTACGCCAAAAATTTGATAACTGTCGAGTCTACCAAATTTATCAATTTATAACCAGCTTACCAAAATAACGTATAAAATAAGGTAACACCGGGTTGAGCCCACAGATCACTCTGATTATGATCACAAAATCAAATTAAGATATTAGTAAACAGGAGGGAAAGGAGTTTATAAGATCAAATAACAGAAATAGAAAGTAATTAAAGAAGAGAAAACAAAAATAAAAAATAACCAATCCAAGAGAATTATTCAATCTTAATTTTAATCCATCCTTGATCACTATAGATCCATTCAATTATTAACTGAATCATTAGTCTTAGCTCATATCAAGATGCCTTAAAATGATCCATGGATCTTCTACTAGATATGCATCCAGAATTTAATTAATTAAGGTTAGACAAATTAAACATCCATCCAAAACCCGAATTAACTTAAAAATCAAGATCCAACTAAGCTAAACATTTCATCAAACACCTTTGATGCCCTGTTTAGTCTATAAAATTCTCTTAGCATATGGTAATTACGCAATTATCATATGCAAATCCCAATCAAATTAAGCACTCAATCAGAATTAAACAAAGAGAAGGAAAAAAGAAACTAGATTAACAATTGAATGTACAACAATTAAAACAAAATCTCAAGATTAAACATCAAGAATGTCAATCTCTTGGATTGATTAAAGGCTCTACCCCTCTATGAATGGGAGGGAAGAATTTATAGAAAAGGGGAAAAATCTAGAGAAAATGGAGAGAAGAGAGAGATCTAGATCTCGAGAGATAATGAAAAAATGTAGAATTAAAAAATCATTCTCGAACTTCATCTCTCACCCCTTAAAAGTAACTCCTAATTTCGCCTTGTATGATCAAAACTCTAATGGGTACAAAGTTGGGTCAATTAGGAATCATTGGGTTTAAGTCTCATGTCATTTAGAGGCCTACAACTCAAGTTATGCTCAATTAAGTAGCCTAACTCGTTAGCAACTCGTCTTTATTTTTCAGCTTCAATTATGCACCCAAAATGACATATTTTAGCTTAGGAGTCTTCATAAGAGTTGTAACTTTGTGTCGTAGCTTTCATTTGGGCTTGATTTGACATCATTGAACTCTTCTAGCTTGAGGTATGGGCTTATGAATGTGCAGAGGTTAAGCTGTCAGAATCTGCATTCTGACTCTTACTTCAACTTCAATTTAAATTATCCAAACGTATGATTCAGCTCCCGAGGTCTTCATGAAACTTAAATAGATTTGCTTAGCTTTCCTACAAGACCAGAATCATACTAATCAGGTATTTGGAACTCAGATTATAGTCAAAATACTAAACATTACCAAATAGACAAATAAAGGTCAATTCATGTAATAATTCCTTCAACGATTCAATTAGGCCCAATATCATAAAATGTGACAAAACCAATCCAATTAAGCCAAATTGAACCTTAAGACACCTAGTAAGAGAATCATTAAATGAATAAAATATATTGTTATCAATTCTCAATTCATAGATTTAGTAGTTTCTCTTTTTTTGAAGGTTTTCTATATTGTTGGCATGCAGATAGGCAAGTTACAGCAATGAATGACTTTGAAGTCACCCACTTGAACATAATTTTATTCGTCTTAGCCTCAAGAATGTTAAGCTAATAATCATTGTTATCCAATATCAAAGATGAATGCTCAAATAAACCCATGTATACCAAAAAGGAAGCCAGACATCTTATGAATGTATTTTCTTGTAGAAATGGAAGATCACAACTCACATTTCGAATTATCTATTACCTTTTCTTCAGTGCCATTGTTGGGTTAGTCATAAAAATCCAAACTTTCTTTGTGATTCCATTTCTCACTAGTTATTTTTCTTTCAAATTATGTTGTGTTTAACATAATTGTAGGAAAATGCGTATTGAAAACTTTCCTTGCAGAGCATCAGTCGTGCAATACTTCTTCCTTATAAGGATTCAATACACCTTTGCAACCTATGTTTGTACCATTATCAACATGGTGCTTGTGATCACATTCATTATGGAATTTCCATTTGGGTATGAAACTATGAATATGTACTCCACTAGAATTATTCCTAGATATTCTTTGTAGTAAGTATAATCACTCAAATGCTGGATAACTGCATTATATGTTCTTTTTTCTCTTAATTCTACTACAGATTAGAGATTGTGAACATTAAATGCAATAGTGGGAAAGCGAAGATTCTTGGTACATTTGTGTGCATAGGAGGAGTGTTGTTGTTGACACTTTATAAAGGAAAGCCCTTGTTTAATTATTCTCATTATTAGTTTGCAGCTCCAGCTTCTCCTACTAGAACAACACAGAAATGGACCATTGGTGTAATAGCTTTGATTCGAGGAACCCTCTTTTTGTCTTCATGGTATATTTTACAATCAAATATAGTCAAGAGATACCCATGCCAGTATTCTAGTACAAACATCATGTTAGAGTAGAGTATCTTAGGGTCGCAGGAATGAGTAAATACTATGTTTTCATAATTGATTTAAATAAATGTTGGAGGTAAGTGAAAGCGTTGGAGGTTGCAAAAGTGTATTTGTAAATTGTGAATAGGATAATTTAAATCATATAGTGAGTTTGCATGTTATTGAGCAGGTTGTTGGTGGAGGAAATTTGCATATGGATCCCCAGGAAATACTAATTAAAGGAACTGTTATGGCTTAAAATTTTATAAAGTTCTGCTGCAATGTAGATGTATGATTCTTATTTTGACATGTCTAATTGTAGGTTATATAAATGGTTTGGTGCCAACATTGGCAGCATTGCAGTGATAACTTCTTGTTACTTATTATGATCCTCATTTTGAGCATTAATGGATGTTGTGTATTTATGAGTAGTAAAAGATTTCTAATATTGGTTCAAAGCTTTTACATATATATAGGTGAGGGTGCAATAAGGAAATAGAATGAATTGCTCAATATGTTTTCTTTTGAAATTGCCCTATTGTTGTGGTTAGTGGTTAGGCATATAGTAAAGACTGAAAAATAAGAAATCCAATTGGCCATATTATTGTTTGGAAATATGGTCATCCCCTGTGGTGTCATTGATTCATATTGTTATTTTAACAATGCTGAAGGAGTGAATGCCATACGGATCCGGGTTGGAGGAATAGGAGAGAAAGGAATGTAAAGCTATTGAAAGTTATATGTGACTAATAAGTGGATGAAATTAACTGAATAGAGAATTGTTGGATATAATGTAATAGTTGATTTTATTGATAGGTTAAATTTTGATGAATTTATTTTTCATTGAACAGCAAAAGGAAATCATTGGCCACCTTATGTAGAGATAATTTTTTTTTTGGTCAGGAAAGTGTGTTTTTTATTTTTTGTCATTAAGGTCAACAAAGTTTATAGAGGCAGTGTATGTATACAGGTGCGAAATGGGTGTGCAATGTTGGGCTTGGTTTGCAGAACCATGATAATTGTTTTTTTTTATTAGTCAATGATCCATCATAATTGTTTAGTGGACCATTTATTGTTGATAGGCCTTGGTATATTGGCTGTAGAAATCCACGAGTAAGAAGTGTTAAACTCGATAATGCATGAGTTAATTTTATCATGTAGTTATTGGGAAAACAATTTTAATACGGTTAGAATGTTGGTGCACGATTCAGTAATTTTGGTAATGAAGATGAATGGCCCAGATGGAGACCAAGGCCCAGTGCAATTCACAAGAAGAAAATCAAAGAATAATAATGGTGGATCAGCAAAGTGGATGTAATATGTTTACCAAAAATGACATACGTCCAGCCTATGGCATGAGCCATAGTTGGCCAACACTTACAATATGAGAAAGACAAAAAAAATAAAACAAATAAAATATCCATGTGACCGTTTGGAATATAAAAGTTATATTAAGTACTGTGTAAACAATAACAATTAAATAGGAATGGCAACGGGGTGAAGGCAATGGCGGAGGCAGGACTAGTAGTGTTTTCCCACTCACACCTCTGCCATGGGTATCCATTTATGATATCCACGGAGAGACGGGTATCCACGAATATGTAATAAAATAAAATAAAATAAAATTTAGAATAAATAAAATAAAGTTTAACATCTCATATGATAATATTTTTAATAATTTCAAAAGAATATCACAAATAACATATGAAGTTCAATTATATTTTATAATAATCAATCTACTTATATAACTATTAGAATAATGGTAAAAATTTTTTTCATTAAAAAAAAGAATGATATATATTTTGTTTAAGAATTTTTATTATCATTGGGTTGTGAATACCCAATTTTGTCCAGTCATGTTAAGTTTTTCTAAAAAAAAACTTTTGAAAAAATAAATTAGCTCAATTCTCAATTCTCATTGCGCAACTTCTAAGTCTAATTCTTGACTCAACAAGAGCCTCAATGCCTAATGAATATTTAAATTATATATATATATATATATATATATATATATATATATATATATATATATATATATATATATATATATGAGAAGTCATGATTTGATATTCTTGAAAAATAAATATACTTTTAATGAGAAATTATGATTTGATATTTTCAAAAATAGAGGTATGATTTTAATTAAAAATCATGATTTCATTTTCTTAAAAAATAATTGAAGGATATTCTTTTAACAATAAATCATGATTTGATTTTTTGAAAGAATAATTGAAGGATTTGCTTTTAGTGTGGAATAATGATTTCAAAATTATAAAAGTTATTACCTAAAGCTTTAAAAGTGACAACACTCAAAATTGTCTCCTCAAGGATCGTAAATGCAATTTAATCAAATCAAAGAAAGTTAGCAAAGGTGGGTTTGACAGTGAGTAAGATCATACTTAACAAAATTAACGGAAGAAATAACAATTAAAGAAGCGAAATAATTTAGAAACCTATCCAAGATTGGGTGGATTCAATCATAGACCCTTCATAGAACACTTGAAGCGCAATTGAATTGTTAATTTGGATCTAACATGGAATCTGAAGTTTTAATAATTATCTATAAATAGAACCTTTACTCAAATCCACAAGATACTAGACGATCGCAAATTCAATTAACAAGTGATAAACACAAATCTAATCGCACCATTCATGAAGATCTATGTTAATTTCAAGTACCGAATTCAATTAACTTAGGCACAAATCAGTAACCTAACCTCTTCAATTATGTGATTAATTTAGATCAATCAGTTCTAAGTTTCATCACAAATCTCAATCTTCATTTATGTGATTAGTTTAGATCAATCAGTTCTAAGTTTCATCACAAATCTCAATCTTAAACCAAGATCAATCAGATCAACATAAATAGAATCACCATTCATGCATTCAAGATCAAGAAGAAGAAAAAGAAGAAGAAAGGAGGAATTCAATTACAAATCAAATACAATACATAACCAAGGTCTCAAGAATCCAAACCACAATCTCTTCAAGAGTTCTAAATTGACCGAAAGTAGCTTAACCCTCCATTACCATGAAGGGGAGCATCAAAATATACAAAACTATGAGAAACTATGAAGAAACAAGAAGAAACTTAGAGAGAAAATGAAGGAGAATACATGTTGTTCATGATAAATGGTGCCTTTTATAGAAGTCTAAGGTAACAAAATGACAAAGGGAAGTGGGTGGATGAGTGGATGAGTGAGTGGAGTGTTTGAGTGGATGGATTAGTGGGTTGGTTTAGTGGATTGGTTTAGTGGATGAGTGAGTGGAATGGTTGAGTGGTTGGATTAGTGTATGAGTGGATGAATGGGTGAGTTAGTGGATGAGTGGATTAGTGGATGGATGAGTGGATTAGTGGATGGATGAGTTGGTGGTTGAGGACGAAAATTTCATGTCTGATTTGGAAGCCAAAAACGACCCACTATACTTCATAACCACAAAAAGTGTTCTTCATGAAAGTTGTAGATCCTTGTCTTGGATATAAAATGGATAGCTGGTTCGTCCAATTTGGCTTCCTTAAGCCCAAGATATGTCCCAAATACAAATATTTTCAAGTAGGTTGCTCAAACCCAACTTCAGCACCTCTGTTCCGACTTGCAAGCTCAAAATGACCTACTAGACTTCTTTTTCTCAAAATGTGTTCTTCATGAAAGTTGTTTATTTGGATCTTGACTATCCACTGTCCAAATTTCAGCCTATCTCCATTATTACATCTTGAGATATGATTTTATGAGTGCACACTGTTCGGATTCTACTGACAGAACCCGTATTCTGACTTCCATGTAAACTTAGGTCCCTTAGACATCTGAATCGGACTTCGAGCTCTTCATCAAAGTTGTAGAGCTTCCTCTTAGCTTTCCTACAAGGTAAAATTCATGTTCATCAGATATTAGGAACTCAAGTTATGGCCAAAATACAGAAACAGTGTCAAATCTTAATAATGCTGAAAATATTCAATTATGACCAATTTGAGCTCAAACTCACAAAATCATACCAAACTCAATCAATTAAGAATATGGAGAGTGTAAATGACTAAACATAAGGGTTTCTAAATGAATAAAATATGTGATTATCAATTTGCTTTTAGTGTGGAATAATGATTTGATACTTTTAAAAATTAAATTAAAGTTTTAAAAGGAAATACTCAAAATAGGATATTGTGATGGTTCAATCAAAAAAGAAAAAAGGGAACTGTGTTTTAAATGAGTGATCGTGATTCGATTTTCTTAAAATAAATAAATCATGGAATAATTTAGGAGGCTAATTTTGTTGGAATTATTTATGATCAATTATCATTTAATGGGTGAATATTTACATAGGAATTGAAGTTTTAATAATTATCTATAAATAGAACCTTTACTCACTCACAAGAGAAGGATGGCAAACAATTACAGATAAGAGGACAACTTGCCGCGTGAAGAGTTAAAGTTATAGGTAGACATTAGAAGAAGGTAAGAGGTGTGTGCAGGTTAATTAAATTGAAGTCATTGATTTCTTTTATTGCCAACAGATATGTTCTCCTACTATACATTATTCAAGCTTGTGTTGGATTAGATGCTGGTGAAATTAATTTTATATACTACAGTATTGAAGTGATATGTTATGATTATGATGTTGAATGCATTTTGATATTTACTTGGTCTCAGGTTAATTTTGTTTTTTTTAACCCAAAATTTTATATATATATATATATCCGTTTACTTCTTCAACATAAACTATTACAATTAACTCACACACGCAATGCACTTTTTACCACATTATATCACATTCATATTTTTTGTTCCTATGTGACTTTGGATTCTTGGAAATTAAATTGAGTTTGAATTAATAGGATAAAGTATATTCCTATTTTTCTATCAACTCGGGCTATATTGCATGATTATGTATTATTGGTGTATATTTTAATTGACTATCAAATGTTGCATTGAAAAGTAACTGAGTTGTGATAGGCTTGTTAATTGATATTTTAAATATTCATTTAAAAAAAACAAAAAGAAAATTTTTAAATAATTAAAATTGACCAAAACGACAATCATTTTCTAAAGAATCGACATGACTTTGAGTTTCTCATTACACCCGGAGATACGTAGGAGCAGAACTCCTATTTCGTCAAGCCAAAAATTAATATAGTTAATTTATTTATATATTTAATTTATCTTTTTACAAAAAGGGTAAAACAAATATTTTCAAGAATTGTAAAAAATTTGCATAACTGATTTAAGATAACCATCTCAAGATGAATATGTTATGGGTGCAGTGAAATTAAGTTTCCACCATTTTCTATACATAATCGACTCCTAAATCCAATTTGGTTTCAAAGACTATTTTCTAAGAAAAATTTTCTAATTTTTCCTAATTCAAATAAAACTGATGGTGACTTCATTTTTTTATTTTTTTTAAATCCTCATGTTATTCGCTGCTCCTATCGTATATCTCAGTCTCGACAAGGTTTTTCATTAAAATAATTCATCGTAAAGTAATAAGAAAAAATAAATTTTCATGTTATGCCAAAGTAAAAGACAAAAAAAACTATAATATATGTAAAATAGTAAATTAAAAAATTATATAATTAGCAGGTTCACAAGTACTTGTAAGGTAGAAAGTATGATCCTTGCCCCTGCCCCTACCCCAATTTATTAAACGGATATCCATTTCCCGTCAAATCATGGCTAATCCCTACAGATTCCCACGGGTACGGATATTTTTGGCATCCATGCATTAAATTGCATGTGTTAATAAAACAGTTAAGGTTTTTGCTATCAAATGCCTCCCAAGAAGCCAAAATAGAAAGTTTGTACTCCCTGCAAAAAAAAGGTTTGATAATGGCCTTTTTTCAATGAACATTGCATTGTATAAGAGCTTAGTCAGAAGAGTCCATGCTCGTAAACTTCAAGAAATGGTCTTAGAGGCCTTGAATTTCACTGGATAAGGATGGTTTTGTGGATTTAACTATATAAATAGGTGTTTATACCTCAGAGGAAGGGACCCCTAAATCAACACACAAAAATCATATAGCTTTATTTTGGTTTCTTTATGTTTTTCCAACATATTACAACTTCGAATGTCTAATGTGGCATTTTATAGCTTTTTTACATTTGAGTACCGTTACAACATAATATTTTTGTATACCAACGTGTGTTGGATTGAGTGGAAGGGATTTAGGTCCCTTAAGCATGTGGTCATGCAGTCGATGTCAGGATTAATGACTGTGCAAAAAATATTGTTAAACAGGTTACTACTTAGGTGCGCGACTATAATGGGTGAATGAGCCTTCAAAAGGCTTAACGGTCTTCAACGAAGAAATGTTATAGAAGGCTTTAGCCTTTGAAATAGCCTTTTAAAAAATATTATATTATTTATAAAATTAATTACATTATATAAAAATTACGAATATGGTACAATATATAAAATTAATAATATATAATCAAATTGGTTGGTCTGCTAGACCTAAAAGGTTTTTTTCAATTGTCTGAAGCCTGACCTATTTAGCTAAATTGACCTTTTTGTAAAATTGTTGCCCTGTCACTTTTGTTTAACAGGGTAGACCAAGGTTAGACCTTAAACATGGAAACTAGTGTATGTATAAGCCCATATTATATTATTCTTCAACGAATTTTATAGTATAATTTAATATGAAACAATATTTGTATGCACTGAACTGACCTGACCGGTTTACTTGAAAAATCCATGATTTAGGTTTTCGGTCTGTCCAGTCAGTATATTGGGTCAGAATCGTCAACTACACCTTAGTCCAGTGTTTTTCTTGTTTAATATTTTTTTAATGTAAATGTTTTTCTAACAACTAATTTGTTCATATAGTATCTTTTTAAGTGTGTGTGTGTGTATGTGTGTGTGTGTGTGTGTGTGTGTGTGTGTATATATATATATTGTCCAAATTCAATGATTCAACCTTTTGAATCTCGTCGAACCGTTGACATAAAATCCGGTCTTTTAACAAGGTTGATCTCAGGTATGGATTACTGCTCTCCAGTCTTAAAGTATAGCCTATTGTATAGATAAAAGTGAGCCACAATGATTTCAAATTGAAATTAGCACGTGTTTAAATTTTGAACAGAGAACTAATACTTGATGAATGCTTTGACGTGACTAGAGGAGCATAAATTAGGGGACAACTGATTGATAACACAAGGTACGAAGTGTATAAGATGCAGAACTATCCCATTTATGAAATGAAGTTGCTTTAATATATATTAAAGCAATATTATATGGAAAAAATATGCAACAATACCAAACGTGGCATGCTTTATGTTTTCACTGTATTAAAATTGACATTGTATATTAAAGAATGTGGCCACGTAAAAAAATGAAGATATCCTGATTGTTGTATGAAAAATTAATTTGCATGTATGAATATTATAATAAAAAATATTAATAAAAAGACATTTGAACATTAATAAATAAAATCTATTTAGCTAAGTGTGGCTTTTATAAGAGAATAATGGTGCTACGTGTGGTTTAGTCCCTGAAATCAATTTTGAAATACGTGCCTATCAAAGCCACAAAATATTTAACCTAATAAATTTAGTCCCCGAAATCTACACATAAAGAATTTCACATTGACAGAGTATTCGACTGTATGCATGGTTATTTTTTCCCTGCAACTACATTTGTTGAATTTCCTAATGTGTGTCAGACGTATAGGCTTATTGAAGTGAGCAGTTTTTCTTGCATAGTGACAGACCTAAACGATTGAAAGACTAATCCAATATATTGTGTATATTATTTTTTTCTTCTAAGGGAAGTGTCTGCTGACCTAGAAGTACACCTAGGTACTTAGATGGAGCATTAAATTTGCCCACCAATTTATACCAAAAAACACAATGGTCTACCAAATATTCTGCCCTCACGTGCCACTTGCAAGGATTGGAATTAGACCAAACTACAAAAAAAAAAGTGAAGGAATGGAGTTAGATGTTGCATTTCCCTCACGTGGCCACTTTTAAGTTTTTGAAAATTCAAATTAGATGTTGGGTCAGCATGCACTCACATGCTCAATATTTCATTTCCTCCTATCTATATATCAGGTTACCACATAAGAAGTAATATAACACAATAACTATTCCAACAATTATCTTCCACTGTCAGTACCCATGAATAGTTCAAGGCAGAAGTTCTATGTAGTATTTGTAGGTTACCAACCTAATATTTATTTATATTGGCTTCAATGTAGTTCATAAGTAACCGGATTTAGTGGTAGTGTGATCAAATCATATGCATCTAGGGCCTTGGCAGAGGATACATGGGCAAAGTATTGTCATGACTATACAAGTGGACGTCCTGCAATTGAGGTGGTTAACGTGCATAGTAGTGTGCCTGTTGGAGCAGTTATTAGACATCTTGGTGCAGCTGCAGTGGATGGAAATATGCATGTTCCCCTTGTGGGAGATGGCCCAAACATGGTTGGGAATCAAACTTACAAGGGAGGTAGGTATCTCGAGGGTGTCGTAGTTGGTTTTGGTTTTGGGTTGATTATGTTGCTTGTGAGTAAGTTGATGTTTTGGTGTGGTTAGGATAGGAGGCACGTAAGGGTGGGTGCATTCAACTTTGGATTCACATGGGTAACAATTTTTATGTCAAAGTTTTACTTATGCTTCTATGTTTGTTTTTTTACAAGTAAAATAAGGTACGTAGTGTATTTTGTAAGTTAAGGAGGTTGTGTGCTGGGACAAGACTAGATATATTAGATTTTAATTGCCACAAGGCTATTTCTCTGGAGCAAGATGTTTGTACGTTAGAGTCAGAGAACCTTGATTTAATCATGGAGAATATCCGTTGGAAAGATTAGTTAGGACATTTAAAAGGATGAATGTATTATTTTTTATCGTTTGAATGATGTGCTTGCTCGATTTTAATATGTAACTTTGGCGGATATTATTATGCACCCTACTATGTTAAGCTGCATGGTACACCTATTGATTTTATCTACAATAGCATGTTTCGTGGGTTTTTTTTTATACACTCCACCACTACCACCATCTAGTGACAAACCTAGAAATTTATGATAGTGAGGGCAAAATTATAAATATTTTATATAAATTTTTTAAAAATTTATATCTAAACATAAAATATAATAAAAACAATGAAAAATAAACTTATAATTGTTCCTTGTAATTTTTTAACATTTTGAGAACAATAAATAAATTTTTTATAATTAATGTTATCATATATTTCTTTTTTTACATATGTAATCAAAGAATAATTTAAAAATTTACGTTTCATATGATTAAAAATTATAATTAAAAGATTTGTGAAGTACCAAATTAACCATTTATTTTAATATGGGGTAAAAATCTATAAATTATAGAATCATAAAGTCATAAATGATAAAAATTGTATATATAGTTAAAAAAAAGTTTAACGCAAATGGGGGCATATGTCCCCACATGGCTACACTTGGGTCCGTCCCTACCACCACCCCAATCTTGAATCACCATAGTTTGGTCATTGTTAGAATTTTTTATCAACTTTAACATACAACACAAAAAGAACAATGGTAATTTTTTTTAAGACTGAATTTTGTTGCATCTGAAAAGATACTTGCATTTACAAATTAGTGAATTTGTTTGATGAGAATAAATATTTAAAAAAGTCATTTTACATTTTAACATTCAAACATTAGTGCATCTTAAAAAAGTTTTTTTTTTAATGTTAGATCCTGACCAATCTAGAGTTGAGTCATGTTAGACTACAAAGTGTTACCAAGTGACCTCAATACTCAAAAGAAGGGTGAATTGAGTATGTAAAATAATTTTGCAATTCTTTCTCAAAACACTTTATTATCAATTTTCATTGAAACTATTGTTTATCAAAGTTGAATGGATAGAGAAGATAAAGGACATTCACTTATAAGTAAATCAACTAAGCAAGATAGAATACAACATATTCAATAAAACAGTGCACAAAGTAAGGGAGATGAGTTTAGAAGAAAAACACAAAGCTTTATCTTGGTTCAGTCACCAATCCACTTGTGGCCTACATCTAGTCCTCAAGCAAACACCTGAGATTTCAACTATATCTTCAAGCTTCAAACAGATGCTTGACAACCTTTACAAGATGGAGCACTCAACACACCTTGGGATACCTTAACCTTATACTAGAGCCTCTACTTCCAAAGGATACCTCACCCTTACAACTTTGAGGGATACCTCACCCTCTCTTTACATATTATACAAAGATATAAATGAATAGAAACTCTCTTAAGAGTGGATAATACAAATTGAAGCTTATGAAATCAAAGAATCACACACTTAGCTCAAAAACAGGGGTTTGGAACACGAATTTAATGCTTAATGATGATTTTAGATTATTCTCCAACTTGTTTTTAATGCCCAATCACTTATATTGATAGTCCAAATCAATTTAGAGTCTTTAGTGGTTGTTGAGGCAGATAACAGATTATTAGTTTCCAATAACAGGTTATTTGGTTTCAGATAACAGATTATTGGTTTTGCCTAACTTGTTATTTGTTCCATCAAGAAACACTGTAGCATGCAAATAACAGGTTATTTGGCACCCCTGATCGGTTAAGAACATTTAAAAAACACGATGGAACATTCACAACATGCAAATAACCTATTATGGACTTTCCATAACAAGTTATTCACTTTAAAATATTTAGTGGAGCATTTCTGCTAAGGTGAATAACCTGTTATGGATTTCAAATAATCAGTTATTTGAAATCACATAATCAGTTAGTAGTTTCAAATAACCTATTATTCAAAACACATAATCAGTTATTAGTTTACCAAGAAAACAAGATTTCTAAAAGATTTTATAACCAAACTTTCCCAAATCATTTTCAATCTTTCTAAAATTATTTTCCACAAACTTGATGAGTATTTTAACAAGTATAAAACATGATTTTCCTTTCATCCCTTCTAAAAACATTTTGCTCAAACTTGATCAACATAAAACATGATTTTGCAAAGAGATTTAAGTTGAGTGAAAAACAAGACATGAGCTAGCCTGATTCCTATTAACCTTAACATAAGATCTAAGTCCAATAAGCTATACTTGAAGAACCTTGGGACTTGATCTTTGCACAGCCACCACTTCTCTTGTTTGTTATCATCAAAACCATTGTCATTGCCAATGCTAATCACATTCTCCCTCTTTTTGATGATGATAAACATCCATTGAGAAAAAGGTTAGTACAAATAACGTAGAACTCACAAAAGGATAGTAACTTACTCCCCCTCTATTTTTCAAGAGGTGATTAGATCAGAGATGCACAGCTCCCCCTTAATTTTTGAATCCCAAGATCATTAAAAAATTATACCTTGTTGTGAACACCCAATTTTGACCGGACTAAAAGAAATAAAATCTAAAAAAAAAGAGAGAAAATTAAAAAAAGAAAAAAATTAAATAAAAAATCAAAAAATTATGGTCCACCTTTTTAGCCTATCTTTCTTAGTCTTTTTCTTAGCCCAAGTAGATTAAGCTCATCTTAGCCTAGTTTAAAAAATAAAATAAATAATAATAATAAAAATAAAAACAAATCGAAAATAAAAATTAAAAAAAAACAAAAAAACAAAAAAAATAATAAATAAAAAGATAATAACATGCTGTTTGTGTTTTTATTTTGAGTTAGGAACTATTTCTCTTTTAAACTTTACGTGATTTTTCTTCTTTGCACCATCACTCCACTCACTCCACTCACCTGCACTACACACTCATTCCCCACTCTCACCCACTCCATTATGCATTTTACTTTCTTTATCCATACCCACTTTCTTTGTCCCACTCACATTTCACTCAGCACTCAATCCACTCACGTTCACTATTAAAACACATGCAATACTTGCACAATGGACCACTGACATTCACGTAGAGCAACCAGGGGAAGGATCCCATTTTTCATCATGTTCACTTCACCAACAGCAACTGTGATCATTTTCCATTCTCCATAGCTTCCTAAACTCCTTCACCATTCTTCACCACCTTCATTTTCTTCCATCACCAGCTCCACGTGAAGACCAGCAACCCAAACCGTGGCCATCTCTTTGAACTCAACCATCCTCTCCATGCATGACCCCTGACCTTGCAACCTTCACCATCTTAACTTCAACTACTATCTTCCATAACCTAAACCAACCAACCTCCCACACTCATAATCATCTCCCATTATCATAACAATCAAAGTCACAAACCACCGGACCTCCATCACCTTCTTCTCACCACCAACCCGTAGTATCCCTCATCCCCTCACCAACGACAGAACCGTAGTAACCCTCTCCATCAACTCATCTTCACCTTCCAACCTTCAAACCCACCACGTCACACCCGTAGCAACCAATCCAGACTAACCACCTTCCACCTCACCATGCATCACGTGTCCAGGCCCTTCACCGTGAAGCCACCTTCACTAATCACCTCCTCTCTACCACCATTCTCACGTGAAACACAACTCTTAACTTCACTTACCCAAGCCACCATCCTTCCATTTTCTGACCTTAATCATCTTCTCACAACCAGAACCCCAACCGTGGCCACCCCTTCAAGCTCCATAACCATCCTTCACCTTCCCCACAAACCAACCTCCTCCACGTGAAGACCATAGCCATCACACAACCATTTTCAAGCTCACCACTCCACCATCAATCCACCATCTATCTTCCTTTAAGCAAAACTGTGACAACCTCCACCTAGTTGCCACCACCTTCACCAACGTGGACCTCCATAACAACCACCCACGTAACCACAACCACTGAGTTAACTCAGTGACCAGCATCACCAATACGTAGCCACCACCCTGCAACAGACCCACAGCAACCAACCTCTCCTTTCATCTTCAGACTTCACTTCCTTCCCTCACCACTTTGCGTCACTAACTTTAACCCACTGAGTCAACTCAGTTTCACTATCACTCCACCTTCCATGCATCACCACGGCCAACCTCCAACACTGTGACCAAGCTGCACAACCTCCACCATCGTTACCACACTACCAGACCACCCCGAGAGCAGCGCGCTCCTTCCAGCCACTACGTGCAAGTCGCTGCACCACTCAGCAGCTCATTTCAAGAACCAGCCATCCTCCTCTGTGAATCCAGTTGTGAACGAAGTTCCTACGGTGCATTTCTTAGTTTTATTTGGATATCTGTTTCTGTTTACATGTTATATTGTTTTCTTTGCTTTTTTTTTTTTTTACGTGTTCTATGTTTCCTTTTCTTTACTATTACTATTATTATCTTTATTTTTTTTATTTAGTTGGTGACAAGGGTAGGTCAAGTTTCTTAGGCTAGATTTTGAAATAGTTTAGGTTCTTTTCTTTATATATATATATATATATATATATTCGATCTTCGTTTTTAGACTAGAATCTTTAGTTTTTATTTTTATTTTTATCTTTTTTTTTCACTTTTTAATTTTTTTTTTTTTTTATTTTTTATTTTTTATTTTTTTTAAAAAAAAATCATGATTAGTGTCTTTGATTTAATAGGTAAGGTGTGTTATTTATAGTGCTTTTGTTAAGTATAAAAATAGAAAAAAATAAAAAATAAAAAATGAAAACACAAATAAAATTTTTTTAAAAAAAAATAAATCTTTTAAATTAATGCAATGACCAACGGTGATGATTGAATAGCGAATGCTATTTTCAATATCGTTTGTGTCATAAGGGTTTATTAAGAGCCATTAGCTTGAGCCCTGTAAAGGCGATTTTGTTTTCAAGTAAAAAAAAAAAACCTTTTAAAAGGTATACATATATATATTTTAAAAAAATAATAATAATAAATAAGCGGGATTAACCGAGTTGTGACCCCTAAATACAATCTCATAATTATTTTTTTTTGGATCATCTGAGTTGTGACAACCTAATGATTCAAATCATTTAGAATAAATAAATAAATAAATCACTATTTAATAAAGACTCAAAAATTCATTTTTTATCATTTTTATAATTTTAGATATATATAAAAAAATCTCCTTTTACAATTTAAATAACAATCAAGTGGGTGACGTCTAGCGTGGCGCAAACTTCACTCATCCAAACTTAAATTTGATTAACAGTCGCGGACGACTGTCAATTCAAATTTTTATAAAAATAAAAATCAAAACTTTTAAATAAAATCAACCAACCCACACTTATTTTCTACAGAGTAACTACGTGGCTTTGAGTTCCTCATTGCACTGAAGTACGTAGGAGCGAAATTTTCATTCTGTCAAGCCAAAAATTAAATTTTCATAATTTGGTTCTTATTTTCTTTTAAAAATAATAATAAAAAATAATAAAAAATATTTACAAAGTTTTTTTAAAATGGGTAAAATAAATAAATTTGAGATTATTAAGTTCTTGCACAATTGACTTAAGGTACCGTCTCAGGACGGGTGTGATAGGGGTGTAGTGGGATTAAGTTTCCACCCTTCCCTATCCATAACCGACTCTCGAATCCAATCTGGTTCCAAAGACCATTTTTCTAACAAGGTTTTTCAATTTTTCCTAATTTAAATAAAATTTGTGGCGACTCCATATTTTAATCATTTTTAAAATCACGCGAGTTGCTATATATCCCGCCACGATTTCGGTCGCGACACTTGTTCTTTTTTGTATTCTTTTTCTCAATGACATATATACCAAAAACTTATCCCCATTTTGTCACGATAAAAAACATGCAATAAAGAGTTTTTGATAAAGAGAGAAGTAACAATATATCCTTAAATACAAAATCATTGTCATTCAACAAATATTCAATAATAATCCAACAATAATATAAACAGATCAGAGTATATGCATATCAACAGACCATCCATAGAAAAAAATTTATCCAAGTCATACCAAAACATATCAAAGTCATACTATTGTTCAACAAGGACATAAGCTAATAACATATTCAAAAAAATAAACAATATGATTAGATTAGCTTAAGCACAAAAAAGAAGCTGAAATAATGCATGCCTAAGCCCCATGATCCTCCAGTGGTGGATGGCGATGCTCAAGCCTATCTAAGCGGTCTTCTATAGCACTTAAATGGTCGAAGATGATTATATTGCTATGCTCCTGATAAGCTCGAAGATCCGCAATGGCAGCAAGGTGTTTGTCTCAAAATAGGCTACAAGTGCACGGGTTGTATAAGCAATAAAATGAAGAGTAAAGATTGTTCCCTCGAGGATAAGTTTACTTCCAATGCTAAGTATTAACCAATAGTTTATATAATTCTATTCAAGAATGTAACACCCTTGTGGGGATGTCACATTTAAAAAGAAAAAAAATAAAAGAAAGATAAATAAAATCTACCCAAGTTGTAAAACATTTGTTACATAATTATACGGGTTGTAAAATTCTTCCTGTTAAACAGAATATTATTAAATAAAATAACGCGGAAACACAAAATCAACAGAATAACATCACACATAATATACATAGGGTTTTAGTCATAAGTTATACAAATAATTTACAACTAAAAAAAATATTTAAACTGAAACAGTAAACAAAACAGTAAGAGTCAATATATACAAACGCAGACGCGCCCAAGTACACATCATAAACATTTAACCCTCTGAAGGATCACTCTCAGGAAGATCATCAGAAGATAAATATCCAGGATGTCTCGACTCTTAGCGGAAACGAGACCGCGCAGTCGACACGCTGCTAATCTCACTAGGCGCAGTGAACATACCACCCCAAAAACACCTAAGAGATAACGGTAATTCTAAATGCAAAAACACCGTAGTCGTCATGACTGGCTCTCCCTCAAACTCATTACGTAGGGACACAGTCAACCGTCCCACGTAAGTCACAGAGTCTCTATCTTCAAGCAGTCGCCAGGCTGTCGATCTCCCATGAAACTCAAGCTGCACAAAACCAAGGAATCCTGGCACCGCCATACTCAAACAATCAATCCAATGGGTATGGATGATCGAATGGTTCTTGATCGTCGTACTGATCTTCGACTTGCTGTTCTTCCTCCTCTTCAGGGTACACACACTCAAGAGGCTGTTCCTCTTCCTCAAACTCTTTACCACATAAATTAAAAATACAACAGCATATACAAGAAAGAGGTAAGACAATCTAAATCATCACAAACATGGTAAATAAGAAAACGACAATACAACAGTTATACAATTCATGCTATAAAAACATAAACATAAATACAGTATAACACAAACACAATATAAGAATTAATATCAACATAGAATTAATATCAATATAGATACAATATAAAAGTGTAATATCAACACAGATATAATATAAGAATTAATATCATAGATAAACATATATCCATACACAATATAAATATAAAATCACCGATAAGAATATAATAATGCACCATATGTATATATAAATATGCAATATGACACAATCCTACTCCATGGAGCTAAAAACATATAGATATCAGAGAGAATGACCCGCAAAATCTATTAGCATCACGGCTGCCCAACCAAACTATTGCGCTGTCACACGTTGCATCTATAGCCCCACGGCACATGGCGTGGTGTAGTTCACGGTCTAACGTTGTGGCACTACAGGCAATGTACTATTAGACTTTACAAGATCTCGATTAAATATAGTGCGTGTCGAGTCCATCAGTGTGTTGCCGGTTACCACGACCCAGCGAAGCTACCAACTGTCCACATATGGGATACCGTACACTAAAGTCTCCAAGTTCATAAAGAAACCGAACCACACTACGTTTATCGCACCGACAACACGATGCGATTCACCTCATCAATCAATCCACCAATTATCAACTAAATTAGCAGAAACTCAATATATGATCTTAAAATTGTTTTCAAAATTACCAAAATATCCTCAATGGTATAAAATATGCGTCTTTACGCAAATGCCCTCAATAGCATATAAAAATTGCCCTCATGGCTTGCCCTCATGGCAAAAATATACAGTAAGTCCCGCCAGACAAATACTGCTTCAAAGCCTGTTCGAGTTTACCACTTAGCCCGATAGCAAAAATATACAGTTTGATCAATCGCTTAGAAATTTTATCGCGTTTTCACAATTCTGTCGTTTTTACAAATGTTTTTAAATCGCGTAAATATATTTTTCTATTTTTAAAATCGCGTAGGATTTTTAATACGTTTTCTCAATCGCGTAAGATTTTTAAATTATTTTCTTATCCAAATTCCTTAAAAATTACTGTTTAAATAAACAGAAAATAATATCTAATACATTTGAACTACGTAGAATATTTTTCATACCGTACACTGTCTTTTGGACATCTTTCTTATCTTATTTGTCCGTTTTTAATAAAAATTGACAAATATTTTGGTTAGAAAATTCATAATAATGGTTTTATAATTTTTTTCGTAAAAAATTCTTTCTTTTATTTTATTTTATTTATTTAACCATATAATTACTTCCTTGAAAATTACTAACGTGCTTCAAAATGTGAAATGAGCTCTACGTTAGAAATTTTATAGGAGTTCTTGTTTTTATTTCCAACTATTAAATTCTTAACTTTAACCACTTAAACTTAATCTAAATCCTTTTATTTCTTCAAAATCATTGTTATAAAAATTCTTTTTAGTATTGTTTACTTCTCTTTAATTGAAAATGATTTGGAAAACAACTTTTGAAACCATAATTACATGGCTTAGGCATGTTGGCCGAAATGCTTCAATTTCCTCCTTTGATCCATAAATTCCTTTTTCTTACTTTAAATTCATTTGTAACCTATTAATTTTCTTAGGTTAATTAAATCATACTTTTAGAAAATTGTTGAGAACATTTTGGTTCCCATTTCTTGATCAAGGTCGTGAGCCTTCATTTGTGTCCTTTGGAACACTCATGCAATCCTTAACATATTATTCACATCCTATAAATTATCATGCATTTCTAACACATACAAAATTTATCAAAGCTTGTAGACATGCAAATCAATACAAATAACAAATAGGAAAGCTTATAACAAACACACAAGTGAATCCTTATGGATTCTACAACCACCAACAAATTCCATCTTCTTACCACCACCCAAGGATGATAAGATTTAGTCTTCCTCTTACCTTAAATGAAGACAAATATGCTTTCACACCTTTCCTAGGGTTTCGGTTTTCTCCTTCAAATCACCTAACAAGCTTAAACAAATTTCTACAAGTTATTAACATTAAAGAGAGCTTAAACCATGGATAAATAATGGCTTAAAACTTTGAAAAAGAGTCTAGAAATGGAAAACAAGAAATTTCACCTTCTAGGTAAAATCTTCCAAGTAGGTTTTCAAGCCTCAAATGAATGATTTTGCAAGAACTCTCAACTAGAGATGTTCTTAGAATGGTGTTTAGGTTTAGAAAAGTGGGTTGGATAAAATTTTAGGTAAATGGATGGTGTATAGGGGTGCTTGGCCGAATAGCTTGAAAGGAAAACAACAATGGAGTTTGGTGTTCTTGGAAGAGAGAGAAGAGAGAAAATGCATGAAAAACTAAGTGATTATGGCCTTCCAAAGTCACTTGGCCGTAGACATGAATGGGCAAGGAGGTGTCCATTTGTGTTGGCTCCATCCAAGCCTTAGAATTGATCAATGGTGAGGATTAAGCCTTATTCTCCAAGCTTAGCTCTCATTGGTTCATCTTAGCCTTGTCACTTAACCTAGTCATCATGCTTAGTCACTAATTATGCCTAGTCATTAAGCTTAGTCACTAACCTAGTCACTAGCCTTGTCATTAGCTATCTGTTCTATCTCAAAACGCTTACTTCTTTGTTAAACGTGGGTCATATAGACATTTTCGGGTCCACTTGTATTTAATTATCTTGACAAATAAAATAATATTATAATAATATAAAATTATTTTATTTTACAATTAAATCCTAAAAATTAAAAGATTATCTATTGTCTCATTCGAATTGGGTTTAGTAAGATCCCCATAATAAATAATTAAAATAACATTTTCTAAAAAAACATTATTTTCCTGTCCCAGAGCAAATCACACAAAAAGTCCAAATAAAATCACAAACAGTAATATTAAACAATCCATGTATCATATAGAAAATTTAAAAATAGTACATTCGGACGTAATGGTTATTTTTTCATTTTTCCCCACCACGAAAGCAAATCATTCAAAACACTCAAATAAAATTATAAACATTAAAATATATATCAAGATATCACACGAGAAAAATTTAAAATCATTAGTTTGAGAAAAATTTTATTTTACGGTCTCAAGTAAAATATGCAAAAGCGACCAAAGAAAATCTTAGTCGTAATATATTTTTGTATTTCATACAAAAAAAAAGAAAAGATTGTTCAAAGGACACAAGTTTTCACTTCCAAGTTTGAAAACAACAAACGGAACATTCGGGCCATTTTTCCAAAAGTTGGGGTGTTACAAAGAACATACAAATTTAGAAAAGAAACATAAACTAAAAACTAAAAAGTGGTAAAGATAATGGTTAGAGTTTAGGGAAATCCTTCTTCACCCCTTACTTTAACCAACAACATGCAATCCTCTTCATAAATAAGAATGCAATGATTAGGTTAGCTTGAAAATCTTCATTAGTTGAAAGCCTATGTCTATGGGTTAATCAATCATGGCTTCATTTACCTAATCCACTATGTTTCCATGAGAACTAGTGCAAACTCTACTCATGAACAATTTATTCTCAAACACACGCTATGCATGGCTAAGAGGTATATTTATATCCCATTAGCGAATCAGCTTATTCCCGCCATAAGAATGAAGCTGAACATGCATCAACCATACATATGATCTCAAATCCAAATCCCTATGTCTAGACTCATCAAATTTCAACAAATCACTTAAATGTTGGCCAAGCACTCAAGAGCATTAAGAATAATATGATTGAACAAAACCAAACATCCATATAAACTCAAAGGAAAAGCATAATCATTAATATTCATAAAAAGATCCAAAGTATTGCCTAAATATAACTTGGCTATACATTGAATAGAAAAATAGCATACAAAATACATGCTCAAGATAAAGGGAGGAGAGAAAAGCAAAGGGAGAAGGAGAAAGCTCATGGATTTGGTCTTTGAAGCTTGAATCTTCCTCCAAGATGAAGACAACTTCCATCCTTGGCTCCCCAAGTCTCCTCTCCACCTCCAAATGAAGACCCAGTCATGCCTCTCTAACCCTAGGACGGCAGGAAACCTAAACTAAAAAAAAGCTCTCTAAAAAAACTAATGAAAACATATTTATAGGCTCAATTCTGCGTATCACGCCACTGCGTTACACAAGTGGCATCGCGGCGCGCGTAGAAATTAAGGCACAACACTGCAACATTCAATCCTCCTGCACCGCGGCATACTAGCCTCGGGTACCAAACTGAGCAATAGGGTTGAGATCACAGCATCGCAGTGTGCTTCTTCTTGCATCGCGACGAGCTCTGCTGGAATACACCTTGGGCTTTCTCTTCTAATACTAGGCCTTGGCTTACTTTAATTCATCTCTTTTGAGCTTATCCTGCATTAGAAAAGTCACCAAATCAAATACAAGTGCAAATCCACTTAATCCGACAAAGAATAGGAAATATTATCATAAAAGCATCAAGGAAGATATCCAAATGGAATATGACAAATATAAGTCTAAAACCTTCCAAATATGCATAGTAATCAAGAACTAGGTTATCAAAATAATACAAATATAGGGTATAAATAACTACACATAATGGAGTTATCACACCATCAAACCTAAGTTTTTGCTAGTCCTCGAGCAAAACAAAGCACAAATGCACTTGTATTGACATATTATGCTCACATGCATTTAGCAACTATTTATGAATTCAATTTTCTCTTAACCCAAAACTAGTGCACAATTATTATATCATCCTTCAAAGAATGCATATGTCTCACAATTAGCTCAACATATATACAATCCTTATCATGTCATCAATCAAGCTTCTAATCATGCACTTACATTTCCCTCAAATATGCAAGCTAAACTTATCTTTTTCAAATCATACTCATCTGGATAAGTTTATGAACTTACACATGGATATGTATCAAGGAATACACAATTGAAATTCAACTATCCCTCCACTAATGTAAATTACACACGAATAAGGATCAAAAAGGTCTTTAATAGCTTGTAATGTAAGGCCAATGGTTATGGGGTGAAGAACAAAAGGGAAAAGGATAACATACAAACATTGAGAAACATAACATGTGATTTCAAGACTTGAGTCACTAAATGATACAACAAGGGTATACAAAATAAACTAATAAGATTCTCTAGAACCATTTAATGCATTTTTCTTTTTTGCTTTTTTCTTTTATTTTTTTATTTGATTTTCTTTTTTTCTTTTCTTTTCTTTTTTTTTCTTTTTCTTTTCCTAAACCAATTTTTTTTGGCGCATATGGTTCTTTCAAGCCACTTTTGTATCGACACAAACATAAATACCCTACTCATTTGAACTCAATAGAAGAAATAACATATTATGCACTCAACAAACAATGATGGGAAGGAAAAGAATGCAATGCTTTCACATGCATATGAAGGGTTACATGGTAGGGAAAATGAAAGTGATGAAAAATATATAAGGCTAAACATTTGTAAAGCTTCAAAAGGAGACCTAGGGATATGATCATGTGAGGGTAAGCTTTTTAAGGCTCAATCGGTCTAAATAATGCCCTAATCATTTCCTCAATCATACACAATCTAGGATTTCACTTCAAGAGGGTTGAAAAACAATTTCAAGGATTAAATAAGTCTTCACACGCACAATTCATAAACATTTTCTAGACAAGCACTCAAATCTTTTCCAAAGTTAAACACAAATCTAAGTGGGAAACACATTATGCATAAAAAGAAACAAGATTGCACCAGCATGCACTAGAGTCCGCATATGCATTCACAGAAGAATTAAGGGCAATAAGCATCCATATTTATCATTGGACAACTATTGCAACACTAGCAAATGGCAATATATCATGCATTCAAATAGTTTCACATTTTCAATTCAAGCATGCATAACAACGTGTGCAGAGTATTGAAAATTTAAAAATTTCATCAACAGCCCATCAGTAATAGCCAAAACAATATGTGATCATGGTAATATGGTGACTATCACTACTGCACACTTTAAATATCAAAACATGTTATACAATAAGCATTAAGGTAGAAAAAATATATAATGATACTCCCCCAAACCAAATTGAATATGTGTCCTTATTGCACATGGGTAAGAGCGTACTTGAGCCAGTCAAAATAGCAGCCACATTAGAATTGAGCATTAATAAATAAAGAAAAACAAAAAACACAAAAAATTATGCACAAAATAGGGTGGAACATCGCGGCATGCACTAGGTGCACTGCGATGTGGAGCCCTCAAGTGCAAATCCTGATACGGCAGAGGTTATAGCGTTGTGGCATTACACAAGTGGCACTGTGGTGCAAGTCCAAAAACTTGTTTGTCCCAAAATAGGCCGCAAGTGCACGAGTCGTACAAGTAATAAAATAAAAAGTAAAGATCGTTCCCTCGAGGATAAGTTTACTTCCAATGCTAAGTATTAACCAATAGCTTATATAATTCTATTCAAGAACATAAAATTTTAGAAAAAAAAAACATAAACTAAAAACTAAAAAGTGGTAAAGATAATGGTTGGAGTTTAGGGAAATCCTTCTTCACCCCTTACTTCAACCAATAACGTGTAATCCTCTTCATAAATATGAATGCAATGATTAGGTTAGCTTGAGAATCTTCATTAGTTGAAAGCCTATGTCTAGGGGTCAATCAATCATGGCTTCATTTACCTAATCTACTATGTTTTTATGAGAACTAATGCAAACTCCACTCATGAATGATCTATTCTCAAACACACACTATGCATCGCTAAAAGGTATATTTCTATCCCATTAGTGAATTAACTTATCCCTGCCATGAGAATGAAGCTGAACATGCATCAACCATACATATGATCTCAAATCTAAATCCCTATGTCTAGGCTCATCAAATTTCAATAAATCACTTAAATGTTGGTCAAGCACTCAAGAGCATTAAGAACAATATGATTGAACCAAACCAAATATCCATATAAACTCAAAGGAAATGCATAATCATTAATATTCATAAAAAGATACAAAGTATTCCTTAAATACAACTTGACTATACATTGAACACAAAAATAACATACAAAATACATGCTCAAGATAAAAGAAAGAGAGAAAAACAAATGGAGAAGGAGAAAGCTCATGCATTTGGTCTTTGAAGCTTGAATCATCCTCCAAAAGGAAGATGGCCTACATCCTTGGCTCCTCAAGCCTCCTCTCCACCTCCAAATGAAGACCCAGTCGCACCTCTCTAACCCTAGGACGGCAGAAAACCTAAACTAAGAAAAAACTCTCTAAAAAAACTAATGAAAACATATTTATAGGCTCAGCTCAGTGTATCACGCCTCGACGTTACACAAGTGGCATCGCGGCGTACGTAGAAATTAGGGCATAATGTCGCAGCATTCAATCCTCCTACGCCGCAATGTACCAGCCTCAAGTACCAAACTGAGTAGCAAGTCTGAGATCACAGTGCCGCAGCGTGCTTCTCCTTATGTCGCGGTGTGCTCTACTGGAATACACCTTGGACTTTCTCTTCTAATGTCAGGTCTTGGCTTGCTTCAATTCATCTCTTTTGAGTCAATCCTACATTAGAAAAGCTACCAAATCAAATACAAGTGCAAATCCACTTAGTCCGACAAAGAATAAGAAATATTATCACAAAAGCATCAAGGAAGATAGCCAAATGAAATATGACAAATGTAAGCCTAAAACCTTCTAAATATGTATAGCAATCAAGGACTATGCTATAAAAAAAAGTACAAATATATGACATAAATAACTGCACATAGTGGAGTTATCACAAGGATACGGGCTTCATTTGTGGCTGGAGCCTCTTGCATAACTACATCAGTAGGGGCAGTAGGCATTTCTTCTTCTTATATTGTTGTGTCATGCCCAACACCATAAACTCAAGCATCATTAACCATCTTAATTCTCATGCAATTTATGGAGGCCTTGGCAAACTTGTGGTGACCGGTAATCTAAATTACTCCATCCTCATGTAAGTTCAACTTGTACTAATTCAGAATTTTAGCTATCATCATTGCATATGGAATGTCCATCATCATTTTCTCCTTTGCTTTCATCATGTAATGCATGCTATAGAATGACCAGTTAATGTGTAATTTCTATTTGATGGCCCAAAGTAGGAAGATGTCCTCTTCCTCAAGCAAAGCATAATTGCTCACTCTCGGAACTAAGATATGTGCCAACACATAATGGAGAAGACAATCCTCCACTTTCAAAATCCCAACAGAGAATGACCCTTTTGGAACTTCATTTCCTAGTTGAATCATATCCCTAACAACATCATTTCTAGCATACCCTTCCTAATTTTTGTGACTATTTTCCTTGAGAGTTTCACCAGCATGATTCAAACCAAAAAGAAGAGCCCAATCATTTAGTCTCACAATAACTCTGAGCCTTTTAAGCTCAAAAACTAAATTTGCTCTAGATATACTCAAATTACAGTAATAAGCTTTAGTAGGTTCAAGATAGAACTCACATTTTGTGGTGACAAAAGTCTTTAGCCCATGGTACTCGAGAAGGTTGGTGAGAAACGTGAACCCATTGGCCACAAAATAATCCCAGTCCATGAAATTTGGTTGTATGAGGTTTCTAGCTTGAAACTCCAACTTATATTTGGCTATCTAAACCTTATGAGAGAAGTACCTCCTTTGGTCCAAACTTAGAGGAATATCCGGATCAAAGCTTGGGGTAGGTGTTTCCTTTGGAATTGAGGGATTTTGGTGCGCAATTTCTTAGGATGAGAGGAGCTACTTGCCATGGTTGAAAATGGAGCTCAGGACACGGTTTTAGAGAGAGAAGAGATGAGAGAAGTGACATTTTTGGAGGAATTTGTGGGTTTTAATTGGTTGAAGGTGATGGAAAAAGGTGTTTTAATGGTGGATTTGGGTTGGATTTGAGGTAGGTGATAAATGTGAAGGAGTGGGTGTGAGAGGTTTTGAAAGGAAGAAGATGACTATGGAGGTGGGTGATTCATGAATGATGAAGAAAGGGTCACAGATTGCCATTTTAAGGAGCCCCAATAACTAGTTATTTGCATGGAGAACAAAAACGTGTAGCCTCTGGTTGAGTGGAATAACCAATTAGGTAGTTTTGGTAATCAATTATTTTCGTGCTGCAAAAACCCATGTCCTCTGTTTGTAATAAATAATCAATTAGGGACTTTATATAATCGGTTATTTTCGTATCTCCTAAAACATCATAGCCTTTGAATTTTTTAATAACCGATTAGAGTCTTGCTTTAATCGGTTATTTTCATGGCACATGAAGATGTAGCCTCTGTCAGTTGGAATAACTAATTAGGGGATTCTTGTAATCATTTATTTCCTTCGTGTTGAACTCATTTGGAACTCAATAACTGATTAGAAGGTCTCTATAACAACTTATTTGTGTGATATAAAATACCAGTAGCCTCTATTTTGCCTTGAATAACCGATTACATGGGGATTATAATATGTTATTTTCGTGAATCATCCAAAGTGTAGCCTTTGCCTCTTTCAATAACTGGTTAGGTAATGCTTATAATTAGTTATTTGTAATTTCCAGGAGCCACTGCATTACCTCAATAATCAATTAAATGTGGTCTTTTAATTAGTTATTTTCATATAATGAAAGACTAGCAGCCTCTGACTTTGTGAATAATAGGTTAGGTACTTCTCCTAACTAGTTATTTGGCTTAACAGAATATATAATCACACTTCCCAGGAGCCAATAATTGGTTACTTTCTTCCCATAATTGGTTATTTCATCTCCAAAAACAGAAACTCTTGAAGACTTCAACCTTTAAAACACAAACTTATTCCATCTTAAGGATCATCAAGGCTTTGCCTTATTTTCCATTCTCTCAGACACCATGGATCAAATCAATAACTGATTCTCCCTCTAAACAAAGACACCAGAATTCATTGTTCCACAACAGGAACATGAGTATTTGAGATTGGGAGACTTAAACATGGATTAAGCACCTACAAAACAAATTTAAGGGAAACTCCGATGCTCAAGTCAATATTGGATTAAAAAATAATTAAAACAGAATAACTATGCAATGAACCCAAATATGTAGCAAGATAGTATATTATACAGCAACATGACAAGTCTTGCACCAAAATGGCATAATATGCAGTAACATGACAAGTTATGCTAATTTGTTTGAGTAACAAGAGTTAAATGCATGATTAATCCAATATGTCAAGTTCTCTTCTTATATAAAAGAATGCTTCTTTATTTAAATGTTTGGTGAAGATGTCAGCTAGTTGCTTAGTGGTTTCAACAAACTCAAGTATGCAATCATATTTTTTAAGATGATCCCTTATAAAGTGATGTCTAATATCAATATGTTTAGTTCTAGAGTGCAAAATGAGATTTTTAGACAAATTGATTATATTAGTGTTATCAGACCTTATAGGGATGTGATCAAGCTCAAGACCATAGTCTTGAAGTTGTTGCTTCATCCAAAGGATTTGAGCACAATAACTCCCAGGTGCAACATATTCAGCTTCAATTATTGACAATGCAACACTTGATTTCTCTCAAATTGGTTTAGTTTATCTTGCATGGCCAAGATCCAATGTTCGTCATTAATGGCCTTATTTATGTCTTTAGGTTCAACTTGAGAGACAAAAACTAAATGATTATATGCATCTCTAAGAGAGTTTCGAGTGATTATCCCTTTTGATACATCACATATCACCTTGTCAAGAGGATGATATCTTGAAGTTCTCCATTCTCTTGGAAGATCATTTGAAGTTTCCTCCTCTTGTTGAGGTGGTGCTTCCTCTCTTTGGCTTTCTCTCTTTTGCTCTTCTTATTTGCCTCCTAAGTGTGTGTTGGATAGATTTTCTACAACATCATCAATAACATCCTTTCTCGGCCCACTTGGGTTAGTTTCATATAAAACAACATGTATTGATTCTTTAACAGTCATAATTCTTTTATTATAAATTCGAAAGGATTTACTATTAAGTGAGTAACCAAGAAATATTCTCTCATTGGATTTAACATCAAGCTTGCCTACGTTATCTTTTCCATTGTTTAAAACAAAGCATTTGCAACCAAAGATATGAAAGTGAGAAATGTTTGGTTTCCTTCTTTTGTATAGTTCATAGGGGGTTTTCTTTAAAATAGGCCTTATTAGAGCCCTATTCATAACATAGCAAGTGGTACTTACTGCATCCGCCTAAAAATACTTAGGAAAACTTGTTTCTTTGAGCATAGTTCTTGCTAACTCATCTAAAGATCGATTTTTTCTTTCAACCACTCCATTTTGTTATGGAGTTCTAGGAGTAGAAAAATTATGCTCAATGTCATTTTCATTGCAAAACATTTCAAATTCATGATTTTCAAATTCCCCACCATGATCACCTCTTATGGATGCAATACTACAATTCTTTTTATTTTGAATAACCTTTGCAAGTTTTCTAAATGCATGAAAGACATCATTCTTCTAAGCAAAGAATAGAGTCCATGTATATCTAGAGTAATCATCCACAATCACAAAAGTATGGTAGTTACCCCAAAGCTCATAGTTCTCGATGATATAAAAAGATCTATGTGCAAAAGTTGTAAAGATCTAGTAAAAGAAATAATATTTTTAGCTTTGAAAGAAATCTTTGCTTGTTTACACTTTTGACATGCATCACAAAGTTTATTTTTCTCAAATTTGAGCTTTAGAAGACTAATCACCAAATCTTTAGAAACAAGTCTATTTACGTGATTTATATGAATGTGAGCAATTCTCCTATACCATAGCCATGAATCACTCTATTTACTCATAAGACAACTTGCATTTTGAGAGGTAATATCATCAAGGTTAATCATATATATGTTATCAATTCTATGACCAATAAACTTAACTTGCTTGTCATCCTTACCTTCAATTATACAACAATTAGAATTAAATATAACTCTATTATCTTTATCACATAATTGACTAATACTTAGCAAATTATGTTTGAGTCCTTCAACATACAAGACATTATCAATTAAGGTGGAGGAATTCTTACCAACTTTTCAATACCAAGGATCCTTCCTTTATTGTTTTTCCCATATGTGACATGTCCATGCTTCTTTAGTGCAAGGAAGGAAAACTTGGATCTATCACCCATCATGTGCTTAGAGCAACCACTATCAAGATACCAACTTGAGCTTTTGGTCTTCAAGCATACCTACAAAACACATTCAAGTTTTAACCTTTGGTACCTAAATTCTCTTAGGTCCTTGTGTGTTAGCATTAGGCAAGGTGCCCTTAGGGACCTAAACCCTCTTAGTTCCAACCTTGGTATTTATGTTCTTTCTAATATTACATGTAGATGCACTATGCCTTTTCCTCCCACAATGAAAGCATTTGATAAAAAGTCTACTTGATGTACTTGAGGAAACAAAGAAATTCTTGTAAAACTTTTGTTAGTTATTACGATTATACCCCAAATCGACTTTTTGAAAAACACATCTTTGCTTCCCTAGTTGCACATTTAAATTGTATCTTCCAAAAGTAAATTTTGCAAGAGTATTTTTCAAATTCTCAATCTCTTTTTCAAATGATTTACATGATGAGCAAGATAATTGAATGAAAGCATTTTCATGTGAGGAACAAGTTATGCATGATAAGTTAGCATCAATAAGTCCTAGAATCTCATTCTTAATTTTGAGTTCATTAATCTCTTTGTTTAAAATAGAAACTTTGTTTATCAATAAAGATATTATTTTGTTGGAAGATAAAGCCATTTTTGTGAGCCTCAAGGATTCACCATACAATTCTTGAAAAGCATCTTGTAATTCACTATAGGAGGATGAAGAGTCTAGGTTAGAAGAAGTTACCTCGGTGTCACTCTCCTCTCATTCTTCTCCTAGAACCATGAGACATAGATGAGCTTCCTCATTTTCTGAGCTATCGGTGGAATCCATATCATTGTCCTCCCATGCTATGTAAGCCTTTCTTCTTTTCTTTTCTTTTCTTTAGAAGATTTTTTCTCACACTTCTCCGTCTTCTTTAGATACATAGGATATTCTATTTTCATGTGTCCCAATTTTTCGCATTCACAACATGTTGGAGTTGATGATGTTCCTTCTCCTTTATGAAAGGTCTTCTTAGAAAGGAAATGTGGCCTTCTTTGGATTCCTTTCTTCTTAAGAAATCTTCTAAACTTTTTCATAAGAAGACTAAGATTTTCTTCATTTAGCTCAAGGTTTCCTATTTTATCTTCATCATCATATTCAATTATGGAGGAGGTGGCTTTGAGTGCAATCCCATTTTTCTTCTTATCATGCTCCTTATTTTGATTGAGCCTATTTAGCTCCAATTCATGCTCTTGGAGCTTCCCAAATAAAGTGGCTAGAGACATTGTTGATAAATCCCTTAATTCCACAGTAGCTATTACTTTGGGTTGTCAATTCCTACTTAAACATCTCAACACTTTGTTAATAAGATCTTCATTAGGAAATGTCTTTCCCAATTAAATAAGATGATTTACAATGTGTGTGAATATCTTTTGCATTTCTTGAATACTTTCTCTTTAATTTATTCTAAACAATTCGTATTCATGAGTGGGAGTGTTTATTCTTAATCGTTTTACTTCACTTTTACCCTAATGAGTTACTTGTCGAGTATCCCACATTTCTTTGGTTGTCTTATAATTTAACACCCTAAAGAATTCATCATACCCCAAGGATGTGGTGTGGTGTATTTTGGACAGTGATTAAAATTTGATATTAAATACAGTTGCCAAGTCCACCAGAAATATAAAAAAACTTTGCAACAAAGAACTAATTCAATCAATACTATAATTCAGTTCCTAATTCAGACTCCACAGGTTAACAAATAGTAAAAGGGTTTTTTGGGTTTTTATGGATATTGAATCAAATCAACAACAATAACAATAAATAAACGAGAATTAACATATTAAAGAATTTAGTTAAGAGATATAATCAACCACTAGATTTATATGATAATGCTAGCCTACATATCCTTTTATTCCAACATGACCAATTATGTTTCTACACAATTGTGAGATTAAATCTCTGTTTTCCTTAGGTTTTGGCCAATAGCAACCGCTCAAATCAACTCCTAATCACCGATTAGTCATAAAGCAATCGTTCTTACAACTATCCAATAATTGCATTAAGATTTAGAAAATCAATCACACACCAGGATTAGATTACTTAGAACATATATTCCTCTAGATCTATTACCGCAATCGCGCATAACAAACTTAGATTTACCACTTTTAGCATTTGGTAAAGAGTATGAAGACATTTACACTATAAACATGCAGTCCTCTAGTTTTATCACCACAACCGCGCATAATAATCCTAGATCTACCACTTTGAAATTGGCAATAAGCATAAATACCTTCATACAACAATAATATTCAGAAATATATGAATAGAAACATAACTGTGTTGAAATGAACAAATATGCAGGGTTCACAATATCAAAACTAGGGTTTCATCTTCCCTTAACCAAATGAGAAACTTAGCCACACATAGCTAAAACGAAATCAACAGAAAAACAATAGAAAATCGTAGTTCTAGAATGAAAGTGCGAAAGAAAACTAAAGAGTAAACTAGTTTCCAAGGGGTGGGGATGTTGGATCTTCAATTGCTTGAACCCAAGACTCCAATCTTCAATCCAATCTCCCTTCCTTGGTCTTGGCCTTCCCTTCAGCTCCTTGGCAACCTCTAAGGTCGAACTCCCCGTTCTTGAGAGCCTAGCATGCTTATTTATAGGCCTATTGACTTAATTCCTTCATATTCACGCATTTTCACTTTTTGACACGATGACATAACCTGTGCCAAATAACATAGCCCAGGCCATGTCATCCTCTGTTTCATCTTTTCTTCAATTTGGCCAAACAGCAAAAGACACGCCCCCTCATATCAGGGGACACGGGTCGTGTCACTTGGTTTATTCAATTTTATCCTAGATCTTTAATAAACACTCTTCTTTCCTTGCTTCAAGAGGTGGTATTGGTCTTCATGAATCCTTGGCTCCTTCTTCAAGTGGATAGTAAGCCTCAAACGAAGCTAATGGACTCCCACACTCAAAAGTTTCCTGAAAAGTGTAATTCAATTATGAGTGTTTAAGAACACATTTAAGCTAAGTTTCACAATAAGGTTCCAAATAAGCTAAATATCATAAATTTAGTTAAATGATAGCAATTAAGCACAAAAGGAATCCAATTGAATCAATCATAAGGCCCTAAAGATATGGAAATAATTGACAGATCAAATACCCTCACACTTGGCCTTTTGTACTTCTGGGCAAAAATATACAATCAAGCACAGTTTCCCAATAAACCATGAAAGTGCGAAACAATGAGTAAAGACCTAAATACTTTAGTGTTTTCAAGAAATCTGAGCAATCATGAAATTTCCTTTCTTGTCATTCTAATTCAGTAAGTGGAATCAATTAAAAATCAGGGTTAAATTAATGTGATAAATCCTTACTGATATGCTTTTCACTCAAGTGATTCAGGCTTGTGTTTACTCTCAACTAACTCATGAAAACATGTCTTACCATAGGCTTGTCAAACCTCTACTTCTCTTCCACTAAGGCCACATGCATACAAAGATCAAAATGTCTTCAATTAGGTTTTAATGAGGTCAGGGTCAAGGTAGGATACATCAAGGATAAGCAAAGCTAGACCATAGGAATTAGAAGAGCAAAATGGAAGGATATTCAATCAATGCAATAAAAATTCCCAGCAATCTTCAAATTCCAATTTCTTTTCTGTATCTTTTCCTTTTTCTGACCTTTCTTCATTCAATACTCAATTTTAACCTTTTTCATTCTCATTTCTTTCTTTTTCTTCTTTTTTTTATACCTTGCATCTATATACATCATGTTTTGCCAACAATATATCTTTTTATTTACATGAATAGCAAGACAAAACACATCATTGCTTCCCCCACACTTATTCAAAAACCAATTCCCAACATAATCATTAAGCTCTTCCAATCCCTAAGGTAGGGAATCAAAATTGTTTTTCACTTTTAGGTTTGAATTAAGCTTTAATAGAAGGAAAAGAGGTCAATTAGGCTCAAAGGGGTAAACAATGGATAAAAATGCAAGGATGGCTATTTGGCCAGTGGTTATTTGAAAAAAATGCCTTTGTCATATCAATTGCATGCAATGGTTATTTGTAGATTAAAAGAGAGTCAAGACAAGTTCTTAAAAACACAAAGTCATGATTGGAATCACACAATCAAAGAACCAAAATGGCTTAAAGTTAGCCATATACAACAAGGCTCAAAAACTCACTAGGTCTCGATTCATCACTTTTTGAATTAAACCCTTCAATTATCAAAATCTCACTCGACAAAATTGAAATCAAGAAAGTTCATTCCATCAAGCTTAAAGTTTTAATGAATTTTTCTCAAAAATTTTAGTCATCTGCTCACCATTTAGGTAAGTTGAAAGGTTATTGGAAATTGAAAGCCCATTATAAAAATATCCACAAGAAAAAGTTCAATTAAGATAAGGTCATTATTCACAATATCACATCATTCACAAGATTATCATTCATACCCCCACACTTAAAGCAGGCATTGTCCTCAATGTCTAAGTACATACAACAGAGAATATATCCACAATAAAAGTATGAGTGCAGTACAAAGACAATAAAAAATGAGGATCGCAATAAAATCAGTAAGCAATAGTCATAGTGCAAATAAAGATCCATAACAGTGCCAACATATCCGTCCAAATCAAGTCATAATCCAAAATAATATAGGGATATATCAGGATGGGGGAGAGGGAATCTCTGAAGCAGAAAATCAAGTTTGCTGTCCATGCTGGCCATCCTCTGAGTGGAGGAATTCTCCCATGCCTAGAAGTGGTCATCAAATTGCTGAAATCGGTCATCAAAACGCTACAAACGGTCATCTAGTCTCTGGAACTGAGTAGCATAGTCCAGCTCTAGGTAATCAATACGCTCCAGGATCTCATCATACGAAGCAGCTAGTGAAGACAATGGTCCAACCACTGCTATGAACTAAGAAGGATACTCTGGGGGTGCTGGGTCTGCCTTATGCTCTTGTGGCTCAGGTGCCGGAGGTCTCCTAGAAACAGCATGGCCATCATGGCCAACCAAATGTTGGATACCAAGCTGAAGCTCACACAACTTCATGGATACCAAAATAGGGCCATCAATAGCATTAGGACCCTTCACAGGTTCCTCATCAAGTAAATCTAGGTCTAAGCCACATTAATCAATGATAGTAATATACCCACCCAGTAGGATACGGCCAACCTTAGTCAATCCCACATGTTTGAAGTGATGGCATAACCAATACCCTCCATTTACAGGTTCACCATGAATCATACAATGAAAGAAAAATAATTCAGGCTGACTCATGTTACCCTGACCTCCCCCCTGCTACAGATGGTGTTAGCCATCCATTTCTGAATGTGCCTATGGGCAGGTGATCTAATTTTAGAGGCTTTTGAGGATTTGGTGTTATAGGTATTGGTTCCATCAACAATGATATTAGTTCATACACGATCAGGTCGAAAAGTGTAGGGCATCATGTTATGCCCCTTAGGAAATCCAAAAATAACACTGAATTAGTGAATGTCAAGAGTATAAGGTGTTACCAACAACTCAAAAGTAATCACACCAGGCCACTCAGCTTGGTTACTTAAAGGGTACAATTTACATTCAAATGTGGATATGAATTCCTTAGTGAGTTCAGCATAAGTGGGTGCATTCAATTTAGCAAATGTGTCCTAACCTGTTCTATGCAATAGGTTAAAAACTTCATCATACAATCATATCTAATGCAATGTATTAGCATCTAAAAATCTAGTGGGAACAACCTCTCTAGCCAGTAATGGATGAGGATTTACCTGAGAAGGAGGAGAAGGAGCTCTTAGAGGTAGTGGAGGTGGTACATTCTTCCTAGCAGTGGTTTTGATGCATTTCCTTGGAGGCATTTTGAAATGGGAGGAGATAGTGGTCGTAGGTACTGTTCACGGTGGTGGTGGTGCCAAAAATGGTGGTGGTCACGGTGGTGGAGTGGTGAGGATGAAGATTTTGAAGAAATGGTGATGGAAAAGTGATGAAATTGGTGAAAATGGAAGGAATAGAGGATAAATGATGGTGTGGATGGTGGTTTGGAGTAAGAAAGATGAAGAAAAATGAAGGTGGTAGTGGTAAAAAGGTGGTCTCGTATGGAGGAGGGTTGGGGATTTTGGTGGTGAAATTTGAAAGGAAATGGGTGGAAAATAGAAGAAAATAAGTTGGATGGGGTTGGATGTTAATGGAAATGGTGGGTTTTGGTGAAAAATAAGAAGAAATTGATGGAGGAGAGGGTGGTTAGGGTGGGGGCTGCGTATTGGAGAGAGGTTTGGAGGAAGAAGATGAAGCAAGAAGCCCTAAAATGGCATTTTTGGGGGTTGTCACGAAGACACGGCCCGTGTCCTTTGACACGGCCCAGGCCGTGTACCTTGTTGTCTCAAAATCACTTCTCAGCTTATGGTGACATGGGCCATGTCATTTGACATACCCCCTATATCCTTTACTGCCAAAAATACATAAAAACACATACGAAATGACTTATTTTGCAAATGAATGATAAGGGAATCCTTTTTAAACATCATGAATGATGTTATGCTTTAGAAAACATATAAGGAACACATGTTAACAACATATTTCATGTCATTAAACACGGCCCAGGGTCTTTTAAAGTCAAATTCCCAAGACTATACACATTATCATTTTTGAAGAGATTTTATAACCTACAAAGTTCGTGAAGCACAAATCCATAAGAATGCATCTCAAAAGTCAATAAGGTATAACCTAATGACCCTTTACTCAATCCATTCATAATGAAATAAAATGAAACTTCTTAGATAATGGCAATCATTCCAAAAGAACTTAACTTGATTACTGAGAAAAGCACAACAACACCACAAAATAGTTAATTCTCAAAATTTCTCTTCCACCACACTCTAATCAAGGTTCAATCATTCATTAACCAATCAAATAATGCACTCAAGCACACACCAAGCAATTCAAAACACAAGAATTTCTAGGATTCAAGAACAGTCATTCAGGAGGGAGATCAAAATCCATTCTACTTAAGAAACCAATCAAGAAAACTATAGAGAAACATAAAATAAAAGGGGAAAGAAAGCAAATCTGATTTTCTTGATAATGAGTTGCCTCCCATTAAGCGCTTAGTTTATTGTCCCCAGCTCGACATTGTGATATCTTCAATGTTCTTCATGTTGTGGAAGGAGAAGGGTCTTCTCTTCCACTTCTGCACTTTCCAGAAGCTCATGGTAAGGCTTAAGACGGTGGCCATTGACCTTGAATGATTTACCAGATGCCTTACTTATGATTTCTACTGCACCAAAAGGAAAAACATTAGTCACCACAAATGGTCCAATCCATTTTGAACGTAGTTTACTTGGAAAAAGTTTTAGTCTGGATTGGTACAGTAACACTTTTTGCCCTTTGGAAAAATTCTTCTTAGAGATCATATGGTCATAGAATGCCTTTGTTTTTGTTTTATAAATGAGGGCATTCTCAAAGGCCTCATTTCTCAGTTCTTTCAACTCATGCAGTTGGAACTTCCTCTGCTTCCCAGCACCTTCTAAGTCGAAGTTGACTTGCTTAATAGCCCAATAAGAGCGATGTTGCAGCTCAACAGGTAAATGACAGGGCTTTCTAAATACCAACTGGAATGAAGACATGCCAATTGGAGTCTTAAATGCAGTCCTATAAGCCCATTATGCATCATCAAGTCTTAAGCTCCAATCCTTACGGGTTGGAATCACAGTCTTTTCAAGGATTGACTTAATTTCACGGTTGGACACTTCAATTTGCCCATTTATCTGTGGATGATACGGAGTGCAAATTTTGTGCATCACTCCATATTTCTTCAGAAGTGCATCAAATGATCTACTGCAGAAATGTGTCCCTTGATCATTGATTATGGCTTTTGGAGTTACAAACCTGGAGAAAATATGTGACTTTACAAAATTCACAACAATTTTGGAATCATCAGATCGGGTGGCTTTTGCTTCTACCCATTTGGACACATAGTCAACTGACAAAAGAATATATGAAAAATCAAAAGAAGGGGAAATGGTCCCATGAAGTCAATGCCCCATACATCAAATAATTCCACAAAGATGATCGGGGTTTGAGGCATTTGATTCCAAGGACTAATATTACATGTTCTTTGATAGTGGTCACAAGACTTACAGAAGTTGTAAGCATCCTTAAAGATTGTTGGCCAATAAAATCCACTGTCAAGTACCTTGTTGGTTGTTCTTTTTATGCCAAAATGTCCTCCACAAGCATAGGTGTGACAGAAGGAAAGAATGGAGTGAATTTTTGAATCTGGAATACACCTCCTAATAACTTGATCTGCACAATGTTTCCAGAGGTAAGGATCATCCCATATGTAATATTTACAATCACTCTGCAGCTTGTCTCTTTGAGCTTTGTTCCAGCCCTCTGGAAAGTTTTTGGTGGCCAAGTAATTGATAATATCAGCATACCAAGGAATTATGGCCTTGATGGCCATTAGATACTCATCCGAAAAGCTTTCAATGATTGGTATTTCTTCCTCTTCAGTCACCAGCCTACTCAAATGGTCTGCTATCGAGTTTTCATTTCTTTTTTTATCTTTTATTTCTAGGTCAAATTCCTGGAGCAGTAGAATCCATCGGAGTAATCTGGGTTTTGCTTCTTTTTTTGTAAGAAGATACTTCAAAGCTGCATGATCTGAGAAAACAATCACTTTAGAACCAATAAGATATAATCTCAATTTTTCTAAAGCAAATACCACAACTATAAGTTCTTTTTCCATTGTAAAGTAATTCAGTTGAGCATCATTTAGAGTCCTTGATGCATAATAGATAGCATAAGGCACTCTATCAACTCGTTGTCCTAAGATAGCCCCTACCGCGAAGTCACTGGCATCACACATTAGCTCAAATGGTAGTTCCCAATTTGGTGGCCTTATGACAGGTGCAACAATCATCAATTCCTTGAGCTTAGTGAAAGCTCCTATGCATTTCTCATCAAAATTAAATGAAACATCTTTTTGCAGTAATTTGCACAGGGGTAATGATATTTTGGAAAAATCCTTAATCAACCTCCGATAGAAACTTGCATGACCAATGAAAGAATGAACTTCCCGCACACTAGTGGGTGGGGGCAAAGAATGCATGAGTTCTACCTTAGCTTTATCTACCTCAATTCCCCTAGCAGAAATTACATAACCCAACACTATACCTTCCTCTACAATGAAATGACATTTTTCCCAATTCAGCACAAGGTTAGTGTTAATGCATCTTTTCAACACCATTGTTAGATGTTCTAAATAGTTTTCAAAACCATTTCCCAAAACACTAAAATCATCCATAAATACTTCTATGATGCTTTCAATATAATCAGAAAATATACTCATCATGCATCTCTGAAAAGTCCTTGGTGCATTGCAAAGTCTAAAAGGCATTCGCCTATATGCAAAGGTACCAAATGGGCAAGTGAAAATGGTTTTGTCATGATCTTCTGGAGCAATGGAAATTTGATTATAACCTAAAAATCTATCCAGAAAACAATAGTGAGAATGACCAGCTAATCTTTCCAACATTTGATCAATGAAAAGTAAAGGAAATTGGTCTTTTCTAGTGGCCGCATTAAGCTTCTTGTAATCAATGCAAACACGCCACCCTGTTTGTAACCTAGTGGGGATAAGCTCATGTTCAACATTTCTTACCACAATAATTCTATATTTCTTTGGAACTACCTGGACTGGGTTTACCCATTTGCTATCAGAAATAGGGTAAATTACCCCTACACTTAGGAGCTTTAGTATCTCCTTTTTCATAACCTCCATCATAGGAGGATTCAACCTCCTTTGGGGATCTCTCACAGGTTTAGCACCCTCCTCCATTAAGATTCTGTGCATACAAATGGAGGGACTAATACCCTTGATGTCAGCTATCGACGAACCAATGGTCGTTTTGTGCTCTTACAACACAGCTACCAATTTCTCTTCTTGTTCTTAGGTGAGTGACTTTGCAATTATTACTGGAAGTGTGTCCTTTTCTCATAAGAATATATATTTAAGATGATTAGGCAGTGCTTTTAATTCCAATTCAGGTGCCTACACAACAGAAGGTTGAGGTACATCAACAGTAGTTGGTAATTCAACAAAAAAAACATCATGTTCTTCTGAAGTGGATGAGAGCTCTTGCAATGTAGCTACGACATCATCAATGTCTTCATCCCATGACTCTCCTTCATCATCTTTCTTTTCTTCCTGTACATCTAAGCTTTGAGTCAAAAATGTATCAAGATCATTACAATGGTTAGACTCAAAAGCTACAGAAATCAAAGAATCAAAAGTATCAAAAGAATCAATTAAACAAGTTGAGTGCACATCACTCGGGTATCTCATGGCCTCAAATATGTTGAATCTGATCAGTTCCCCATCAAATTCTATCGTCAATGTCCCAGAATGCATATCAATTTTTGTCCTAGCAGCCTTCAAGAATGGTCTCCCCTGCACGTAGAAGTCTGCTGGGAGCTAGGGAATAGTGCATAGGAGTAGAGTTGGGGGATTTGTCCTCTTCCATGTCCAACACGTAGAAGTCTGCTGGGAGCTAGGGAATAGTGCATAGGAGTAGAGTTGGGGGATTTGTCCTCTTCCATGTCCAACATGTAGAAGTCTGCTGGGAATACTAACTCATTCACCTGCACTAAGATATCTTCAACAACACCCTTTGGGTATGCATTAGATCTATCAGCCAATTGAATAATAACACTAGTAGGTTCTAAAGGACCCAAGTATAAAGATGTATAAATGGAATAAGGTATGACATTTATGGATGCACCTAAATCAAGCATTGCTCTTTCAAACCTAGTGTTACCTATAGTGCATGGTATGGTGAATGTTCCAGGATTCTTGCATTTAGTTAGGAGTTTCTTTTTTATTACAACTGAAACATTCTCTCCCACTTGGACCCTTTCGTTTCCTTTTAATTTCCTTTTGTTAGTGCATAGTTCTTTCAAAAACTTGGCATATCTAGGTACTTGCTTAATGGCATCTAACAAAGGAATGTTAACTTCCACTTTCCTAAAGGTTTCTAAGATCTCTTTTTCTACTTCTGCTTTCCTAGTCTTTACCAATCTACTAGGAAAAGGTGCTTTAGTGACATATTTAGGAAGTGGTTCAGGAATGCTTACCTTAGGGGCTTCAGAACTTTGTCCCTTTTCATTTACTTCCTTGGGTGTTTCATCTTTTTCTTTAGTGACTGGTGTAGAAGATATAGGTTTATCCAACGTCTTCCCACTTCTCAATATGACAGCACTAACATTTTTCTCGAATTTACTTCCGGTTGTGTGGGAAGTTTCCCTGAAAGTTGGGTCTGAACCTTGTTGAGTTTGGTGGCTATCTGGCCTCGTGATTCTGCAGGTTGTTGATAGTGGCCCTTGTCTCTTGTTAGAAACTCTGCATAGTGGCCTTTTGCTCTTGTTGGAATTGAAGGCTACTGGTAGCCATTTGCATCATTAACTTTTCCATTGAAGGTACAGATTACTTTGGTGCTTGATTTTGCTGTTGTCTTGGGGGAAAAGGTGCTTGCCTTTGCTGAAATTCTGGAGGTCCATAAGCTTGAGGTTGATTCTAGGGTTGTTTTGCATAGCTAAAGTTAGGATGATCCCTTCACCCCAAATTATATGTGTTGGAGTAGGGATTGTAATTTTTGGAAGGTCCAAAATATCCCCACACTATTTTTGCCTCCTCATTTGTGTCCTCTTGGAGAGTAGGACACATATCAATATGATGTCCAGGTGAACAACAAATTTCGCAAGCATGAACTGGTGCTTTTTCATTGTCCACTAACCACTTAACCAAAGTAGTTTATTAAGTCATTTGTTGTTGTAGACTGTTGTTTCTACCTCTTTAACTGCTCTCACTCCAGTGTCATTTCTAGTGTAGAATTGTTGAGTGTTTGCAGCTATTCTTGTAATCAAATTTCTAGCCTCTTGAGGAGTTTTATTAACTAATGCTCCTCCACTGGCAGCATCAATTATGTTACGATCCATCACTTATAAACCCTTATAGAAATACTGGATTAACAGTTGCTCAGTGATCTGATGTTGAGGACAGTTGGCACATAGTCTCTTAAATCTCTCCCAGTAATCATGAAGTGACTCCCTATGCCTTTGTTGAATGCCGCAGATTTCTTTTCTGATGGTTGTGGCCTTTGATGCAGGGAAGTATCTGTCTAAGAAAGCTCGAGCCATATCCTGCCATGATTGGATGGCTCCAGGTGGCAAATAGTAAAGCCACTCATTGGCAGAATCCTTCAGGGAGAAAGGAAAAACTGAGTTTGACTTGTTCTACTGGGATTCCTGCAGGCTTTATGCTGGAGCATACCACATGAATTTCCTTCAAGTGCTTGTTGGGGTTTTCTCTGGGTAATCCATTGAAAAGATGGATTAAGCTGAACTTCAATTCAAATGCCTTTTCATTTTCTAGAATTTCAATGCATAGAGGTTGTTGATCCAGGTCTGGAGCGACCAATGCTCTTAAAGTATCTTCTACCATTGTCACTTCTTCAGTTGTCTCAGATGACTCAGATGTCTCTGAACTTGATAGATCAATGTGACAAGCAGCTTTAATGTCAACAGGTGTAAAATGGAAATTGAATGGATGGAATGGAAATTGTGGATGTGAGTTGAGTTGATCAATGTAGCTCCTCAAATTCTACAAATGTTCATCTAATCCTTCAATGGACATCAACACCTATAAAACACTCAGAAAGAACAAATCAAAAACTTAAAAATAAAAATAAAAACAAAGTCAAAAATAGGAAACAAGTTAATAGCGCAATTGGAAAATTGGTTGTCCGACAACGGCGCCAAAATTCTTGGTGTATTTTGGATAGTGATTAAAATTTGAGATTAAATACAATTGTCAAGTCCACTAGAAATATAAAAAAAAACCTTGCAACCAGTTATAGTTAGCAAGGGTTGATCCACATAGAACCAATTCAATCAACACTACAATTCAGTTTCTAATTCAGACTCCATAGGTTACAGAACAGTAAAAAATGGGGTTTTGGGAATTTTATGGATATTGAATCAAATTAACAATAATAACAATAAATAAACGAGAATTAACAGATTAAAGAATTTGATTAAGAGATAAAATCCACCACTAGATTTCTATGATAATGCTAGCCCACATATCCTTTTATTCCAACATGACCAATTATGTTTCTATGCAATTGTGAGATTAAATCTCTATTTTCCTTAGGTTTTGGCTAATTTAGCAACTACTCAAATCAACTCCTAATCACCGATTAGTTATAAAGCAACCGCTCTTGCAACTATCCAATAATTGTATTAAGATTTAGAAAATCAATCACACTAAGATCTAATCACACACCAGGATTAGATTACTTAGAACATATATTCCTCTAGATCTATTATCGCAACCGTGCATAACAAATCCAGATTTACCACTTTTAACATTTGGTAAAGAGTATGAAGACATTTACACTATAAACATGCAGTCCTCTAGTTTTATCACCGCAACTGCACATAATAATCCTAGATCTACCACTTTGAAATTGGCAATAAGCATAAATACCTTCATACAACAACAATATTCATAAATATATGAATAGAAACATAATTGTGTTAAAATGAACGAATATGCAGGGTTCACAATATCACAACTAGGGTTTCATCTTCCCTTAACTAAATGAGAAACTTAGCCACACATAGCTAAAATGAAATCAACAGAAAAACAACAGAAAATCATAGTTCTAGAATGAAAGTGCGAAAGAAAACTAAAGAGTAAACTAGTTTCCAAGGGGTGGGGATGTTGGATGTCCAATTGCTTGAACCCAAGACTCCAATCTTCAATCCAATCTCTCTTCCTTGGTCTTAGCCTTCCTTTCAGCTCCTTGGCAGCCTCCAAGGTCGAACTCCTCGTTCTTGACAACCTAGCATGCTTATTTATAAGCCTCTTGACCTATTTCTTTCAGATTCACGCGTTTTCACTTTCTGACATAATGACACTGCCCATGTCAAATAACACGGCCTAGGCTGTAACAACCCCAAATTTGATAACTATAGTATAATCGTCATCATACCACAGTCACCGAAATTTAGGCATGCTACCGATAATAATGCATTTCCAAAAATGTTGACAAGGTACATATATAGAAAATACGAGCCACGATATGAAATATACTTACATTTACTCGCATCCAAAATACAATGTTAGCTTAATATAAAGTTACATTTCCATAATCCATGCATAGAAGTAACATACAACATAATTAAACATAAGTTATACATAGCATAACTACCATATAAAAGATCGTCCTCCCCCGAAGACAAACACCTGGAGAGGAGTATCCTGCATTTGATCCTCCTGTGGATCCCCAATGGATGATCATTCCCCTTGCAACACGTCATGATGAATGGGAGTCTGAACATGCGTTATAACCTAAACCTCTCTAAGGAAGAGGTGGCAGTTATCCCACATCTCCTTAATGGGTATAGGGAACTCCACATGCATAAAAGTATGAAAGATGCGTGTACCAGCTCCAGGGTCATTACCACACTAAATTAGGGTCACATTCCCTATGTAAGTAAAACACTCTGTGTCATGATCAGAATGCCAGGCTTCCAAGCCTCCATGGAACTATATCTACATGCGATTGAAGAAAGCTTGTCCAGATGCCATCGCAAGGAAACAAAAGTCGATCCCAAACTAAACTAAGCGAATTTAACTCGCACTTTTCATAGTCTTTATCCAATATAGCATAAGACAGAGTAATACAACAAAGATGTGAGACATCCTACTTACATTACCAATTATGGCTGCAAAGAAACATAACAGCACAGGATGCCCACATAGCAGAGTAACAACATTCAAGCAACAGTAATCACATACGATAAAAGAAACAACAACAGAGTCCCAGATAATAAATAATAAAATAGTTCAAATAATCATAACATTATTTAAAGCAATAGTTCAATCATCATATAAATGAGTGCCAAATGATATGGTATAAATGAGTGCCAAATGATGTGCTGACCCACTATGCCGACTCACAATGCTGATTCACAATGCATGTGCACTTGGTATCAAGAATTTATACTCTATGGAGATACATCAATATCAAAGATGAACATTCCAGAAGATCTGCCCCCTTAATGACAGTCTACATCGGACCACAAAGAGAATAGTGATTTGTCGGGCCCATAATGCATTGCAATCGATTTATCATGGCCAGGGGTATATAATGTGATAACATCATCATGAAATGAACCACCACGCCTTACGCCCCCCATAGATCCTTCCATTGGATCACATTATTCAATTCTCATTCACTCATCGCGAAAGGAATAGTGATTTATCAGGCCCGTAATGCGTGCAATCGGTTTACACCGCGCCTTATACCCCCCATAGATCCTTCCATTGGATCACACTATTCAATTCTCATTCATAGGTTCATATAGCCTTTTAACAGTCATCGACTAAGTAATTGTTCAATGCATGTTGACTCAATGCATAATCATGTATAATCAATAATAATGATATACTTTCCATATCACACTGCAATTAGGTCAAGTTAATCATCAATAAAATTTTAGTCCCAAACACGGACCCACAATAACATAGTATCAAGTTCTCAAGAGTGATAACACACTTTTTGAGATTTATTTCGGGGTTTCACCTTAACTCAACAATTCTTATGAATTCATTTTCTAGAGGGATTCTCTTAAAGTCCTTATTCAATCTTCACTCCTTTAGATTAGTCAAGTTCTTTAATCTAATCAAATTATGCTTACTTAAAACTACTCTACGGTTTTACAAGTCTCACAAACTCGCTTGTTCTTCCCTTATGCTCAAAATCATTCTAATCCATAAGATAAAGTCTTGTTCTTTATTCTTTCTATTTTATGAATTCCCAAGGAATCTAAGATTTTCTAATCATCTAAGTCTCTATTTTAGCACTACATTTTGGGGCATTTTGCCTTAAGAGACCATGGGCCTCATTATAATAAAAGTTCAACCCTTTTTCTTTCACCACAGTGTTAATCACTTATCACTTAATTACCTAAATCCCAAGGTTGCACAAAAATCACAACTTGGACCAATAAATCCCCTAGAGGCTGTGAGCCTCCCAATGGTATAAATCTAACCAAACTTTCGACCACATTGTTAATTACTTTCATTGAATTACTTAAGTTCCAAAGTTGCTAAAAATTTATGTCTTGAACCCTAACAATTATCCAAGAGGCCATGGGCCTCCTAAAGAGTAAGAACCCAAAGTTTTTCATTTCATTCATTTGCTCTTTAACTCTTCATCACCTAAGTTCCAATATTTACAAAACCACACCTTGAACACCCAAAAATTTGGCCTCTTGACCATGAATCCAAAAGGGCAAAGAACCCTAAAATCTCTCCACATACCAATCCAAGCAATCCAATATATTTTTACATAGTCATCAAGACATATAATGATAATCAATAAATCATACAAGTCAAAATAGCACAAAATTATAAAGAATATCATAACCAAGAGAGCAATCCCACATGGATTCCTCATCAACAACATAAAGAAAGCATTTCCTCACCACCAAGATAGGTTGAAGAGAATTATCTCCCTTTTACTTATGGAAGACAACTTAAGAAAGCAAGCCTCTTGGTCTTCTCCTTGGAATTTTGTCCAAAGGATCCAAGAAACCTTAGAATGAGCAAACTTTCATAATCACAAACCAAAGCTTGAAAAGAGGAGCCATTGGTCACGAAGAGGGTCAAGGATTTTGAAAATGGGAAGAAAGAATAGAAAAGTTACAAGCTTTACCTTTAAAACTCCAAATCTTAGAGCTTTTTGGAAGATGATGGAAATGGTGGATCTAGGTGTTGTCCACAAAAGAGAAAAGCTTTATGATGATGAGAAGATATAGGAAACAAAGTTGTTTGAGCAAGAAAAATGGATGGCCAAAAATGGGTCTTCTTGGCCATGAAAGAGGAAGAGAATGGAGAGGAAAGGTGAGCTTTTTAGAGAGTGATTCCAACAAGAAAGGAAGATCTTCAATGGAAGTGTAGATTCAAGCAAGGTTGAAGCTTGAAATCAAGCATTCATGGAGAGGAAATGGAGGGGTGTAGCCGTGGAAGAGAAAAGGAAGAAGGAAGAAGAAAATCTGAGAGAAAAAGTGAGAAGAGAGAAATAGTAGAGAGAGAAAGTGATAGAAACTTTTGAGTGAAAATGAAATGTGATGTGTGGTTGAAAGAAAGGATGACAAATTGTCATCTTTTCCCCTCCTCCAACCGTAGCCACACAAAAAGGAGGAGAGAGGAATTGGCTTCTCCAACAAGCCAATAGGAAGGTGCTTGGAAGCTTCCTCCAAGCTTCTCCAACAAGCTAAGTTTCCACCTTTTTGAAAAGTCAAAGTAATGCGACATAAAGTGGATTTCCTTTAGATAAGATAAGATTTCTACTACAAGTTATTACTCAATGGACAATTGTTATAGATAGCAAATTCAGTATTAATTGTCCAACGGATAATAAAATGTACAATGATTTTTATTTTTATCTGATAAAAATCTTGAAAAACATGAAATCTCGTAAATTGTGTCTGACCTCAGGTTTAGTAAGATCCCCCGTCGATGTTTTCACAGTTCAAGATTCTTGAAAAAAATATCTCATTTCCCCAGCTCAGCTCAGTGTACACGTAAAACGAGAAATAATATTAAAATATTCTACGTTCTCAGAAAAATCCAAAAAGATTCACAAAAATTTAGAATATTATAAAACGATTATTTATCGTGAAATTATCAATTTTTGGGGTGTTACACAAGCCGTGTCAGCCTCTGTTTCATCTTTTCTTCAATTTGGCCAAACAGCAAAAGACACAACCCCCCCATGTTAAGGGACACGAGCCGTGTCACTTGGTTTATTCAATTTTAGCCTAGATCTTCAACAAACACTCTTCATTCCTTACTTCAAGAGGTGGTATTAGTCTTTATGAATCCTTGGCTCCTTCTTCAAGTGGATAGTAAGCCTCAAACGAAGCTAATGGGCTCCAACACTCAAAGGTTTCCTAAAAAGTACAATTCAATTATGAGTGTTTAAGAACACATTTAAGCTAAGTTTCACAATAAGGTTCCAAATAAGTTAAATATCATAAACTTAGTTAAATGGTAGCAATTAAGCACAAAAAGAATCCAAGTGAATCAATCATAAGGCCCTAAAGATTTGGAAATAATCGACAGATCATGGTGATGATGTTTTTTGCTCTCAAATTGTATTAAACCTTCTTTTTGTCCTCATCGGTCCATTCACTTCTTGGTGTGTTAGTTTTTACACCATCAGTAGTGCATATGGGAACAAAAACATTATTTTTAATGGCATCCCACACATCTAAGTCAATAACTTCAATAAAAATTTTCATCCTTTCTTTCTAATGGGCATAACAATCCTCATTGAAAATGAGAGATCTATTTATAGAAGAACTTTCGTTAGAAAAATCATTTGAAGCTATTTCTTCTCTTGAAGCTACTAAGCTCTTTACACAAGAGTCTAGCTCTGATACCACTTGTTACCAAGTGGCCTCAATACTCAAGAGGGGGTGAATTAAGTATGAAAAATATTTTCGTAATTCTTTCACAAAACACTTGATTATCAATTTTCGTTGAAGCTATTGTTTATTAAAGTTGAATGGATAGAGAAGATATAGGGCATTCACTTATAAGTAAATTAACCAAGTAAGATAGAATACAAGATATTCAATAAAATAGTGCACAAAGTAAGGGAGATGAGTTTAGGAAGACAAACACAAAGTTTCATTCTGGTTCAGCCACCAACCCACTTGTGGTCTACGTGCAATCCTCAAGTAAACACCCGAGATTTCCAATATATCTTCAACCTTCAAACAGGTGCTTGATAACCTTTACAAGATAGAGCACTCAACACATCTTGAGATACCTCACCCTTGTGCTTGAGCCTCTACTTCCTAGGGATACCTCACCCTTACAACTTTGAGGGATACCTCACCCCTCTCTTTACAGATTATACAAAGAAATAGATGAATAAAAACTCTCTCATGAGTGAATAATACAAAGTGAAGCTTATGGAATCAAAGAATCACACATTTAACTCAAAAAGTAGGGTTTGGAGAAAAAGATGATGAAACACGAATTTAATGCTCAATGATGATTTTCATATTGTTCTCCAACTTGTTTTTAATGTCTAACCACTTATATTTATAGCCCAAATCAATTTAGAGTTGTTGGTGGTTGTTGGGGCATTAAATGCTCTAAATAGAGTTGTTGGAAAAAAGTCTTCTATTGTCCCAGATAACAGATTATTAGTTTCCAATAAAAGGTTATTTGGTTTCAGATAACAGATTATTGGTTTTGTCTAACTTGTTATTTATTGCGTCAGGAAACACTATAGCACGCAAATAATAGGTTATTTGGCACCCTTAATCGGTTAGGAACATTTAAAAAACATGAGAGAATGTTCCCAACATACAAATAACCTGTTATGGACTTTCCATAACCGATTATTCACTTTAAAACATTTAGTGGAGCATTTCTGCCAAGGTGAATAACCTGTTATGGATTTCAAATAATCAGTTATTTGAAATCACATAATCAATTAGTAGTTTCAGATAACCTGTTATTCAAAATACATAATGAGTTATTCAAAACACATAATCAATTATTGGCTTACTAAGAAAACAAGATTTCTAAAGGATTTTATAACTAAATTTTCTCAAATCATTTTCAACCTTTCTAAAATTATTTTCCATAAACTTGATGAGTATTTTCACAAGTATAAACATGATTTTCTTTTCATCCCTTCTAAAAACATTTTGCTCAAACTTGATTAACATAAAACATGATTTTGGAAAGAGATTTAAGTTGAGTGAAAAACAAGACATGAGTTAGCCTGATTCTTATTAACCTTAACATAAGATCTAAGTCCAATAAGCTATACTTGAAGAACCTTGGGACTTGATCTTTGCACAACCATCACTTCTCTTATTTGTTATCATCAAAACCATTGTCATTTTCAATGCTAATTACACAAAGGTGTAAATTTCTGCCAATGATGGTTTTCCTTGGTCATAAGACTCTTACTTCAAGCATTGTTTAAGGAGAACAAGTGTCAAACCACTTGAACCAACCAAGTATTAATAAAAACACATGCACTTTTTAAATGCTCTATTCAAATATAACAATAATATCCTCCCAAAAAAAATGAACTGGATTTTATAAGATTTTGTTTTTAAAAAACCTATTCAAAAAAGAGAAACTTACATCTAAATGAGGAATTGTTACATTAACTTATACCACTCAACTGGGATTCACTAGACCAATTACATTCTTAGTTATTAACTATCTACTATAATAACTTAATAATAAATTATATTAATTAGTTAAAAATCAAAATGTGATTGTCTCGATGCTCAAAAAGTAGGTACAAACTTATTCATTTGTAAGTATTTAACAGTGCACATAACTAAATAATTTGATTGTTCCAATATTTAAGAATTTTACTTAGACCATATGTTACAATGTGGACCGTGATACCTTTGATCATGAATATATTAGCACAAAAATAACCTATTTTTTTATTGACATAGTTTTTCACAACATATTAAATGTAAATTACAACTTTAAATTAAGTGAGGCATTGTCAATGGATTCTTTTACAACTTTATAGAATGGCCCATCGAGATGACATCCAATTTCAGGTATGGGCCTACTCTGAAGTCTATTAAAGTCGTATATCCTCCCAACTTTGTGGGACCACTAACTTTTTTTTTCACCATAACAAAGCCTGCTGCAGTGGGGTGGCATTTATTACCCGTCACTAACCGCTGATCCAAGGCCAAGGATGAGTATAATATATTATATATGATATTCTATACACTCATCAGCTGCATTCATTTATACCCTATTCCCTTTCAAAAAGAGACTACTCATATCTCCCATTTTCATAATAGTTGGCATGTGTCCCTGAGACCATTTAATAGAGAATAGTCTGGTTGAGGGGGAAAACACCGCCAACTTGCAACACAAGCTTTGGGTAAGTTAATGTTGTAATGGCCATTGTCCAAGTACCTAATTACCTCTCCACATACTAGAATATAATAAATGTTTTCTTTATGCTGAATAGGCATTTGATGAAAGAAAGGCAACAACTGTTGTGCAAAAACTCACTTATGCCTAATAATGAAGATTTGAACAAAGTGGTATGAATGCATTCACTGAAAGGTCACATTTTTTATGTTTTCATTATTTAATGTACATTTTATTGAAACTTTCTAGGATTCAAGCATGGTCCATGAGAAGTCTATGTATTCAGCTATAGGTGAAAAGTCAAACCATGATGAGACCTTAGAGGTAATACATTGAGTTATCAATTTTGAGTGTCACGAACGCCGAACAAAAAAAAGGACCTTTACACAAACATATGTCAAGTCTAATTATGCTTGAGGGCTAAGCAATATATAATATTATCTGAACATTCTTGGTTTTTTTCAGAGGATGGATAAACGATTGAAGAACGTTGAATGCACATTGGCTGAAATAAAATCAATCGTGAAGATCACTCAAATTGCCATATGCAAAAAGGACAAAACTTGGATGCCATATCCCCCTATTTGACTTCAACAACTGAGGTTATGGATATGCATTGGCATATAGGTAATATGAGTAGACCATCAATTGTGACTTCATAGGCAACCTTTGACATATCAAAGGGCAAGAAAAATGTTATGCATATGAATCCATAAAAGATGGAAGCATTGTGTTTAACTTGTCCGATGATGAGGACAACATGGATGACTTGGATACTGGAAGGCCCACCAAAGAGGTTGGCCTTTCATGCAACAATGATTTTGTGATTCCAACATGCCATTATAATATGAAGAAAGCCAATTCAGATACATCTAATGGTAAGGACAAGAAGGCTGTTATGAAAGTCATTTCCAAAATGACTATTAATTATGGTCGAAAGGCCAGTCAAGCAAAGGTTAGCTTACTAAGTTATTTAATGTTATGTGTTTTTTAAATTTATTAATTTGGCTTCATAATTACATTTACATTGTGTAATCTCTGGTCAATGACGGTTTGCTATAATTGATTACAACTAGACTAGCCTCGGTAGAACCAAACAAGGAGGGAATAAGATCATGAAGAAGTTGTCTTTCAACCCATCTCCACCTCCAGCTCAATCATCAAGGCCAACCAAGAAACTGAGGGGAGACAACCCAACCTAGCCCAACTTCAACGGGGATCAATTAGGTACGCCCAAAACCATTACTAGCCAACCAAAAGGCCCTCAAAGCAGTACAAGACGTAACAAGAAAAATTAGCACTCTGACCCAATACCCAAGGTTATTAGTTGTGGACTATTTTATCATAGAAATTTGCATGTCAATTGATGTTTTTTTTAACATGTTGTTATTCTTCATATTTTTTTTCTGCTATGGTTATTGTGGTTTTTCTTTTTATATTCATATTGATTAATAAAAGTTAGAAAGCATAGTTTTTTTTTTGTCATCAGTCAGGAAGCTGACCGATTAGCAAATGTTATTGATTAATGGGCCTCTTGTTCATGTCCAATGTGGCCTTGGTCCAAAAACAACAGCGGTCCATTGTGTTTCAAATCAATTATGACTTAGGACTGCACTGAGAGTTGATTGGACCAGACACAGTCCCCCTTATTTGGGCTTACGTTTAGTAATGACAATCTTTATTAAAATTAAAAATACAAACATTTCCTCACAGAGCAAAAACACATTTACTAAGACCTTAAATATAAGGCTACTTATATATTTTTCAAACACCAGCTTATTCGCTTGTAGTTTAGGTCGACAGCAAACATGAAGTTGTGTGCTTCTGCCCTTGTCTTTAAGAGAGAATTAGATGAAAGGTTTGACATCCCCAGCTCCAGCGTTACTTGAGTCCTAATTAAATTCATAAAGCCATTTTCGTATATTACTGTAATATTGACAAATTGAAAATAAATTTGCAGCAAGGTTCTAGTGAAGTGCATGGAAATAGAGGTTACTGGGGAAGAACTTCAATATCTTTGCCCTGAAAGACAAATTGCCCCAAAAGTAAAGTCCACTCACACTATTTGATTTGCATTTAATAACTATATTAACACATTTTTCCAAGCAACATGAAATTTAAATAGTCACCTTCATGGCAATGAAGACGACATGGAACCAATGTGTTGCCAATACTATGACAATGCAAGCTTTTCCACCATCATTTGTTGTGTGTCGCCTTCCCCTATACATATTTTGCCTGTCACTTTGTTTTGGGTTCATATGTTTTATTTTTGTTCAACTTTATTTTCCTTGATTGGTTAGACAAAAGTGAGAATATTGACTACTATGTAATAGGTGCATTGACATGAACATGTTCTAGAAGGCATGTGTACTGAAGAGCTATTGGCAGCATATAATGAAGACTGGATGCCACGAACTGAAAACCTTGAATATGTTATTTCATTTTCATTGCTTATAGATCATAGCAGTTAATGTACATTCCTTAATTTGCACGAAAGTTTACTAAGAACATTTTAATTTCATAACTGCAAATATATGTTCCAATGCTTGAACGTGGTGTGCATTGGTATTTAATGATAATTTCCTTCTTTGATAGAAAAGTGTATTGGATGGACACTTTTAAAGACCTGGGTCAATTGTCTTCGCGAATAGATACCATTCGTTATGTGGTAGCGAATTTTGACTATGCAGTACAATTTTTATACTTTGTATGCCAACATAAAGAAAAAATCATAACTTCAACCGGTATGTTTTGTGCCATACTGCAAAAATTACTAAAATGTTGCCTGTAGCACCCCAAAATTTCCATATCTCTTAAACAATAATTTTGACAGTTAACAGAATTTTACTATTTAGTAATTTTGTGCACTGTAAAATTATTTTATTTATTCCATCAGCGTATTTGATTGTTTTGAGTGATTTACTCCGTGTCAGGAAAATAAAAATTTTCGGGCCGAGGAAAACTTTACGTAATTTAATTTTTACCATTATGTTTTAATTATTTTACGTAATCTGATTTGATATTTGTGCGTTTTCTAATTTTTGTGATTTTTGTGGATGATTATGAAAATTTTTTACTGTTTGTGGCCCCAGGAGGTGTATGTGGGCCCAGGTGGCCATACGTAGGCCCAGATGGGTCTTCAAAAATTAGAAAATTATATGACGCAAAGTGAAAATTTTTCTACGCATAGAAAAATTTATTCTCATTTCTTGTTTAGACGAGAGAAAGCGATGTTTTCTCTCGAGAACCTTGATCTTACTAAACCCGAATCCGAAAATCTTCACAGATACAATTTTTAGAAAATTTCTTGTACTATGTTTGGTATTGGATTGTATTTAATTATCGGGCGATAAAAATATAAGTAAATATAATCTTTCGTAGGGTTTTTCACAGAGATAAAAATAGAAATTATCTTTGTTAAGTCCACAATTAGTGGTTATGATAATTTTTGATGGACCAATAGGAAATAAGTCTAATATTGAAGACTTTGATATCAACCGTCGATTTAATCAACGGTGTAGAATTGGTCATATAAAGTGGCTATGACCATTTGTAACCATTGGATATGAATTTAATCAATGGTAGAGATTTGGTATCAAAAAGTGACAAAGACCATTTATGACCATTGGATGAAGAATTAATCAAGGGTGGAGAATTGGTCTTGTAAAGTAACAAGGACCATTTATGACCATTGGATGTAAATTTAATCAATGGTGGAGATTTGGTCTTAAAAAGTAGCAAAGACTAATTATGACCCTTGGATTAAAAGTAAGAAGGAGTAATCTTGACCCTTCATTTTTGAAGATGCATCTAATAGCTAGAATTTCAAGGAGAAAGATCCAATGGCCTAGATTAAGTTTTCTAAATCAAAAGTCTACCTAAAATCCTAACCATTGAATTAATCAATGGCTAGAAATGCTCTAGATGGTGGGTAATAATGTTGACAACTTCATGAATGCATTAGGAAGAGGGGGGACGATTTTGTGAAGCATTTTGGAACTAAAGGAAAACTTTATGTCATTGTTAAGTGGTCTTAGTCAATGTTGCATCATTATTGATCATTATTGATCAATTTGCACTCAAGGAGAATGCATTGGAGGGGGGACTACGGTTTTGAGGAGCTTTAGGACAGAGGAAAGTTTGAAGACCATATTATTGATATCCTTTATTTCCTTTGTCTTCTCCAAAACCAATAACTCATCAAGCTTTTCTCTCCACTTTCTTTTCATGGAGGTTTCGGCCAAGCACTCCAAGAACACCTTCCATCACTCAAAAATTTTATCCAAACTAGTTTCTTCAATCCTTACCTTATTCTAAGAACATCTCTAGTTATGAGTTTTCTCTAAATCATTCATCTTGATCTTCTAATCCAAGCTTCAAGATTCTACCAAAAAATGGTAAATTTCATATTTCTTCTTCTAATCTTCTAGTTTTGATTTTCTAAGCCATGATTGAACCATGGTTTACCTATTTCTACACTTGTTATTGATTGTAACATTTGTTTATGATTTTTAGGGATTTTCCCAAGGAGCTTCACAAAATTTGTGGAAGAAAAAACTAAGTGTTTTCACTTCATCTTTTGTCTTAACCAAGCCTAAGAAGTTTTTCTCTTACAAAAAATCAAAAATTCCATCTTTGCTCTTCAAGAGGAATTTCGGCCATACCATCCAAAATCACCATCCAATCCTTTTTAATTTCATCCAACCATAGATCTTGAATCTACATGATATTCTAAACAACTTTCATGTTGGAGACTTTCTCTAAATCATTCATTTTCAAGGACTTTCTTCAAGAGCAAAGTTCTAAGGTTTTGAGGTGAAGTGTAAGGAAACTTCATTTCTTCTCTTCTTTTTCTTGATCTAAACCATGTTTGATCCATGGTTCCTCTTAATCAAGCTTAGTATACTAATTTTTATGTATTTTGTTTTGCATTTGAGAAGCCCTTGGTGGTGAAGGACTTGGAAAAAGAAGCAAAATAAAGAGCTTTTGAGGATCTTCAAGAGGTAAGAGGGAGATCCACCTCACCAACCAAGTATGGTGGTGAGAGATGGTTTTAAATTTGGTGGATGGTGAATCCATGTGAGGATTCATATCCATGGTCTTGTAATTTATTTGTGAGTGTTTATGTGCTTTAATTATTTGCCTATGTTTGGTATGCTTTGCATGATTTTATGGCTTTGATAGTATGCTTATAATATGCATGATGAATATATGGCATCCTTGTAGTATTTATGATGATATATGTATGTGTATGCCATGAGGTGTTGATGGAAAGGAAATCAATTTTTGGCTCCAATGGCCAAGGAAAGGGCTACGGTTTCGATGCCTATAATTAGAGTTTCATGTTGGAATTTTTCAAGAACAAGGAAATTGATTTGTTTAAATGAAAATTATGAAGTGGAGAAAATGAATTTCCTTGGTTCTAAAGGCTATGGAATTTTCGGCTAAGACACCTCAACATAGGTGTTTATAACTTAATATTTTCATGGAAGAATAAAATTGGATTGATTTGAAAAGCATGAAAAATGAACAAAGGATATGTTTTTCAAGAGAACAAGAACATGTTTTTTTTAAAAGGTCCCTAGAACTTAGTGAATTTCGGCCAAGACACCTCAAAATAGGCGTTCACAAATTAATATTTTCATGAATGATGAAAATTGATGATTTGAAGAGTATGGAAAATAAACAAAGGGTTTGTTTTTCAAGAGAACAAGAACACGGCTTTTGAAAGGATTTTTATTGATTTATTTTGTGTAAAAAGTTTCTAAGTGTTTATTAAACTTGATTTCGAAAAATGAAATGGGCAAACGTTGATTTTAAGGATTTGCAAAGAAAGTAAAAAAGGATTTGTAAAAAAAGTAAAAATGAATTTGAAGGAATGGGTTTGGTTTTTATGACCATCGGTATTTCGGTTTTGAAAACAAAGATTTTAATGGTTTTGTTTATGTGAAAACAGAAATGATAAATAATTGAGTTAGAAGGAAAAATATTTGATGGGTTTTAATGGCCAAATACAAAGATACGGTTTTGAAAAACTAGTTATGCCTAAATTTTTATGAACAAAATGATATTTTATAAAACGAAGTGTTTTGTTACTCGAAAGATTTGATAGTCTTCAATGAACACGTTCACGGTTTTTGTAAAGGATTTTTAATGGTTTTGTTTGTGTAAAACCATATTGACTTAGAGGGAAAAATGTTTTGATGATTTCAATAGTCATGTCCACATTTTTTAGGACTTGTATTTCCTTGATTTTTATGAAAACAAAGTGGAAATATAATTGATTTGGTATAAAGAATTTGGAAAGGGAATTATAGTATTTTATCACTTGAGAGAGAGTAGAAATTTTCGTAACGGAAAACAAAGAGAGGTTGAAAACGTTTGAATTTCAATTTATTTTGAAGAAGATTGATTTTGGAGATGATTTGCGAAAATGGAGAATATAATGGTATTTTGAAAATTTACTAACATATAATTTATTTTCGAGTTTTGAAATACGTTAGAAAAATGTTAAATTTTGAAACGTTGATTTATATCAATGGAAAAGTGATTTTTGTGGATTATATTTTGGAAAAAGATTTTCTTGAGTAAGAAAATGTGAAAAATGAAATACAAAGTCATATAATTTTGAGAAAAGTTGAAAAGGAATTTTTGAAGGTTAAGAAATATTTTCTGTAATGAAATTGTGATGAAAAATGTTTTACGTATCTTAAAAACATGATTTTTAAGCTACGCAATTTGAAAAAAATTGTTGAAAATGATATTAATTTATTTAAGTCCAAAATAATGTTTGGAATATTGAGGAATATTTTACGTGATTGTAAAATGTTGAAAAATATTTTACGTATCTTAAAAATGATTTGGAATACGTTAAAATATTTCTACGCGATTTGAATTACGTTTAAATATTTTACGTAATTTGAACTACTGTTGAAAAATCAATATGTGATTTAAAAGTGATAGAATATTTTTACGTGATTGTGAAAATGACGAAAAATCGTTATGTGATTTGAAAAGTGTTTTAAATATTTTGAGAATGATGGAAAATGATTTACGCAACTTAAAAGAATGATTTTTAAGTTACGCGATTTTGAAACAAAGTGAAAAATACTATGCGATTTGAGAAACGTATATTTTTACGCGATTGAGAAAAACGTTGAAAAATTAGTATGGATTTAAAAGTCAACAAAGAGTTGCTGCGTTTTTGAAAACGTAATGAAATGTTACGAAATTTTGTAAACGTGCTTGATAGTGTTAAGGTATTGTGAAAACATAATAAACACGTTTTGGAATTTTAAAAACGTAACAAAAGTGTTACGGTATTTTGAAAATGCAAAGTGTTGTGGAATTGTGAAAACGTAACTTGCAGGGAATGTTAAAGCAATTTTGTGAAAACACGACGAAAGTGTTTTATAACTATGAAAATGTGATAACATGATTTTTGCTGTTAAAAGTACCATATGAATACTGTTGAACCAGTGTATGGATCACTGTATGAGAAAATGACGAGTTTTGCCTGTGATTGGTATTTGGTGCATTTTATATGCATTGGAAAGATATGTATGTGATTGGCATTGGTGCATTATACATGCATTGGAAAAATATGCGTTGAGGCATATGATTACATTGAACAAATGAAAAGATTTGGCCCTTGTGGTTGGACTTGCACTGATATATTCGTACATTGTATAAAGTATAGCTAATAAGCTATTTTGGCCCTTGTGGTTGAAGAGGGAATGAGAATTGATAGTGAGGTCTATGATGGATCTTGGGGCGCAAAAGCGCGGCAATCGACCAGTGGATATCTGTCTGTGGGCTAAGGCTGGACCATATGCCACTTGGCGATGCAGTCCGTTGCAACGCATTGACGATACCCGACAAGAACACGATTCTTTTCAACGACTGGGAGATTGTCTGTGGGCTTAGGCTGGGCAATTAACTAGAACATTCTTCTCGAAATTGTGAAAACCTCCATGGAGTTGTTTTTGAAAAACTGAGTCTATGTGCACATGCATGAATCTGAGCATTTATATCTATTGGATATATTAATTGAGGAATATTGGCTATGATAATTGTTTTGAATACTTGGATGATGATGATGATAATTAGACAATGTTGAGGGCATTATCGTAATTGTTGTTTATAATAATTGAATTGATATATGATTGGATGATGATAGTTGATTAATATTGAATATATTATTGGAAGTCTGGTATGATATCCCTGTATGATATTCTTTGTTTGGTGTTATCTACGTCTTTGCCATGTTGGTATTGGTGTAGGTGATCTCACATCTTTGCTATGTTGTCTTGCTATGTCTGTATTGGTAAAAACTATATAATAGATGGAACGAGTTGTCTTAGACATACGAGTGATAAATATTCTGAGATCGGAGACAACATCAGAGAATGACCATTCCAGATTTGATAGCGTGCAGTGTTGACATAGAACAGATGTCTGATGCATCCAGATGGATACAAGAAGGAATAAGTATGTTAAGTTTTCTCGTTAGTGTTGTACCGTGCTATTAAGTAGGACCGTCATGGGGTTTGCTACTGTTAAAAAGAGAGTCTGTTAGTTTTATATTTCTCTTTAAATTGTTAAATATTAATTGGTGTCAATATTGTATACTAAATATATTTTTAGTAATACTTATGAATTTCAGTAAGTTTATGTTTCAGCAAGAAAGAAATTTTAAAACTCACATTTTATAACTCAAACCTTGTGCGAACTTCTTTTTAGATTATGAGTTGGGAGTCAGACATATGATGCCCTGAGGAGAGTGTTACATTGCCCAGACAATTTAATACTTATGATGGCAAAGACATTACCCTAGGTCTAGGAGTGTGACCATTGGACTTGGCAAAGACATTTCCTCACAGGGAAAAAACACATTTACTAAGACATTAAATGCAAGGCTACTTATACATTTTTCAAACACCAACACATTTGCTTGAATTTTAGGTCGACAGCAAACATGAAGCTGTCCCCAATGGAGTTGTGTGCTTCTGCCCTTGTCTTTGTGACAGAACTAGATTTGACATCCCCAGCTCCAGTGTTACTTGAGTCCTAATCAAATTCATAAAGCCATTTTCGTATATTACTGTAATATTGACAATTGACAATAAATTTGCAGCAAGGTTCTAGTGAAGTGCATGGAAATAAAGGTTACTAAGGAAGAACTTCAATATCTTTGCCCTAAAAGACAAATTGTCCCAAAGGTAAAGTCCACTCCCACTATTTGATTTGCATTTAATAACTATATTAATACCTTTTCTAGGCAACATGAAATTTAAATAGTCACCTTCATGGCAATGAAGATGAGATGGAACCAACGTGTTGCTAATACTATGACAATGCAGGCCTTTCCACCATCATTTGTTGTGTGTTGCCTTCCTCTATACATGTTTTGCTTTTCACTTTGTTTTGGGTTCATATATTTTATTTTTGTTCAACTTTATTTTCCTTAATTGGTTGGACAAAAGTGAGAATATTGACTGCTATGCAATAGGTGCATTGACATGAACATGTTCTGGAAGACGTGCGTACTGAAGAGCTATTCGCAGCATATGGTGAAGACTGAATGCCACAAATTGAAAACCTTGAATGCATTATTTCATTTTCATTGCTTATAGATCACAGCAGTTAATGTACATTCCTTAATTTGCACGAAAGTTTACTAAGAACTTTTTAATTTCATAACTGCAGATATATGTTCTAATGCTTGAACATGGTGTGCATTGGTATTTAATGGCAATCTCCTTCTTTGATAGAAAAGTGTATTGGATGGACACTTTTAAAGACCCGGGTCAATTGTCTTCGCAAATAGATACCATTCATTATGTGGTAGTAAATTTTGACTATGCAGTACAATTTTTATACTTCGTATGCCAACATAAACAAAAATTAATGACTTCAACCAGTATGTTTCGTGCCATACTGTAAAAATTACTAAAATGATGCCCAGGTAATTTAATACTTATGATGGCAAAGACATTTCCCTAGATCTAGGAGTGTGACCATTGGACGTGGTTGACGGAATACCAAATTGCGGGAACAGGTACAATCATTTCCAATATTATACCAAAAGTAACTATATGATATGCAAGTGATTATATTAATGATTCAATAATACTTGCATTATACCCATGTTCATAAAAAAAACATCATTGCATAATCACCTCACACTAATTTGGGGTTATGTGCAAGTCAATTGCAATTCTGACTTGCAAAGTCCAATTGGTTTAGCTTGTACTCTACGATATGGATGCTGGAGTGGTTAGAGATGGAGCATTGCTTTCAACCAAATATCCTTGGATTGGTAAACTACATACTCCCTTAATACTATTCTCTTGATTAAGTCATTACGTATATTCAAATGCCACAGATCTGTATATAATACATATACACTACAAATGAAAGAGAATGTTTTAAGGATGAGAAGTGTAGTTCGCTTGGTGCTATCTCTTTTCAATGAATTTCGGAAGACATGTAAGGCAAGTGTAGACTGGATTTGGAGGACTGTGGTTGCTCCACCCGCATAATTACTGCATGCATAACATCACTATTTTTTGAAGGCCATGAAAACCCCCACTGCACCTTAAACTTGATGTTGATTTTGTGCACTACCAAGACTACCATTTATTGGGGTGGTTGATATCATTTGCTAATAGTTGTATTTATTTATCTATTAGTAGTTTCTATTAGTTAACATGATTTCTTTGGTTTGAATTAGTAAGTAAAGTTTTGTGATTAGTAAACAAACTAGGGAAATCAAAATTTACTGCAAAAGAGTGGACCTATGTAATGTGTGTTTTCGTATTGGTCTCAAATGAGCCCAAAAGATCCCATCATCACTATATTGAAATGGACCTATATATATGTTCCTGTTTTTTTGGGTTCGGAGACCTATATATTTGTTTCTTAACTGGTGTAATTGCTCATTGGGCATATTTTGTTTTGGACATTAAGTTTAGTATTGAAATTTTTAATGTCTTATAGTGTGCTACTTATAAATCTAAGTACTATTGGATGGTAGGGCACACTTATATGGCACTGCTAATTATTGGATATTGGCACTATGCCTTTTTATTATGTTCATTGGCCATTGGGCTAATGAATGTAGCGTCTCACATTTGGCCAGCAAACAATGCTTCCAAGTAGGAAGTAGACCTTTCAAAGCATTAAGTATCTCTATAATTCAACAAGTTGGCGCAGAGCAAAGGAAAAAAAATTAAATAAAATAGAACAAGTTGTCTATTTGCATTAGTCATATATTGAATTTATTTATATAACACTAAACACTATTGGTTTTACTTATTGAATATTTTCCACTCGCAGTTACAACAACTGGAGCTACTTAAGGCAGTGGTGCGAATAGGCATTAATTTGCAATGCAGGCTCTAAAACACATTGTTGGCCCAACTCAGGACATAACACTTACTATGCCTTCTTACTTGGGATAGAAATCGTAAATGACCCATGACTCCTTCAATTGAGGTAGGGGTGGGCGGTGGAGGGGAAATATACGACAATAAAGGTAACCAATGAGGAGTTAGAAGAGTATCTCAGTGTTGTTACCGATAAATTGCATGTTTTGAGCAACAAATTAAGCTTATCTCTTACCCATTAATTTTCGCTATGATTATGTCTATATCTATATTTTGAAAAGTTTGCTTGCAATGGGAAGTCCAACTGCTAATAATTGGCTTTCTTAGTGACCTCAGTCAAGATACAATTTTGTTGATTTGAGAAGTATTGCTCAAACAAAACAAGAAACACAACATAGTTTGAGCAGAATTCTTAAGACAAAGCTAATAATTTAGAAGCTAGTTAGGTATACCTATATCATATTCATATATCCTCTGTATTTTTTCCATTCCCGTGACAACTTTGTATCAATTTGTTTAGTGGAAATTTGGAAAAAGATGGAAAATATCTCCAGATTTCTTGGGAAAGGAGAGAGACCTTCCAACACCATGAGAAATAAATTTGAATGAAAAAATATTGTTTCTAAAAAATAAATTTATAAATTTATAAAATAACACTTATAAAATGAAAATAAAGAATGACAACAAGGGGCTCAAAATGTTAAAACCCATGGTGCACGAGTTTTTGTTTTAATAACCTGAATGCTAGTAGTAACAGGTAAAAAAGTAAGACAATTGATGCACTTAAAATATTTAGGTGCAATTTTATATGTTCCCTAATAGCTGAAGTAACCCGTGCTCAATACCAAAACCAATTTAATTGAAAACTGGCTTCAACACCACCATTCATCTAAATAGTTAGATATCAACAACCATTTCGTAATCAACTAAACTTTTATATTAAAATACATCATGCATGTTAAATTCACAGTACACGATAATAGCAAAGTTTATAATCCTTAAATCATACATTCCTCTGATATTTCAAAACCAAAATATTTCTCCCAATCGCTAATACAAAACAACCTCATAGATGTGTGGTCTTGCACTACTGAAGCCAACAAACAAACCATACTAGGTCAATTTCATGTCCAAAATTAATATCCTATACCTGTTAAACCAATCACCACCAAACAAATTCTTTAACATAATTGGGTTGTAAAAAGACCAATGACTCGTATATATTCAAACATAGTTTATGACACATCAATTAACAAAATTTGTAATTCATATCCTAAATATTAAGCATTTATTAAGTTATTATGACATGAACATACATCATGGCTTTGGCCAAGTCAAACCGCCACCAAAATGAAATTCCAAAGTCAGACCTGCACATCTCCATGCGAAATTAGTGCAAAATGATGGTCCCCGTGCCAAATTAGTGCAAAATGATGGTCCTATATTAACCAAATGTACAGAACAATGGCCACTAAGGTGTAAACAATCAAGTATTACTTACCATTTCAACAGTATTAGAATAACAACTTAGCTGTTCTTGGTCATCCTCATGGTGCTCATCATCTCCCTTGTCGTCTGCCTTGCAAACAATGTCCCCATCCTCCTCTTCTTCGCCCTGCTCCTCCATATCCTCATCATAATCCTCTCCCTCCTCCTCAAGATCCATATCCTTATCCTTATCCTCATCCTCAGCCTGCTCCTCCTCCCTACTTTCATCATGATCGAAACCCCCAAAATCATAGCTCGAAATACTACCATGTTATGTAGAAAATGAGCACTTGCTCCGATTGTGACCTTCACTCCTACATCTATTGCACTATTGGGGTCTCTTACTTTTTCGTTGCATGGATTAAGAGGACATGTGTGGTCGTTTAGCTCCATATCCTTTACTTTTAACTGGTGCAGGGTCCCTGACATTAGCTACAGAAGACTGAGTATCACCATCAAAATTACATTCTTCTGTTGCATTCCTTATTTCAAGATTAGTTGTCTCAACTGCCACCTTTTCCCTTAATTCATTATAATCTCTAATCTTGCGACAGGTGAGGTTGCACATTCTTCTACAACTATGCAGCAAACCTCCATAATGGGTCATGTAAGTTGTGTCACCCACCAAATACCCTACCGGGTATTCACTTTCAATACCTTGCTTAGCATGCTTTGTCCATCTATCTATAATAACAGTTTTCGATAACTCATTTATGTCTAGATATACCATAACAACAATTATATGGACACAAGACATCCCAAAGGATTATATATGCTTACAAGAACATCTAAATTCCTCTTCATTTAGGTAGTGTGATACATGCCATTTGCTGGTAGCCTGACAATACTTGCTAACAATAAATATCTCACTTATGGCTATTTGTTTAAACTCAACAACCTTCACACTTGTTGCCATAAACAAAAAAGAACGAAATAGATAAAAGGTCTCTTTAGTATATACCTTAGCAGCAGACCTCTCCAAACCAACTAATTGTGTTTGCATGACAGGTTCTTCGTTGAAAGACTTGAAATCAACCTGAATTTCATTGTTGCGTATATAATCCAAGCAACGTTGAAAATATGGTAAGAACTCACTCAACCTATCACGAGATCCAACATACTTCCCTAATTGTGAATGCAATGCTTCACTCCTCGAAGTTGTTCTCAAACCAGCAAAGAACTTCCCCCTCATATGTGTAGTTGCCCACATTAACTTCTTCTCTGTTAGATCTTCAACCAAACGGTTTCCCATCACAACGAATTCTTCCACAATTAAATACCACTTGCGTTCAAATTCATGGACTTCATAATCACCTAACATACATTTCTTGAAACCTTGAGTAAACTTTAGATTACCAACATTGGCAGTTACATTGCGTAGAAGGTGCCACACACATAATCTATGATATGCATCTAGAAAAACTCTCGTAATTGCATTCCTCATCGTCATGTCCCCATTAGTGATAACTGATCTAGGACATTTCCCCTTCATTGCTTCTAGAAATTGCTTTAGAATTCAAATATATGTTTCTTCTATTTCATCAGACATAATTGCACAGCCAAACACAATTGTTTGAAGGTGGTGGTTCACTCCTAACAAAACAACCACTGGACATTTGTACTTATTCTTGTAATAAGTTGCATCAAATGCTAGAACATCTCTAAATATTTTATAATCAAGCTGTGAAGTGTCATTGTACCAAAATAAATGCCCAAAGCATCAAGTGTATGCCTTCAATACATTAGAGGATTTGTCTCTGCCAAACTACGAAGATAACTAAGTGTTACATTTGCATCCCCAACTTGCATTCTCCTTTGCTTGTCAATTTAATTATACATCTCTTTGCTTCAAGATCCCACCATATGAAATCCACCACATTGCCTAGCAAAAGAACCATAAATTTTGGGTATACATATGCTAACATTTCTCATACTGTTCATCTGACCAATATCATCTTATGTCATCCTCCTATGTGACTGTAACAAACCAATAAACTTTGGACTTATCAGTTCATGATTATGCTCATCATCGAATAGAGTAACATACCATCGACCACTTACTCCATTCACATGAACACGCATCTCAACTTTACATCCACATCTTGTCACTGGTCTTGGCTCCCTCTGCCAGTTTTCTTTGTTGCTATATTTTTTTATGTCTCATACCATGCTTTAAGCAAACAAAACTCTACCAAAGTATATCCTTCTTTTTATTTTGTCCAGTCTTATGCTTCCTCACACTAAATCTTTTCAATCTGCTATACTCATTGTACAATTCATAAGCTACTTCTAAATTCTGGAAATGAAATTCCTTAATCACATCTAGGTTTAACCCATTGAAGTCAACTTTCCCAAAATTTTGAACCCCATCAAGGGCCATTACATCTTCCCCAACATTGACATCACTGTTTAGCAACTCTGTCCCTTCATGTCCCTATATAAACATGCAACTTATTAGATACAAAATTTCTACCATATACTACATAGATAATTTTTGTTGCAGATAGAAAACAAAAAATCCACTAACTTAACAAAATAAACTACTTATTATATAAGATCTGAAAATTCATATACCTCATGGTTTGCTGAAGGGATGTGCAATAGAGATGTGGTTTGCTGAAGGGAACAATCACTGTTCCTTGACCATGTTGCCTTTGGATACTTCAATTCTAAGGTCCAATATGACTCTTTAATTGTCTATTCAAGAATGGAAAGACAGAAACCCAGGAGTTTATATTCCGATTTTACATAGTTTTGTTCTCTCGCATTTTTTAATAGAGAAATCATAGAATTAGTAAGCAAGAAATGAAATCATCTATTCAGCAGCTTGCTTCTCGTGCGAATTCTCGAGCTACAGCTAAAGCTGCAAAGAACATAACACCACCAACTACATATTATCAGTTTGAGGTCTCTTGGAGAGGGTTTTTAGGTGATCATGTTTTGCAGCCTTTTCTATTAAAGGTATTCATAGCCCCTTGTATGTTGAATTTCTGGTGTTTAGAGCTCTGCTTCTTGTTGCAGTAAACTATTTTGCTTTATGCATGTTAGGGCATATCTGCTCATGAATTACCAAAAATATTCAAAAATACCTTGTCTTCTACCTTGCTGATTGACATCATCAAGTGTGTTGCATCCTTTTTTATGTAAGTAGTTATCTCGAGCAAAATATTGTCTATTGTTTGGACTTTTGTTTGAGCTTCGAACATGATAGCATTTTTGATCTTTCAGTAGTGAATACATGGATTTGGCTGTAAGTTATATGAAGCATTTGACCAAGGTACCGAGATTTGACATGATTGTAATGTGCTTTCCATCAACAGATAATGATGGTATGTTTTTATTTTTTTAATAGTAAAACTCCAAGTGTTTCTATTGCCACACTTATAGAATTCTTTTCAAAGTTCAAAGGTTTCTGGAAATAGACACATATATGCAGAAGAAAGGATAAGAAAGAGGACAAAGGAGCAAAAATAAGGGTCTCCAATATGATAGAATCTTAATTCATTTAGTTTAAGCATGAAAATTAATTTGTATAAGAATGTTATGCATTTTCTACATTTCTTTTTTATTTTTATAATTTAAATGTTTAATCACTTCTTTCTAAAAGCTTTTAGTACAGAAATTCCTGAATTAAGAAGGGCTGAAGCAATATGACCTTGACTTTGTATAGTCAAAAGTAAAGTGAGTATTGTAGGATGCTTTGCTCATTCAACACGTTATTTACCCAACTGACCAAACCCAAATTGGGATGAAGATACAAAATGTGTAATATCTTTCTAGCAAAAAAAAGGGATAGAAAGAGAGAGAGAGAGAGAGACTTTCAAAATTCATCAACATTATACTCACAAATACTACTACAACAATGCATAAACCCAACCTACTTTTCCAAATAATCTTTTGCCTTACCATTTTCAGTTCCCTAATTCTGCAAACCTTAAATCTATTTTACACACACATAATGGAAAATTGACATAACAAACTCACCTGCAAGCACAAATACGCACAACAAACACCTTTTCACACTCATCTCGGCAACGCAATGATGCTCTCGATCACCATTGTTATCCGTCAATGCAATTGCGCTATCAAACTATTCAAGAGCTCCTTTCTAAGCCAACATGTCTATCGTTATTTTTCCACATCCATGTAGGCCATCTCTTTGCTATTGTCTATTTCATTCGATTAGTGAAACTTTCATCTCCGACACTTACCCGTAGTTTCACTTCGTTCAAGCTTTGAATAGCAAATGACAGACTTAACTTATATGTGATACTTTTTTACTTTAATTAATTTATTAACTATAGACACAGTTTTTCTTTACAATAAATTTTGTTACTAAATAAAATAATGACTAGCTATAAAAAAAAATTACTTTTAATAATAAGTAAAATTAAAAGTGTACTATACACCAAACGTCACCGTGTGTATAGTAGCAACGGCTTGAAAGTCTAGCCTTTTAGGCTAGAAACTTCATATCAAAACAAAAAAAATGGAGTGTGATTCTGTTCTGCTTCAAAACTCACCCGGATTCACTTTTCGGGCTTTCCCATAGACCATAGTATGTGGTTCCGATGAAAAATGCTAAATCCCACGAATATCATTTCGTAGGACGACGTACGAATGCTTAAAATAACGTTGACTGTATATGCGTTTTGTTAATTGCTTTTTTTTACATGTTTTTAATTATAATTTGTTACAAGTTTATTATGGTTGAATGACATTCGTGAATCTTACACGAAAACAAATTTGTGGGATATAGCACCACTCGCTTCCAATAAACGCCGTCTGTGTTGCGTCGTCGAATGTCCAAAACCACAATGGTTTCCCCCAAACCCCACAATCACCGTTCGTTTTCATCGCTCTGTTCTTCCAACGACGCCCTCATCGGGGACAAAGCAATCTTATACCTCAAACGTCATCCTCAAAACCTCCCATCACTATCTCCCCACTTCACTCCCGAAGCAGCCTCGTACGTCCTCCTCAAGTCCCAATTCGACCAACCCACCACCCTCAAGTTCCTCAACTGGGCCCGAACCCACCATTTCCTCACCCTCCAATGCAAGTGCCTCGCCCTCCACATCCTCACCCGCTTCAAGCTCTTCAAGTCCGCCCAAACCCTCGCCGAGGACGTCGCCCTCAACAACGCCTTCCACGACCACACCGGAGCCATTGTCTTTCGACACCTCAAGGACTCCTACCATTCCTGCAATTCGAGCTCCGCGGTCTTCGATTTAGTGGTAAAGTCTTACTCTCGCCTCAATTTTATTGATAAGGCTATGAACATTGTTAATTTAGCGAAAGATCACGGGTTTATGCCTAGTGTGTTGTCGTATAACGTTGTTCTGGATTCAATTTTGAGGTTTAAAAGGTCTATTAAGGATGCCGAGTGTGTTTTTGAGGAGATGATTCAAAACGGGGTGACGCCTAATGTGTATACTTATAATGTTATGATGCGTGGCTTTGTTATGGAAGGGAACTTGGAAATGGGGTTTTGTGTTATGCGTGAAATGGAGAGGAACGGGTGTTTGCCGAATGTGGTTACGTATAATACTTTGATCGATGCATATTGCAAGGTGAAGAGGGTAGGGGAAGCATTTGAGTTGTTGAGGGCGATGGTGGCGAAGGGCGTGGAGGCAAATTTGATTTCGTATAATGCAGTTATAAACGGATTGTGTCGTGAAGGGAGGATGAGTGAGACGTGGGAGGTGCTCGAGGAGATGAATAGGAAAGGTTTGGCTCCTGATGAGGTGACTTATAATACGCTTGTCAATGGGTATTGTAAAGAAGGGAATTTCCACCAGGCGCTTGTTCTTCATGCGGAGATGGCAAGGAAGGGGTTATCTCCGAATGTTGTTACTTATACCACGTTAATCAATAGTATGTGTAAGGCTAAGAATCTAAGTCGAGCAATGGAGTTTTTGGATCAGATGCGTGTTAGAGAACTCCGCCCAAATGAGAGAACTTATATAACTATAATTGATGGGTTCTGCCAGCAAGGGTTACTGAATGAAGCTTATAAGGTTTTGAGTAAAATGATTGTTAGTGGATTCTTGCCATCAATTATAACTTACAATGCACTTGTCCATGGATACTGCTTTTTGGGGAGGATAGAAGAAGCCATAGGAATTTTAAGGGATATGGTTGAGAGGGGGTTGTCCCCTGATATTGTCAGTTATAGTACTATTATATCTGGATTTTGCCGAAGTCAAGAGTTGGAAAAAGCATTCCAAATGAAGCTGGAGATGGTTGAAAAGGGTATCTTGCCTGATGCTGTTACATATTCATCACTTATACAAGGTCTCTGTCAGCAGCGAAAACTGGTGGAAGCTTTTGATCTCTTCCAAGAGATGTTGCACAGGGGTCTCCCACCTGATAAGTTTACTTATACTAGTTTGATAAATGCTTATTGTGTAGAAGGTGAATTAAGTAAGGCTCTTCATTTGCATGACGAAATGATACAGAAGGGATTTCTGCCTGATGATGTTACCTACAATGTACTTATTAATGGACTTAATAAAAAAGCTAGGACAAGAGAAGCAAAGAAGCTTCTTCTGAAGTTGTTTTATGATGAGTCTATACCAAATGATGTGACATACAATACTCTGATAGAAAAATGCAGTAATAATGAATTTAAGAGTGCGGTAGCTCTTGTCAAAGGATTCTGCATGAAGGGTTTAATGAATGAAGCAGATCGAGTTTTTAAGACAATGCTTCAGAGGAATTATAAGCCTGATGGAGCAGTTTATAATTTAATAATTCATGGACATTGTAGATGGGGAAATGTTCATAAGGCATATAATCTGTACAAGGAGATGATGCAATGTGGTTTTGTTTCTCATACTGTGACTGTAATTGCTCTCATTAAAGCTCTCTCTGGAGAGGGGATGAATCATGAGTTGAGTCAGGTAATGCAAAACATATTGAGGAGCTGTAGGCTTAATGATGCTGAGCTAGCTAAAGTACTTATTGAAATTAACTTTACAGAAGGTAACATGGATGCTGTTTTAAACATGCTTACTGAAATGGCCAAGGATGGCCTGCTACCTGATGGTGGAAAGTGTTCAAATGCTCCAGCAAGTACCTAATATCTTTTGTTTTATGTGTTGAACCATGTTACTTTGAAATTTGAACTGACCCTTCTTGCTAACATCTAGCACGATTGGGCTTGGAGACTTACAATGTGAAAATGAGATTCTTCCTTGTTCGGAAAGTAATTTATCATTTCTTTTTCTGGAGCTCCACAATTATCAAAGACCAGCTTCTTGACCAGGTAAATCATCTCACATATCTATCTCCTTTGTGAATTCCTAACACCAAATTTACTGGTGAGGTATTTCTTGTCATTGAGGTTTTTTTTAAAAAAAAATTATAATTTACTTTCCATTCTTGCCTTAATTTCATCACACTAACCATAAGGATGCAATGGAAGAGTCATTTCCTTCCTAATTACACCAAATATGTCAAAAGGAATGATGAATTGATGATGCCATTTCATTCCCATTCCTTCCAATGTCATTCCAACAAACCAAATGCGACCTTATTTTTTTTGGATTGTTTTAAATTATCGAGTATGAAGTATCTTGCTTTCAATCATAAAAAGACATTGTTTTCTTTGTGCTTTTCATAGTGTGTGTTTTAAATCACTTCCTCTTATAGGTGCTAATTTACTTTCAATTTTTGGGAATTAAGTTTTCTGAATTTTGATAAATTTTGAGTGAGTGCTGCTTAAGTCAAGAACGTATTCTCTGGACATGATCCACCACCATTTATTATAGCACTTGAATTATAAAATTTGAATCTTACTATCCTTGCAAAGCTACAGAAATCAGATGCTTCCAATTGTTTGTCTTTTGATTTTTATTGTGGTTCATAACCTACAGGAGGTAGGGTAAGACGTCGGCAGAGAGCAATGGGAATTATGTTTATACTGTATACTTGCTTTGCTAGGTTCAAGGACATACTTAAGGGTCAGCAAATTGTGGTAAAGGTCATCCCGAAAAGCTAAGGTCAATGCTGCCCTTCTTTTTTTCATTTCCATTATTCCTTTTATATCTTACATGCATGCATTAATGCGCGCACACACACATGTGCACACACACACATGTGCACACACACATGCCTTGGAGTTAGTATCCCCAATTCATATTCTGTTGGCCATAAGTTCAACTGAATTTTTTATTGTAACAGTTTGCCTAATGACTAAGAAACATCAGATGCTTTGGCTTTATATTTTATTTTTTATCTTGTTCTGTTTCTGCTGAACAAATTTTGCTGGTGATAAGGTATGAGTGAAGGATATTAGGGACTCCTATTTTAGAGAGTGAGATGGATTCAACTCAATTGTTTTATTAATATGACAAATGTTCTTGATTTTCTTCCCAGGTTTTTAATTTTAAAACATGGATGTCAAACTCTTGCTTTATTGCCTAGTTTGATTTCTTATTGAGGCAAAAAAAAAAAATGCAGAATAGTGTTTTGTTGTACTCTTCATTGCTCCTTTATTTCTTGGACATATTAAAATTTCTTCACAGCAGATGGAAATTCATGTATCAACTACCAACTATGTCCAGTAATGTTAATGATGATAATAGAGTATACCAGAAGAAATCGTAAGTTCCAGAAGAAGAAGCTATCAACAACTCTGTTAATTCTTTTCTGAGTTAGTTTTCTGATTGTACAGTTAGCAACTATGAGCTACTATAAATGCTCATTGTACACGTGATTGAAAGATGAGATTAGTCATAATGAAATACAAAAGTTCCAGAATCATTCTCTTATTCTCTGCTCTCTGCAATCTTTCCTTTCTTGTTCATTTTCTTTTCACTGTCTTGGATACTCTTTCATGGTATCAGAGCATTGATCCATGGAAACCACTTCTACTGCTGCATCTTCTTTTAATCCAAATCTTGTTACCTTTTCTCATTCAATTTCCATAAAGCTAGATGAGAAAAATTTTCTCCTATGGAAACAACAAATTCTTGCTTCGATCAAAGGCCATAAACTCATAAAGTTTATACTTGGACCTGACGAAGTTCCTCCTGAGTTCCTCACTACTGAAGATGAAGCTCTTGGAATTGTGAACTCTGAGTTTCTGCTTTGGGATCAACAAGATCAACTCCTGCTGTCCTGGTTACTATCTTCACTATCTGATGCCATGCTAACTCGCATGGTTGGATGTTTGAAGTCTTGGCAACTCTGGGAGCAGATTCATATGTTGTTCAACTCTCATACTAGAGCTAAGGTTCGTCAGTACAGATCTGAATTGAGAAATACAAAGAAAGGTTCAAAATCCATTAGTGAGTATCTTCTGAAAATTAAAACACTAGTTGATTCACTGATTTCTGTCGGCAATCCTATTAGTGTTCAAGAACATATTGAAGTAATTTTAGATGGCTTACCAGAAGAATTTGACTCCTTTGTCACCTCAGTCACCAGTAGATTAGATCCATATACATTAGGAGAAATTGAATCACTGTTGTTATTGCATGAAGCTCGATTAGAAAAGCACCACAAGGACTTGATACCTGATGCACTTTCTGCAAATGTTGCTCACACTACTACAACATCAAAACCACAGAATTCTGATGTTTCTGGTGCATTACATCAATCACATTTTGTTGCAAGTTCACATCAGCAACCACATGGTTATGGTGCACAATGACACAAAATCAATTTCAGTACAGTACACCTACTTCTCAATATCACTCTCATTATCAAGTTGATGCTCCTCCTGGTTTTTCAAGTCACAGACCACCATACTATGGTTCTCAAGGAGGTAGATCTGGTTTTTTTGGGAGATCAAGAGGCAGAGGTGGCAGATTTCACAATAATCGTGGTTCTATTGTTTGTCAATTGTGTCGAAAATCTGGTCATGCAGCAAATTTTTGCTACTACAGATATGATCCTGCCTATCAAGTTCCATCCTTATTTCTTGCACAATTTCAACAACATGATTTCACCTCTCCACAATTTCAACAACCAGTATCTACTCAATATCTACCTTCTTATCCTTCTTTTTCTTATTCACCACAAATTCCATATGCCTTTTCCAGTCATCAATTTTGTCCCTCTTCAAGTTCCTACCCTGCATCCACACTTTCCTCATTTCAGCCAACTTCTGCTCCATTTCAAGGTCCTGCTCAGGCTATGATTGCTACACCTGATCTGTTAAACAGTCCTGCATGGTTTCCTGATTCAGGTGCTACAAATCATGTCACACATGATCATCAAAATTTGATGGAGAGGTCTTCTTTCCCTGGTACCAAGCAGATTTTAATGGGGAATGGTCAAGGTGTGCCAATTCAACATGTTGGTTCTTCCTCTTTATACTCTCCGTTTAACTCTACTGTCTCACTACATTTATTTGATCTATTACATGCTCCTTCCATCACAAAAAATCCAATTAGTGTAAGTAAATTTGCTAAAGATAATAATGTTTATTTTGAATTTCATGCCACTTTTTGTGTTGTGAAATCTCAGGACACTCATGAAGTCCTTCTACATGGCAGCCTTGGTCCTGATGGCTTATATAGATTTGATCAGTTCTCCCTTAAGCACTTACCTACCATCATTAAGTCTTCTTCAGTTGCTGCTAATCAAACACATTTGCACCCTGGTGCTAGTTTGACAGTTAATAATGCAGAAACTGTACTTCATAAGTCTGTAAACAGTGATTTACCATTTTCTGCTTCTGTACTTCATAAGTCTGTAAATAGTGGTTTACCAATTTCTATTTTAGAGTCTGTATCCGATACTGATTACTCTTTGTTCAGTCTCTGGCATAATCGCTTGGGGCATCCTCATGCCTTGGTTGTAAAGCATGTACTCAAATTGTGTAATGTACCTGCACTATCTAAATCTTTGTATGATTTTTGTTCTGCTTGCTGTTATGGTAAGTCTCATAGATTGCCATCTACTTCCTCTCAGAGTGTTTACACTAAGCCTTTAGAACTTGTGTTTACTGATCTTTGGGGACCAGCTCCCATTATTTCTTCTACTGGTTTCAAATACTACATTGCCTTTGTTGATGCTTTTTTTAGACATACTTGGTTTTATTTCTTGAAGCAAAAATCTGATGCCTTTTCTGTTTTTCTCCAATTTAAACAAGCTGTTGAGCTTCAGTTCAGCTGTAAGATAAAATCTATTCAAACTGATTGGGGTGGTGAATTTCGTTCCTTTTGCACATACCTACAAAATCAAGGTATTAATCATAGAATCATATGTCCTCACACACACCACCAAAATGGAGTGGTTGAGAGAAAGCATCGACATATCATAGAAATGGGGCTCACTTTACTTGCTCAATCTCATTTGCCTTTACAATTTTGGGATCATGCCTTTTCTACAGCAGTCTTTCTCATTAATAGAATTCCTTCTCCCTCTCATAACAATGCTATTCCATACACCATGCTGCATAACTCAATTCCATATTTTTCCTTCTTCAAAGTGTTTGGATGTGCTTGCTTTCCTCTTTTAAGACCATATAATAAGCGCAAACTTCAATTTCGTTCTGAGGAGTGTACATTCTTAGGATATTCTACTAATCACAAAGGTTACAAATGTCTTGCTCCAAGTGGTAGAATATACCTATCCAAAGATGTCATTTTCAATGAACATAAGTTTCCTTATTTCAATTGTTCTTCTACTGTTTCTTCCTTTCCTTTTCATTCTTCTCATCATATTTCAGCCACTCCACCTACTATTCCATTTCCTGCTCAACCTGCACACTCACCTCTGCCTTCTCATGTTGTTTCTTCATTCCCTGCTTCCACTTCTTCACATTCTTCTGATCCTTATATTGCATCACCACTGCACACTCACAATCCTTCTGTTACTGACCTACACCCTCCTCAATCTTCTATTATTAAGCAGCCTCATCATCCTATGGTTACACGTTCTAAAGTTGGTATTTTCAAGCCAAAGGTTTTTCTTACTCAGTCCTTACCAAAGTCCATTCCTCAGGCTCTTACTGATCCAAACTGGAAGCTTGCTATGGATTCTGAGTTTCAGGCTTTACTTAGCAATAAAACTTGGTCTCTTGTTCCCTTACCCCTAAATAGGTCAGCTATTGGATACAAGTGGGTTTTTCGTATTAAAGAAAAACCTGATGGTACCATTGACAAGTTTAAAGCAAGATTGGTTGCCAAGGGTTTCCATCAACAACCTGGTTTTGATTTTACTGAAACTTTCTCCCCTGTGGTCAAGCCTACAACAATTGGCATTATTCTTACTTTCGCCTTGACTGCTGGTTGGTGTATTCAACAAATTGATGTTAACAATGCCTTTTTAAATGGCTTGCTTCATGAAGAGGTTTATATGACTCAACCTCCAGGTTATGAGAGTCCTGACAAGTCATTAGTTTGCAAGCTTCATAAAGCTTTGTATGGACTTAAGCAAGCTCCTCGAGCTTGGTTTGAAAAACTTGGCCAAACTCTTCTTGCTCTTGGTTATTCTTCAAGCAAATGTGATCCTTCACTTTTTATCAAGATTACTTCAGCTGTTTGTATTTATGTGTTGGTTTATGTTGATGATATTATCATCACTGGAACTGATAGTATGGCCATTCAGCAACTTATCTCCAATCTCAATACTGCATTTGCTCTGAAAAACTTGGGAAATCTGCATTATTTTCTTGGAATTCAGGTCACCACTTTATCCAATGGCAATTTGCACTTGTCTCAGTCTAAATATATTCAAGATGTTCTCGGTAAAGCTCATATGCTTGAGGCTAAAGGCATTGGCTCTCCTATGGTTTCTGGACTCAAACTAACTAAAGAAGGATCTAATTTTGTTGCTGATCCAGTCCTTTATCGTTCTATTGTGGGGGCTCTTCAATATGTTACCATTACACGGCCTGAAATTTCATTCAGTGTGAATAAAGTTTGTCAGTTCATGCACAATCCTCTTGAAGAGCATCGGATTGCTGTCAAACGTATCCTTAGATATCTTAAAAGCACACTTTCTTACGGTTTGCTACTTAAACCAGCCTCTAAACTTGCCTTGTATGGCTTTAGTGATGCTGATTGGGCTTGTGACCCTGATGATCGTCGATCCACCTCTGGTTATTGCATCTATCTTGGTCTGAATTTGATTTCTTGGTGGTCCCGCAAACAGCTTGTTGTGGCGCGGTCCAGCACAGAAGCTGAATATCACAATGTTGCTCAAATTGCAGCTGATATCTTGTGGATCCAATCTCTGTTACAAGAGTTGCATGTTTCTCTATCCACTGCTCCTGTTATATTTTGTGACAATATGAGTACAGTCTCTTTATCTCATAATCATGTGCTTCATTCTCACACAAAGCATATGGAGCTAGATATCTTTTTTGTCCGTGAAAAGGTTCAGCAACAACAACTCTTTGTAAAACACATTCCAGCTACTGATCAAACTGCTGATGTGCTAACCAAACCTCTATCAAAGCCTCGATTCTGCTTTCTTCGTGACAAACTCAGTGTGGTTAGTTGTTCCTGAACCTCACTGTGTTTGAGGGGGGGCATAATAGAGTATACCAGAAGAAATCGTAAGTTCCAGAAGAAAAAGCTATCAACAACTCTGTTAATTCTGTTAGAGTTAGTTTTGATTCTGTTAGAGTCAGTTTCTGAGTTAGTTTTCTGATTGTACAGTTAGCAACTATGAGCTACTATAAATGCTCATTGTACATGTGATTGAAAGATGAGATTAGTCATAATGAAATACAAAAGTTCCAGAATCATTCTCTTATTCTCTGCTCTCTGCAATCTTTCCTTTCTTGTTCATTTTCTTTTCACTGTCTTGGATACTCTTTCAAATGAAAACAAAGCTGAATGGGAAAGTTAGACTAGCCGACAATGATAATCTGCAAACCTCCAATAGCATTTAAAAGTTCAAAACTGTTAAGGTCCCACATCGATTAAGTATATAGGCAAAGTACCACTTATAATAACTTGAGCAACCCTCCCCCCATTAGTTAGCTTTTGGGTTGAAGTTAGGCTCAGTTATTCTAATATGGTATCAGAGCCTATCCTAGTTGAGCCACCCGCAGATGTCCATTCCTGCAAACTTCACGTTCTAGATGTCTAATCCTAGGCATGAAGGGGTGTGTTAAGGTCCCACATTGATTGAGTATATGGGCAAAGTTTCACTTATAATAACTTAGACAGCCCTGGCTCCCCCTCATGAGCTAGCTTTTGGAGTGGAATTAGGCCCAGTTATTTTAATAAAAACTGTCAAGCATAATATTGTTTTTACCTATAAAATTATTGTTAAGTTGGACTTATCCATTCCACTTTTGGCACATACTGTGCCATTTTATTTTACTTGCACCTAATTACTTTTTTAAACACTATATTTAAATCAAAGATGGGATGATAATGAGATTGAAATTATGCTTTCATTTTCACCCTTTTTGTTGCCAGATAACACAGCAATTGCAATTGCAATTGAAGATGAAATATGGTTGGTTAAAATATTGCAAGCTTTGACTGGACACAACAATCTGGTACAATTCTATGGTGCATTTGAAGACCAAGATAATGTCTACATTGTGATGGAGTAAGTTTGGTATATTTGCTGCCCTTTCAGATTATATCATACATAGTAGTAGTGCCATAGCCATTCTAGTGAAGTTTCATTTTATTGAATATTTTGATAGGACTACTAATAATCTCTCTTGAAATATACTATTTAATAGAATCCTATCTATTATTTATTTCTGATGTAATAAGCTTTAAAACTTTTGTGGATTCTAATTTGAATTTATTCTATGTGCATTGCTTATGAGAGTGTATTACTAACCTTTTAGATATTAATCAGATCCTATTAATCGGAGCCTTTTTCGATTTATTAGGCTCTGATATTAAAATTTTAGGGAAATGATAGAAAAGAGAGGAGAGATAATATTATTAATGTGATGATATGAGATGTGTTATAAAACATAAATACATATATTTATACTAATATTCGAGGTCAAGTACTAGTGTAGTACAACTATTTAGTCCAGTTAGACTCGTAAAAATAATAAGAATATGCCAGTGAGGGTTGGTTCAATTGGTTTTGGGTTCAATTTTTGTAGGTGGTCCTTCACTAGTAGATTATTTATAAATGTCACTATAACTCCGTGTTGAGGCTTGTGGCATGCACTTACCTTAGAATGAGACAACCTCTTTCTCCCCAAATTTTTAAACACAAAAAATGAAAAAAGAATGCTAATATTCTAACAAGTTTCATATGAAAATGTGTATAATAATTATTCTTTGGGGAAAATACGTTCACCTACCCTGAGATTTGCATTAATTACACACGGCTCCCTTCTTGTTTTGAAAATTACACCAACCTCCCTTAATTTATGTATTTTTGTTATAGTTAGCCCCTTTTAGTGTTTAGATAACGGTTCCGTTTAAAAATATAACAAATAATGAGCACGTTATCACGTGAGTTATAATGGTTTTAATGTAATTTTTGCAATTCTATTCCTATTGGAAATCACAGCGTTGCCCCGCACCCCTATTACCTCAAATATATTCTCTTCGCTCCTGGGTTTCTTCTCTATCTCCATAGTAGTCTCCAAAGGATATGGTTCTTTTTCTCTTCAACCCCTTACAGCACCATGTTTCCTCATTCAAAGGCTCTAAGCCATAGCTCGCTCCCCACACCAGACTCGCTCCTGATCAATATACAGAAACCCAGTAGTCCAATACTATCCAACTCTCAAGCACCAAAAGCCTTGCACCTTCCCAAGCTACGTACTAAATCGAGTCACAAGTCAAACATGAACCCACCAACCACACCACCACCCTCTGCCAATATAGCCATAAGCACCAAATCACCATCAACAGTTCAACACAGCCCACCTTCATGCCAATTTCAACCCCTCAAGAAAAGGACCACCCAAGCATGCCCCACTCCAGCATCGAATCCCATACAACAATTCATGGTGGTTATTTATTTTTTTATTTTTTATTTTAGGGGTAAAATTTTAGCGTTGTTTTCATGGTGGTTACCAGTCCCAAATATACATGGAGATAGAGTGAGAATAAAAATGACAATTCATCAATCCATTAAATGATAGTTAACACCGTCTCACATGAGGGAGGCCGGTGTCATGTTTAAATCAAGAAGGGAGGTTCGTGTAATAAACGCAAACCTCAAGGGAGGTAAGTGTAATTTTCCTTTATTCTTTTGAAGGAGCTCGAATTGTGAAAAAATCTACATGGTCACTAGGTTAAGAGATGAATTGTGCAGTTTGGTTCAGCGTTGCTTTAAACGGTGGCAATAATTTACTATCACGTTATAATTTTTACTTTTATTTTTGTTGTATATTCCTTTATTATGGGAAAAGAGTATAGAGACTCTTAAAACTTTGATTTTTCTATAAGTTACTACCATGAACTTTATAATCTTCTCAATTAATTTTTGAATTTTAAGTAACGTCTTAATAATTTTTTCTATTTAATTGAATTTGTTAATTCACTAAAGATAATATTGTTTGTAACATTTTATCTGTATTAACATTAATTTTAGATTATTTATTAATTTATTTATTAAAATTTAATTTTAAATGTATTTTATTCCTTGCAAAGTAAAAAAAAACAAATTATTTTTGTTTATTTTATAATAATGAAATGTATTTATAATCAAATTTTAATGAATAAACTAATAAATAGTCCGAATTAATGTTAATACGGATAAGATGTTACACAATATTATCGTTAATGAATTAATAGATTTAAATTAAATAGAATGATCTATTAGGACATTAATTAAAGTTTAGGAACTAATTGAAAAAAATTTAAAGTTTGTGATACTGATTTACAAAAGAGCCAAAGTGGAGGTTGCATACTCTTTTTCCTATTTGTTGTACATTCTCTGGATTAATTACTTTTCTGACAATGATTTGGTGGTAATTGCCTGATTGCAGAGGTTCTTTTATGCTCTTGGAGTATTACACTACTCCATTAAAATTGTAACACCCGATGTCGTTTAACCATTTAGAACGATTGATTGAAAATAAAGTATTTTTAAATCAGATTTGAATAGTGACAAAGTTGCATAAAGTATTACTCAGGGAATGTTTTAGAATTTTTTACCTGAATGTTGGCAGGATTAGAGCATGTTCGGTTGGGATTATTTTCCAACAAACAACTTTTTTTTGTTGGAGAAAAAGTTATTGAAATAGAATTCTCACATGTTTAGTAAAATTAACTTCAACTTTTGCACAATTTCAACTTTTACACAAAATTTAATGCATTATAAAAGTTTTTTTTTTACATAATGCTAAAATTTTAGCTTATGATTCTAGATTCTAGATTATTCATTACACTTTGAGATGTAAATATTATTTTGTCTTCAATCAAATAATTTTTTTAATCATTCTATACTTATTTTAGTAATTTAATGCATAAAAATAATTTTTTATACTATCCAAACAAAATAGATTAGTTTAAAATCACTTTTCAACTAATATATTTAAACTTAAAACTGATTATATTAAAATCGATTATAACAAAAAAATTTTATATAATAATCGATTATTGAAATAATTAAGTTTTATGATTATTCTAAGCACGCACTTAGTTGGTTAAGAAGGAACCCATAAATCAGTGGAAGCTGCTGGATGGTTTTGATTGTGAATAATGCACATTCTGATAAGCTCTCTTTTCATGTAATAACTTTGTTGATTGTCTCTTCCAACTCTTGTTCAATTATAAGATATTAAGAATGTTTCTATTATTTATTTATTTATTTATTTATTATTATTATAATTATTATTATTATTGGGTAATTGGATGGGAATGAATTGAGACCTGTAGGAGATTTCCGATTAAATTGCAATACAGAAACATATAGGAGATTTCTAAGGTGTGTAGGAAAATTCTTTGTTTAAACATGATCAATGGATCATTTTGTTACATCGATACAACATACACAGTGGATTACAATTTTTATTTGAACATAAAACCTTTAGGTTGTGTTTGGATAAGGTATTTTGAAATTTTAAGGTATTTAAAATTCAAAGAATTTCAATTGCATCAATTCAATTTCAGTCATTTGTAAAATATTTTGTTTGGATAAAGTAATTAAATTCTCTTGAATTTCAAATTCTTTGTTTGGATAAAGCAATTCAATTACCTTCATTTGAAAAATCTCTTTTTAAGATATTTTTATAAAATTGGGATTTCAATACAAAATTTTACAAAACAAAATAAATATCATATAATATTTTTTTATTCATGGTAAAAATAAAATAAATAAAATAAAATAAATTTAAAAAATTTAAAAAATCTGTATAAAATGAAAAGATTAATATACCATCTTTATAAATTATCATTAAGATAAACTTCCTTAACAAACATTTACAATACTTGCTTTATGGTGGGTCTATGCTAAGTTTTATAAATTAACAAATCACATAATCTAATTGCAATGTAAATAAAATGAGATGGTACGAACTTAAATATAACATCATCTAATATAAATTGAACTAAGTAAAAAAAATATAATAACAAATATTGAAAAAACACCTCAAAACTAAGCCTAGTAGAATCAATATAATTGTGATATAAATTGAACACAATGTAAGAAACAAAATAGAGACTGAATCTGTAATTTAATATCTCAACTAACGGTGTTTTTAAATCTGTAATTCCATATATATAACTAGTAACAAATATTTCAATCACACTAATAAATTTCCCACATGTTTCCAACTCCACATCTAATAACTAGAAACAAAGATTGAAATAACACAAAGTAATATCAACTCTCAAGCATGTTTTCAACTTGAGCTGCACTTTGAAACGAGTAGATAATTCTTGAGTTGTAGTGTTGTATGTCACTGTTTTCCAATCTCCATCGCTCTTGTTGTCCAAATTCCTTTGATCTCTAAGTACATCAGTCAGTAGGTGTTCTATCTCCAAATTCCATACGAAGTAACTTCTCGTATCCTCTTTATTGTCCTCAATGTTGCTTTTGTCATCTTTCTTTTTCTCTTTGTCTTGTCTCTTCCTTTGAATGACTCCATAATAGTTACAAAACCAGAAAATGTACAACCTATAAGCAATACTGAGGAAACGAAAGCATGAAGCCATTAATGATTTATGTTTGGATGCTGAGACAATGTAATGTAAGAAACATGAAAAAAGAAAAGAAAAGAAAGGGTCCACCCTAAAATAATATTGGCCTTGAACATAAAATCAAAGACACAAGACAATAGAATAGAGATTTTTTTTCTTTAACCATTAAATTCAATTACTTCATTATATATGCTATATGCTACAACAAACGCATTTCTTCACAAACCAGAGAGATACAGCTTGAAGCCTTGTCAGTTCGTGCTCTGATTCTGAATTAATTAGCTGCATGTTATTTGTATTTGAATCTTTTCATGTAAGATTTTCACATAGAGATAAACTCATAGATTTAATAAGTTGAGTTGGAAAGTAATTATCTTGATCAACCATTTGATAAGAATTAGCTAATTACTAAACAAAATCACATAGAATTAGAATCAAATTAAATAAGGTATGCAAGATGCCAATTAAAACTTGAAACAAATAAGGCAGCAATTATAGTAAATAACATCAAGGACCTCAATTTCAAAACAGAAGCATATCCATACAGATTTCGTGCTACCCATTCATTAAGTGAAGAAAATTTCATCCTCCCTAGTATCAAATCAAATCAAATCCGAAATTGCTTCACAACAACCACACAACATCAACACTTAATATGAAACTTTCATGAACATACACCATCTTTTCATATGGTAACAAGTAGAGCATTTAAGGATAAATAGGTTGGAATAAAATCAAGGTCCAAATAGTATTTAAAGGGCTAAGAAAAACAAACAAAACCTCAGCTAACTATAATATACTAATCATCCACTAGCAAAGGAAGAAAGGAAAAGGATAAAGAACAAAAAAAGAAACCCCTACCTAAACTTCCTTGGTGATCCTTTTCTCTCCTTAATTTCTCCTAGCTCCTTTGATGTTTTTCTCCCCTTTGTTTCTCCCATGTTCTGCCGAGGGAGTAGAGTGCTTAGATCACTGAAATTGATTTAATGCTTAGATCACTGCAAAGGAAGAAAGGAAAAGGCATTGCATTGTACCTTAGCCTTGGAAATGATTTAAACTGCTACAGGTTGGTCTTTGGGTTCATTGCCCCTAGCATAGCAAGTATAACCAAAATGGCCAAAACAAGTAAAAAAGTAAATATGTAATGCCAGCAGCTCAAAACAAACAAAATTTTCAGTTCATGATCATAGGCTTTATAAGCTACATAGCATCTGTTTTAACATGATTACAAGCTATCACTAATCTTGTTCTAAAATACTTGAGCTGATGAAGCATTTGTCCCCATAAGATAACATTAAGTTTAAGAATTAATATATATTTCTCTATGAACTCAACTATATGGCTTATTTTACTTCTAATTGTACCTTGAGAGACTACACAAAATTGACCAAAAAAGAAATAAAATATTAAATTCTGATCCATAGAATAGAATTACACTTCCCATAAAATTTGATATGCAAATGTTGAAATACACTACTAATAAAAAAGAAATAGTAGATGAATTGAGGTATAAATAGGCATAATAAAAATTTATATGCCCCATATGAAGGCAAGGCACTGTCAATAATAACAAAATTGAAAGAACAAAATTGACAATAATTAGTCACTTGACAACGTTTGTTTCATGAGAGCAACGAATAGTACCTTATAAGAAGATATGTTGCTGGGCAAGGGCCTGCAGACATAACCCCATAGAGAAAATCAAGAAAAGAATAACAGCACACAAAAGCCACAACCAAAAGTTCAAATAGCATGTTGTCTCCACAGAAAAAATGGTAATAATATCTAAAACCCAAAGAAGAAACTAAACCATCATAAGTGCACACTTCATAATTGAATGTTGGTTATGAGGATATTCAAAATGATATTAACTGTAACATTAAAACATTGAAACCAAGCATACACAAATGGAAATGCAATCATAAGATTGTTAAAAAAACATAATAGAGAGGAGAGAAATGAGATAACTCAAAAATTGAAATTTACTGAATGAATGAGTGAAAGTGTGTAGCTTATATAGAACATGAGTGAGTAAACAATTAGTAACTAAATGCTGACTAAACAAACTAACCCAATAAATCTCAACTAATTCTCAACAAACTCAACTATCATGTAACAAAGACTAAAGTGAAGATAAGTTTAAGTTAGAAAGCAGAAGAACTAGTTATTCGTATTGAACAATAAATTGAGAGTTAATTTAGTCCAAGTTGAAGTTTTTAGAAAATGGGGTCACTTTGCGATCATACAAAGTGAAAATGTAAGGAAACAGAATTATACGGGAAATCGATCTCGAGGCGAAGTTTTCCGTCATGAAGAGCAAAAGCGAGGGAATTGGCAACAACAGTGACCGAACTTCGTAGGATTTGGGTTTGTAAACGGGTACCCTTTGGGATCAAAACCTGCCCCGGCTCTGAGGGTGAGGCTTTGCATCAGATTTTAGACATTTCAACATTCTAACACAAACAACCAATAAGCATAAAATCCAGGATTCATATATCAGCACAAAAGGAGAGTGCACATACCATAAGTTCCATCTGGATAAAATCAGAATTTAATCATATTACCAAGTAAGAAAACAACAACAACAGTATGATTCATCACTTTGGTTCTTTATCAAACAGGTGGTATATAAGAATGAAAAAAAAAAAACATCAACCCTTAAGAACACCACAAATTTTACGTCACAACAGCTTCTCAAAATGATCAAATCAATAATACATGCCAATATTCCATTATAAGCTCTACAAAAAAAAATGATGAATTGCCACAAAATCAACAAGAACATGTGAAAATTACAGAAGCAAAGAACTACAACTACAGCATAACAGTTTCATTAAGAAGAAGATTCAAAACGAAAATCAATAAAATCAAAAGATTCAAAAGTGATGAAAGTGTGATTTGTGTACTTAGCGTTCGCACAAGGTGGTGGGTTAGGTTTGAGATGGGTGGCGCGAGGTGGATTTGGGCGCGACGGTGGTGGCGTGCTGTGCGGATAGAAGCAGTGGTGGTCACGATGGATGGAACGGATGGAAGATTGAGTTTCGACTGAGACGGGAGAGAAGAGAGAGAACCAGGCGAAAGGGAGGGTGACGAAGAGAGCAAGGGATTTTAGAAATTCCACCAGTTTAGGTGGAAATTGAAATTCTTTCATTTTAGTTAACAAAATTCCCGGTTAAAATCTTCTGAAATTCTTAAAATTCTTTATTTAATTATCCAAACAAAGTATTTTATAATAGAGAATTTTAAATCCCCTAAATAAATACATTACTCTATCAAAAAACTTTATCCAAACACACCCTTAGGGAAGGGGAGGTTATCTCATTTCAAGTTCAGTGCATGCTACAAGTCTCAGTGAAGGTTTACAGTAATACTTATGGATGTCATGTTAATGAAGGATTGCCAGTAGGAATCGAACTTAGGACCTTTTTTTGTTGACATTGTTCGATCTTACCATTTGAGTTAACACAAATTTCTATTTTTGTATGACAATTGTGTTGGCATTAAGAAATATATTAAGGCTCATTAAGTGGACTTATTAAGTTTCAAATAAAATGAATTTGATACAGTTTTGGGCCCAAGACCGAATGCTCATGAGGATAATGGACCTAGCAGCGACAATCAGCCCAGAGTAAGGCCAAGTAGAGCAAGAAGGCAGCCCAAATGGATGGCTGACTACCAGTGAGACCTTCTTACATGTGCTTTTATTTAGCATCTTTTCTGTTTAGATTTCCTTTTGCAATTCCTTATGATTATGCACTTTTGCAGTTTTGCACTTTTAGTTAAAAGCATTTTGTACGGGTTACTGTACACTTGTCAGTGGATCCACAATTGTAAGAACTAAACATACTATAAACAGAAAATGAATGAAAGAGGAAAACAGGAAAAAGCTTGGATAATTTTACTGTGTTATTGCATTTCCCCTTCCCTGAAGTTCCCTCTACTCAAAAGAGGTCATTTCTGATCCCAGCAGTATCAATTTGGTGCTTTCATTGACTTTTTAATGCCTCCCAAACCAGACAAATCCGACAAACCCAATGATGACATCCTTAACAAGCTGCGAGATATGCAAGTTTCCATGGAACAGAACCTATAAACCTTCATCACCACCCAAATCACTCCCAGTTTGCCCTATTCCGAGACCAATTCACCATGACCTCCCCACCACCTCCCCAACCAAAAACCCTCAAAATATACCTCAACCCTTTTGATGGCTCTGACCCTCTGGATTGGATTTTCCAAGCAGAGCAGTATTTTGAGCTCAATCAAACACCCCCACATCAGAGACTTAACCTCATCCCTTTCTTTATGCAAGGTCCGACGTTAGAGTGATTCAAGTGGCTCCACTCTAATAATCAGCTCACAACGTGGGAAGCTTTCACCAGAGCCTTAGAGCTTCGATTTGGACCATCCACGTTCGAGAACCATCAGGCAACTTTATTTAAGCTCTGCCAAATCAGGACAGTCATGGACTATCAATCCCAGTTCGAAACCTTGGCAAACTGAGTCGTGGGCATGTCACCAGAGTTATTCCTCAATTGATTTATCTCAGGGCTGCGCAATGAGATTCAACGTGACCTCGTTGTTTTGCAACCTCGTTCCATCTCGGAGGCCATCAGAATGGCCAAATTAATTGAGGTAAAACTTCTGGATTCCAAGGCTGCTTATTCCAAAGGACCCCGTTTCACCACCCCTCCTTCACCGCGCCAAGATCCTAGCTCAGTACTTGGCGCCCCACCCACCTCCACCAATCTCCCGATTTGCCGAGTCTTCTCAGAAATCGTAGATCGCAGGGCAAAAGGCCTTTGTTATTACTGCGATGAGAAATTTGCACCGGGGCATCGTTGTCTAGGCAAGAAGTTTCTCCTTCTTCTAGCCAATGACCAACAAACCAACCCATATGATCCACCCACTCTAGATACCGGCCCAATTGACACGGGCCCCATTCTTGACCCAGCAACACCCGACACCAGACCCACCTTGGACTCAGCCCATTTTCAGCTCTCCCAAGCCGCTCTCCAAGGGCCTCCCTCCCCACGAACCCTCAGAATCCATGGCCGTATTCGCGAGCTTAACGTCACCATCCTCATCGACTCTGGTAGCTCGCACAACATCATGCAACCATGCATTGCAGAATTTTTAGACCTTCCAGTGGTGGCACACACACCCTTTGAGGTGGTCGTTGGGAATGGTGATTCCATTCAATGTTCAGGAACTTGTGCTGCTGTCCCGGTTACATCGTCCAACCAGTTATTCCACATACCCTTCTACATCTTATCCATACATGGGGCGGACCTAGTTCTTGGGGTCCAGTGGCTCCAAACACTTGGGCCATTCCTATCAGATTATTCAGTACCCTTAATCCAGTTCTCTTACAACCAGCAACTCGTCACATTAGTTGGTACTCTTGCCAACAAGCCCAATCCAGCTTCCTTAGCCCAATTTAGCCGTTTTGTGTTTACCAAGTCCATAGCCTCCCTTCACTCAGTTACCATCACCCAACTCGAAGAAGCCACACCACCTGACCCTAACCCCCATAGCCTTCCCTTCGATCCCACTTCCTTACACCCTGACATCGCCGCCCTACTACTCCACTTCACCTCCATTTTTAGCACCCCACAAGGCCTTCGTCCCAACCATAGCCAAAACCACCATATCCATTTACTCCCTCGATTCCAAACCAGTCAATGTTAAGCCCTATAGATATCCCCAATGCCAAAAAGAAGTAATGACTCGGATGATTAAAGACATGCTCCAAGAGGGGATTATCAAACCAAGCACAAGTCCTTTCTCGTCCCCAATTTTACTGGTTCGAAAGAAGGATGGAACTTGGCATTTCTGTGTGGATTATCGCGCCCTTAATGCGATTACGGTTAAAGACCGATTCCCAATTCCCACGGTCGATGAGCTGTTAGATGAGCTCCATGGCTCTACAGTTTTCTCCAAACTGGACCTCCGATCTGGATATCATCAAATACTTCTCTCCCTAGTAGATACATTCAAAACAGCTTTTCGCACCATCGACAGTCATTTTGAGTTCCTCGTTATACCCTTCGGACTCACAAATGCACCGTCGACCTTCTAGGCGACAATCAATGATGTTTTTCGAGAGTTCTTATGCAAGTTTGTGCTCGTCTTCTTTGATGACATTCTGATTTACAGTAGAGACTGGCCCACCCACATGAGCCACTTGCGTCAGGTTCTCCAATTGCTAGATCACCATAAGCTGTTTGCTAAATATTCTAAGTGCCAATTCAGGTTGGGACAAGTGGACTATTTGGGCCATGTTATATCCAAGGAAGGGGTGGCAACTGATCCCTGCAAGTCCAGGCGATCCAAAATTAGCTTGTTCCCGGTTCAATCTCGGCCCTCAGAGGATTCTTGGGCCTCTCTGGTTATTACAGACATTTTATCCTTAATTATGCAGCAATCACCAGCCCATTGACTGACTTACTTAAAGGTAATCAGTACGAGTGGACTGAACATGCCCAAGTTGCTTTCGGGACTTTAAAATCTGCTATGACAACCCTACCGGTGCTCGCTCTTTCCAATTTCTCCCTGGTTTTCGATGTTACAACCGATGCTTCTGGGACAGCAGTGGGCACAGTGCTTGCCCAAAATTCACACCCGATTGCATTTTTTAGTCAGAAATTATGCCCCCATATGCAAAGGGCTTCCGCTTATGACAGAGAAATGTTTGGCATTACATCAGCCATGAAGAAATGGCGGCACTATCTCTTGGGGAGACATTTTCGAATGTTCATATATCAAAAAAGCTTGCAGGGACTCTTTGCTCAGACCATTCAAACTCCTGCCCAAGAGAAATGGCTTACTAAACTTCTTGGGTTTGATTATGAAATTCTGTACACCCCGGGTTGTAGTAACACTATGGCGGATGCACTCTCCAGCATTCCTGATCAACTCGAGGCTCTGTTTGCTTCCATTTCTTCTTGTCAACCCCTTTTACTGGATCAACTCCGTGATTTCTACAACAAAGAAGCAATTGGGCACACCATGATGGACAAGTTTCAATAGCCAGGGGATCATTGCAAGCACTTCAGTATCCAGCAAGGCCTATTATACTTTAAGCACCACATTTTTGTGCCCAAAGAAACAGGGTTGCGTCCTACCTTGTTAGAGGAATTCCACGCTACACCAGCTGGGGGCCACTCCGGGGTTAAAGGCACTTTGACACGCTTAGCTGCCTCATTTTCATGGCCCCACATGGCCAAAGAGGTCAAAGTCTATGTTCGCGACTGCCTCACTTGTCAACAGAGTAAATACTCACCACAAAAGCCTATGGGGTTATTACAGCCACTTCCAATTCCCTCATAGGTTTGGGAAGACATTTCGATGGATTTCATCACCCATCTTCCCCCTGTAAGTGGCAAGTTTGTCATTTGGGTGGTTATAGATCGTCTCTCAAAATATGCACATTTTGTGGCTCTCCCAAGGCAATTTTCAGCAGCTACCTTAGCCCCAATATTTATCTCTGAAGTTTACTGGCTCCATGGAATGCCCAAAACAATTGTGAGCAACAGAGATAGAGTCTTCATGAGTAAATTTTGGTGAGAGCTATTTCGCCTCCATGGCACCAAGCTTACATTCAGCAGTGTGTACCACCCTCAAATTGACAGGCAGACTGAGGTTACTAACCGGATACTGGAAACTTATCTCCGCTGTTTGGTGGGGGACTCTCCACAACTTTGGGTCCGATACTTGCCTTTAGTAGAATACTGGTACAATTCCAGCTTTCAATCTGCCCTCCGTATGACCCCATTTGAGGTCCTTTATGGGCAACCTCCTCCTACCTTACGTGCCTATGTCACCGGCTCCACTTCAATAGCAGCCCTAGATGAAACTCTAACCCAGCGACACCATTTACTTACTTTGGTAAGGGAGAACCTGTCTTTAGCTCAAATCCGCATGCGCACCCAGGCCAATGTTCATCGCCTCGACAGAACCTTCAACGTAGGGGATTGGGTATGGCTTAAGCTGCAACCATATCGTCAATCAGTTAATGGGCGTCAAGCTCCCAAATTGGCTCGGCGGTATCTTGGTCCTTATCAAGTGTTGCGGATCATTGGCAAGGTAGCATATGAGTTAGCATTACCTCCCAACGCACGCATTCACCCGGTGTTCCACATTTCCAAACTCAAGCCATTCCATAGGACGCCCCCAATAGAGATCCCGCCTTTATCTCCTACACTCACGGGAGCTCAAATGGAACTTCGACCTCAATCCATATTGGGCAAGCGTACGTTGCTGACTTCTGATGGCCATCACAAACAATTGTTGGTGCAATGGCAAGGGCTATCAGAACTGGAAGCCACTTGGGAAGACTTGGACTCTTTTAGGACATCCTACCCCAACTTCAACCTTGAGGACAAGGTTGTCTTCGAAGAGTGGGGTAATGATACAGTTTTGGGCCCATGACCGAATGCTCATGAGGATAATGGACCTAACAACGACAATCAGCCCAGAGTAAGGCCAAGTAGAGCAAGAAGGCAGCCCAAATGGATGGCTAACTACCAGTGAGACCTTCTTACACGTGCTTTTATTTAGCATCTTTTCTGTTTAGATTTCCTTTTGCAATTCCTTATGATTATGCACTTTTGCAGTTTTGCACTTCTAGTTAAAAACATTTTGTACGGGTCACTGTACACTTGTCAGTGGATCCACAATTGTAGGAACTAAACGTACTATAAACAGAAAATGAATGAAAGAGGAAAACAAGAAAAAGCTTGGACAATTTTACTGTGTTATTGCATTTTTTCTTCCCTGGAGTTCCCTCTACTCGAAAGAGGTCATTTCTGATCCCAGCAGTATTAGAATTGTACAGGTCCAAGAGCCTTAGCTCAAGTGATTAAATTTGTTCACAAATTACGGCTATATTTGGATAGATAGAGGAGAGGGTTTAGTAATAGAATGATAAAAGGAACTCAATTTGAGTTTTTTAGTAATGGAGTGGAATGGTTGAGGGGAATCCAAACCATTCCGTGTCACTTAAACTCAAATTTTCACATCCTTCAATTTGGGGGGGGGGGGGGGGGGGGAGTGAGGGAAGGGGATAAAACACTTCCCCCTTTTTTTATTTTTTAGATGGTCATTCACGATTTTAACCGTCAGCACTCCAACCCTTTTTCATACAAATAATTATTAAAAGGAAGGTATTGGAAGTTAAATTTGTAATTTACTCCACTCCATGAAAGGGGCTTCGCACGATTCCCTCATTAAAACTTAGAAATAATGGATTGATATTCTTTTAACATTTTTAATCAATCCCAGTCCAAATAACTTTATTATGAATCATTCCATTCCATCTCACGAAAACTCCCAAACATAGTCTACTTGATATTGGGATTGAATTTCAGTAAAGTTACTTTGCCTTCGTTCTGACTTATCCTCTTCTCCTTTACATCTGGTCCAATAGACCACTTTTATGAAAAAAAATAAAAGAATAAGAAAAAAAAAAAGAGCAACACTGTACAACTGGCCTTAAATAAATAATAGGGAAAGAGAGCTATGATTTTTTTTAAGGATATTATTTATACATAATGTTAATTACTCAATTCAAATATGGGGAGAAAAACTTGGTTGAATTATTATAACAAACTAACTATTTTTCAATCCGTAGGCAGACCGCGAAGACTTACGTGTTTCTGAGGCAAATATCTTCACCGTTTTGCAACTAGGATGAAACAGTTATGTTAACATTATGTTTTATACTTGCCATGATCCTACTGATTTGAAGTAAGATCTCTCTGTTTTTTTGGAACACAATATTCATTTGATAAATCCCTTTGCGATGAGCGGAAGGCATTTGGATTCAGTCTTGATTTATCATAGAAGAGGTAGTTTTAATAAATAAAAAAAAGTTAGCTTCACTTGTGTAACTCACCATTATATCAAATAATAAAATGAAATAAAGAGTTAATATATGATTCATGTAGATGTAGCAATAATCAATAGAAAATTCTTATATGGAAAAAGACCAAGCCGGTCAATTTGTCTAGAGTTTTGAACCATGAGAGTTGATTCTTAATTTATTTACACTACATTTTACTTGGAAGAATAGTTATGTTCTTAGAATACCCTTCTTACCCAGTCCGTTGATGCTTTGAATTTTTTATTAAACAAAATAAAACATAATTATCCATTATATTTATATAATGTAGACTAATATTTTTTTGGTTTACGAATATGACTAATATAACATATAACATTTATATATATATAACTAGGTATAGATGCGCCGGGTGCCTCAAATCTAATAAAAGGTGAACTGATTCTTATTATGAAAATCAATAAAAATAACATTCATGCTATTTTGTTCTGGTAGCACATTCTAGTTGAAAAAAAAAAAATAAAACTCCACAATGTGAATAGGCTAACTACACTCAGAACATCAAACTCACAAACATTACTTACATTGAAATTTCATCACAGTCTACCAAGCGTTTTCCACACAATTTATTCATACAAATTACATCGCAATATTCCTTCATCATATCACACCACTCAATATTTCCTTCATCATATCACACCACTCAATATTCCTTTTGATCTTGCCCTTGATCTTCAATTCTAGGACCCTCTCCATCATTGGCACCGCTAATGGTCCTGTTTCACAGTTGACATCAAGTAAAATGATTAGAAATTGACTTCTCTCTTCCCCTTTCTTTGATTTCTTGAGTCTTTAATCTTGATACATAAATTTTGTTACCCTTTCCAAACATGTAGTTATGACTTCATTCATCTTCACACAATAGAGTTGTGGGTTGTAAGTAAGGAGTAAGGACCCTTGAAATAGGACTCAGTTTGAGTTAGTGTACATTGGGCTTGGAAGCTGCACTCTTGGCATTGCATCCCCATGTCACAGTCGTTCACTACCTGGCTCATCTTCTTCTCAAACCAAGCCTTCTATATGGCGTGCCTCACCTCGGCAGCCATCTGCTCCAGAGCCACCTGTTCAGTACCTTCACCCAGCTTCCTAGCATTGGCAGTTGGGGTGGTTTTCTTTCTGGAACCAGCATTGAACTTCATGATCATAAGGACCTTTGCTCTGGATGAGGACCTCTGATTGACAAAGGGATATAATATTTATATTTTTTTGACCAAAGAGTGTGTATTCTTGACCGCTGACCGTTGGTAAATATTATATAATATTATTTATTAAATAATATAATATTTATATTATATCCGACTTTTTTATATAAATATTATATAAATATTATTTATATAAATATTATATAAATAAGAATTACTTTTTTATTTTTTATTTCAATTAGCTACACTGCCACTTGTTATAAAGAATATTTATATTCTTGACCGCTGACCGTTGGTAATTTCCCGACTCCCTTCTTCCTATTTCAATGAACGTCTTTAGTCATTGGCTTGAGTTCTTCAAAGTCAACAACTCCATCTTCTTGGGTTCTTCCTTCTCCCACTTTCTTCTGCACCATCACCAGAGTCATCCCTTCTTCTCTTGCAAATTGCAATCCATGTCTTCCTCAAGTGCTTCATCATCAAACACCACAAATCCCAAATGGATAAACCAAGTGTTCTTAAGCTTCCCAATCGAAGATAATGATGTCGAGGCTTTCATTGTTACCCTTAATGCAGAATTAGGAATGTCTGGAATCCAAACTTTCTTCGACCGTATGATTAAGGTTCGAAATGAAGAAGAGATGTCGCTCTCACAACTGCAAGCAATCGAAGGGTCTAGGATTTCTATCATTGTTTTCTCTGAATTCTATGCTTGTTCTAGCTGGTGTCTGCAGGAGCTGGAAAAAATCATGGAGTGTCACAGAGCCATGGGTCAGGTGGTTTTGCCAGTGTTCTATGGTGTGGACTTGTGGGAAGTACGCAAGCAGAGCGGTAAGTTTGGAAAAGCGTTTGAACAAATGATAAAGAGAACATCAGTGAAGGACAATGCTCAGTTGAGTTGGAGGAGAGCCCTGGCTGAAGCTGCTTTCTTTCCCGGTTGGTTTGTGCCAATTTTCTGGTAATACCCTGATAATACTCGTGTTTTTCTAAATTTGCTTCTATGAAAATTGCTTTTTGAGTTCCAAGATATGAAATAATTGTACTTTTTTATTTAATATTTCTGTTTTAAGTAATTAAAAGGATTAGGAGAATATCAATATTTTAAGAACCGAACTAGAGATCGAATTAGCGAGGCTCTAAGTTCCAAACAACCAAAGTACTAAACATAACATAATAGATAATACATCCAAATCATAATTCATAAGTCAAATCCAGAAAGGTACATAACAAATTTAAGTCTTTGTAACATTAGTTCAAACTTTAAAGTTCATACAACCAAACAACAAGTCATAGGACATTTATGACTTGCCAAACATTGGCAGATCTTGGTCCAACCAAGCGTAAGTCTCTCCACGTAATTCAAGTGGCTCTCAATCACCACTATAACTATCTACATCTTCCTTAGGGAATAAATCCAAATTAGGCACTTCATCTTCAACTACCTTGGTGCATGTCTCTTGATTGTTATCTTCAAGTAATCATGGTTAGAAAACAAGTAACCAATAATTAGAAAATTACTTTAACACGCATTACATAACAAGTAAAGAGTAAGTATAGATGTAATGTCTAACATTCATCTTGACCTAGACCAACTTTCGGAATTGATTCCTCATTATAAAGCATACTTTTTATGTCACCATAATCTAGAATGGGAGAATTATCTTCTTCTATGATCCAAAACTTAATGTTTTCTATCCTCTCATAGTCAATAGGATCATATATATGCCATATTCTTGTTAAAGACTTTAACCAATGACAAGGACATGAATTAATAAGTAATATCCAAATAAAATTAAATAAGGAAATATCGAAGTAAAGAATTAGAATGACATACCTATTCTTCAAATGCAAATTGTAATGCATAAATATAAGATCATTCAACTTTTGATTCTCCAAATTATTTCTCTTTTTCATGTTTATTATTTCAAAAACACTCCAATTCCCTTCACAACCAGAAGATGCGGTTTGATTAAGTATCTTAATTGCGAAGGATTGCACATTTATCACACCATTTTCAAAAGTTTTACACCACATCTATTAAAATCATAATATATATGGAATCATAATAAATATTGATTGTAAATAAAGAAGCACAATATAACTAAATTTTATATTTTAATAGAAACTTACTAGGACGCATTGTCTTTGAAGATTTAATAGCTAATGGATGACTGAACTCACCAATCCCTCTATATTTTGCTTTCTTGCAAGAATTCAGTTTGATTACAATCAATTTGTGTGGTCAACACATCAAGAAATCCTGTCATAAGCTCTGGCTTATGAGACATATTTTCTTTATCGTTGTAGAAAGCTGGATTCGAAACATATGCAGCACCATGTATTTTTTGATGAAGTTGTCTACCCCAAATTTGCTTGATAATCCTTGTATAAGGCTTGTACAAGGATTTTTTTTGTTCATGAATGTGCTCTTAATAGCTTTCTTTGCCCTATACATGCCATGATACACATAACCAATTGATGGTCTCTTATCACCATCAACAATCCTTAACAAAAGTATCAGTGTTGCAACAATTTGGTCAACAACCCCACTAACATTAACTTATTATCTACGTTGAATGGATACGGGTATAGTACCGGTATCGGGTACGGATATGAGTTCAGAGTACAATAGTTTTTAAAAATCTAAGGTACGAGTACATCAATATAAATTATTTAAAAATATTTTTTATATATATAAGAAATTGAAATTTCATAAACATCTGAATAAATCACCTAAAATATTAAAAAAAATTGTTATTGTGCAACTGCAAACCAGGTAAAATAGCCCCAAAAATATTTAAAAAAACAAATGTTTTAGACTTGTAGTCGAAGTAAAAGCAAAACAAGCAACACGCAACCTAAAATATATATATATATATAGTTATTAAATATTGTTATGTGTGAGTGTAAGAAGTAAGAACATAAACTTGAGGAGGAATTGTCGATTTGGGGAGAAAACAAAATCATATATTGCACTATTGAAGGAGGAAGATGGGAATTTGGGGTTGTTCGTCACCACTGCGCCACACCACCACTGCACATCATCACCTTGCACTACCACTGTGAGTCACCACTTCAAGCAACAGTTAAGGAGGAATGGGGAAGATGATTTCAGTGTGTGTCGTGAGCGCTTCCTCCAGCAGAAACACAAAAAATGAAAAAAGGAAAGAGAAAATTAGGTTAAGGCATGTAAAACGGTAGTGTTTTGTGAGTAAAACTCAATTAGTTGTATCCAAGTCATACCTAAATGTACCCAAACCATACCCAAGTCGTACCCAACCAGACCTAAGCCGTACCCGTTTATGAAAAAATTTAAAAAAATAAATTGGTACATACCCAGTACGTAGCCACACGTACCCAAGCCGTACCCGGTACATATTAGGTACGTGTACACTTGCCAAAATGGAGTACCCATGCTTTAGAGTTTATTATCTAGGACTGCAGCCACAAAATCTCTAGCTTTTGAGTCTCTATAGTATCTAGACTCTACAAAAGTTTTATTAGTTACCAAGGCTTGAAGATCATGCTTGTGTTGGTGAACGATCTTCAATGCAATGTAGGTTGTAACAAAACGTGTTGGCCTAGAATGTATAATCTATCCATCCTTCTCTCTTTTCTCAATCAAGCCAACAAAATCCATGATTATAAACAAACTTTGTAATCAAGGATGCATGTTTTGCTAAATTTAGGACAAGTTCCATCTTCCCTATGTCACCTAAAATCAAGTTTAAACAATGTGTTGCATAAGGTGACCAATAGATACTAGGATACTTGTTATTTAGCAATTTCCCTGCAGCTTTATAATTAGTTGCATTATCAATGACAATACGCACGCAAAACATTCTTTGACCAGCAAATTAAACCAACTCTTTGAACAAATTGCGAAGAGTTACTACATCCTTAACAACATCTAAAGCATCAACAGATTTTATAAAATTGATTTGCTGGGGCAATATACTAGAAATTTTTTCAATTGTCTATTTTTTTTTTTAATCTTGCCAACCATCAGCCATAATAGTGCAACCTGTTTCTACCCAATCACTTCGACAAGCATCAACCAAAAATTGAAGTTGTTTCTTCATATCATGCAATAATATAGTTATCATAGAGTAATAAGTTGGTCCTTTATAACTTGGTCCAATGGCAGCAATTGCATCCAACATATGTTGGTAGTAAACTGAATTTATAATATTCATTGGGATTCAATTTTCAAAGAAAAATCTTGCAACAACAGCCATATTGAAACATCTAAGACTTAAGGGGCTTCATACCCATACTACTAAAAGAAGATTTTGCGTTGGTAATAAATATATAGTATACAGTGTGAGAAGAAATTAAGAATAATAGTTCATTGTATTCATCGAAACTTAGTTTATTTGATTTGTTCCTTTTATGTAAAACATATAGATAAATGCCAGTAAATTGAAGTATAGGTACACTATCATCTAAGGAATGATTCGGACGTCATGGCAATCAAAGATCAACCTCAACCAACTAAACTCTGAAAAGGAAGATAGTTGTTTAAGCAGCTTTGAGAGCTTACCAAGATTTTCGTAAGTGGGATTTCCCTTTATACTATTGACACATCACAACCTAGTAACTTCTTGAAAGGAGTTTTTAAACTACATTCACGAGCATCCATCTAGGACTGTTTTTTCTTTCAATTTAAATTAATCGAATACACATTCCTTAAATCTTTATTAGGGGTCAGGCTTGTAAACTTGAATCCATATAGCTTATTTTCTCTAAGTTAGTTCCTTTTTACCATTATAGGTTAAGGCCAAGTCCTTCAACAAAGCTCCTCCTTAGATTAGCGTTTCATCTTTATTTAAATAGCATTACTTACATGGTAGGTTAACTTAACTACCCCCCTCTTACTTAATTCTTTAACTTAAGTGAAGACAAGTATGTCCTCATCTCATACCCCCTAAGAAGTTTAGCCTATAGATTAATAACTTACTTACTCTACCAATTTAAAAATTAATTCACCTTAGGCCACTTTTAATCCTGTGAACCCAAAACTATTTTATACTTTCCTAACCGTTTCTTTGGGAGGCTCTTGCTCCTCAAATTTCCCCTAAACTAAGTCAAGTATATTTTCCCCTATTAGTGTGATTATTATTACAAAATATTATAATCAAGATTTGCTAGAAAACTAAAGGTAATGACATCCCTTAGTATTAATGTTTAGCATGATCATCATAAAAGGACAACAAGGCTTTACTCTCGAGCTCATTATACATTCAAGCATTCAGCCCTTAATTAATTACATTCAAAAAGATATATTTCATACACCTTAAATAGCTTCAAACACCACCAAAATACATCAAGAATCAAGATATACTACATCTTTTCCCATATATTCTTAGAATATGAAGAATATGAATATTGTATATTATTTCTCTTTCCTAAACAGAATGTACAATGAAGATTATATATAGAGACAGCTGCTGTACATTAATAACTAGCTCTTAGAAAATAAGCAGCAAATTAATAAAACACTAAAAACAATATCTACACAAAAAATCGTGGGAACACCATCCACATAGACCACCATCCACATAGACCACCGTCCAACACTCCCCCTCAAGCTGGTGAATATGCATTCTCCATTCCCAGCTTGGATACAATAGTTTGAAATGTTGGACTATTAAACCCTTTTGTGAGTACATCAACAAGCTGACCTTGTGTAGACATATAAGGTGTACAAATTAAACCACTTTCTAGTTTTTCTTTGATAAAATGTCTGTCAACCTCAATATGCTTCGTTCGATCATGTTGTACCGAATTATGAGCTATGCTGATTGCAGACTTATTATCACAATAAAGTCTCATTGGACCATCCCACTTGATCTTTAGATCTTCAAGAATAATTTTTAACCATAGTAGTTCACACACACCTTGAGCCATAGCTCTGAATTCTGCCTCCGTACTAGATCGTGCTACCACATTCTATTTTTTACTTCTCCAAGTCACCAGATTTTCACCAAGAAAAGTGCAATATCCTGTAGTCGATCGTTTGTCCACTGGTGATCCAGCATAATCCGCATCAGTGTATGCCTCAAGTACCACACCTCCATTTCTCTTAAATAGAATGCTTTTTCTTGGTGTTCCCTTAAGGTACTGTAATACTCGATATGCTGCTCGCAAATGAGATTCTTTTGGACTGTACATGAATTGGCTGATCACACTAACTGCATATGCTATATCTGGCCGTGTGTGGGATAGATAAATAAGTCTTCCCACCAGACACTGATACATTTCTCTATCAACTGCAGCATCTTCCTCTGCCTGTCCAAGTTTTATATTGGGGTCTATATGAGTACTTGCTAGTTTGCATACTGTATGACCCATTTCTTTTAGGAGATCCATAACATACTTTTGTTGAGAGATGAATATACCTTTCCTAGAATGAGCAACCTCAATTCCAAGAAAGTATTTTAACCTTCCTAATGCTTTAATTTCCAGCTCGTTGGCTAAGCACTGACTCAAAATATGTTTCTCCTTAACATCATCTCCTGTTACCATTATGTCATCAACATACACCAAGAGAGCTGTGACTCCCCCTGAAAGAGAGTGTTTAACAAATAGTGTGTGATCCCTTTGACTTTGTTTGTACCCCATAGCCAACATAATTATAACAAACCTTCCAAACCACACTCGTGGTGATTGCTTGAGGCCATATAAGGCCTTTTTCAGCTTACACACAGTATTAGCATGCAAATTCCTCCCATATCCTGGTGGGACCTCCATGTAGACTTCTTCGAGATCTCCATGTAAAAAAGCATTCTTGACATCAAACTGCTGTAAATCCCAACCATAATTAACTACCAATGCCAATAATACCTGAACTGTGTTCATCTTTGCAACTGGTGCAAAAGTCTCCTAGTAATCAATTCCATAAGTTTGGGTATACCCTTTGGCAACTAATCGTGCCTTATACCTCTCTATGGATCCATCTGCTCTATATTTCACAGTATACACCCATTTACAGCCCACAATTTTTTTTCCAGCTGATAATTGTACTAGCTCTCAGGTTTTATTCTTTTCCAATGCCTCCATCTCCTCATTCATGGCTTGTTTCCATTTTTCATTGGACAAGGCCTCGGGTAGGGTGGTAGGGATGACAATGATATTTAGGCTTATAAGGAAGGCTTTATGGGATGGTGAAAAATTCTCGAAGGACAAGAAGTGTGAAAGGGGGTATAGTGGCCGTTTTGTACACTCTTTAGTTCCTTTCCTGATGGCTATCGAAAGAATTTGGTCGCTACTATCCATATGCAATTCAGATTCATCTTGCAATAAAGGGTTAGATACTATTACCTCATTCGAAGGCTCCGAGTTGGACTCTTGGGCCTGCACAGGTTCAGGGACAACCATCTTCCTTCTTGTGAACATCTTGCCTTTGCCATACCTTACATTCTCAAGAGCAGACTCAGCCACTGGGTCAAGAATGATTTTGAACACAGGTTCAACAGTGACATCAGGAGGAGGATTACAGACAACAGGAAGGTTATGAGAAGGATCTTTAGACACAGGAAGTAAGGACAAGTCAAGCAGGAAATCTTCCTTATCTTCCTTCATTGACTTCTCCCCCTAAAGATAAGGATGAGAAAAATAAGGCTCTTCTTCACTGAATGTAACATCCCTGGAGACATAGAACTTTTTGGATGGAGGGTGATAACACTTGTACCCTTTCTGGGTCGATGATGGGATATAATTATATAGTTTCAAACCCAAGTGTAGGTTGTCTCAAGTTATAAATTCTCGGGAGTCCGAGATCGATCCACAGGGAATTGATGAAGAAAAATATATTGATTTGAGGTAAAAAGAAGAATTGTCACAAAATTAAAGATGCAATAAGTTGTTCACAAATAGAAAAGGATTTGCTTGGGTTAGGAGATCCACTCTTGGTAATAAATTAAAGATAAGATTATTTCGTTTTATAACTCAATTGAAATCATGCGTAATGAAGATTCCAATCGGAAGATTTAACATTCAAAGTTCAATTATGTAATCATATAATGGTTCCAATAACTATCTACCAATACTTGTAAATCGTCAAAAGATCCACCGCTGCCTAATCCTATTTGTCTACAATGGATCAAGATATTCATTATACAAGAAAAGTTTAAATTAATTGGAAACAACATACAACTCATATAAAGATCACATAAAAATATATCATTTAAAGCACAAGAAAGAAATTAATCTAACCTTAACTTATTACCAAGAAATTCACCTTTTCACCCAAGCAAGAGGAAAACTTAGTTACTCATAGACAAGAAGAAAGAAAGAGAGAAGAAGAGAAAGATGAACATAACTTCACTTAAGAACAAGAGAAAATTACAACAAAGGAAGCAATCAACATACAAATATTAAAGTAAAATCTAGACTAACACTAAGCTAACACCTCAAATGATCAGCCATTGCCTCTTTTTATAGAATTAGAAGAGTACAAATAGCCAAAAGAGATGATGGATGATGATAACAAAATGATAAAAGAGATAAATGGTGGGTGGATTCTTGTCTCCGAAATGTTTCCCTTCTGAACTCATGGCATGCGTCATTTTTGAGTCAAGTGGTCTTCATGAAAGTTCTAGACATTGTCTCAGCTTTCCAGAGACACCAAGTTTAGCCAAATCCAATAACCACAGCCAAGATATGGCTTAATTACTGCTCATGGGTCAGGCCCAACATCAAGCACCTCTGTTCTGACTTCTAAGCCCAATATCACCTTCAAGGAATCCGAACTAGCTTTTGTGTTCTTCATGAAAGTTGTAGATATGGGTCTTAACCTTCCACTGTCAAAATTTCAGAATTATTGAACTCCAATAGCCCGAGATATAGCCTAATGAGTGCATAAAGGTCAAGCTGTCGGTTCAAAACACTAGATTTTGCTTCAACTCCATTTGAGTTATCCAAACATGTGTTTACGGTCTTGAGGCCTTCATGAAAATTGTAGAAATTTATCTTAGCTTAAAAACAAGACCAAAATCACATCCATCGGATATTTGTAACTCAAATTATAGCCATTCTTGAAAAAGCCAAGTAAGAAGGTTATCAATGAATGAAATATATTCTATTAATGTGGTTCTCTGTATCGTGAATAGTTATTGAGAATTATCTTAACTTTCCAACAAGACCAGAATCACATTAATCGATAATTACAACTCAAGTTGTGGCCACTTTACTTAAGAATGCAATCACCCAAATTAATGATAATTCAAGAATAATTTCTTCAATGATCCAATTAAGCAATTTCATAAAATGTGACAAAATCAACTTAATTAAGCCAAATTGAACCTTAAGAAGCCTAGTTAGAGGATTATAAAATGCATAAAATACATTGTTATATCAAATTCCCCACATTAAACTTTTGACTCCCGAAGCAAAACACATAAGAAAGAAAAAAACTAAGAACAAAAAAAAATATGACATTTCTAAAAGCTAAAAATTAAAAGATTTAATGAAGCAAGAAGAGCAACCAGGTCGTTCAGGAACAAAGCAATTTTTTTTTTTTTTGGTAATATTTCTTCACATCTCAAACCAACGGTAGGAAACTTCATTAAAAAGAACGAATCAAGAATGATAGATCCTCTCAAGATTCACTCTTAATCTTTCAAGCGTTAAAAAGGTAAGTATTTCACTTCAATTCAACCCATGAAAAATTACTACCATAAGCTTGCTTATCTTCTACTTCTCCACTACTCGTAACACATGCACACAAAATCAAGAGGACTTTATTCAGGTTGTAATCGGTCAAGGTAAAGAAGGAGGATAATATGGACATAAGAAGATAAATACCAAAGAGAATAAAAGAAAGCATTATGGTATAGTTAGAGTGGAAAAGATATTTGAGAACATTCATCAATAAGGACAACGACCAATATTTGACTAATGTTTTGTTGAAGATTAATCCCAAATTGATGAGTTGAATTCATTGTTAGGCATAAACCTTCTCCTTCTCTTCCTGTTGTTTCCAAGCATCCATCTTTATTCTAGATATGGATATGTTACATAGTGTATTAGATGGTCATTAATTTTCTTTCTTTTCTTTTTTTTTTTTTTTTTTTTTTTTTACTTTTTTGCTTTTTTTTTTTACACACACACACCCCCACACTTGTTTAAGAACAAAGTCATCTTCTCTTATTCCCTAAGGTCGTAAAAACATGTTCTTTTTTTTTTTTTTTTTTTTTTTTTTTTTTTTTTAAAGGTAAATAAGCTAAAAACAAGAACTAGTCAAATAAGCTCAAATGGGTTACACAAGGAAAAATATACAAGGATGGCTATTTGGTCAAAGTAAATATTTTAAAATCGCTCAATCATATTTATGTATGCATGTGAAAATGTAACCTCAAAAGAATCAAAGCAGTTCTAGAAAGTAACATTTTCACGGTGAAAATCACACAAGAAAGAAGAGAATGGTACAATGTTCAATCCATTCATCAATAGGGTCAAAATCTCACAAGGCGTATTTCTATCATTCTCAATCCATCAATTCAACATTCATATCCAAGCATGTGATTTATAAGAAAGAAGAAAATTTATGCTATGACCCAAGATATGCTTTTTGCTACTTCTAAAATGATTTTTTTTTCTCAACTATGATCGTCTCAAAAGTAAAATTACCTTAAGCAAGCAAAATTTACTCCTTACTCTGCCATCCTTAATTGGTTTTGTTGTAGGTTTCGACGGTCATCTCTCACTAAACATACTTTCTTCAACTAAAATGCGTCTCGGGAGTAAAATTACTCCTTACTCGCCAATATTCATTGGTTTAGCAAGTTCGTGAAAATCATATCATACTTCCCTACTTTTTTTTTTTTTTTAACTATCCTTATCCTTCCCCCAACTGATTACAACATTGTCCGCAATGTTAAAATATAGATGAGTAAAGGATAGAAGATATTACCTCATTTGGAGAAATCGACACAAATTTAAACCAAACAAATGACGATAAATAAAATCAAACCCATTAAAGATGAAGTGTCGAGATCTCGCTTTTTTTCTTCTGCTTCCCTCATCGCTTCGATGACCAATTTATCAGCTAGGACCTTATCGGTTCATACTCAAAAGCTTCTAATTTATCAATGAGCTCATCAATAGTGGAGGCAGAGATAAGAAGTTTTCTTCTGTAGAAGGAGTGATAAATTTACGTTCCACGCTTTATCAAGAAAAAATAACAAAAGATCAAAGAAATTATTAACATTTAACAAACCAACGGGTCTATGGTGGATGTTCGGTTAGCCCAAGAGACAATTTGAAAAATTTCTTCCAAAGTACCAAAACCACCTGGTAAGCGCAATGAATGCATCGAGTTGTCAAGATTGTTTTCATTCTCGCCATGCATAGATGATACCCGAATTTCTTTCTCCAACTGTCTTGCAGTGATGTTATTTTGAGCTAAAGGTGTAGGAATGATACCTAAAACCCGATTGCCTCCTAGAAATGCAGAGAGTGATCAAACCCCATTAACCCACGACAACCACCCCCATATACAACATGAATATTCCTTGCAGCAGTGTTCGACCAAGAACGGTAGGCTGCGTTTGCAAACTCTAAACCCTTCCCATAACTTGACCCACAAAAACACAGACATTTTTAATGTTACGAACAGGGAGGTCCCATAATTTCACCTTCCTCCGAATGATTATGAGTTGGAGGAAAGTGAAGAGAATGAAGTGTTTAAATAGGGAAAAGAAGGGAAAAAATAATCATAAAGCACCTATATGGGTAGGTTGGTACATTGTCGAGAAAAGTTTGAAAATAAAAAACAGAATCTTTTTTTTTTTTTTTTTTTTTTTTTTTTCACTATTTGATTTTTTTTTTTTTTTTTTTTTTAACTTCAAGAAAACCATCGGGGTAAAGAAGTCTAGAAACCCCGAAGGACCCCTTTCAAAGGATCGTCTGTCCAAAAATCAAAATACAACAAAAACATACAAAGATAAAAGAAATATAATAATAAACGAAGACATACACTTGTATGTACGCAGTTTTCATGGCGTATCTTTATCTTTGCGTGTCATGAATGCGATAGTGGCATGTATTTGAGTTGCGTATCACCAGTCAACATATGAATTCCACAAGGATTGCTTAACCGACAACAAGAACCTTTGAATCCTTTCCGTCCCGCTACTACGGAAGAACGTACCCTCTATCTTCCCGCAAACCTAATTAAAGGCACGTATTCTAAGAAGATGGTACTGACCGCACCAGCCGGTCGAACTCGCCATAGAGACCTACTAATTAAAGTAAGTATACGGCTTTCGGATAACGATTTCCGTTCACCGTAAAGACGGACGCTTTTTTTCTCGTCCATCGGCCACTACTGAGCCTTGGTTCCAAGAACCTGAATGTAGCACACGGCTCTCTGACGCATGGCACACGAACTTTATTTACATACTTGGCGTGTGAAGGTCTCCTCCTCCGAGTCTATGACAGACGAGCATCCGCCCGGCTCTAATCTAATTAAAGACCAAGTACAACCGTAGTTTCGCCTCTATTTTTTTTTTTTTTTTTTTTTGTGAGAAACCCGATGAAAGATGGGTGTATACTCACTTGAGATTGGGATGGAGGTAGTCTATTTCTTTTCGAACTTTGGTTGCCAAAGCATTGTTGACCAAGATTAGACCCATTCAAGACCAAAATGAACATAGGGCTCCCAAAAGGACAAGTGGCCATAATACGACCCACCGTTGCTCTCACATGTGGGATACAATCTACCTTCTTTGTTTTTCAATTAAGAAGGCTGGATCGGGATCGTGCATTTCCCATTCACGTTGTGTGTTACCAAAGCCAAACCCAAGATGTATACATACTTTTTCTTTTTTTTTTTTTTTTTTTTTTTTTTTTTTTTCTTTTTATATTTTTTTTCTTTCTTCTTTTTTTTGATTTTTTCTTTTTTTTTTTTTTTTTTTTGAAGAAGAAGAAGAAGAAGAAGAAAAGAAGAAGAAGAAGAAGAAGAAGAAGAAAATATGTACATGTTGTTGTGGATGTGGCTCACATCCGCCTCTCTGGTTTCACGTCAGAAGCGGCTTAAGCGCTTTCTATGAGTCGAGGATAAGCTTTCCCATCCATTTTTCTTATAAATTGGCAAACAAGGGTCTTTTAGAGTCGATTCCCAAGACTATATTGCTTTTGTTCATCCTTGAAGAGATTCCACAAATTAAGAAGTTCACGATGCACCAAACCACAAGAATGCGTATCAAGAGTCAATAAGATATCATCTAATGACTCTTTCTCATCCATTCTTAATGAAGAAAATTTTATCTTCTCTGTTTTTGGAAACCATCCCCAAAGAACGACATCGCTTGTTACAATTCCATCGTCCACATACGTGACAGACTTGTAATCTTTTTGCTTCTTCTCCTTTTAGAATATGAACTTCTACCAAGACCAGGCATGTATGAGTCAAATGAGATTGAAGACTCACCACTAATCGGACCTTTGCTTCGATTATCCAACGTACATCTTCCTGCGGTATACCTTTGTGCATTAACAATCTCAATCTTTCACATCTAGCCTTGTAAATTTTTGTTAGAACATTTTGAGGAAGAGAAGGAAAATGTTTTCTCGGGTTTGAGAGAATGATATCCATTTTGAAGAAGAAGAAAAAGAAGAAGAAGAAGAAGAAGAAGAAGAAGAATTCGGTTATTTTGGGAAAGCGAAAGAAAGCAAACCGACTTGAGAGTCACGAGATCGTCATCCGCCATTTTACCTGGGAGCTAAAGAGCTACACAACAAAAATAAAGCTACAAAATTAGAGTAAATTTTTCACATAACAAGGATCGAAAAGGAAATGAATTCTACCTCAAATGAAATTGATTTTCTAGAAATGGTTTAAGTCTTTGTCCATTGACCTTAGACACATTACCATTCCTAGGATTCTCAATGTCTATGGCCCCATAAGGATATACATGTTTGACAATAAAAGGACCACCACCTAGATCTCAATTTTCCAGGGAATAGTGAAGACGAGAATTATAAAGCGAAACTTTTTGACCAAATTTCAAAAGATTTCCTCAAAATAGATTTGTCATGAAAAGCTTTTGTTCTTTCTTTATAAATTTTTGAGTTTTCATATGCATCATTTCTCAATTCCTCAAGTTCATTTATTTGTAATTTACGTAACTTGCAAAGCATCATCAAGATTTAAATTGAAAGCTTTAATGGCCCGAATGCTTTATCTCCGGTTCTACGACGCAAGTGACAAGGTTTTCCATAGACTAACCGATAGGGTGACATACCTAAAGATGTTTTAAAAGCGAGACGGTAAGCCCAAAGTCATCGTTTAGTCTTAAAGACCAATCTTTACGATTTGGGTTAACTGTTTTTTCTAAAATTTGTTTAATTTCCTATTCTAATTCTACTTGTCACTTGTCTGAGGGTGATAAGGGTAGAACTTTATGGGTAATACCATATTTCTTCATTAAAGATTCAAATGGTTTATTACAAAAATGTGTTCCCCATCACCGATGATAGCTTCGAGGATTCCAAATCGACTTAAGACATTTTCTTTTAAAAATTTGAGAACAGCTTTATGATCATTTTGTCGACATGGAATTGCCTCAATCCATTTTGAGACATAATCAATCAATGAACTTAATATACAAATATCCAAATGAGGATGGAAATTGACCCATGAAATCAATTCCCCAACAATCAAAAATTTCAATGACAAGGATAGGGTTCGAGAGGCATCATATTTCTTTTAGAAATGGACCTAATTTTTGACAATTTTCGCAACTTTTGCAAAAGGTATGGTGTCTTTAAATAAAGTGGTAAATAAAATCCATGACTGCAAGATTTTCGCATTGTTTTTTTTTGAAGAAAAATGACCTCCACATGCTTACGAGTGACTAAATTTTATGACACTACCTACCTCATCGTTGTCGGTGCACATCTCTCGAAAGATTTGATCAGGAGAATATTTGAACAAATATGGGTCATCCCAATAAAAATTTTTCACCTCGACCAAAAACTTTTTTCTATCTTGATATGACCATTGAGGCGATCTTTCTTGTTACGAAAAATTGACTATATCTGCAAACCAAGGCATAGAATTGACATAAAATAAAAACTCATCGGAAAAGAATCATTGATAGGTGTCTTATCAAAAGATGAGCTGTTGTTGTAGTCTGACAAATGATCTGCGACAACATTTTCACTCCTTTCTTATCTTTTATTGTGATGTTGAATTCTTGAAGCAACAAGATCCACCGTATCAACCTAGGTTTGGCATCCTGCTTAGACATTAAATATCTAACAATGAAGATGATCAAATGAAAACAACAGTAGAAGAACCAATTAAATGAGCTCGAAATTTGTCCAATGCAAAAATTACGAAGTAGTTCTTTTTCGGTAGTGGTGTAATTCATTTGTGCACTATTTAAAGTTCTACTTGCGTAACAAATCACATGAGGCTTACCTTCCTTTCTTTGGCCTAAAAAGCTAACAAGAAAATCACTTGCATCACACATTAATTCAAAAGGCAAAGACCAGGTCGGATTGCGTGATAGAAAGATGTTAGAAGACTAATTAATTTTTCAAAAGATTTTTGGCATTCTTGAGTCCAATCAAATAGTGCATCTTTTGTCGAAGATTGCATAATGGTCTAGATATGACACTAAAGTCCTTAATGAATCTTCGATAAAATCCTGCGTGTCCTAAAAGGAACGAACTTCTCTGATCAAGCTTTTGGGAAGGCAAATGAGCAATTAATTCAACTTTGGCCTTATCAACTTCAATTCCTTCGAAGATATCACATGACCTAACACGATTCCCGAAGTAACCATATAATGACATTTTTCCCAGTTTAAAACAAATCCTTTTTCTTCACATCTTTTAAGAACTTTATCCAAATTATCAAGACAATTTTCAAAAGAATTTCCAAAAACTCGTCGGATCATCCATGAAAACCTCTAAATAATGCTTCAATCATATCACTAAAAATACTTAGCGTGCATCTTTGAAAAGTTGCTTGGAGCATTACAAAGACCGAAAGGCATTCGTCTATATGCAAAAGTGCTTAAAAGACGTAAAAGTAGTCTTTTCTTGATCCTCTAATGCAATTGGTATTTGATTATACCCCGAATAACCATCAAGAAAACAATAGTATGGATGTCCCGCTACTCTTTCTAGAATTTGATCAAGAAATGGTAAGGGAAATGATCTTTCCTAATGTGGTGCATTCAATTTTCTAAAATCAATACACATACGCCAACTAGATGAAACTCGCGTAGGTATTAACTCACCTTTTTCATTTTCAACCACCGTTATTCCGATTTCTTAAAGCACAACTTGTGTAGAGGCTTACCCACCTGGCTATCGGAAATAGGGTAAATAATTCCAACATCAAGTAATTTAAGAACTTCACTTTCTAACTACCTCTTTCATATGTGGATTTAATCTTCTTTGAGGTTGTTGTGATGTTTTAGCATTATCCTCTAAATGTATTCTATGTGTACAAATTAATGGATTAATGCCTTTTATATCTGTTAATGTCCATCCAATTGCACTTTTATGCCTTTTAAGTACTTCTATCAACATACCTTCTTGTTCTTCATTAAGGATTGATGAAATTACTACTTGGAAAGCTTTGGTCTTCTCCCAAAATGTGTACTTCAACCCGAGAAGGTAATGGCTTTAGTTCCAGGTGTGGGTACTTCTTCATGAATATTATCATTCATGGGTTGTAACTCTTCAAATCTTGGCTTCCATCCTTTGTATTCCATTGCTTGTGTACAATCAAGCAAAGAAAGCATATTTCGGAAATATCACCATCTACTTGCATATCTGAATCAAATGAATTAATTAAACAAACTTCTAATGGGTCGGAAGAACTCCCTTTTAGAAGATGATCATCTACAATGGTCTCAATCCCGTCACTTCCTCATTTTCATCATTGACTTCATGTGGTTGCTTGCATAAGTTGAAAACATTAAGCTCAAGTGTCATGTTTCCAAATGTTAACTTCATCAATCCATTTCTACAATTTATCAAAGCATTGGATGTTCTTAAAAATGACGACCTAAAATAATAGGAATTGACTTGGAACAATTAATCATAGGTTCGGTTTCCAAGACAATAAAATCCACAGGATAAATGAATTTATCAACTTGTACCAACACATCTTCCACTATTCCTTTTGGAATTTTAATTGATCTATCGCCAGTAGAAGAAGAGTTAGCTGAGAGTTGGTTTTAACTCTCCTAGATTGAGTTGTTGATAAACTGAATATGGAAGCAAATTAACACTAGCACCAAGATCAAGTAAAGCTTGTTCAATTATATGTTCTCCAATAATGCATGAAACCGTAGTAGACAACCAGAGTCTTTATGTTTCAAAACATTATTGCTTTGAATAATGGAACTTACCTTTCGGTCAAAAAGGCTTTCTTTTTCACATTTAATTTTCTTTTAACAACAAGTAAGTCTTTCAAAAATTTGGCGTAAGAAGAAAAGTGTTTGATAGTATCTAACAACGGAATATTGACCTTCACTTGTTTAAGAATTTCAAAAATTTCAGTTTGGTGGTCCAATTTCTTTGGTTTGCTTAATGCTTGAGGAAATGGAAGTGGAGGAGATGAGAGTTTGGTTTCATTTTGGCTAGATGACATATCAACCTCTTCCTTATCTTGGGAATTGATTCACCATCTTTCTCACAAGGAGTTGAGAATTTCTTTTTCAACAACTTTCCCACTCCTAAGAGTTATCACGAATTGACTTGATTTATTTGTTGGTTTTCGAACTACCCTCATTTAGACTATGTTGACCTTTGGGATTCGGTTGAGGTTGAGAAGGAAATTTTCCTTTCTCATGAATGGTGAGTGCAGTAAGTTTGGAAAGAATGTCTTTTATGTCAATCATGGTTTGAGTGTTTTGTTTATTGATGGCCTCTTGCTTTTCTATGAATGCACTCAATGTTCCTTCAAGAGTTTTTCCTATATGGTGGGACATAAGGTGCATATCCTTGAAATTTTGAGAATCTTGTTGCTCCCGAGGAGGCGGTGGTTGCATAAATTGTGCTTGATTATTATTCCTCCAACTGAAGTTCGGGTGATTTCTCCATCCTGGATTGTAAGAATTTGAAAAAGAAGAGGTGAATGGCTTTTTAAAATTGTTCATTGCATTTTACTTGCTTCATGCACAACTTCTTTAAAAACAGGAATATTAGGACATTCATTTGTCGAGTGTCCTAATTCATCACAAATGCTACAAATTTCTTCATTTTGAACAGATTTGACTTCTTTTACTTTGCCTAATTCTATGGATTCAATCTTTCTAGCCAAACTAGCATACTTTGCATTTAGATCTTCTTCTTGACTAAGATGGTATTTTCCTTTTCCTGCATTTGCAAGGTTATATCTAATTGAATTTTCGAGAAAGATTAGTACGCCAAGATTGAGAATTTTCAAATAAAATGATTTAAATAATCTAAAGCTTCTTCTGGTTCTTTATCAAGAACTCGCCATTACACATCGTTTCCACAAATTGTTTAGTTTCGGTGTTAAACCTTCATAAAAGAAGCTTATAGTTCGCCATTTTTCAAAACCATGATGTGGGCAAGAATTTAACAAATCTTTAAAACGTTCCCAACTTTGAAAATATGCTTCATTTGAATTTTGGGAAAAATTTTGGATTTGTCTTTTCAAAGCATTGGTTTTATGTGTTGGAAAAAATTTCTTTAAAAACTCACTTTGCATTTCTTGCCATGTACTTAATTGATCTTGGTTTCAAAGCGTTAAGCCAAGTTTTTGCTTTATCTTTCAAAGAAAAAGGAAACAATTTAAGCTTGACAATCTCTTCACTTCTTGAATTTTGATCATTGAAAGCAATACGGACTTCCTCAAATTCTTTTAGATGTAAATATGGGCTTTCATTTTCTAAACCATGAAAATTAGGAAGTAAAGAAATCATACCCGGCTTAAATCTAAAATTATTAGCGGTAAGTGGAAAGATAAAACATGATGGACTAGAATTTGAGGTGGTTGCAAATATGCACGCATAGTTCGCAATGGTTGATTTCCTTGTTCATCATGTATACTTTCATTTTCACTTTCGTTGTGTTTGATTATCATGTTCAATATGTGCACCTTCAAATTCAGCCATTGTGTTAATTGTGTGTGTTTGTGATTCAAATAAATCAATATATAAGTTACTTGGATTAATTTTAACTAAACGCAATAGACTTAATTTGAATCACGATACTGGAGTTAGCGTAAATAAGTGACATAAAATAAAAATAATATACAAGTAGGCGATATACACCTAGTTAAATATTAAGTAGGATGTGGTATAAACCAACCCAAAAATAAAAATAAAAATAAAAATGCAGAAAATAAAGTCACGAAAAATAAAATAAAAAAATAAAAATACGAAATAAAAATGCGAGAAAATAAAGTCTGAAAAAAATAAAGTCAAAAAGTAAATTTAAATATGAAAACCAGAGAGAGTGCAAAGCCCCACAGAAATTCAAGAAAGAGAAGAGAAGAAGAAATATTATTTCATTAAGTTAGAGGACAAAAAATAAAAGACAATTTAAAAGTTAGATTACAGAAAATAAATAAATGAGAATTTAAAAGTTAGATTACGAGAAAATAAATAATGAATTTAAAAGTTAGATTACAGAAAATAAATACAGAATTTAAAAGTTAGATTGTTAGTAAGCGAAAGCGTAAATAATAATAATAATAATAATAATAATAATAATAATAATAATAATAATAATAATAATAATAATAATAATAATAATAATAATAAGCGAGAAAATGTAAATAAAAAAAAAAAAAAAAACGAAAATAAAAAAAATAAAAAATAAAAACGTAAATAAATGACAAAAATATAAAAGTTAGTTAATAAGTTAGTAAGTAGTAAGTTAATTAGTAAGTTAGTTAGTAAATTAGAAATTGAAAAGTGTAGAGGAAGAATATACTTGTTGGTGAAGTTTTCTTACGAGGAAGGAACCTTAATATATTAGAACTTCAAATCAAGTTAAGAATCCGGCCAAAAACTTGATGGGATATAATTATATAGTTTCAAACCCAAGTGTAGGTTGTCTCGAGTTATAAATTCTCGGAGTCGAGATCGATCCACAGGAATTGATGAAGAAAAATATATTGATTTGAGGTAAAAAGAAGAATTGTCACAAAATTAAAGATGCAATAAGTTGTTCACAAATAGAAAAGGATTTGCTTGGGTTAGGAGATCCACTCTTGGTAATAAATTAAAGATAAGATTATTTCGTTTTATAACTCAATTGAAATCATGCATAATGAAGATTCCAATCGGAAGATTTAACATTCAAAGTTCAATTATGTAATCATATAATGGTTCCCAATAACTATCTACCAATACTTGTAAATCGTCAAAAGCATCCATTGTGCCAATCCTATTGTCTACAATGGATCAAGATATTCATTATACAAGAAAAAGTTTCTAAATTAATTGGAAACAACATACAACTCATATAAAGATCACATAAAAATATATCATTTAAAGCACAAGAAAGAAATTAATCTAACCTTAACTTATTACCAAGAAATTCACCTTTTCACCCAAGCAAGAGGAAAACTTAGTTACTCATGTAGACAAGAAGAAAGAAAGAGAGAAGAAGAAAAGATGAACATAACTTCACTTAAGAACAAGAGAAAATTACAACAAAGGAAGCAATCAACATACAAATATTAAAGTAAAATCTAGATTAACACTAAGCTAACACCCTCAAATGATCAGCCATTGCCTCTTTTTATAGAATTAGAAGAGTACAAATAGCCAAAAGAGATGATGGATGATGATAACAAAATGATAAAAGAGATAAATGGTGGGTGGATTCTTGTCTCCGAAATGTTTCCCTTCTGAACTCATGGCATGCGTCATTTTTGAGTCAAGTGGTCTTCATGAAAGTTCTAGCACATTGTCTCAGCTTTCCAGAGACACCAAGTTTAGCCAAATCCAATAACCACAGCCCAAGATATGGCCTAATTACTGCTCATGGGTCAGGCCCAACATCAGCACCTCTGTTCTGACTTCTAAGCCCAATATCACCTTCAAGGAATCCGAACTAGCTTTTGTGTTCTTCATGAAAGTTGTAGATATGGGTCTTAACCTTCCACTGTCAAAATTTCAGAATTATTGAACTCCAATAGCCCGAGATATAGCCTAATGAGTGCATAAAGGTCAAGCTGTCAGGTTCAAAACACTAGATTTTGCTTCAACTCCAATTTGAGTTATCCAAACATGTGTTTCTGGTCTTGAGGCCTTCATGAAAATTGTAGAAATTTATCTTAGCTTAAAAACAAGACCAAAATCACATCCATCGGATATTTGTAACTCAAATTATAGCAGGGTTCTTCGAAAAAGCCAAGTAAGAAGGTTATACAATGAATGAAATATATTCTTATTAATGTGGTTCTTTCTATCAGTGAATAGTTATTAGAGAATTATCTTAACTTTCCAACAAGACCAGAATCACATTAATCGATAATTACAACTCAAGTTGTGGCCACTTTACTTAAGAATGCAATCACCCAAATTAATGATAATTCAAGAATAATTTCTTCAATGATCCAATTAAGCTTAATTTCATAAAATGTGACAAAATCAACTTAATTAAGCCAAATTGAACCTTAAGAAGCCTAGTTAGAGGATTATAAAATGCATAAAATACAGTGTTATCAACGAAGAATAACCCAAAAAATACACTTTAGAGCCCTTGGATCGAGTTTCCCCGATTGAATTTGTGAATATGGACAAAAGATACACATCCAAAAATTTTAGGGACAAGATTATTGGAAGTCTGTAGATCAGGATAGAAAGTGGAGAAGACATCCATAGGACTCTTGAACCCCAAGACTTTAGTGGGTAAGCGATTTATAAGATAAGTAGAAGTCAAAACAGCTTCCCCCTAGAAGGACTTAGGGGCATTTCTCTGAAACAATAAGGCTCGGGTTTTTTCAAGAAGATGACTATTTTTCTGCTCTGCTAACTTATTTTGTTGTGGGGTATGAACACAGGATGATTCATGGATTATTCCTTCTTTTTGGAAAAATGCAAAAGAGTCTGATTAAAGTAGTCCTTAGCATTATTGGACCTGAATCGTTTAATACCCACCCCAAATTGATTTTTAATCATGGAACAAAAATTTGGGAGAACAGTACTAATATCAGACTTGTGTTTGAGCAAAAAAATCCAAGTAACACGTGTACAGTCATCAATAAAAGACATAAATCATCTTGCCTCAGAGACAGTAAGAATGGAAGAGGGACCCCAAATATCACTGTGAATAAGAGAAAAAGGAACAAAACTTCTTGTATTACTAATTGGAAAACTGACACGCTTATGTTTGGCAAGTTCACATACTTCACAATGAAATTGTTCAATATCAAGACCTTTACACAAAGAAGGAAAAAGGCTCTTAACAATAAGAAAGGATGGATGGCCTAATCTATCTACGGTGAACAAGCCAAATTTTGTCTTTTTTAGTTGAAAGAAGTTCAGAGGTAAAAGAATATGGGTGTTCAAGTCCGCTCGTGGTCGTGTTTACCTGACAAGGTGCTTCAAGGAGATAGAGGTCATCTTGTTCCCTAGCACGTCCAATCATCTTCTCCGAATCCTTGTCCTGAAAAACACAATGATCATTGTAAAAAATCACTTTGCAAGATAAATCTTTGATTAATTTTTGGACAGAAACCAAATTTGTGGACAATTTAGGGACATGAAGGACATTTTTTAAGGTCATTAGGGGGCTTAGTTGGACCTCTCCTATACCGACTACAGTGATCAAGGAACCATCAGCTGTTGATATTTTCTTACTGCTTGGGCATGGAGAATAAGTGAAAAATATAGTGGGGTTGTTGGTCATATGGTTTGTGGCTCTTGAATCCATAATCCAGGAGTTGGTAAAAATTGTATCCAAGACATTGAATCCAACGAAAAAAGGTAACTTACCCAAATAAGTCAAAGAACAAGTACCTGAGAACTTTTCAAGGCTGTGTAGAGAGACATTTGAAACCTCACCTTCGGTTGACATCGTAAGAGAAAAAAAAGGATGTAATCAAACAGTACTATTTGGCACTGTTTGGCACTGTTACATCACTGTTTGGCACTGTTTCATCATTGTTTGACACTGTTTGGTACTGTTTCGGTACTGTTGGACACTGTTTGGTATGTTGGGCGCTGATCGGCACTATTGGGCACTGTTTGATACTGTTTTGGGGCAATGAAGGCCAAAAGAAAAGGGCAATGAAGGCCAAAAAAATAGAGATTAGTTGGCAATGAAGGCCGATCGAAAAAAGGCTCAACGGAAAATAGAGACAGCCCTGGATTGGAACTGCTCTGATACCATCTTAGAATATGAAGAATATGAATATTGTATATTATTTCTCTTTCCTAAACAGAATGTATAATGAAGATTATATATAGAGGCAGCTGCTATACATTAATAACTAGCTCCTAGAAAATAAGTAGCAAATTAATAAAACACTAAAAACAATATCTACACAAAAAATCGTGGGAACACCGTCCACATAGACCACCGTCCAACACCACCGTCCATATATATATACAGAACTTAGGGAATGAAAACCCTCAAAACGGGATAGCTTTCACACATGTAGAACAACATATAAAATCTTGGTTTTCTCCGTGCAGTAGCCATACCTAAATTATTGGTTTAAACGAAACAAACACAAACAAATGGGATATATGTATATCTCGATACATAGCCTTAATTCCAAGCACTCACCTACTAACAAAGAAACTCATTTTAGGTGAAAATTTAGTCCCTGATTTAAACCTGATAACAGACGTGAAGCGAGTTTGAATTACTTAAGAATTGAGTTGTACATTTAAATAAATGAAGGACTAATTTACATGGAGATGCATTTTTAGGGACTAATAGTTATTAATACCACTTAGACAAAGCATAGATGGATAGGACGGGAGTGAATTAGGATAAATATTTTAGGTTTACATTGTAATAACGATATTTCAATGTTCCAAAAACAAAGGTCTGAAAACCTAGCAAGGGGGTGAGGAAAGATAAGTTAAACTAAATATGAACAATGTAGCTCATTAGGCATTGAATTGATGTCAAGTATTTCTTAAGGAAGGGTGCCACTAGGCTACAAGGTCATTGGTATTAGATTTAATTATTTCATTTCAATGAATTATTATCACTTGTTACAACTTGCAAATCGAGTTAAATTCTTTTTCACTAATTACTTGTGTAAATATTGACAATCTGTCATTTCTTATTTTCTTGAGATTTATTCCTAATCAGAGTTATTGCTTATTAAAGAAATAAGGGAGACTGTTTCCTATTATCTATCCTTTTTTTTAATTTTGTGATCAATTCTTTAAATTAAGGGATTGATTGATTTCTATAATTATGGAGAATCATAAACAGATTTGTTGTTAAGTTTCTCTATATAAAGACTTGTATTCCTATTTCAAAAATAACATATGAAGTGAGTTGTCTTCTATTTCAATATGGTGTCAAAGCTTGGAACGATACCCAATGCTGCAACTCTCTCTCAAATATAATTTCTGCACCACTCCTTCCTTTTTTGTTCTTCTATGGCAGGCAGACCTCCTCCTCCAACGTTTCCATGGGGAATGGCCATGACTGGCACCAAAGGGAATGACGGCTCGGGAACCTCGGTTCCCTTGCAGCTGTCCCCAATGACGATTGCCATAGTTCATTCCCCTTACTTGGATAACTCCTCTCTCCAAATTACCTTTCACAAACTCAGTGAAAAAAATTATCTGCCATGGTCAAGGTCTGTGGAGATGGTTATTTGAGAAAAGGAAGGTATGGTTATCTTGATGGGACTGCCAAGAAACCAGAAGAATCAGACTCATCTTTTCAGACTTGCGATGCCCAGAACTCCATGGTAATGGCCTAGTTGATCAACTCCATGGATGAGAAGATTCGTGAAAGTTTCATGTGCTGCACAATTGCCAAGGACATGTGGGAGGCAGCCAAGAGGCACTATTCAGACCTTGAGAATTCATCTCAATTATTTGAACTAGGGAACAAGGCTCGCAATCTGACTCAAGCTGAGATGGATGGTACAACCTATTTCAATGCTCTAATAAAATTATAGCAGGAAGTGGATCTATTTAATAAGGGTCATAAGCTGTGTTCAAGGTGTATTGAGGAGCATAAAAAGATGGTGAACAAGGAAAGGATCTATGACTTCCTATCAGGTCTCAACAAGGACCTGGATGAAGTTTGTGGGCGTCTACTTGGTTCAAAGCCACTGCCAAACATGGAGGACATTTTTTTTGAAGTCCGAAGAGAAGAATCTCATAAACAAGTAATGCTTGGTACTATAAAATCCACAACTAAGAACTCTACCTTCTCTGCTCGTGGACCTGAGATTTTTCGTGGGGAATCTCGGAGTCAAAAGAAGAATGGTAATCTTGGTGTGAGATCAAATCACAGCAGGGATAAGTGCTGGAAATTGCATGGTAAACCTGATAATTGGAAGGATACTCGTAATAATATATAGGATTCCAGAGCCTTTCAAGTTACTATAGATATGGCCTCCGGGACAAGTAACAAAAGCTTCAATCTTTCTTTAAGCAAGGAGCAAATTGAACAGTTGTATCAAATCCTAAACACTCAATCATCCAACCAGATTCCATCCATGTCTCAAGGTCAGCATCCACAGCCAGCCATGAGTACCTCTCTTCTGACTCAAAAAGGTACCTTCATGAATACTCTAAGTGGTATATCAGAAATGACTGAATCTTGGGTGATAGACTTCGGGGCTACGAATCATATGACAGGTTGTCCTAAACTGTTCTGTTCTTATAAACCTAGTCCAGGAAATTTAAAAATTAAGATTGTTGATGGCTCTCTTGCAACTGTTGCTGGAACTGGTACCATTAAGATTAGCCCTCAAACAACTATTAAAGATGCTCTTCGTGTTCCAAAATTATCATGCAATCTTATATCTGTTACCAAAATTATCAAGGATCTGAATTGTACTGTCATGTTCTCACATTCTTTTTGCCAATTTCAAGATATGACTTCGAGCATGAGGATTGGTAGTGCTAAGGAACATAATGGTCTCTATTACTTTGAGGAAGAAATCTCCAACAATAAACAAGCTTTCATCGCTCGTTATGAACCTTTCACTTTATCTAGGAAGCAACAAATAATGTTATGGCACTCTAGGTTAGGCCATCCTAGTTTTCGATATCAAAAACACTTGTTCCCTTCCTTTTTTCGAAATAAAGATGCCTTTCAATGTGATGTTTGTCAAATTGCTAAACACCAAAGGTCTGTTTTCCCTCCTCAACCTTATAAATCATCCAAACCATTTGCATTAATTCATAGTGATATATGGGGCCCTTCACGGGTACCTAATGTTACTGAAAAAAGGTGGTTTATCACATTCATTGATGATCACACACGGGTTACCTGGGTATATGATTGGGGTGAAATCCGCAAGTGTACGGTTTCGTCGTCAAGTAATAAAAATATCGAATCCACAGGGACTATGTTTATGAATACCAATTAATTAATTAATTCAATTAAATTAAACAAAAGAGAATATAATTGTTGAACAAGAACGTAGAAAACAAACAATTAAATAAATAAAAGTTAAGACACAAAATTGAGAATAAAAATAACAAATTGTTGAGAAAAGATTTCAGATTTAAGAAAGCTTCCAGGATTGGGGTTAACCACAATGATACAAGACTCCTAATTGAATCCTCTTATTAACACTTGAAATTCAATTGAAGGTGAATTACCCTAAATTAGTTAATGTTCCCTTTCAAGATACAAGAACCGCGCTTCAATTAAACCAATTCCTACTCTCGTGGTAATTGAATCTAAATTGAACCCATTACGCTTTTTGGTAATTCATTAATCCTCGAAAGGCTAAACATACTCTCGTGATTTAAACCTTAAGTTCAATTCTTATAGTTCCAACACCTAGGTTCACTTTTCAGTACGTCCCTAGATATCTATGAGATGCAAATAAGTGGCCAGCAAATTCATATGAATAATCGCAATAAGGATTGAATCAACAACATTCAAGATTAATAAAAGGGGTAAACAATATCAATTAATCATCATCAATGTATCAAAGGGCATTGCCCAATCCTAGAAACAAAAGGAACTACTCAGACATGGAGAAGAAGAAACCAGAAATCAAGTTCCAAGAACATCCAAACCCGTAATCTTAGAGAGAAGAGAGGAAGATGAAGATCAAGAGCCTCCAATGTGCCTCCTTCAAAACCAAATTCGAACCCTAATGTTGTCTTCAGAACATCTATATATACCTCATGGGTTAAAACTGGTTAAAGCCCATCAGAAAAGAGAAAAACGGACTTAAAAATCTGACACGCACACCGAACCACGGCCGTGGTCAGTTCTGGACTTAGAGTTCTCAACCAGACTCTCAACCACGGCCGTGGTTGTTTCTGGACTTCCCCTTTTGCTTTTTCACGTAGCTGCTCGATCCATGGCCGTGGTTCAGGCCACGGGCAGGCCGTGGAACTCTCTAGAATGAGTTTTTTTGTCCCAAATTGCTACTCTTTAAGCTCCAACTTCAATTGTGCAAGCTTTCCATCCATTTCAAGGCCAATTAAGCACCAATCCTGCACAACAACACCAAAAACACCGCAGTTATCCAAACTAAAAGGAAAAAGAAACAAAAAGGAAACTAAAATGCCTAGAATGTATAAAAATGCATGCAAACACATGAACAAAATATGATGTTGTTTCACACACATCAAAATACCCCCAAGCCTAAGATTTTGCTTGTCCCCAAGCAATAACTAAGACCAAACCAAGGAATGGGAATATTAGACAATAATGAATGAGGAACTCGAGAAAACATCTAACTAAGCAATAGGCAAAGACAAACCAAGAATTAGAGAGGTAATCAAAATCAAGTCCAATTAGAGGCTAAAGTTCTCAGAAATCATGCTCCTCACTAAATTAGGATCACTCAACTAACACACTCAAAGTGTTTAAGGATGAAGACAATGCGCTCAATATTCCTCAAAGAAAATGCACTTCTATAAGCTTGATAAGAAACTAAATTTTCACTAATAATCAGCATGATTGTAAGAATCAAAAGGTCTTTCAAGGGATATAATGGGGCCATGGGAATGATGTCAGGAAGGATAAAGAAATGAGGGTATGCACAAAGGGCTAACAACATTTTCAACAAGCACAAGAAACCCAATAGAACATACATGGAGCAAAGACAGTTTTCAATCAAGGCATAATTCCACATTTTCTCTTCTTTCTTTTCAAGCTTTCATCACAAGCTTTTCTTTTATTTTGTTTTCCCTTTTTCCTCATTTTTTTTTAGAGGGAAGAGACCTCATTTTCAAAACACATGATTCTCAATACAACATTCAAACTCAGATTGCTCCATTCAATATTCTAAATGATCACCGACAATGTATCATCATAGGCATCAAGAAAATAATTATACAATAAGCTCAAAATGGGCAACTAGTGGATGAAAGTGTAACAAATTGAAGGCCGAAAAAATACCTAAGATGCCTTAATCACATTCAAGCATGCAAACCAAGATTTCGCCTCAAAATGGTTTCAAATCAAGTTCTAGAGCACAAAATCAATGAGGAATGACCACTCAACACAAAGAATGGGATGAAAAATCATATAGTGCATAAATCCCATACAGGCTCAAAACTCACTTTTAGAGGTACAAAAAAATCAATGAGAAACACAAATTCAGAGAACATATGCTAATTATCAACTATCAAGAAATCACCTCCATTATCAATTAAAGACAATGCCTGTTGCCTACCACAAGAATCAATAAATTGGGTTCCAAATCAATTATCATCTCAAAATCCCCAAAAGAGAGGGGGACAAGGTTCAACCAAAAAGCAGAAATATAAGATGGTGTGAAAAATGCAATAAGAAGATGCAATGCAAAATGAGATATGGGAATGCATGATAATGAAGATAAAAATAAAAATGAAAAATAAATACCCCCAAGCTTAGACCTTACATTGTCCCCAATGTAAAAATCTAAAACCATGGAAGGAATAAATGAAAAGAACACACTGCGGTGGTGGAAAAAGGAGACGTGTAGCCATGAACTCGAACATCCGGTCTAAAACTCTATTTTTTTTGTGGCCGACAGCTATATACATCCCCCTACAAAGGCTCCGAATTCAGGGAGGCACCAAAGCCGACTCAACAATAGCTAACTAAGAAACAAAAATAAAAAAGTGTTAATCAATAAAAATAAGAAAATAAAGGAAAAGAGATAGAATGTTGGGTTGCCTCCCAAGAAGCGCTAAGTTATAGTCATTAGCTTGACTGTGAGTTTGTTCTATGCTCAGGTGATGTCAATAGAGTGGTACTCAGTCCCACTCCATCTTCATAGTGTTGCACTCTCTAGCCGTTTATTAGAAATGTCTTCTGGCCTTCTATCTTCACCTCAAGCACACCATAGGATAAGACTCGAACAATCTCATATGGTCCAGACCATTTCGACCAAAACTTACCTGGACAGAAATGTAGAAGCGAGTTATCAACAAGAACTTTATCCCCTGGTTTAAATTCACGCTTCTTGACACATTTGTCATCCCGCTTCTTTGGTCCTTTCTTGCAGGGCTTGACCTTCTCGAACTTGGAAGCAACCTTGGGCAAGGTCTCCTCTAACATAGCATGAGTCACAGATTCCTGCATATTTGAAAGTACAACTCTGTCCACAACATCAGTAGCATCTATGCGATTACATGAATTAGAGAAATTAAGATTTTTTCAGAATTGAAAACATTAAACACTACTTCCTCATTGTTCAATCGCAAAGTCAATTTCCCTTCATGGACATCAATAATTGCCCTTCCAGTGGCGAGGAATGGTCGCCCAAGTATGAGCGGCATTTTAGCATCTTCTTCCATGTCAAGCACAACAAAATCAACAAGTATGAAAAACTTACCCACTCTAATAGGAACATCCTCCAAGATGCCAGCGGGGTACTTGACGGACCGATCCGCCAACTGAAGTGAAATAGTTGTGGGTTTCAGCTCACCCACCTCCAACTTCTTGCACACAGAAAGGGGCATAAGACTGACACTAGCCCCTAAGTCACACAGAGCTTTATCAAAATTTGTGTTACCAATCAAGCAAGGAATAGAGAAACTACCTGGATCTTTTAGCTTTGGAGGCAATTTATTTTGAATTAAAGCACTACACTCCTCAGTTAAAGTTACGGTCTCATATTCATTAAGCTTTCTCTTATTAGACAAAATGTCCTTAAGAAACTTAGCATAGGTAGGCATTTGTTTCAACGCCTCAGTGAAGGGTACATTAATGTACAATTTCTTAAGGACCTCTAAGAACTTCCCAAATTGCATATCTAGCTTGGCCTTAGCCAATCTTTGAGGGAATGACACAGGGGGTTGGTAAGGTTCAAGGGGTACATACTTAGACACCTTTTCATTAGTTTTCTCTTCCTCTAAGGGTTGTGTCTTAGTGTCTTTTTCCTCATTCCCCTCATCTTTATCACTCACCTCCTTACCCTTGGGATCCTCTAATGTCTTACCACTTCTCAAACTAACTGCCATGCAGTGTTCATTACCTGGATTCATTTTAGGCTGACCAGGAAATTTACCTTGTTGCCTATGTGAAGTGCCTGCAAGTTGGGCAATCTGAGTTTCTAACAATTTATTATGAATGGCCAAATTTTCAACTTTAGACGACAACTCTCTAATGGCCTCGACACACTTGCCCATGTTGCCTAAACTCCTCATTTTGCTTAGCTTGACTCTCAACAAAATTCTCAAGAAGAGACTCAAGTTTAGAGTTTTGTACTGTTGGAGTCCAGAAGGGGTTTAGCACTACCTTGCCCTGCTTGGTGTTGATTATTCCGGTAGGAGAAGTTGGGGTGTGACTTCCAACCGGGGTTGTAAGTTTGAGAATATGGATCATTCCTCCCCTTTTGGTTGAAGTCATGGAAGTTGTGGCATGATTCCACTTGCTCCACCTGGTGCACCTTGTGAGAGCCAATTCCAACTTGGCATTCAACACCTATGTGTCCCCGTGCTCCACAAATCTCACAAAAATTGTTAGAGGCACCTATGGCATTTACATGAGCCTTTTCAAGCATGTCAAAACGTTTATTCAAAGAATCAAATTTTGACATAATTAAATCAACTCCGTCTACCTCAAACTTACCTCCCGAGAGTTTTCTCGGGTTATTACCTCTTTCATTTGCCCATTGGTGATGATTTGTGGCAACACTCTCAATGATCTCATAGGCTTCGTCGGTCTTCTATTCATCAAAGCTCCACCACCAAGTGCGGAGTCTAGAGACACCTTTGAAGAATATTCTAGCCCATTATAGAAGGTGTGGACGATCAACCATTTTTCTAACCCATGGTGTGAGCAGGCTTCCAGCAAAGCCTTATATCTATCCCAAGCTTCCGACAATGATTCACCATCTTTCTGAACAAAGCTTATGATTTGGGTCCTCAGATGAGCAATCTTGGATGGTGGAAAGAATTTGTTCAAGAAAGTTTGCTCCAATTGGTCCCAAGAAGTGATGGTCTCAGCGGGAATTGACCTCAACCAAGCCCTAGCTCTATCTCTCAATGATAATGGAAATAGGCGAAGGCGAATAGCATCAACAGAGGCACCTTCAATCTTGAGGGTCTCACAGAATTCCAAGAACATATCCACATGATCGTTTGGGTCCTCTGATGGCAATCCTCCAAACTGGTTCTGCCTTATCATCGTGAGTAAAGCGGTGGTATGGTGAACTGCCTAGCTTCAATGTCTGGCCGAGAAGCAATTCCGAACGCAAACCCCGAGCATTAGGGGCTGCATACTCTTTAAGAGGTCTATTAACAAAGCGGTGCAGCCATGACAAGCGTTGGCTCAAGTCTATCTCTTGCTCTTTGGCTTTGTTGTCTTCTCCTTCTGCGAAGAGTTCTTTCAATTTTAGGATCAGCTTCTTCAAGAGTCCCAAAACATCTAGTTCTTCGCATAAACAAGAGAATTACCTGTAGACACTCAAAGAGAAAACAAGAAAGTAGTAAAAAGGTTTAAAATAATTAAATTAAAAATTTAACGATATTCAAGAAGAACACAACACGGCAAGAATCTCCAAGCCAAAAACTTGATTGGGGTAAAATCCGCAAGTGTACGGTTTAATCGTCAAGTAATAAAAATATCGAATCCACAGGGACTATGTTTATGAATACCAATTAATTAATTAATTCAATTAAATTAAACAAAAGAGAATATAATTGTTAAACAAGAACGTAGAAAACAAACAATTAAATAAATAAAAGTTAAGACACAAAATTGAGAATAAAAATAGCAAATTATTGAGAAAAGATTTCAGATTTAAGAAAGCTTCCAAGATTGGGGTTAACCACAATGATACAAGACTCCTAATTGACAATCCTCTTATTAACACTTGAAATTCAATTGAAGGTGAATTACCCTAAATTAGTTAATGTTCCCTTTCAAGATACAAGAATCAGTGCCCAATTAAACCAATTCCTACTCTGCGTGGTAATTGAATCTAAATTGAACCCATTACGCTTTTTGGTAATTCATTAATCCTCGAAAGACTAAACCTACTCTCGTGATTTAAACCTTAAGTTCAATTCTTATAGTTCCAACACCTAGGTTCACTTTTCAAGACGTCCCTAGATATCTACATGAGATGCAAATAAGTGGTAAAAATTCACATGAATAATCGCAATAAGGATTGAATCAACAACATTCAAGATTAATAAAAGGGGTAAACAATATCAATTAATCATCATCAATGTATCAAAGGGCATTGCCAATCCTAGAAACAAAAGGAACTACTTAGACATGGAGAAGAAGAAACCGTAAATCAAGTTCCAAGAACATCCAAACCCGTAATCCTGTAGAGAGAGAGAGGAAGATGAAGATCAAGAGCCTCCAATGTGCCTCCTTCAAAACCAAATTTGAACCCTAATGTTGTCTTCAGAACATCTATATATACCCCATGGGTTAAAACTGGTTCAAGCCCATCAGAAAAGAGAAAAATGGACTTAAAAATCTAACACGCACACCGAACCACGGCCGTGGTGGGTACCACGGCCAGGCCGTGGTCAGTTCTGGACTTAGAGTTCTCAACCAGACTCTCAACCACGGCCGTGGTGGCCACCACGGCCAGGCCGTGGTTGTCTTTGGACTTCCCCTTTTGCTTTTTCACGTAGCTGCTCGATCCATGGCCGTGGTTCAGGCCACGGGCAGGCCGTGGAACTCTCTGGAATGAGTTTTTTTGTCTCAAATTGCTACTCTTTAAGCTCCAACTTCAATTGTGCAAGCTTTCCATCCATTTCAAGGCCAATTAAGCACCAATCCTGCACAACAACACCAAAAACACCGCAGTTATCCGAACTAAAATGCCTAGAATGTATAAAAATGCATGCAAACACATGAACAAAATATGATGTTGTTTCACACACATCAGTATACCTTCTCAAAGATAAAAGTGAGGCTGAACAAACTTTCAAACACTTTCATTTGATGGTGAACAATCAGTACAGTGCAAAAATACAAATTTTATGCATTGATAATAGGAGAGAGTACTTTACGTCTATTCTAGGGAAATATTTTTTGGAAAATGGGATTATTCACCAGAGCTCCTATGTTGATACTCCTCAACAGAATGGGGTGGCTAAAAAGAAAAACAGACATATTTTAGAAGTAGCTCGCTCCATTATGTTTACTAATAACGTCCCTAGTTTCTTTTGGGGGGACTCCATTCTTACAGCTTGTTACCTTATAAACCGCCTTCCTACCCGGGTTCTTAACTATAAAATTCCTTCTCAATTCTTCCTTCAATACTACCCACAAACAAGGTCTGTTAACTCTTTACACCTCAAAGTATTTGGTTATAAGTCTTTTCTCCACATTCATAATCATAACCGTAGTAAACTTGATCCCCGTGCTATCCCTTGTATTTTCCTTGGGTATTCAGTCACTCAAAAGGAGTATCGGTGTTACTCTTCGAAAAAACGTAAATACTTTGTCACCGTTGATGTCACTTTTTTTGAAAACCAACCTTTTACCCCAAGAATTCGCTTCAAGGGGGACTGGGGTTGAAGCTCCTTCTATTCCCTGGGAGTCCACACCAAGACCTATCCTCCCTCTTGTAGTTGATCTACCCACTCCTGCCATAAATGACCTTGAGTGTGCCATGAACATTGATGACTCTAGGAAAGAGAGGGATTCACAACAGTAACCTGAGTTACGTGTTTATTCTCGGAGAAAAACCCCCACAAAGAATAGGGAATGTTGTGGACCTACAACCTTGTCATGAATCGGAACCGGAGTTATTACCTGAGGTTAGTGATCTGAATTAGCCCTATTGTTGTAAGAAAAGGAATTTGTTGTTGTACTCAGCATCCCATTTCCAATTATGTTTCATATAATCATTTTTCTCTTTCTCTCCAAGCTTTTATTGCTAATCTATCAGAAGAAAAAATTCCTAGTGATATACAGGAGGCTTTGAGGATTCCAAAATGGAGAAAGGCTGTTATTGAGGAAATACAAGCTTGAAAAAAATCAAACTTGGAATCTGGTTAAGAAACCTAAAGGGAAAACTTCAGTGGGGTGCAAATGGGTATTTACAGTGAAGTATAGGTCTGATGGGACAATTGAGAGGTACAAAGCAAGATTGGTTGCAAAGGGCTTCACCCAAACATATGGTATTGATTACAATGAGACTTTTGCTCTGGTTGCCAAGCTCAATACAGTTAGAGTTCTTTTATCACTGGTAGCAAACTTGGTTTGGGACCTACAACAACTTGATGTGAAAAATGCTTTCCTTAACAGTGATTTGGAAGAGGAAGTCTACATGGATCTTCCACCGGGATTTGATCAAGACACGAAGAATAGGAAAGTCTGCAGATTAAAAAAGGCTCTCTATGGTTTGAAGCAGTCCCCAAGGGCCTGGTTTGGAAGATTTACAAAGGTTGTCTTGCAACAAGGATATAAGCAAGCTCACACTGATCATACCCTTTTTTACTATCACAACAATGGTAAGAGTACAATCCTTATTGTCTATGTAGATGACATAATTTTAATAGGAAATGATATAATAGAGATGACAAGGCTGAAAACTAGACTTGCAACTAAATTTGAGATAAAAGACCTTGGATCCCTACAGTACTTTCTTGGTATGGAGGTTGCTAGAAACAATAAAGGAATATCAGTCACTTATTGAAAATATGTCTTGGATTTGTTAAAGGAAACATGAATGCTAGGTTGTAAACCAGTAGATACACCAATGGACTCCACGCCAAAGATAGTAGACAAGAAAGATAGGACTCTGGTTAACATTGGGAGATACCAACGCCTAGTTGGAAAGCTCATCTATCTTTCCCACACTAGATCAAATATTGCATTTGTTGTAAATGTTGTTAGTCAATACATGCATGCTCAATATGAGGAACACATGGAGGTTGTACTTCGCATCCTAAAGTATCTAAAAGGATCACCTTCTAAAGGGTTGTTTTTCAGCAGAAATGAATCTAGAAGTATTAAAGGATTTACTGATGCTGATTGGGCTAGTTCTATTGAAGACAGGAGGTCTATTTCTAGGTATTGTACTTTTGTATGGGGCAACCTAGTTACTTGGCGAAGCAAGAAACAAACAGTTGTGGCCTGGAGCAGTGTTGAAGTTGAATTACAAGCCATTGCTTATGGTGTTTGTGAAATGTTGTGGTTGAAGTTGTTACTTGAAGAATTAGAGATGAAAACAAATCTCCCTCTAAAATTTACTGTGATAATAAGGCAGCCATCAGTATTTCCCACAACCCAGTCCATTATGATCAGACAAAACATGTGGAAGTGGATAAACACTTTATCAAAGAAAAAATTGTGGACAATATACTATGCTTAACCTATGTATCTACTGATGATCAAGTTGCAAATGTTCTAATAAAAGCCCTGGCTAGAAAAATGTTAGAAAAACAGATTGACAAGTTGGACATGTTCAACCTTGGAAACCCAGCTTGAGTGGGGTGTTGACAATCTGTCGTTTCCTATTTTCTTGGGGTTTATTCCCAATCAGAGTTATTGCTTATTAAAGAAATAAGGGAGATTGTTTTCTATTATCTCACTTTTTTTAAATTATGTAATCAATTCCTTAAATTAAGGGATTGATTGATTTCTATAATTATGGAGAATCATTAACAGATTTGTTGTTAAGTTTCTCTATATAAAGACTTGTATTCCTATTTCAAAAATAACATATGAAGTGAGTTGTCTTCTATTTCAATAGTAAACTTCTGATGGTTGAGAGGAAATAGAAAGGAGAGAAAGGAGAAACCATTGAGAGGAAAGTCATTACCTCTCTTGGTCAATCTTCAGATTTTATTATATGAGTAAAAAGAACAAGCTACAGCTGTACAAAGGGATAATAAAAAAAATAAAGAAATTACTGAAAGTAAAAGACCTATTTATCTAACATTCGCCCTCAAGTTTGAGCATATATATCATATTATCTAAGCTTGTTACATATATAACTAATTTGGGGTCCTTTAAGAGATTTTGTGAGAAGGTTAGCAAGTTGGTCATTTGAGTTGACAAAGGTTGTGGCAATGCCACCTGAATGAACCTTCTCTCTTATAAAATGACAACCAATCTCAATATGTTTAGTTCTTTCATGAAAGACAGGGTTAGAGGCAACATGTAAAGCGGCCTGGTTATCACAGACAAGGGTCATCTGTCCAACATCCCCAAACTGAAATTCTTTAAGTAACTATTTTAAATAGACAAGTTCATATGTTGCATCAGTCATAGCTCTATTCTCAGCTTCGACACTGGATCTAGCAACCACATTTTGCTTCTTACTTTTCTAAGAAATTAGGTTACCTCCAATAAGCAAACAATACCATGAAGTGGAACATCTATGAGAAGGTGAACCTACCCAGTCAGCATTAGAATAACCAACCACTTGATTGTATCCCTTATCCTCATAGAGGAGTCCTCTTTCGGTTGCTCCTTTAATATATCTTAAAATTTGAACCACTGTATCCCAATGATTATCACATGGAAAGTTCAAAAACTGACTAACAACACTCACAGGAAAAGAGATATCAAGTCGAGTCACTTTGAGATAATTCAGTTTCCCAACAAGTCTCCGATATCTGCCCGGATCAGCTAAAATCTCCCCCTAATTTAGAAGAAGTTTGACATTAGGATCCATTGGGATATCAATAAGCTTAGCATTTAGCATGCCAATTTCCTGAAGTATGTCTAAAGCATACTTTCACTGCGAGATAGAAATATCATCCTTAGACTGACCAACTTCAATTCCTAGGAAATACTGAAGTTTGCCCAAGTCTTTTGTCTAAAAATGACAGAAGAGGAATTGTTTAAGCAACTGAATACCATGATGATCACTATCTGTGATAACAATATCATCAACATATACAACTAGATAAATACATCCTTCATAAGAATGGTGATAGAATACTGAATGATCTTCTTCACTGCGAGTTATACCAAATTGTTGCATCGTAGTATTGAAGTGACCAAACTAGGCTCAAGGAGATTGTTTGAGGCCATAGAGAGATTTTCGTATACGACACACATGTCCAGAACACTTCCCTTGAGCAACAAAGCTTGGTGGTTGCTCCATATAGGCTTCTTCCTGTAGCTCACCATGAAGAAAGGCATTTTTGATATCTAGTTAGTGAATGGGCCAATGACGGATGACAACCATGGATAAAAAAAGACAAACAAATGCTACTTTAGCAACAGAAGAGAATGTATCACCATAGTCAAGACAAAAAATCTGAGTATAGCCTTTAGTAACCAAACGTGCTTTGAGGCAATCAATGTGACCATCTGGACCTATTTTAACAGTATAAATCCATTGACAACCAACAACAGATTTGCCTTCTGGAATGGGGACCAAATCTCAAGTTCCACTGGTTTGATGTGTTGACATCTCCTCAATCATAATTTGTCTCTAGCCTGGATGAGCAAGAGCTTCACCTGTATTCATAGGGAGAGGCATAGAATCCAAGGAGGATACAAAGGCATAATGGGCTGAAGATAAACGATATTAGCTCAAGCCAGCATAAATAAGAAAAAGGTTACGGGAAGAACAAATACCTTTGCATATAGCAATAGGAAGATCAGACTCACATGAAGGTCCAGAGCAGTGGGAGATAATGTTGGAGTAGGATGTGAGTCATTAGATGTAGCTTCAACAGTCTCAAGAGGAGAAAACCATTACATTTACCCACTTGCCCACAGCAAATGGAGAACATTAAACTCATGCCCACCATTCTCACGAAGTGGTGGTGACCCTCGTCTAGTGCACCCATGGCTATGACTCTTCCAGTCATTCAAGTTCTTCATCGTTTTGTAGTATACTTGACCTTAGGGAGATTGAGAAGGCTTCGGTCAACTAGAACCCAAGAGCCCATCTTCATTCACTGCTAGATGCGCCTCCACGTGTCGCCTTCTTCCCTGCGTGTGGCTGTCATGTGCCACCCCATCTTGAGCGCGCGATCAAAACGCGTCGCTTTGTTTGAGTTTTGGCCTTCTCTAAACCTCTTCTCGGTGGTTTTTCATCCTATTTCAGGAACTTCCAGCCAAATCAAAGCACTTTCATTTCTCCCTGAAATCCTCTCTTGTTTGTCTCTCTCTCACAGTCACTATGACTGAACCTGAAACTGAGTTGGATGCCAAAAATGACACTTCTAAGAGTGAGACTCCTATATTCACTAGCTATGTCTCTTCTGGAATCACCATTGACAAACTAGATGGAACCAACTATGATACGTGAGCTTCAGACATTAAGCTATGACTCTTAGGTCAGGGATATACTGACCATTTGACAAAAAAAGTTGAGGATATCCCAGCAATTGAAAAGCCTAGATGGGAGAAGATTGATGCTCAATTATGTAGCTTGATGAAGCAAACCATTCACTTGTCATTGAAACAAATCTTCCGCTCTCACATCTTATGCTATATAGTATAGAAGCAAGCAAAGGAACTTTACACCAATGACATATAGCATATGTACACTATTTGTTCTGATCTTATGTCTCTGATAGCTCCCCGCAAACTTGAAGGACGTATGTCAACCTATTTGGGAAGAATTCAAGCTACTCTTTCAAACTTCAACGAGTTATTACCTCCAGCAAGTACTCTAGAAAAAGTGTATGAAGCACTTTGTGGCTTACCATTAGAATACTCTTTAATGTGGGATCAAATTTTAGGAAGTATTGTTGTTCCTAATCTGTCACAAGCTTTTTCTAACCTTCTCAGGGTTGTGGGATCCTCCACATCATAGCCTTCTGTTGAAGTTCCAGCACCTCCAATTTCTGAAACTTCAGCTCTTGTTTCCCAAGTGGATAATCGGGGAGGCGGTGGTAGAAATCGAGGAGGAGGACATATGGGCAATTGCACTCGTCCAAAGTGAGATCATTGCAAGCAGATTGGTCAGATTATGGACCGTTGTTGGATCTTACATGAGAGACCACCTCTAATTGCTAATGCTGCTCAGACTGTCACTCATGACACTTTTGAAGGTTCAAGTCATCGGTCAACAACTCGACCATCCCAACATGATTATGAAGATATTCTAAAGTTGTTTAAAGCCAGACAGTCCTCTACATTTGTGACCTCGATTGCACACACTGGTAACTCCATTGCTTGCATCTCTTAATCACAATCCCTTGGACCTTGGGTACTAGATTCTGGTGCCTCAGATCATATATCTAGTAACAAACATTTATTTTCTGCCATTTTCTATCCAACACACCTTCCAGTTATTACCTTAGCTGATGGCTCTCAAACTCGAGCTAAAGCAATTGAGAAGGCTAATATATTGCCTTAATTATCTATTGACAATGTTCTTTATGTTCTTGGTTGTCCTTATATTTTGATCTCAATTAGCCATCTAACTCACACCCTTGATTGCTTAATCATCTTCACTAAAGACTCTGTTCTTGTGCAGGACCGGAGCTCAAGGAAGATGATTAGCATAGGGCGTGAGTCACAGGGTCTCTACCATCTCTCAACAACCTCCAATGTTTTTGCAGCCACAGAGTCACCTAATGTTGTTCATGCTCATCTTGGACACCCTAATATCTCAAAACTTCAGATAATGGTTCATAATTTGTCAAAGTTGTCTTTTTGGAGTGTGAATCTTGTCAATTGGATAAACACACTCGTAGTTCCTTTCCTAGTCGAGTCTATAACCAAGCTGAATCTCTTTTTGCTTTAATTCACACTGATGTATGGGGACCTTGTCGTGTTATCTCAACATTAGGATATCAATACTTTGTAACTTTTGTAGATGACTATTCAAGGTGTACTTGGTTATACTTAATGAAAAATAGATCAGAATTATTCTCCAATTTCCAGAGGTTTTGTTATGAAATCCAAACTCAATTTGGAGTTACCATTCGCACTTTAAGAAGTGACAATGCCCGTGAGTATCTACACAGTTCCAATCTTTTATGCCTTCTTAGGGAATTGTTCACCAATCCTCTTGTGCACACACTCCTCAACAAAATGAGGTTCTTGAAAGGAAAAATATACACCTAATTGAGAAAGTCTGTACACTTCTTATTCATGCTAAAGCACCATCTCGTTTTTGGGGTGATGCAGTTCTCACTGCTTGCTACCTCATCAATCGAATGTCATCATCTATTCTCCAAAACAAAATTCCTCACTCCATAGTTTTCCCTATACAACCTCTTTATCCATTACCTCTTCAAGTCTTCTGGTCTACATGTTTTGTTCATGACCTCACACTAGGCAAAGATAAACTCTCTCCTCAATCACTCAAGTGTGTCTTCCTCGGATATTCTCGATCACAAAAAGGGTATAGATGCCTTTCTCCTGACCTCAAGAGATACATGATTTCTGCTGATGTTACTTTCTTTGAATCAACCCTCTTTTTCCACTCAGTCTCCTCCGAAGAATCACCTATTTCTTAGGTACTCCCTATTCCTACTCTCATTACCCCTCTTGAGTCTGAAGTTAGTCCAACTTATCATATAGACCTGACACCTCCTTCACCACCACGATTATTTACTTACCATCGCCTTCCACGGCAGGTCCAACCTTCTGGACAAAGCACTATTGATGCTCTGATACCATGTAAACTTTTAATGGTTGAGAGGAAAGAGAAAGGAGAGAAAGGAGAAACCATTGAGAGGAAAGTTTTTACCTCTCTTGGTCAGTCTTCAGATTTTATTATAAGAGTAAAAGGAACAAGCTACAGTTGTACAAAAGGATAATAAAAAATAAAGAAATTACTGAAAGTAAAAGACCTATTTATCTAACAACTTGCATTAAATTAAAATTGTCTTTGAGGTTTTCATAACACTGCAAAATTAGTTGTCTTTAGACAGTGGAGATATCTTTTAATCATTTTATTCCCACAGCTATAAATATTAGCCAAAATTTGTTCATTCCAAATTATTTTATTGTTTGTTTAATCATGCCAAATCCCACTTGTTTTTGGTAGATGGTACTATAAATTACATGTACTTGATATCATTCATAATTTCGTATGTACTATATAGATGCTGCTTTTCTCTGATTCCTAATTTTTATTCCGACAGCGATACCATTTTGGATTGTGTTGCTTTTGATGAAATAAAGAAGGTAGTTGGGAATATTGTTACCTCAGTTCCTGTAATACTAGACGGTAAATATTTCTCCCTCCCGCACCATCCAGTTGGGATAGATTTTCATGCGAAGGATGTGCTTGAATGCTTGAGTTACAATCCTAAAGGAGTTCACTTGGTAGGAATATGGGGAAAGGGAGGAATCGGTAAAACAACCACTGCCAAAGTCATTTACAACAGGATGTGTCACAGTTTTGAGGGTTCGAGTTTTCTTGCAAATATTAAGGATGTATGGAAGCAGGATACCGGCAAAGATTATCTACAAAAACAACTTCTTTCAGACATCATTAATACAACAAACATGATGATAGATAGCATTGAAACAGAGAAAATACTTTCTCATAAGCGGGTACTTATTGTACTTGATGGTGTGAGTCAAACGGACCAACTGATAACATTATGTGGAAGTCGTGAATGGTTTGGTCCTGGGAGTATAATATTGATTACAACTAGAGAAAAGTATGTACTTGATCTCCTTGAATTGGACATTGAATATGAAATGAAGAAAATGGCTACAAGTGAATCGCTTGAGCTTTTTAGTTGGAATGCATTTAAGCATTGTGGTCCTACCGATGATTTGATTAAATACTCAAGAAAAGCAATTATTTACTGTGACGGACTGCCACTGGCTCTTGAAGTTTTAGGCTCATTGTTACTTGACAGAACAGTGTCAGAATGGAAAAGTATATTGAGGCTACTTGAAAGAAATCAAAGTAATGCAGTGCCAAAGATGCTAACAATGTGCTATGATTTTCTAGATGATTATGAGAAAAAAATATTCCTTGAAATATCTTGTTTCTATATCGGAAAGGACAGACACAATATTACACAATTATTAAATGGCTGTGGACTTCCTGCAGAAACCGGGATAAGTAAACTCATTGACCGGAGCCTGGTAAAGGTTGACAAGAATAACAAGCTTGAAATGCATGATTTGTTGCAAGAGATGGGAAGAGGAATTAATCATTTTAAGCCAAAAACCAAATGGATCCATAGTGTGTTCTTGAGTTTCAGAGGTGAAGACACACGTAGGTCTTTTACTACTCATCTCTATGCTGCTTTTCAAAATGCTGGCATTGAGGTTTACATGGATGACAAACTTGAAAAGGGAGAAGATATCTCTTCCTCGCTGTTGCAAGCAATTGAAAGTGCTAGAATTTCAATCATCATTTTCTCAATAAATTATGCCAATTCAAGATGGTGCCTACAGGAAGTTGAGAAAATCATGGAGTGTCATAGAACTATCGGTCAAGAAGTTCTACCTATATTCTATGGTGTGGAACCGTCGGAAGTGCGTAAACAGATTGGAACTTTTGGAAAAGCATTGGAAGGACTTGTACAGAGAATCTCGGCTACGAAAGATATGATTATTAGTTGGAAAAGAGCACTCACTGAAGCTGCAAACTTGTCTGGATGGAATTTAAATAATTACAGGTAATCTAAGTTTTCTTTCCTTTTCAGATAATTACCATTTACTTGTATGCCATTTGCCATGCATAAAACAGTCAAGTTCCCTTTATTTGATTTGATGCATGAGATAAAGAGTGGAATGGAAGAATTATAATGTGCACTATAGAGTAGAAAAGAATGATAAAGATAGTTATAATCTGTTGGAATTTGGGTTTGGAAGAGTCTTTGGCATGGTTGAAATACGTGGCATACTTGGATTGGAAGCAATTTGACCCAAAAACTAGCTTATGGATCTTTGGCCCATCTAAGCTTATAAACCACTCTTCTTCCTCTAATCTCTTCAATGTGAGATTTATCCACTTCACCATCACACTTACTCACGTATTTCCAACCCCCTCACATGCGAGTGTCTCAATTTTTCTTTCTTTCTGTTTTCAGTTTTTTTTTTCCACATTGGGGGACCCCTAGATCAGACTCTCCATATGTCCTTAGTTGGGCCAGTATATTTTCCATGATCGGTTCTCCAAATTAGGCAGCTAATCACTGGTGGTATGTTTATCTGCTATGCGGGATTTTTTGGCTGCTATCACCCTTAATTTTCTTGCTCGCAGACCTGTCTAAGATTATGATGTTCTAATACCACATTATTGGCATTTGGGCTTAGAAGAATGTTTGGTATGGTTGAAAAATATGACATACTTGGATTGGAACCAATTTGACCCAAAAGTTAGCTTATGGATCTTTGGCCCATCCAAGCTTATAAATCACTCTTCTTCCTCTAATCTCTTCAATGTTGGACTTCTCACTTCACCATCACACACACTCACGTGTTTCCAACACTCCCCCTCAAATGTGAGTGTCTCAATTCTTTTATTTTCTTTCTCTTTTCACATTTTTTTCCATATTGGGGGACCCCTACATTGGAATCTAATCGGGTTGCAATCAAATTCTCCATATGTCCTTAGCTAGGCTAGTCTTTTTTCCATGAATGGTTCTCCAAATTTGGCAGTCAGTAACTAGTGCTATGTTTACATGGTATGTGGGTTTTGTTTGCGGCAATCTCCTTTAGTTTTCTTACTTATAGGCTCGTCTAAGATATGTTAGAATATCTAGAAATTATGTCATAATATCCTTATTGTATCCTAGGATATTTTTTAATATCTTTAGATTACCTTGGAAGATCTTTAGAATATATTGTGGAATAAATTAGTCATCTAATTGAGGAAGTAATCTTAGAAGTTATTAACTATTTGTTGAAACTATGTAAATAGTGTCTAGATTCATTGTATAGGGTAACCAAATAATGTAATTATGGTAATTAGGATCTTTGTATTTATTGTAATAGGTCTATATAATTCAACTTCCGTTGTGTAGTTTAGACACACAATTTTCTTCATATGTCTCTCTCTTTTCTCTCTTTCAACATGGTATCTAGAGCCTAAAGAGAGGCAATCCTTGAACCGTGCACGCCCGGTGAGCTCACTACTCTTCGGTGAAAAAAATTTTTCGGCTAAACTATGTTTCCACTCTGGTTTGTCGGCCTTTCTCCTCTTCCTTATGTGTCCTCTTTTCAGCGGACCCATCTCCTTTGTTGTTGTCCGACACTGCCTGCCATTGTCTGTTGCCGTTAGTCGCCGCTGGCCAACTTTTCGGTGACTTTTTCAGTGACCTTTCCGATCCGCAACCCCACCACCGAAATCGCCTCTCCCTGTTCGACCAGAACCCAGAAGCTTGGCCCTAGCAACCCTATGACGTGCCTACGTGCACCATCAATAGTACCGGCGCACAGCAATGCACGCCGCTCTTTCACCGATGCGTGGGCCCCCCATCCGGCTACAGTTTGCAGCTTCGTGCTCGCCCTTTTCTCCTCATTGTGGATCTGCCCTCGCCTTTTGTGTTCGTGACTGTTTGTTGTGACCTTCTTTTGAATCAGTGCATTCAAGTACTGTTTGGTTGTGTTTTTGGGCCTGTTGTTTACTGATCCATTGCTAGTTCTACCTCCTCAAATAGCTCTAAAGACACCCTGAAGGCTGAGTATGCAAATTTTTTACGGTGGTTTGCACAACGTGTCCTCTGGTTCCTCTACTCCAACGGCTGCCTATGTCGACTTTCTCAAGTGGTTTGAGCAACATCAGACCTCTAGTTCCACTGCCTTTGTTGCACATATTGGTTCTTCATTTGCTTGTCTATCTTGTTCCCCATCCATTGGTACTTGGGTTCTTGATTATGGTGCGACTAACCACATTTCTGGTAATAAGACTCTTTTCTCAAACCTTTCTCACAATGGTTATTTGCTTACTGTCACTTTAGCAAATGGTTCCAAGTCTCAATCCCAAGGGATCAAAACTACCCATCCTCTTCCTTCCCTTTCAGTAGACTCTGTCCTTTATGTTCCTGGGTCTCCTTTTAATTTGCTTTCCATTAGTCGTTTGGCTCGGGGTCTTGATTGTATAATTACTTTTACTAAAGACTGTGTCATTCTGCAAGACCAGAGTCGGGTCGGATACTTGGCATCAAATGTGAGTCTCATGACCTCTACCAGCTCTCCAACCCCTCTCGTGTTTGCACTATCAAGGATTCACTTCTTACCATCCATGCACAGTTGGGACATCCTAACCTTCCTAAACTACAAAAATTGGTGCCCATCCTCTCTAAGTTGTCGAGTCTCCCTTGTGAGTCATGTCAACTAGGAAAACACACCCGTAGTCCGTTCCCCGGTAAAGTCAGCAATCAAGTGTCATCTCCTTTTGCTCTAGTACATTCTGATGTTTGGGGTCCCACTCGAACTATTTCTACTCTACGGTCTAGATATTTTGTCACTTTCATTGATGATTACTCTCGTTACACTTGGTGTTGTTATGCGTAGTTTGCATAGTGATAATGCTTGTGAGTATTTGTCTCAACCATATCAATCCTTTATGGCTTCTTATGGTATTCTTTACCAAACCTCTTGTGCCCAACCTCTTAATAAAATGGGGTCGTTGAACGCAAAAACAAACATCTCGTAGAAGCAACTTGGACCCTTTTACTTCATGGTAATGTTCATTTTTGCTTCTGGGTTTCTTACTGCATGTTATCTGATTAACCGCATGCCCTCATCTATGCTTGATCACTAGGTCCTCTACTATAGTTTATATCCCCACCAACCTATGGATTCCCTACCACCTCGTATATTTGAGTATATATATTTTGTTCATAATCTCACTTCTGGTCTTAATAAACTTGCTGCCCGATCTATTAAGTGTGTTCTTCTTGCTTGCACTTGGTCCCAAAAGGGTTATCGTTGTTTTTCTTCTGATCTCCGATGTTACCTCGTCTCGGCCGATGTTACCTTCTTTGAGTTTGTTCCCTTCTTCCAGTCTCCATCAACTCTTATGTCTATCTCTGAGGTCTTATTCATCCTTCTTCCTCTTATCACTATTGAGTCAGATACACCTCCGACCTCCCATGTCGAGAAACCCACCGCTACTATTCGCCCCTTCCAGGTCTATCATCGTCGGCCACAGTAACCTCCACTGCCCCTACCTCCAGCAGAAGTTGTAGAGGTCAATATGGACTCTCCTTTGGCACCAATTCTTTTACTAGCTCCAACACTGCCTCTTAAGCCTGACATTCCCATTGCTCTCCGAAAAGGTATACATTCTACTCGCAACCTTTCTCCTTACTATGTTTCTTTGAGTTATCATTGTCTATCTTCTTCGCATTATGCTTGTCTTTCTTCCTTGTCTTTTGTGTCTATTCCTAACTCTCCAAGTGACGCTTTATCTTATCCTGGGTGGAGACAAGCTATGATCTATGAGATGTGTGCCCTTCAAAATAGTGATACTTGGGAACTTGTTCCTTTTCCTCCTGGAAAGTCTGTTGTAGGTTGTCGGTGGATTTATACAGTCAAAGTTGGCCTTGGTAGCAAGATTGATCGCCTCAAGGCTCGTCTGGTGGCGAAAGAGTATACCCATATTTTTGACTTGGATTATAGGGACACTTTCTCACCCGTGGCAAAGATTAGGGGTGGAAACAGGCCAGGCAAGGCCAAACTTTGCCTTAAACAGGCCTAGCCTGTATCTCAATTATAAGGCTTGAGCCTGGCCTGTAAGCCTGTAATAGGCCGATTTTTAAGGCCTGACTTAGCCTTTTTAAAAGTCTGACCTAGCCTGAAAGTCTATTTAAAGGCCTACTTTGCAATGAAGGCTTTAAATAGGCTAATAGACCTACCTTTAAATAGGCCAACAAGCCTTTATATAGGCTAATAGACCTACCTTTAAATAGGCCAACAAGCCTTTACATAGGCTAACATGCTTACCTTTAAATAGGCCAACATACCTTTACATTGGCTAACAAACTTACCTTTAAATAGGTCAACATGTCTTTATATAGGCTAACAGGCCTAAGCCTTGAAAATGGTCAATGGGCCTACTTAAGGCCAATAGGCCTTTGATACAACTTAACACTCACCTTCTAATTTTATAGATGCTCACCACTTTCTTGCTCTAGTCTTTGGTCGATGTGGGGCTTGGAGATATACCAAGTTACAAAATTATTAGAGCCATATAGTTGCAAAACATAAAGATCAAACCTAAGCTCTTCTAATTGCAACATGAATGCAAGAAAGACTAGATCTATAATGAATTAGCATCATGATAATAACTGCATGTTCTATAATGAATTGACAAGAAAGATAATATCATAATATCAATAATTGGTGAGGTTAGCATATTACCTCCAAGAATTTCACAAACAGTTAAATGAGTTAGACATGAAACATAGTCCACTAACTTTGATAACTTTTCGTCAAGTTCCTGCAACTAGAGACAAAATAATTGCATGATTTCACCATAAGAAAATTAAAATTATAACCTTACATATGTTATTAACAAATATATAAACAAGAAATCCAGAAATAGTGTAGGTTATATCTTCATGTTTTGCAACTATATGCCTCCAATAATTTTGTAACTTAGTATATCTCCAATTCGCACATCGACCAAAAACTAGAGTAAGAAAATAGTGAGCATCTATAAAAGTAAGAAGTGAGTGTCAACTTATTATTTTCATTCTAATAAATATATTACATTAAATATATTAATAAATATGCTATTTCTATTCTAACTTACTAACTTAGGTTTTAGTTACTAATTTTTATTAAAATCTAATTAAAAAATATATTAATATATTATAATAAATTAATAATTATAATTATAATTATAATTTATAATTATTATAATAATATATATTATATTATATATAGTTAACTAGGCTAGGCGACTGCCCGCTGCTTGAAGCTTGAAAGGTCTATTAGATGACTTGAGATCTAGGTTTTTTAGTTAAACATGCTTTTCAAAAAGCCTTGGCCTAGCTTGTTTAGTAACCAGGCTAGGCCAGACCTTAGGCAGGCCAGGCCATAAGCCCCTAGTGGGAAGCTTGGCCTATTTCCACCCCTAGCGAAGATGGTTTCGGTTCGACTTTTTCTGTCAATGGCTGTTATTCGCCACTAGCCCCTTCATAAGTTGGACATCAAGAATGCTTTTTTCCATGATGATCTAGAAGAAGAGGTTTACATTGAGCAACCACTAAGATTTGTTGCTCAAGAGGAGTCTTCTGGACTAGTTTGTCGTTTTCACAAATCTCTGCGTATTCATCAGGGGTAATCTGATATCCTGGAAGAGTAAGAAACAAAATGTGGTTGCAAGATCAAGTGTCGAAGCAGAATATCGAGTCATGGCCTCAGTTACTTGTGAACTCATTTGGTTAAAACAACTACTTAAAGAACTTCGATTTGGGAAAATTATACAAATGACACTCATTTGTGATAATCAAGCTACATTGCATATCGCCTCTAATCCAATGTTTTATGAGATGACCAAACATATTGAGATAGATTGTCATTTTATTAGAGAAAAGATCTTATCTGAAGACATCACCACTAGCTTCGTCAATTCAAATGATCAACTGGCAGATGTTTTCACTAAATCTTTAAGAGGTCCTCAGATAAGCTATGTTTGTAACAAGCTTAGTGCATATGACCTATATGCTTCAGCTTGAGCGGGAGTGTTGAAAACTATATAAATAGTATCTAGATTCGTTGTATAGGCTAACCAAATCATGTAATTATGGTAATTAGGATTTTTGTATTTATTATAATAGGTCTATATAATTCAGCCTCCATTGTGAAGTTTAGACACAGTTTTCTTCATATGTCTCTCTTTTTTCTCTTTTTCAACACTATTCATTATATTTCTTGATTTGTTTCCTTAATTAACCAAGATTAGGGGTCTAGTACTAGTATAAATAGGACTATTGGGCTAGAATTTTGTATCACATCATTGTACACGAGAATATTATTCAGCGTCTATTCTCTCTTTTCCACCTTTTGTAATTAAACCATACAATTTTAACACGGTATCAAAGCAGTACCATCCTTCGTGACTTGTGCTATCACTATTCCACTATCGAATTCCGCTGTCGAGTTCCATTCTGGAACTTGGTCTGCCACCTTTCCTGCTATGTCATCTTTCTGGCAAGCCCTTTTCTCTCCACTGCACAAATTTCATTGTCGTTTCTCTCTCATTAGTGGGCCTTTCAACCCACTGCTAACGCCATCCACTCGGGCATCCCCAAATCGGCAAGCACCTGAAAGTGCACCTTCATCTGACCACCCACACGCTGTTATGTGCCTCCCTCAGATCCGTTCATCTATCAACTCCTACGATGCGTGAGAACGCGTCCAGCATCCATTCTAACTGCTAGTGGTGTCGTCTAACTTGTCTTCCTCTCCTCTCTTTAGATCTGGCCTTACCTTCTTCGCTCGTGCCCTGAGTTAAGAAGTAAACCTACTTGAAGATGTTCAAGTATATTAGGGTTTCAATTTTTGGCCTTTGTACTCTGACCCATGGCTTCTTCTAGCCCCACAAATAGTCCCAAGGCTGAAAAGCCCATCTTTTGCCCTCTTTCCAGTCAACTCCACCATCATTTGTCTCACCGCACTATTTCCGGTCAAGTTTAGCCCTGTTTGCCACCTCCATGTGGCTATTTGGCTCCGTTGTGCTGCGTTCTACCATATTTGAGATCTAGTGTGTTCCTTCTAGTTTTCTCAGGTTTGAGTTATTTTTTCAGTTGACTTGGGTTGTTTCTTGGCATTCTTTGTGGTGGTTATCTCTAGTTTGTCATTATTTTGGTTACTATTTGGCTCTACATTGAGGGAGAGAAAGGGAGTGATGATCTGTCCCAACTTATACTTGAATACCAGTGTTTGTCATGTTGTTCTTTTCCACTAATGAATCATACCGATGGTAACTTCTCCTCCCACCTATGATCATTTCAGTGGCGACTTCTCTTCTAAGGATGAATCATACTAGTGGTAATTTCTCTTCCTAGACAATCATTCTAATGGTGACTTATATTAGCTATGACTCACACCAGTCTATTTTAGTGCCATATGTACTCTGACCCCGTCTCAGTCCCAGATGTTGTCTGGCCCATCTCCATCCCAGCTACTGTCTGGCCCCGTCTCCATCCAAAATGCAATTGCCTACGACTGTGTTGGAACATACATGTGAGTGTATATGTGAGAGATGTTTAGTAGGAAAAAAAAAGTCCCACCTTAAAGAAATGAGAGAAAGAAAAAGGGTTTATAAGCTTGGTGGACCATGACCCAATAAGCTGGCTTTTGGGTCTATAGGTCCACACTTCATCTAAGCCCAAATGATAAAGGCAACACACTGTTTGGCGCATTATAAGTAGAGATCATAATCTGAACAGTTGGGTCATCATGGTAAAGATCGTAATTCAAGTAATCGAAAGAAAATAAACTTGGTTCCAAACTAAAGATAGTAGCCAAAATTTGCTTCAAAATATCAGCCAAAATTGGTCAATTCGAAGTATTTATTTCTGTTTTTAATATTAATTATCCAATATAAATTCCTCTCCCCATTTTGATAGATTATGCTGTTAATAGTAAGAATTATTTAGTAGATGATTATTTTATCTGATTTGTAATTTTTTGTTTTTTGCCAGAACTGAAAACGAGTTGATTGGTGATATTCTTAAAACTGTTACCACAAAACTAGACGATGGCACATACTTGTTTGTTGCTGATCACCCAGTGGGAGTGGAATCTCGTGTGCAGAATATCATACAAATGTTAAGTGGTAAATCAAATGAGGTTCTCATAGTAGGAATCTTGGGAATGGGAGGAATTGGTAAAACAACCATTGCCAAAGCCATTTACAATGAAATTAATCAAAACTTTGAAGGTAAAAGTTTTCTTGCAAATGTAAGGGAATTCTGGGACCAATATAATGGCCAAGTTTATTTGCAAGAACAACTTCTTTCAGGCATCTTGAAAACTAGAAGCATGAAACTACATAACATTGAATTGGGGAAAACTATAATAAAGGAAAGCCTTCGCCATAAAAGGATACTTCTTGTACTTGATGATGTGAATAAATTGGACCAACTGAATGCTTTGTGTGGAAGTCGTGAATGGTTTGGTCCAGGGAGTAGAATAATTATCACAACAAGAGACAAGCATATTCTTAGAGTGCATAGAGTTGATCATGTATGTGAAATGACAGAAATGGACGAAAGTGAATCTGTTGAACTTTTTAGTTGGCATGCATTCAAGCAAGCTGCTCCTATAGCAGATTTCATTGAACTCTCAAGAAGGGTAGTTGCTTACTCTGGAAAACTACCACTAGCCCTTGAAGTTCTTGGCTCTTACTTGTTTGAAAGGGCAATTGCTGAGTGGGAAAGTGCATTGTCGAAACTTGAAATTATTCCCAATGATCAAATACAGAAGAAATTAAAATTAAGCTTTGATGGTTTAAGTGATCATATGGAGAAAGATATATTCCTTGATATATGTTGTTTCTTTATAGGTAAGGACAGAAACTATGTTACACAGATTTTAGATGGCTGTGGACTTCATGCAGAAATTGGGATAACTGTCCTTATAGAAAGAAGCCTTGTAAAAGTTGACAAGAATAACAAGCTTGAAATGCATGATTTGCTGAAGGTCATGGGAAGCGAGATCATTCGCGAGACGTCACTAGAGAAGCCTGAGAAGCGTAGCAGATTATGGTTTCATGATGATGTGGTGGATGTGTTGACAAACAACACTGTAAGAACTTTCTCAAATATTATAAGATTATGATATGAAAGCCATAATTCGCAGCAAAAAGTTAGGAAACAAGTAATAAGTATGTAAGAATTTTTTTTTAAAAAAAAATTTATAGTAAGGAAACATATATGAGTATCAATGAGTTGAATGCACCATAAATATGTTTTTTTTTCTATAAATTTTACAAAAAAATGTTTCTTTCTTACTTAATACTTGTTTCCCACCTTTTTGCTGTGAATTATGGCTTTTGTATCATAACCTTCATTTTACTGCTCACATGCATTATATCGCTTTTTGTTTAGCAAGATATTCATTTTCATTTTATCTTGCTTTTGATTTTACAGGCAACAATAGCTGTCAAGGGACTGGCTTTCAGTTTACCAAAAACCAATGATGTTATTTTCGATACTAAAGCGTTTAAGAAGATGAAGAAACTCAGATTGCTTCAACTTGGTCATGTAAAACTTACTGGAGACTATGAATATTTATCAAAAGACTTGCGCTGGCTCTGTTGGCATGGATTTCCTTTAAGATACATGCCTGGGAACTTTTATCAGAAAAATTTAGTTGCTATTGACTTAAAATACAGCAATCTGCAACTAGTCTGGAAGGAGCCGCAGGTGATTAACTAAAATGATTGTTTCATGATAAACGTAATAGTTGACATCTATTTCATTTTTTCTATTTATTGTCTATTTTTTTATCCTTTTTTTTTTTTCAGTTGCTGGATAGGCTGAAAATCCTCAATCTGAGTCATTCCCATTACTTGACACAAACCCCCGACTTTTCAAGACTTCCAAATCTTGAAAAGCTAATGCTCAAAGATTGTCCGTGTTTGTCAATGGTTCACTCTACAATTGGAGATCTCAAATATCTTATCCTGGTAAATTTGAAGGACTGTAAATCCCTCAGTCACCTCCCAAGAAGTATCTATAAGCTGAAATCTCTGAAATCTCTTGTTCTTTCCGGCTGTACAAAAATTGACAAGTTGGAAGAGGAGATCATACAAATGGAATCCTTGACAAGTCTAGTGGCAGATAACACTGCTATCACGCAAGTGCCCTTTTCTATAGTGAGATCAAAAAGTATCAAATATGTGTCTCTGTGCGGTTATGAAGGATTATCACGTGATGTATTTCCTTCTTTAATTTTGTCTTTGATGTCACCTACAAATAATCTCATGTCTAAAGTTTTTGGGAGCATTTCATTTTCACTTCAAAGTCTTGCACTTGGTTTATCTGCCAAAAATTGTGTTGAATTGGAATCAAGACCAGGAACATCCCAGATATCATATACAGAGACTCCCACATTAATTGATTTTCAGAACTCCATTAACATTGCAGGGTCTGAAAATTCCACCAGTTCTCTTATTATTCAAGCCGGAGAGCGCAGCAAAGCCACTGATGCTTTTATAGAGAGTATTTCACAGGTTTCTCTCTTGGTCTCTCAGTAATCAGAATGTTACTATCACTACACATTATTTCTCAATATGGGAATAACACCTCTCTCCAATTTCAATATATACTAAGTAAACTAATTAACGTTTTGAAATATTAATGTGAAAGAGCATACACTATATTTTGTATGATAATCAGTATCGTTTTCTTATGATTTTTACCATCCTCACTTTTATGAACTGCATCATCTTTTTCTTTTCTTTTCTTTTCTTTTCTATCATCTCAATTCTCACCCTTACCAATTTTATATATTTTTTTATCAATTCTTCATTATGTATAAAATTCATTTTGCAATTTTTTCCGCCTATGTATGTTACCTTTTCATTTGAGTTTCATTTGCCTAATGACTCAGCCTAACCTAGTTGGCATCTAGTACATTGTAATGATCTTGAAAGATTCATGTTTATCTATCTCCTTATTTATTTCTTTGAAATTTTGGAATTCCTTATATTTGCATTATTCCTGAATATAAATGTCAAATCAAATGTTACAAAGATGAAATGGAAAATGTCCTTCCAGTCTAGATGGATAATTAAATGCATGTCCCGTTTCTTATGTTCATTGTACAGGGAAGGATAAATGATGGATCTGGTGACTGTTCTTTTCCTGATGACATATATCCTACTTGGCTAACCTTCAAAGGCGAAGGATCCTCAGTATTGTTTATAGTGCCTAATATTGGTTGCAAGTTGAAAGGGATGACTTTATGCATTATTTATTCATCTTCCCTTCTTAACCTGGCATCTGAATGTGATCTTCTTAGTGTCTTGATAATAAATTATACAAAGACTACCATTCAGCCGTACAAGCAAGACACAATAACTTCCTTCAAAGATGAAGAGTGGCAGGCCTTGATGTCAAATCTTGAACCTGGTGATGAAGTCGAGGTTGTTATAGTTTTGGGACATCGATTTACTGTGAAGAAGACAACCGTCCATCTAATATATGGTGAATTAACCAACGATAAAATTGTGGAGTGTTCCTCAGCGCCAGGAAAAGGTCAAATCTGAGAGATGCTGTTTTTAGATGATCATGAAATTTTCTGCCATACCAGATTACCAGGTATCAATTCTGCCATACATAGACACACTCAAACTTGTGTTTTAGATAACCATGAAATCTTGCCAGGTACCAATTCCACACTGTATCTCATACAATTTTCTGTACATACAATATATGTTGTTTGATGTCATTAATTGTGTAAAATTATTACTGTTTTGTTCATCTAAATTTAACATCTTCTGGATTTCAGACTTCAGTCATGCCAACACTATATTCTCTACACAGACCCCTAAAAAATTGGTGTAGATAATTTCTTTCTTCCATTGAAAAACTGGAGTTTTTTCAAAACAGACTTGAATATCAAGTCTGAACACTTAATGTTTTTTTTGTTTTTCATTCTACTAGATAATGTTATGGATGTAAAGGGAGAAAAAGAAAATGTCAAAAAATATATATGATATTCATGTTGCTCATGGATAGAGCAAAATAACTGAATAAGTGCAATAAGTTTTCTATGCCCGGCAAGCAAGTACTTTTCCTCTTCTCAAATTATTCATGTTGTTCAGGCGTCAAGTGTTGAGACAGAATAAATATAAACTTTTGCTCCTGTTCGGTATGGAAAAAGCATTCATCTAGCTTTATCCATTGGTTCATTGCAAACCTAACTCACAGTGGGTGTGTCGGTTTATTAACGTGTGTTGGATTAGTTTATTTTATATTTAAAACAATTTATAATATAAATTTTTAAAAAATAAGTGATTATTTTTTTCTAAATAATCTAAAGCAAACATGGCTTGTTTATTGATTTCTCGTCTTGAAACTGATGTTTGCTGCATGATTTTGCAGAATGGGAGTCTGACTTCGACAGCAGTGCAGGCTATTACTGCAATCAAACCAATGTATTTTAACCTTCTTTCATAGGAGTACTTTGTCAAGTTTGTGTATATTGTTATCTGGCGGGGGCTTTTATTATGGACCCAAAACATTTAGGTTTATAGATAAATTTTTTTTTATTTGATAGTATTTATATATAAATTTAAATGTATAAATAAAATATTAGTTAAAATTTATAAATTTTTTGTATATATAATTATTTATAAAAAAAATAATTTAACTAAATTTTTATATGAATTTAAGTATTATTAATTAAAATTTATAAAAATTTAATTTTTTAATTTAAATTATTTATTTTAATAATAAATTAATAGCCAAAATGACCATGGTCCATTCATGAACCATTCGAAGATGGTTCATATTAGACCTTTCTTGTATTAATAATAGTGTAGGTGGCCCAGGAACAAGCATACGTCTTACCCCACTTTTTAATTTTCGTTAAAAGTCAGGCATAATGGATCCACTTTTTTTTTGTACAACCTTGAATCCACTTTAAGAGGGCCCTTTTCAGCTTCACTATTTAATTTAGAGATGACAAAATAGGTTTAATTAGATTAGTTGACTCGTTTAACTTGTTAAATTTAGCAAGTTGGGTTATATTTTTCAACTTATTTTTTTAGGCAGGTAAATATGTTTTTTAGGCGGGTCAAATTAACTCGCCCCGCATAACCCATGGGGCGAGGTGGATTGACCCACTAGGTCAATTTTTATTTTTTTTTCATTTTTTATAAAAAATTTTGTGGTAGTTGGTTGACCACAAAACTTGCCTTTTTATTCTTTTTTTAGGTTGGTTGACCTGTCATTCCACAATTTAAAAAAAAAAAATTAAGTAGGTTGACCAGTTACAAAACAAGATAGGTTGTTCATTCCAATTCATATTAACAAAAACATGTCAACCTATCTCATCATGTTATTAGCCAATCTATAACTGAGTAAGATGGGTTGACTTGTTTTGTCATTTTTATCCTTTATAGTACATATTGTCAATTTTTGGAATCATTATGTGTGTGCTTTTTTGGGAATAAAAGAGGGAAGAAAGAGAGAGTAAGCAAGTCATTTGGCTAGTAAAAGTAGGTTAAAGCTATGACAAGTATGGGTATAAAATGGGTCTAACTTAATAGACTGGCCCATTTAACTTGACAAAAATGTGTAGGTTGAATTAATAAAATTTAAGCTCAAATATATATATTCACCAATTTAACAGGGAGAATGTGTGAGATTTTTTTTAAGAAAAATTATCGTTGAACCCCATCCCAAAGTTTTTACCATTGTTGAATTTTTGGAAAAGATAAATGTGAGTGAGAATTTAAAGTTTCAGAAGAAACTAGTCATTGCCTATTAAATGTGTGCATCAGATGAGTTAAGTTAATCAAGGATTCTACTCATCAAGCTACTCATCTCATGTGTTTGCTCATGGATCCCAAACTTAGTAAATCATCTCAGAATGCAACATATGCTTAAGGCTTAATATAGACAATCAACTATCAGTTAACAACATATAATTGTCATGGCATTATCAGTTCACACAAGACATGTGCAAATGATTTTTGATAAAGTTAAACCTTTCTTCATTTAGAGGCTTGGTAAAGATGTCTGTCCATTGGTGAGAAGTGTCCACAAATTTTAATTCGAAATTACCCTTTTGAACATTATCTCTAATAAAATGATACATGATTTCAATGTGCTTTAATCTAAAGTGTTGGATTGGGTTTTTTTTTTTGAGAGATTTTATGGCATTGGTGTTGTCATAATTTATGGGAATGTGATTATAGCTTACTGAGTAGTCTTCAAGCTGATATTTGATCCACAATAACTAAGAGTAGTAGCTTGTTGCAGCCATGTACTCAGCTTTTGCTGTAGATAGAGCAATGGAGCTTTACTTCCTTGATGACCAAGTCATTAAGGAATCTCGTAGAAAGTGGCATCCTTCACTTGTACTCTTTCTTTCCACTCTATCACCAGCATAATCAATATCACAATATCTTGATAGAGCAAAGTATTTAAACCTTTTGTACCACAAACTAAGGTTAGAGGTTTGATAATCACATATTTTATTCATTAAGAAACCCTTATGTTTAGTCATTTACACTCTCCATATTCTTAATTGATTGAGTTTGGTATGATTTTGTGAGTTTGAGCTCAAATTGGTCCTAATTGAATATTTCCAGCATTATTGAGAATTGATACTGTTTCTGTATTTTGGCCATAACTTGAGTTCCTAATATCTGATGAACATGAATTTTACATTGTAGGAAAGCTAAGAGGAAGCTCTACAACTTTGATGAAGAGCTCGAAGTCTGATTCTGATGTCTAAGGGACCTAAGTTGACATGGAAGTCAGAATACGGGTTCTGTCAGTAGAATCCGAACAGTGTGCACTCAAAAAAAATCATATCTCAAGATGTAATAATGGAGATGGGCTGAAATTTGGACATTGGATAGTCAAGATCCAAATAAACAACTTTCATGAAGAACACATTTTGAGAAAAAGAAGTCTAGTAGGTCATTTTGAGCTTGCAAGTCGGAACAGAGGTGCTGAAGTTGGGTTTGAGCAACCTACGGTATTTGGGACATATCTTGGGCTTAAGAAAGCCAAATTGGACGAACCAGCTATCCATTTTATAGCCAAGACAAGGATCTACAACTTTCATGAAGAACACTTTTCGTGGTTCTGAAGTATAGTGGGTCGTTTTTGGCTTCCAAGTCAGACACGAAATTTTCGTCCTCAACCATCCACTCATCCATCCACTAATCCACTCATCCATCCACTAATCCACTCATCCACTCATCCACTAACTCACCCACTCATCCACTCATACACTAATCCAACCACTTAACCACTCCACCCACTCATCCACTAATCCATCCACTCATCCATCCACTCACCCATTCTTGTCCATAATTTCCCACTCACCAAAAGTCCTTTGGCATTTTTCACTAATTCAACCACTCAACCATTCCACTCACTCATCCACTAAACCAATCCACTAAACCAACCCACTAATCTATCTACTCAAACACTCCACTCACTCATCCACTCATCCACCCACTTCCCTTTGTCATTTTGTTACCTTTGACTTCTATAAAAGGCACCATTTTATCATGAACAAGATGTAAAAATTCTCCTTCATTTCTCTCTAAGTTTCTTCTTGCTTCTTCATAGTTTCTCATAGTTTTGTATATTTTGATGCTCCCCTTCATGGTAATGGAGGGCTAAGCTACTTTGGGTCAATTTAGAACTCTTGAAGAGATTGTGGTTTGGATTCTTGAGACCTTGGTTATGTATTGTATTTGATTTGTAATTGAATTCCTCTTTCTTCTTCTTTTTCTTCTTCTTGATCTTGAATGCATGAATGGTGATTCTATTTATGTTGATCTGATTGATCTTGGTTTAAGATTGAGATTTGTGATGAAACTTAGAACTGATTGATCTAAACTAATCACATAAATGAAGATTGAGATTTGTGATGAAACTTAGAACCGATTGATCTAAATTAATCACGTAATTGAAGAGGTTAGGTTCTTGATTTGTGCCTAAGTTAATTGAATTCGGTGCTTGAAATTAACATAGATTTTCATGAATGGTGCGATTGCAGATTTGTGTTTATCACTTGTTAATTGAATTCTAGGCGATCGTCTAGTATGAATTCTGGATTTGATGCAGAGATCTCGGTTAGATCCAAATTAACAATTCAATTGCGCTTCAAGTGTTTTATGAAGGGTCTATGATTGAATCCACCCAATCTTGGATAAGTTTCTAAATTGACTACTCTTTAATTGTCATTTCTTCCGTTAATTTTGTTAAGTACGATATTAAACTGTCAAACCCCCCTTTGCTAACTTTTACTTGATTTGATTAAATTACATCTATGATCCTCATGGAGACGATCCGGTGTTGTCACTGTGCTACAAGCTTAGGTAATAACTTCGGTTATAATTTTGACTGAGTTCGGCGCTCGTCAAAATTTTGGCCCGTTTTAGGGTTAGTAAGTGTAATCTTTTCATTTTAAGTGTTTTTACTAACCTTTGCTTTTTATTAACTTTTCTAACAATGGACCATGCATAATGGAGTCAAAACTTGAGGAGTTGACTTCTTTGGTAAGACATATAGTAGTGAGACAACAATTACACAATGCGGGAAGCTACACTTGTGTGTAACATTTGTTTTTGTTCATCTCACCCCACATATGCATGCCCTACACTTCAGTATGGTAGTTCTGTTTTTCCAGATCAATTTGTTGCAGCAGCTGGTTATTTTCCTGATGAACCACAGTTCAAAGACAAGCGAACGAGTTATGACCCCTTCTTCAACACATACAACCCTAGCTGGGAATACTATCCGGATCTGGGATATGGCAATACGGCATCACTACAGCAACAATCATTTCAATATGAGCAGCCATTCCAACAGATAACAAGTCCATCAACCACAAAACTTGAGCCTTCATGGGAGGACTTGATGAAAACCCAAATTGAGTTCCAGAGAGAGTTTCACTTTGCCACTATTCAGGATTTAACAACCCAAATTGAGCAGATGACAACCACTATTAATGAACTGAGAAGTCAAGAGTCAGACCAACTCTCTTCCCAAACAATTCCCAACTCCCTGCATTCTAATTGTCATATTGATTTACCTGCAGATTTAGTTGAGGAAACTCATGATGAGTTGTGTGCTGAATTTCCTGATTTAATTGGTTTTGATGATTCTATCAATTGCAACTCATGTACTGATTGTGACGGGTGATATAAAATGTGTTATGTGTCTTGAGATTTCTGCATATTTGAAAGTGATGATTCTGTTTACGCGAAGATCTAATGATATTGAAGGGTCTATCAACAATGCAATTGTAGAATCAAAACACATAGGGAGGTGGAGTTGAAGGCCATTGAGGAATTTTCAAAGAAGGAGGAAAGACAACATATGACGGAAACTTCTCTGAAGTGGATTTTGTTTTTGGGCCATGGTCCAAAGCATTATCAATGAGCGGGATTGCAAAATTACACGTATTGCATGCCATTGGTGAAGTCAAGGAAGACCAATGGGACCCCAATGTAAACCCTCATGCTTCAAGCTTCACTTGGTCGTTACACTTCAACCAATGGGACCGTAGTGGAAGCTATCATGTTGTGTCAACCATAACCTGGTCATCACGTTTCAACCAATGGGATCTGGTGGAGTCTTTTCACTAACCTCACTTAATAAGACCAATGGACACCGCCTCAAACAAGATCATGAACTTCCGGAGAATGCGAAGTGGAGGTGATGAACCTTCTCCATCCGCATTATGAATAAAAAAAAAAAAAAAAAAAAAAAAAAAAAAAAAAAAAAAAAAAAAAAACAAAACAATTTGTATGCTCGACAATGAGGAAGGTAGTGCCATTCAATTTTGTCACTCGGAAGCAAGTGGAGGTCACTTTTTCTTCAACGACAACAACAATAAAAATCTTGCGGTATGGATTTTATTGACCCACTTTATTCAAGGTCTGCATTACACCTTTTGCAAAAGTTGCGGAAATTGGTCAAAAAGGTTCTGCTTTGAGATTATCATCTGCACCTACACCTTGAAAAATTGAGATCCAGGTGGCGCGGTTCTTTTGTTGTCAAACACGTGTATCCTCTGGGGGTCGAAGATATTGAGGATCCTAGGAATGGTAATGCGCTTAAAGTTAATGGACAAAGACTCAACCATTCCTGGAAAACCAAGTTCTTGAGTTCTTTGTGTTGCTGGTTAAGTGGCGGATACGGTACTTTCGTGACTCTTAAGTCGGTTTATTTTTCGATTTCCCAAAATAACTGAATCCTTCTTCTCCTTCAAAATGGATGTCATTCTTTCAAACCCGAGAAAACATTTTCCTTCTCTTCCTCAAAATGCTCGAGAAAAATCTACAAAGTTCGATGTGAAAGATTGAGACCGTTAATGCACAAAGGTATGCCGAAGATGTACGATGGATAATTGAAGCGAAGGTCCGACTAGCAGGTGAGTCTTCAATTTCATTTGACTCATACATGCCAGGTCTTGGAAGAAGTTCATATTCTAAAAGGAGAAGAGCAAAAAGGTTACAAGTCTGTTACAAATGTGGACGATGGAATTGTAACAGACAATGCCGTTCTTTGGGGATGATTTCCGCAAATAAATCCTTCATTAAGAATGGACTGAGTAAGGAGTCATTAGATGATATCTTATTGACTCTTGAGACGCGTTCTTATGGATTGATGCGGGGTGAAATTCTTAATTTGTGGAATCTCTTCAAGGATGAAGAACAACGCTACAGTCTTGGGAATCTGACTCTAAAAGACCCTGTTTGCCAATTTTTAAGAAAATTGGATGGGAAGCTTATCCTCTACTCATAGAAGACGTTTAAGCCGTTACTGGACGTTAAACCAGAGGCAGATGTGAGCCATATCCACAAACAATCTGTACATATCATCTTCTTCTTCTTCTTCATGTCATCTCTAAAAAAAAAAACAAAAAAAAAACAAAAAAAAAAAAAAAAAAAAAAATGTATACTTCTTAGGGTTGGCTTTGGTAACACATACCGTGAATGGGGAAATGCATGCATCCTGATCCACCTTCTTAATTGAAAAACAAAGAAGGTAGATTGTATTCCACATGTGAGGCGACCCGGTCGTATTATGGCCACTTGTCCCTTTTGGGAGCCCTATGTTACGCCGGTCTTGAATGGATCGAATCTTGGTCAACAATGCTTTGGTACAAAGCCGAAAAGAGCAGACTACCTTCATCCCAATCTTAAGTAAGTATACACTCATCTTTCATCAAGTTTTTCTAACAATTTCACAAAAAAAAAAAAAAGGACGTGATGTCTACTACACTCATGACATGCGCTTGATATAAAGATACGCCATGGAAATCTGTACATACGGGTATGTCATCATTTTCTATTTCTTTTATCTTTGTATCATTTTGTTGTATTTTGATTTTTGTACAGACGATCCTTTGAGCAGGGTCCTTCAGGGGTTTCTAGACTTCTTTACCTTGATGGTTTTCTTGAAGTCAAAAAACAAAAACAAAAACAAAAACAAAAAAACAAAAAAAAACAAAAACAAAACAAAAAAAAAACAAAAAAAATAGGAAAAAAAAACAAAAAAAAAAGATTTTGTGTTTCTTAATTTCAACTTTTTCTGACAACAGCCAACCTACCCTCATAGGTGCAATTATTCCCCTTTCCATTCTTTTTCCTATTTAAACACTCCATTTTCTCCATTTTCCTTCAACTAAGAAATACTCAAAGGGAGGAAAAGTATAGAATGGGACCTCCTATTCGTAACCTCAAAAATGTCTGTGTTTTTGTGGGTCGAGTTATGGGAAGGGATTAGAATTTGTAAACTTAGCATAGCTAGCACTCTTGGTCGATCACTTGCTGCGAGGAATATTCATCTTGTATATGGGGAGGTTGTCATGGGTTAATGAAATTGTATCACTTGCTTTGTCTTTTTAGGAGGCGATCGGGTTTTAGGTGTTATTCCTAAACCTTTAGTGAAAATAACATCACTTTGGAAGGACAATTGGAGAAGAAATTCAGGTAACATCTATGCATGGACGAATGAAAACAATGGTTAACAATTCTGATGCATTTCTTGTCTTACCTGGTGGTTTTGGTACTTTGGAAGAGATTTTTCAAATTGTCTCTTGGGCTGAACTGAACATCCACCATAAACCCATTGGTTTGTTGAATGTTAATAATTTCTTTGATCTTTTGTTATTTTTTCTTGACAAAGTCGTGGAACGAAATTTATCACTTCTTCTAAGAAGACAACTTCTTATCTCTGCCTCCACTATTGATGAGCTCATTGATAAATTAGAAGCTTTTGAGTATGTACACGATAAGGTATTAGCTCGAATAGATTGGTCAACGAGCGAAACGAAAGGAAGTAACAAGAAACAAAAGCCCGATCCGACACTTTCTCTTTAATGGGTTTGATTTTATTAAAAAAAAAAAAAAGGATTGTTGTTTTGTTTGGAAAGTATGATATGATTGTCATGGACTTATTAAACCAATTAGTGATGGCGAGTAAGGAGTAATTTTACTCTTGAGACGCATCTTAATTGGTGGCAGAGTAAGTAAGTTTTTGTAGTAATTAATTAGTATTAAATTGTGAAAGTACTAACGTTTTCTTGTTTGATTTCTTTTCAGGGTCTGATGCGTAACTGACAGTGTGCTTCTTTTCTGCTTGGCGTTGATTCACTCCTCATCAGGTTGTGTTGCTCTTTTCTTTCCATTTTATTTATCACTTTCACATTGAGGACAATGTCTATATTAAGTGTGGGGGAGAGATTTTAGCAAGTTTCTTTTTTGTTAAAAAAAAAAGAAAAAAAAGAAAGGGTTCATTGCATGATTGAATAACTTTTCTCCCTTCTTGAACTGATATGCTTGGAGATGGATGATTGAATTGATGAATTGAGTTTGATGGATGCAGACCTTGTGAGATTTTGAGCCTAATGGATGAATTTAACATTTATGCCATTCTCTTCTTTCTTGTGTGATTTTCACTCATGTTAATGACCACTCTAGAACTTGCTTTGATTCTTTTTGAGGCTACATTTCACTTGCATGCATGAACATGATTGAGGCCCTCTTTCTTAATTAGCTAGTTTAACCAAATAGCCAACCTTGTTTTCAATATGATATCAATCACTCTTTTGACTTCTTGAAAATTCTCTGATTCTTGCCAACCTTGTATATTTTCCTTTGCTTAACCCCTTTGAGCTTATTTGACCATTCCTTGTTTCTAACTCATTATGTGCCTTAAATGAGAAATCGTGTTCTTACTTTACCTTAGGGAATAAAAGAATATTAGCTTGGTTAATGGATGAGTTTTTGAACAAGTGTGGGGTGTGTGTACAAAATGGTTGTTGAAAAAAAAAGAGTGCCCAAAAGAAAAAAAAAATGTATGTATATAGTTATGTTCATATATATAAAAGAAAAAGAAAAAAAAAAAAAAAAAAAAAAGAAAAAAAAAAAACCAAGTGTTTAAAAAAAAAAAAGGATTGGGAAATGAATATGTAAAAGGATATACACTAGAGTTGGGATGAACTTTTATGCTTGTTATTTGAACTCACTCTCATTTGCTTTTATTCTCTTTAGTATTTATCTTCTCATATCCATTTTATCCTCTCCTGTTACCTTGACCTCACTACAACCTTGAATAAAGTCCTCATGATTTGTGTGTGCATGTGTTTTGAGTAGTGGAGAAGTAGAAGATAAGCAAGCTTATGGTAGTGCAATTTTCATGGGTTGAATTGAGTGAAATACCTACCCTTTAAACACTTGAGAGATTGAGAAGGAATCTTGTGAAGATCTATCATTCTCGATTCATGTTGAAGATACCTTGCTTGTTGGTTTGAGATGTGGAGAATTGTTAACTCATGAATGTTTTGATCCACTTGAACCTTTGGTTGTTCTTCTTGATTGTAAAATTTTGGTCTTGAGTTTTGCCCAGAGTGCAAAAAGCTAAGTGTGGGGGAATTTGATAATCACATATTTTATTCATTAAGAAACCCTTATGTTTAGTCATTTACACTCTCCATATTCTTAATTGATTGAGTTTGGTATGATTTTGTGAGTTTGAGCTCAAATTGGTCCTAATTGAATATTTCCAGCATTATTGAGATTTGACACTGTTTCTGTATTTTGGCCATAACTTGAGTTCCTAATATCTGATGAACATGAATTTTACCTTGTAGGAAAGCTAAGAGGAAGCTCTACAACTTTGATGAAGAGCTCGAAGTCTGATTCAGATGTCTAAGGGACCTAAGTTGACATGGAAGTCAGAATACGGGTTCTGTCAGTAGAATCCGAACAGTGTGCACTAAAAAAATCATATCTCAAGATGTAATAATGGAGATGGGCTGAAATTTGGACATTGGATAGTCAAGATCCAAATAAACAACTTTCATGAAGAACACATTTTGAGAAAAAGAAGTCTAGTAGGTCATTTTGAGCTTGCAAGTCGGAACAGAGGTGCTGAAGTTGGGTTTGAGCAACCTACAGTATTTGGGACATATCTTGGGCTTAAGAAAGCCAAATTGGACGAACCAGCTATCCATTTTATAGCCAAGACAAGGATCTACAACTTTCATGAAGAACACTTTTCGTGGTTCTGAAGTATAGTGGGTCGTTTTTGGCTTCCAAGTCAGACACGAAATTTTCATCCTCAACCATCCACTCATCCATCCACTAATCCACTCATCCATCCACTAATCCACTCATCCACTCATCCACTAACTCACCCACTCATCCACTCATACACTAATCCAACCACTTAACCACTCCACCCACTCATCCACTAATCCATCCACTCATCCATCCACTCACCCATTCATGTTCATAATTTCCCACTCACCAAAAGTCCTTTGGCATTTTTCACTAATTCAACCACTCAACCATTCCACTCACTCATCCACTAAACCAATCCACTAAACCAACCCACTAATCTATCCACTCAAACACTCCACTCACTCACCCACTCATCCACCCACTTCCCTTTGTCATTTTGTTACCTTAGACTTCTATAAAAGGCACCATTTATCATGAACAAGATGTAAAAATTCTCCTTCATTTCTCTCTAAGTTTCTTCTTGCTTCTTCATAGTTTCTCATAGTTTTGTATATTTTGATGCTCCCCTTCATGGTAATGGAAGGCTAAGCTGCTTTGGGTCAATTTAGAACTCTTGAAGAGATTGTGGTTTGGATTCTTGAGACCTTGGTTATGTATTGTATTTGATTTGTAATTGAATTCCTCTTTTCTTCTTCTTTCTTCTTCTTCTTGATCTTGAATGCATGAATGGTGATTCTATTTATGTTGATCTGATTGATCTTGGTTTAAGATTGAGATTTGTGATGAAACTTAGAACTGATTGATCTAAACTAATCACATAAATGAAGATTGAGATTTGTGATGAAACTTAGAACTGATTGATCTAAATTAATCACGAAATTGAAGAGGTTAGGTTCTTGATTTGTGCCTAAGTTAATTGAATTCGGTACTTGAAATTAACATAGATTTTCATGAATGGTGCGATTGCGGATTTGTGTTTATCACTTGTTAATTGAATTCTAGGCGATCGTCTAGTATGAATTCTGGATTTGATGCAGAGATCTCGGTTAGATCCAAATTAACAATTCAATTGCGCTTCAAGTGTTTTATGAAGGGTCTATGATTGAATCCACCCAATCTTGGATAGGTTTCTAAATTGACTACTCTTTAATTGTCATTTCTTCCGTTAATTTTGTTAAGTACGATATTAAACTGTCAAACCCCCCTTTGCTAACTTTTACTTGATTTGATTAAATTACATCTACGATCCTCATGGAGACGATCTGGTGTTGTCACTGTGCTACAAGCTTAGGTAATAACTTCGGTTATAATTTTGACTGAGTTCGGCGCTCGTCAAGGTTCCTAACAAGTACCCAAAGATTTTCTTTATAGCCTTAAGATGAGATTCTTTGGGATATGCTTGGAACCTAGCACATAATCCAACACTAAATATGATGTCTAGCCAACTAGAAGTTAAGTAGAGTAGGGATCCTATCATACCTCTATAAATCTTCTCACACATAGGCTTACCTTGCTCATCTTTGTCTAGCACAGATGATGGATGTATAGGAGTAGACATTGGCTAGACTCCTTCCATTGTAAACCTTTTAAGCAAGTCTCTTGTGTATTTTTCTTAATGAATGAAAACTCTAGACTTATGTTGTTTAATTTGTAAGTTAAGAAAGAACTTTAACTTTGCCATCATACTCATCTCAAACTCACTCTTCATGAGATAAAAAATTCCTTATAAAGCTTCATTAGCTGAACTAACTACAATATCATCCACATATATTTGCACAATCAGCAAATCAATTTCAAGATGTTTTATAAATAGTGTAGTATCTATTTTTTCCTCTTTAAAAATCATTTTCAAATAAAAAACTACTTAGCCTCTTATACCAAGCTTTTGGAGCTTGCTTGAGTCCATAAAGAGCTTTGGAGAGTTTGTAAATATGGTCTGGAAATTCCTCATTTTTAAAGTTGTGAGGTTGAAGTACATAGACTTCTTCATTTATAAAACCATTTAAAAGTGCATTTTTTACATCCATTTGAAAGAGTTTAAAACCTTTATAGGCTACAAAGACAAGTAGAATTTGAATAGCTTCAAGCCAAGCTATAGGGGCATAAGTCTCATCATAATCTATACTTTCTTGTTGATTTTACCCTTGAGCAACTAGTCTTGCCTTGTTTCTTACCATATTCCTACTTTCGTCCAATTTGTTCTTGAACACCCATTTTGTGCCTATGAGAATGTGATCTTTAGATGCAGAAACTAGTGTCCACACATTGCTTCTTTCAAACTGGTTCAACTCCTCTTGCATGGTCAAAACCTAGCTTTCATCTTCCAAATCCTCATCCATATTTTTTTGTTCAATTTAGGATAAAAGAGTTAGATGTTTGTCCAGATTCTTTAGCTGTGTATGGTCCTTACACCAATTGAAGTGACTGCAATTATAAGGCTACTAGGATGAGCAAGATGTTGTTTCCACTCCTTGGGGAGTTAAGTGTAATTGGCTAGCTGACATGGACAATGATTTTGATGATAACAAACATTAAGATGATGAGAAGATCAAGTCCAAGGTTTTCAAGATTAGCTTTAGGACTTAAGGTCTTTGTAAGGAGACTCATTGGATATCTCATTGATTTTGGACACAAAGAAATATTTTCAAAATTGTTTTAAATTAAATATCACAAATCCAAATCATGGTTTTGAAAGCATTTAAAAGTGTTAAAAGCCTTTTTTCAACAGAGGTATTCGAATACCATTTAAAGGTATTCGAATAACATCCTAGTATCACGTTTTTACAAAGCTTTTTAATCAGAGGTATTCGAATACCTCGATGGTATTCAATACGGTATTCGAATACCTCCTGATGGTATTCGAATACCACAGGATTTCTGAAATAGAAAGAAACGGCTATAATTCAAATTTATGGATATTAATTGTTTAAACGGCTCTTTTTCTCAAATGCTCTATAAATAGAGACCTTGGGTCTCTTCTAAAGGTTGCCCAACCACTTGAATTATTTTTGCTTGTGTCAAAAACGTGATTCACTATTTTCTCTTATTTTCTCAAACTGCTCTTTTCGCCAAAATCTTGAGATATCCTTAGAGAGCTCCATAGTGCTTCAAGTTGTAATATTTGCTCACAGTGAGAGTTTCTCTTCTTCATCTATTTCTCGATATACTTGTATTGTGAGGGTGAGGTATCCTCGGTAAAAGGGTGAGGTATCCCTTGTTGTAAAGAAGGTGAGGTATCCTTCAAAGGGGTGAGGTATCCCTCTAAGGTTTGTGTAAGGGTGAGGTATCCTAAGGCTTTAGCACAAGGGTAGAGTTTCCCCGTGTGTGAAAAGTGCTCTATTGTGTAAAGGTTGCAAGCACCTGTTTTTAAGCTTGTATTGAATAGTGAAAAATCTCGAAGCCATAAGTGTTTCGGGGACTGGACGTAGGCCACAAGTGGTTGGTGGTCGAACCAGGATAAACATCGTGTCTCTTTTTCTTCTTTCCTTAATCTTTTGTCTTTCTCGCACTTTATTTATTATATCTTGCAATTTAATTTCTAGTTGTTCTTCTTATCTTCATCTTATTCACGCCTTTTATTATTTAAATTCAGCATAGTTTATTTGTTTAAGGCTTTTGCGAAAAAATTTTAAATACTCAATTCACCCCCCTCTTGAGTACTGAAGCCACTTGGGTAACATTAAGTAGGTTCATGAGTAAGGACTTGAGTATTATGACGTTCCTGCTCATCATTTTGCTTATCCTTTTGTTTTGTATGCTCTTTCTTATATTCTTTATGTTGTGATTTATCATTGAAGTTTAGTTGTTGCATGTTGTCTTCTAGGTCTGAAAGTTGGAATGTCTCTATTCTCAATAGGATTGTTAGCATCATTAAATATAACATGCATGCTTTCTTCTACAACAAGAGTTTTTGTATTATACACTCTATATGCTTTAGATGTTGTTGAGTATCCTAAAACTATTCCTTTATCATATTTAGGATCAAACTTTCCTAGTTGATCTTTAGTATTTAGGATATAACACTCACATCCAAAGGTATGAAAGTATGCAATGTTTGGTTTTCTCCCTTTCCACAACTCATATAGAGTCTTTTTCAAAATTTGTCTAATGGTAACTCAATTCAAAATGTAACATGATGTGTTTACTGCCTCAGCCCAAAATTACTTAGGGAGATCAAATTCACAAAGAAGTGTTCTGGTCATTTCTTGTATGGTACGATTTTTCCTTTCCACAACTCTATTTTGTTGGAGAGTTCTTGGACAATAAAAATTATGCACTATACCATTTTCATCACAAATACTTGTGAAAATATTATTTTCAAATTCTCCCCCATGGTCACTCCTTATAGCAGTAATACAAATCCCTTTTTCATTTTGACCTTTTTTACGAAAGACTTTGAATGCTTCAAAAGAGTCATCCTTGTGACTTAAAAAGAGCACCTAAGTGAACCTTGAGTAGTCATCAACAATCACAAAATCATATCTTTTTCCACCTAAACTACTGGACTTAGTTGGACTAACCAAATCAATCTATGGAAGTTCAAGTGATCTATGAATTGTAACTATATTCTTTGAGTGAAAACATGACTTTATTTGCTTGCCTTTTTTACAAGGTTCACACAACATGTCCTTTGTAAATTTGATTTTTGACAAGCCTTTAACAAGGTCATGTTTTACTAGCTTTCAAATTGTTTTCATATTTATATGACCAAGCTTTCTATGCCAAATCAATTTTTCATCATTTGCAACAAAAAAATACATTCTACATTTTGATGAATGAGGTCCTTTAAGTCGACACTATATAAATTCTTTTTCTCTTTCGGCAAAAAAGAGGATTTTTCCATCATTGGCTTCTCTCACTACACATTTTGTTGGTTCAAACACTACTTCATAGCCTTTGTCGCAAAATTGATTGATGTTTAAGAAGATTGTGATTTAAACCTTTGACATAATAGACATCATATACTTGAGTAGAATCAAACTTACCAACCTTACCTATACCAACTATTTTGCCTTTGCCATTGTCACCAAAGGTTACATCTTCACCATCTCTTGCTTTTAATGATAGGAATTTACTCTTATCTCTTGGCATACGCCATAAGCATCCACTATCCAAATACCACTTGTGCTTTTTCTTCCTTGAGATTAATAGCTTTAGGTACCCAAATCTGCTTAGATCCTCTCAAGTTAGTTACTTATTGTTTCTAGCATGTGGTTTTATGACCGAATTGTAGCATCATCTCACTTCAAGCTTCTTGGCTAGCACAAATAGATTTAGAAATAGCTTGTGTTTTGTGGATTTTTCATAGCCTAAATTTGCTTTGTCAAAAGAACACCTTTGTCTCATCTTCACTATTTAAGTGACTTCCCATTAGACATGGGTTTGCTACCTCATCTTGTTCATCACCACTTGAGGATTCTTTATCAAGATCCTCCTATGTAGCCAACATTCTTTTCTTTTTGAAACTTTTCTTTGGTTTCTTTTACAGCAGTGGACATTCCAGCTTTATGTGACCTAGTTTTTTTACACTCAAAACAAATTATTTGTCCTTTACTTGTTAAGTCACCTTTCTGCACATCCTTTCTTGGTTGGAAGCTTCTCTTGCCTTTACCTTTCATCTCAACATCCTCTGAATCTTTCTAGATATAAGTGAGACCTCTTCTTTATATAAAAGATCATCTTCTTCATCACTAACTTCATCAGACTCTTGAGAAGAGTTTAGAGCGGACGGTTGAATAGAGTGATGAGAAGGTTTGTGAATAACATTTCTTCATGTATTTCTTTTGAGTAGATTTGAAAGCTACTACCTTCCCTTTCTTTAGGAAGTCTTCATCCATTTCTGCTAACTCTTGTTCATGAACCTTAAATGAGCCAAAAAGTTTCTTAAGTTGGAAAGTATACAAGTCTTTAGCCTCTTGAATGGCTATAATTTTGGGTCTCCACACTTTTGGTAGGGCTCCTCAGCAACTTCCTTACATGCCCTTGATTGGAATATGTTTGCAATGTGATTTTAGATCATTCATAATGATTGTAAACTGAGCAAACATCTCATCTTTTGTTTCATGCTCTTGCATCTTGAACAGTCATATTGTTGCACAAGCATGCTTACTTTAGCTCTTTCACTTGGCTGGTTCCTTCATCAGTAATCATCAAGGTATCCCAAATTTCTTTAGCTGTATTGCATCTAGCTATTCTGTCATATTCAATTCTACTTAGTGCATATGCTAAGAAGAATTTTGCCTTGGAGTTTAGGATGTATTTGTTTCTTTCTTCTGTGAATGCTTATATCCTGGAGTTCGTACAAGATTTTGATGATAACTAAGTACAAATGGATGCAAGACCAAGTTCAAATGGATGCAAAGTTGTCATGGTTTTTTAGGCTTTAAGATATTAATGTAAGAGGCTCTCTTGGTATCTTAATTATTTTCTTAAAATGAACTTTTCAAAAATCACATGGTTTTTAATCTTGGATTATGAAAATCAAAATTATTTCTTTAAAAATCCAAGTTTTATTCATCTCAATGTGTATCATGGTCAACTGGGCTTAAAAAATGGATTCAAGCATGTTTGTAATCATAATCTTAGGTCTAGTAATCAATTTATAGCTTCTTTAGAGGCTTGTAATCGATTACAATGACTTGGTAATCGATTACATCCATGCGGGAATCAATTTTTCTAAAGTCAGTAGCTATGTAATCGATTACATGATGTTTGTAATCAATTACACTGCTTATAGAGGCTTCGTAATCGATTACGTAAGTCTTGTAATCGATTACATCTCTGACAGAGACCATGTAATCGATTACATTAAGGTTGTTATCGATTACAAACAGCCCAAAAAGCCTAGAATGTGTTTTAAGAACAATGTAATCGATTACATTGTTATTGTAATTGATTACAACAAGGTTGTAAGTGTGCAAATGTTTTCTCTATTGCATTTATTGCTTACAATAAAAAGCCCTAATGGCTCTTTTTCTTTGAAAGGCTATATGTGGACCTTCTTAGGTCATCTTTTACACATAATGCATATTGAAAAACATCATCATATTACTTTTAATCCGAGTTTCATCTTTCTCATCTCTCTTGCTATGTTTTCTGAATATTTGAGATACTTTTGTGACAGAGCTTCATAGTACTTCAAGTTGTAATACACGTTCTTTGAGAGAGTTTCCTCTTTGTTTCAGTCTTGATTGATTGTAACGAGGGTGAGGCATTCCTCAGGAAAATTGTAAGGGTGAGATATCCTTGTTGTTGAGGCTCAAGCACAAGGGTGAGGTATCCGAAGGTGTGAAGAGTGTTCAGGTTTGTAACGGTAGCAAGCACCTATTGAAGCTTGCATTGATAGTGAAAAATCTCATGTGATTTCTCGAGGACTGGACGTAGGTCATAAGTAGTTGGTGGTTGAAGCAGGATAAATTCCAGTGTTTGCTCTTTTAAACCCTTACTCCTTATATTTGCTTTTCAATTATATAATATTGGTTAGAAAAATTCTATTATTGTCTCGCTAAATTTGCTAGAATCCTTCTATCTTCTTGGTTCGTTTATTTCTCTTAATAAATAGTTTCAACGAAATTTGTTCTTGACATGTTTGTGACAAGTTTTCAAAGAAGTTTTAAACTACTCAATTCACCCCCTCTTGAGTAAAGAAGCCACTTGGGTAACATCTTCATCAGTCCAATCATTCTTTGGCTTCTTAGTAGTTCTTCCACCATCAAATCTGACTGTTGGAATGTATAGACCATTTTCAACAAATGCTCCACAAATCCACACGTTGTAATTCAATGACAAGTCTCATCAATCCTTCTATTAGTAATAATCATTTCCATCAAAGGCAGATGGTCTATTTGTAGAACCACTTTATGCAATGAACATTCCTCCTTGTTGGTTTGCTATTTTCTCTTTCTGGATCTTTTTCTTCTCACACGGTTAAGTGTGCTCAACCTAGAGGCTGAGCTCTGATACCAACAGAAGTTGACACTAACCACAAGAAGGGGAGATGAATTGTGGTATTCTTTTGCAGACTAAGTAATTCCTGAAATTAAGTGACTGAGTCTGCTCAACTTTTACTCAAGTTTAGAACTTGGTACTAAGTAAAGTCATAACAGTTTCTCATGATGATGAGTAGACTTAGTACAAATGTACTTGTATAAGACAAATAATTATGATTGATAGAATAAGATAACAATAGTATATCTTATATTCTAAAATGAAACTTTCACACTTCGGATGAGATTAAAACTGAAATATGTCAGTGTAGGAACAGAGTAACATTTAAAGTCTTTTAGAAGTGATAAAATCTATGTGTGTGAAAAGCAATCAAGTTGAGTTTATAAGAAAATGTTTCTCTAGTGGTTTTTATTTGAAATGCTTCATAGGTTTTGTCACCATATTAATTTAAAGATGAAAAATGATTACTGCAAGTTTTGAAAACAAATGCAGAAGCTTAAATTAGAGAAATAAGGAAACAAAAGTTTAACACAAAGATTTATCCAGGTTCACCTCCAACCACTAACTAACCACTTGAGACTATATCTAGTCCCCAACCACTGTTAGGATTTTCTTCACTATTTTGAGTATTCTTTGGACACCACAACTGCTCCCAATTGCAAATCGAGTATTCTTTAGTTACAACAGCCATTACTGGCTTTGTAACATCCTTTTCAACATGTTAGACTTGTAATTAGTTACAGAGGTAGCTTAATACTTGCTTAATATACTTGTTTAATTTTGTGACAATCTGAGTTAGTTTAGGCACTTTGTTGCAACCCGAAAGGTGAAAAGTAACTTAAAATGACCAAGATATTAGCATAAATGGCTTAGCAAATAGAAATAAATGTGGATAATTTGTTTCTAGATCACAAATGTGTGAAGTATGATATGATTAAAATTTAAGAATAATCAGATTTAGTTTGGTATTTTTACGCATATTGATTGTGTGTTTTAATGTTGGATTGACTAGTCACAGATATGAAAAAATGTGGTATTGGTGCAACAAGATTTTTTATGAATCCTAGGATTTATTTTAAACTTGTTGGAAGTTAGAAAACTTGATTTGGTGAAATCTAAGTGTTCTTAGTAGATATAGTTAATACAACTGGATATTCAAGTGACTTAAGTCACTCACGTGCATCAACCTTTCTTGACTTTTCCTTGTGATGCTTTCCTTCACTTTTCTTTGGTTTTCATTCACTCTCTCTTGGCTGTAAACCAGAAGCAATAGCAGAAGAAGAACATGGAGTAAAAGAGACAAGAGGAAGAAGAGGAAAGAAAGAAGAGGAAATCAAAGGGGAAAGACAATCTTGTGATCCAGTAATCATCAACACCATCTTTGCTCTAAAGGTAGGGGAGTTTCTATTCATCTTTTCTCTTCTTGTTCATCTTGAATGGAGTTAGGGTTCATGAATGGAAAATTGGGTTTGGTGAGCCAAATCTGTGTTTTTAGCTTAGTTCTTGATCCCAAGAGTTGAGTTAGAGCATTTTCAACTTATTGGAACCATGGTAGCTTAATTTTGTCTGGTGGATGCCTATAGCCCACTTGTTGAGCATTTTGGTAAATAGATGTTTTCTTGACTTGATTGAGTTTAAATCCAAGACTGATGAGCTGAGTTTAGTATTTAATGATTCTAACATGATTAGAGGACATGATTAGAGTTGGAAAACACCTAGAATCCAAGATTGGAGGATTAAAAGTTGGTTTGGAACTAATGAAACGGTGGCTCGATTCCTACAGAATTTTCTGCAGAATGGTCACGCCTAGGCGCAAGGTTGCTATTATGCTTAGGTGTGGACTGATAAAATTTCAATTCAAACTAGACAGAGAGTGTCACGCCTAGGCGTGGTAATTCCAGGCCTAAGTGTGAGACAGCCATGCTTAGGCGTGGAAAAGTCATGCCTTGGCGTGAGTTCTAGAATTTTTCAAGAAGTGTATTCTTGAGATTTTTGAATTTCCTAAGTGTTGAGATCACTCATATATGCCTTTTTAAGGGTGTTAAGGCACTAATAGAGGTATTTCTTGGAGAGAATAATCACCTAACATATATGAGGAGTTGTGAAATCTTAGGTGTTCTTTGCAATGTGGAATGCCATAGGGGAGTACCTAGGACCTTGTTCGACACGAGGTTGACTTTGGAATCATTTGTGAAATGGTGATTGGGGGTTCTAGTTGTAATTGTGCTAGAGACATGGTCCTTGCCACTTTGTTGGATAAGTGAGGCTAAGGTTCACATGTACTAGTGAATTAAAAATGTGTTTTGAAAATACTCTTGTATATTTGATTTTCAAACTTGCTATTTGCTATTTCTTATGTATTGTAACCTTAGATGGTGTGCACAATCATATGGCCTGAGAATGAAGTGTTGGATCTAAATTCTCCTAGCATTTAAGCTATTATGGTTAGGGTTACCGGTATAGGAGAGGTAGTAGTACTCTTACGTTGGTGAGGGGAAGGTACTCACCTATTACCAAGTAGTGAATGGGCTTTTAGGCCTATCCTACTTTGTATATACAAGGAATGAAGGTTCCTCAGAAATAAGTAAGTAGCACTTGTTTTCTAAAAATAAAATCTACATTAGCATTGCATAATTATATTATTAGGACTTTGTGTGAGCATGAACATATATCATGACATAAAGCATTGTATTTGTTGACAACTGTATGGCGGTTGTCTTGCTTGCTCTATGATATCTTACAATTGTATGGGTAGTTGTTTGATATCATTATTTGTTATAATGTGAGTTAGGTTATTACTTGCCTTGTGAATGTTACATACAAAGTATGTATATATATTTTAGTAGTGTTGAGCAGTGGCTCATTTATCTATTGCAAGACTTATTTGATGTGTTTTAGTTTGTTTATCCGATGTGAATGAATAACTGCTGCTTTTGGTTTACTTTTACTGAGAAAATTATGATTTCTCACCCCGTTATGTTTCCATGTAAATTCAGGTCAATACCCTCCAAAGGGAAAGGGCAAAAAGAAGAAGCAAAACACCTAATTTTAGTTATTTTGTTTCTTTGGGTAACAACCTGTATCTATTTACTTTGCTTTATAGTTTGTAAAAGTTTATGTATTACAGTATGACTTTTTAGCTAGTGATTTATATATATATAACCTTTTTCATCCTTCGTAGCTCTCTATAATGACTACACAGGTTATTATAGGTTTACGTTTTATGTATTCTTAGGAAGTGACATACTTGATATGTTTTATCTTGAAATATTTTGATTATTTTACAATAATTGTATTAGGGTGTTAGAGGCTTCTAAACTCACTTTTTACCATAGCTAGCACACACCACTAGTTCACCACACTCACCACTAGCGTATAAGTATATAGACAACAAGATTTAGAAAATATTTATCTCTGACAACACTCTGAGAGTGGATAACCTGTCATTCTTCATTGTGAAGTCCTTTTATAGCCTTCCTTAGACTAGTCGTTGGGTTTCTGTTGTTCCTGACACAGCAAAAGCAAAACTATCTGTTTATTAATGCAGCTTTTGTTTTCTGGTATCGTTTTGTCTTGTAGCACCTTGAGTAGACTAAGTTTGATGAGTTTGCTCAACTCTTGTTACTCACCCAAACTTCTCCAATCTTTGCAGGTGACTCTTTCTGATTGAACATCATAGAATGATGGTTTGTCCACGATGAAGACACTAAGAAAGAGGGTCCTTCGAGATGCCTTTCAATCTTGGTGCATTTTCTTGGAGTTGTGTAAGGTGGGTCTACTCATCTGTAAATTTCTTATCTTGATCAGTCTGCTCTTGGATTTTTCTGAGTCTTCTCATGGATGTTAACAACTTTATTGAATCTTCTTATAGCTGTCTCGAGTCTTTTCATGTCTTCATTGAGTTTTCTCATGACTCCCTTGAGGCTTTTTTACTTTAGAACATGTCAAATTTTTAATCTTTGATGATTCCCCTTTAAAGACTAGTTAATCTTAGAATATATAGATCAAATACAAACTAACCACAAACCAAGTTAGTTTATCTTATCATTATGAGATCATGTTTTCAAATATGGTTTGTTATTCATCAAAACTCATCACAAAAGGGACTTAGATCTAACACTTGGTACTCAGGCAAGTAAAATGCTCTCTAGGAAAGCAACAAGGTTGTCTTTTAGGAAAAGTGGAACAAAATTTGAGATGATGTGAATGTTTGAACCACTAGGAATTGCTAGTTCATTAATCTCTTTTTTTTCTCTTTTTCTTTCTCTTTTTTTTACTTCCTTAGCTTCACTTTCTACTATTCTTTTCTTTGGTTGATGATCGAGAACAATGTTGGAAGTCCCAACTTTAGGTTGAATAAGAGATAATGAAGGAGGTGAAGGAGTTCGAACCTTTCTTGAAATTGGTTTTAAGGAATTTTCAATGTCAATAGATGTAACACCCCAAAATTTGTTATTTTACAGTAATGATTGAATTGTACTGTTTTGTAATTTTTGTGTGCTGTAAATTTATTTTGACTATTTTATGACTGTTTTTTATCGTTGTGTGTGATTTACTTCGAGTCAGGTAAATAATAATTTTCAGGCCGAGTAAAATCTTTACTGATTTATTTAGAGTCGGGGGAACTTACTAAACTTAAATCCGAGAGATACGTGTCATGATCTTATAATTTTTAGAATTTATCTGTGAAATAAAAATATTTCATATTTTATTATACAGTGGACAAATACTTACTGACTTGTGAGCAGTATGTTCTATCTATTGGGTAATAATTTCTGTAACTATTATCCATTGGATAATAGCCTTTAGAGAAAGTTTTGATGACTTGTTTTGTGAACCAATTAGAATATTTGAAGCTTGATGAAAACCAATAGTACATGGTCAACGAAAATGGCTAGACTAGTTAGCTATGTAACTAGATGAAACTAGATGACTTAAACTAAGTTAGCATAAAGCCTATGTAGTAACCAAATGGAACAAACTTAGTTTGCTACTCATTTGAGCTTATGGTTACTAGAGTATTCTAGTGTCTTCTACAAAATTGTGAGTCATACCTGGGTAACTAGATAGTTAGCAATGGAACTAAGTAATCTAACTAAGTTAGCTTAATTTAGTTAGGAATCAATTAAATTAGAAACTTAGTTAGTTTTCCATTGAGCTCCACAGTTAGGAAGCTTCAAGCATCATCTAGAATTAGGTGATTCACTTGCATCTAAACCAATAGAAACTTAGATGATCAAAGCATGATAAATTGTGACATAGGCCATGTGATAATCATAATTGTTAGCAAAAATCTTTGACTCTCCTTTCCTACACACATTCACGGCAATCACTAGAGGGGGAGGGTTTTTATGTTCATTTCTATCACATTTTGAGACCATAAGCTTCCTATCCATTCTCTTTCATCTAAACTTGAACCAAGAACTCCATTTCTCTCCATTTTGAAGCTCACGGCCTCCACACCAAAAGCCAACATCCAAACTTCTAAAATTTCATCTAACTTCATTTCCTAAACCTAAACACCATTCTAAACATTTTCATGTTGTAAGTTTCTCCTAATTCATCCATCTTGTGCATGGAAATCAAGCTTGAGTTTTCTACTCTTAAAGGTAAAAGTCTTGATTTTGGTTCCAAGTTTGGTTCTTGAATTTCTAAGCCATGTTTGATCCATGGTTTCTCTTTGCTAAGATTAGTTTATGACTTTGTGTTAGTTTAAGTTTGTTAAGGTTTTCTTTGGAGGCTACACAAATTCCTTGAAGGAAGCAACTTGAAGGATTTTGTCTTCCTTAAGGTAAGAGGGAGATTAACCTCATCAACCAAGTGTTGGTGGTGAGGAGATGGCTTGTTTGTGATAAAAAAATCCATAAAGAGTTATTCATTTGTGTGATTTAAAGCTTGCTTTGTTTGTGATGATTTTGGTTGATATGCTTTATAGCTTTGATTATATGCTTGTTTATGTAATTTTGAAGCATGTTGAATTATTGTATTAAGTAGGATGTGATTCACATGATGAGAAGTTGAATGAAGGTTCCAAAGAACCTATGGAGGCTCACGGTTTTTACATCACCAAGAGAGCAAAATGTTTTTAAATTATTTATATTCTAAATCATGGATTAAATGATTTAATGATGAGAAATTGGATTAAGGGTTTTTATAAAGAATTATGTGATAGAAAGTGATTAAATATGATTTATGAAGCATAAATAAATTTTTGGCCAACATGCTGAAGTTTAGTGTTTTAGATATAAATTTATTTTCCTAAGTGTAGACTTAGGTGATTAATTAATAAGAATTCAATTTAATGAATCTTTAATAGAAAAGGGAAGTAGATTCAATGTTTAGAATTAAATTAGCATATTTAAGTTATAATTAGAAATAAAGTTAAAACTTGAAATTTGCTAACATATAGCTCACCCTTTGGGTTTTGAAGCGTGTTAGAAAATTTTGAGATGTAATATCTAATTAATTCAAAGAAGTTAAATTTCTGTAAAGAATAGTATAAAATATTATGTTAGGAATTTTAGTAGGATAATATTATAAATAAGGCCAAAATGCCTACATTATATAGAGAATTTTAAAAATAAAGTTTAAAAAGTTAACAAATATTATACGCAAGTGAAAAATGCTAGAAAAATCTTACGCGATTTAAAAATAGTGATTTTAAGCTAGATAATTGAGAAAATGATTTAAAATTGTTACGGGATTGAGAAAACGTTTAAAATCTCTACACAATTTAGAAAACATTTGAAAATATTTTCGTGATTGTAAAAACGTTGGAAAACACTTACACGATTTGAAAATGTAAGAAAAATGTTACGCGATTTCAAAAATGCGAAAAAATATTTACGCGATTGGAAATAACAACAGTTTGCTGTCGGGCTCTAGTGATGGGCCCAGTTATGTTGGAAGGTGATACCTCCAATAAATGGTGTGTATATGTGAAATATTATAAGAATAATGTTTGTATATGTTTTGGATCATACATCATGCATAGAAAAGCGTGTTAGCTTATTTGGTTAAGGCAATGTGCCTAGGAGATTGAATTACACCTTCGTGCGGGTGAGAATCGCATAGTTACGATCTTTAGTGATCTTGAAGATGTCGGGGTGTGGAATGTCATATGTGACAAGTTGGTAGCACATCTGCGTCGTGGTATCCTATGCAAACACACCGACAGTCTTGACAGAGTTACTACTCTTTTCATGATTTGATGAAAGTGTCTTGTATTAGCCATGTTGCGCACCATGATATGATATATTGGCACATGATTTAAGGCTAACGATATACAAACATGTACTCCATATCTGTCTTTTCGAAATTGTGATTAGCTCTATGGAGTAGGATTTCGTCTTTGTGCATATGCATAATGGGTCAGCATATTGTTATGATAATTTTGTTTCTCTGATAGATTATCTGCAATGTGATAATATGACTATATGTGATATTTTGGTATCTGTACCATTTATTGTCATTTTTTATACTGCCTCATTGGTATTGGTGTAGGGGATCTCACCTCTTTGCTATGTTATATTTGTTGTATTGTATATGTTTGATGAAGACCGAGGAGACGAGGAAGCTGATAATTCTATTTACCACTAGTGATATATCTTTTTGTTGTGTTTGTTTATATGGCGGCGAGACGTCAAGTTTTGGGTTTCGTCACAGCGCAGTTCCATAGGGGGATTGACGCTTGGAGTTTTAATTATGGAAATGAACGGTTTGTTTACACTGGGGACTTAACTTTAAACCTTAATAGTACTAGGAATGGAACTCCTGTTTTGACGCAACATGTTTCTGTGCGTCTTGAGTTCACTATGCCAATACGTGAGCTCTGGGGTGGTAGTTTTTATTCTCCACAGGAGGATTCTATAGTGTCTTCTACTAGGACGCCAGCTAGGCGTGTTTTATATCCGTCAGGGTTCTTTAATGATGACACTGAGGAAGAGGAGGAGGATCCTGCTGAGGGCCTGAATCCTTAGTTTACTCTGGTTTTAGAGGTTATGGTTTAGTATTTTATATTTCAGTTGTGTGTATTGTATATGCTATCTTTTGGGAGTAAATGTGTATCTATGTAAATTATTTGTAAACAATGTTTCACAATGTATGTAAGTTGTAGCGAGTTTATTTTCAGTTACGCTTTACGTTTAAGGTTTTTATTTATTTTCAGTTATTTAGTAAATAAAATTTTAAAATCAGTATTTTATAAGATTAATTCTTTTACAACTTGGGTAAGTTATATTAGGATTAGTCTTAAATGTGATACCCTATTGTGGGTGTTACATTAGTTGGTATCAGAGCCCCGGTTAGAATCTTTTGGGATTTTGTGGTTAGGTTTGTTTTGCTTAAGTTGTGTGATTCTCTGTGTTTGGTTTCCGAAAGGTTACATCTGACTTTTATTTGTGTTTTTGATTGCTAGTGAAGAAAGCTATGTCTCGTAATAGAGGAGCATGTGCGAATGTGGTATACAATGAGGACCCAATGATAGCAACAGCAGCAATGCAGCGTATGACAGACGTTATTGTGCAACGAAATCAACGAGCTGCACAACAACAAGAAGCAAATGTTGATATCCTGAATTTGTCTGAATTCTGTCATAATAATCCACCATAGTTTAGGGGCAAGTTTGATTCGGAAAAGGCAAGTTTATGGATACAAGAGTCAGAGAAGATCTTCGAAGGAATGGGATGTGCAGATGATCACAAGGTGACTTATGCTACTTTTATGTTGATGGGTGATGGTGAAAATTGGTGGAAAGCAACTCGAAAAGTACTACAAGCAGAAGGACTAGAAACCACGTGGGAGGTATTTTGTGATGTATTTCTGGAAAAGTATTTTCCGGATAGTGCGAGGCATGCCAAGGAGATGGAATTTCTTGGATTAAGACAAGGTGGAATGTCAATGAACAAGTATGTTGCGAAGTTTGAGAGCTTATCTAAGTTCTCACGGTATCTCCAGATCCAGCCTGACGAGGTTTGGAAATGTCATAAGTTCGAGGAAGGTTTAAGGGTTGAATTGAAGAAGGAAGTACTACCTATGCGAATGAACCAATTCTCGGCATTGATGGACATGTGTTGCAGACTCGAAGAATTGGAGCCATCGCGAGATTCAAGGAGTCATAACTTTGGACCATCTAGGTTTCAAAGGGGAGGAAGTAGTAACAACAACCGGTTTCAGCAGAAACCATATTCCCGACCATCAAGAAGTCAGCAACAACAACAACAGCCACATGGAGGAGGTCCTAGTGGCAATCATTTTGGTCAGGCTGTGGCACCGCCAACAAAGTGTATGAAGTGTGGAAATGGCCATATGATGAGGGACTGTACGATTAGGGGAATCATTTGCTTTATATGCGGAAGGCCTAGTCACTTCTCGAGGGATTATAATCAAGCGAAGGTGGAGCCTTCAGTGAGCAATGTTCGTGCTACCAAGCCCCAAGTTGGAGGATGAGTATATACGATGAGCAGAACTAAGGTCTCTCGATCTTATCAAGGGAGAGGGTGTCAGATCAGGTAATCTTTTAACTGTACTATATGATTCAGGTGCAACTCATTCATTTATTGCATATAACTATGTGGATCGTTTGGAATTGATTGTGTCTTCTTGGAACTTTCAATTGGTTGTTTCTACACCTACTGCCAAACCTGTTAGTACTTCTAAAGTATGCCTAAATTGCCCTGTCACTATCAATAATAGAGTTTTTTTTGTTGATTTAATTTGTTTGCCTCTTACCGATATAGATATAATCTTAGGAATGAATTGGTTATCTTCTAACCATATCTTGTTAGACTGTTCTAAAAAGACCTTAGTATTTCCTAAGGATGAGATTTCTGGATTTTTGACTGCCAATCAAGTCGAATCTTTATTGAGGGATGGAGCCCAAGGATACATGTTGCTATCTTCTTTAGAAGTCAAAAGTGAAAAAGATGTGAGTGCTATTTCTGTTGTAAATGAGTTTCCTAAAGTTTTTTCTTGAAGTTTTTCCTGAAAAAGTACCTGGATTACCACCAGAAAGAGAAATAGAGTTTTCTATCGATCTTGTACTAGGAGCGAGTCCTATTTCAATTACACCGTATTGGATGTTGCCATCAGAATTTGCAAAGTTAAAGAAGCAATTGGAGGAATTGTTGGAAAAATAGTTTGTGAGACCTAGTGTTTCACTATGGGGAGCTCTAATGCTGGTAGTTAAAAAGAAGGATGGATCTTTGTGTTTGTGTGTGGACTACCGGTAGTTGAACAACGTCACAATCAAGAACAAGTATCCACTTCCGAGGATTGATGATTTGATGGACCAGTTGAAAGGAGCAGCTGTTTTCTCTAAGATAGATCTGCAATCAGGTTATCATCAAATTCGTGTCAAGGTAGAGGATATACCTAAGACAGTTTTTCGAACGTGCTACGGTCATTATGAGTATCTTGTAATGCTGTTTGGAGTGACGAATGCTCCTACAATATTCATGGATTACATGAATAGGATCTTTCGTCCATATCTAGGCAGATTCGTCGTTGTTTTCATTGATGACATTCTGATCTATTCCCAAAGTTCGGAAGAGCATACTGAACACCTCAGTATAGTTCTCTAGATTTTAAAGGAGAAGAAGTTGTACACAAAGTTGTCAAAATGTGAATTTTGGTTGGACGAAGTTCAGTTTCTGGGTCAAGTAATTTCTAAGGATGGAATTGCAGTGGATCCAGCAAAAGCGAACGGTTCTTCAGTGGGAAAGGCCAACAACAGTGACTGAGATCCGAAGTTTTGTTGGATTAGCCGGATATTATCGAAGATTTATTGAAGATTTTTCCAAGATAGCCGGATCTCTTACACAACTCACGCGGAAGAATCAATCTTTTGTTTGGACAGATGAGTGCGAGGAGAGTTTCCAAGAGCTAAAGAAAAGGTTGACTACTGCACCAGTATTGATTCTATCATATCTGAATGAGTCTTTTGAAGTATACTGTGATGCTTCTTATCAAGGGTTAGGATGTGTTTTGATGTAAAATAGAAACGTAGTAGTATATGCTTCAAGACAACTGAAGATATATGAAAGGAACTACCCAATGCATGATTTAGAATTAGCCGCAGTTGTTGTTGCCTTGAAAATTTGGAGACATTTTCTACATAGAGCTATGTTCAACATCTTCAATAATCACAAAAGTTTAAAGTATTTGTTTGATTAGAAGAAGTTGAACATGAGGCAGAGAAGATGGTTAGAATTCCTAAATGATTATGACTTTCAGCTTCAATATCATCTTGGAAAGGCGAATGTCGCGGTAAATGCATTGAGTAGGAAGGTGCTCAGTGTTTCTGCTATGATGATCAAAGAAGAATAACTGATAAAACAATTCAGAGATATGTGGCTATCTGTAGAGATAGCACCTAGAAGGATTCGTTTGAGCAAGGTCACTATTTTGAATGATTTCCATGAGAAATTTGAGAAAAGCAAGAAGATGACGAGTTTTTACAAAAAGAGATAGAATTCTTAAAGCAAGGTCGTGTGGCAACGGTTGAGGAAGGATCCGACGAGGTATTAAGGTTCAAAGGTAGGATTTGTATACCTAGTGATCTCGATATTAGGAAGGCGATTCTCGATGAAGCTCACAACAGTACGTTGAGTATACATCTCGGAATGACCAAGATGTATCAAGATCTGAATCGATTATTTTGGTGGCCTGGGATGAAGAGAGATGTTGTTGAACATGTGTCATCATGTCTGGTATGTCAAAAGGCGAAGGTTAAACATCAAAGACCAGCAGGTATATTGCAACCCTTAACTATTCCAGAATGGAAATGGGATAGTATTGCAATAGATTTTGTTACGAGTTTGCCAAAGACTAGAAAAGGATATGATTCTATATGGGTTGTTGTTGATAGGCTTACGAAGTCTGCTCACTTCTTGCTAATCAATATCAGGTATTTGATGGAAAAGTTGACCCAGGTGTACATGGGTGAAATCGTTAAACTTCAGGGTGTACCCACTAGTATCATTTCTGATAGAGATCCAAGGTTTACATCAAGGTTTTGGTGAAGCCTACAGGAAGCAATAGGGACTAAACTTCGTTTGAGTTCTGCTTACCATCCGCAGACTGATAGTCTAATGGAGATGACTATACAGTCATTGGAGGATCTGTTAAGAGCTTGCGTGTTAGGACAGAAAGGGAGTTAGGACAGAAAGGGAGTTAGGATAAATTCTTGCCTTTGGTAGAATTCACTTATAACAACAGTTATCATTCAAGCATAGGGATGACACCCTATGCAGCGTTATACGGACGACGATGTCGAACACCTTTGTGTTGGTATTAAGATGGTGAGAGTACGACCATTGGACCTGAAATGGTACAACATACGACTGAGAAGGTGAAAATGATTCGAGACAAAATAAGGGCAACTCAGAGTAGACAGAAAAGCTATGTTGATAAAAGAAGACCTCTTGAATTTTAGGAAGGTGAGCATGTGTTTTTGCGAGTCACACCCACGACTGGTGTCGGAAGGGTTATAAAATCCAGAAAACTCACTCCTAAATTCATTGGACCTTATCAAATTATTCGTCGGATAGGTCCAGTCGCATACCAAATAGCTTTACCGCCATTTTTTCCAATCTTCATAATGTTTTCTATGTGTCCCAATTAAGAAAGTATATTCCCGATCCAACTTATGTCATTTAGCCTGATGAGGTACAATTGAAAAAAAATTTGACTTATGAGACACTTCCTGTTAAGATTGAAGATAGGAGGATAAAGCAACTTAGAGGGAAAGATATTTCGTTAGTAAAAGTGATTTAGAGTGAAACAATAGGAGATGCTACATGGGAGTTGGAAGATAGGATGAGAGAACAATATCCTCAATTGTTCTAAGGTATGATAAATTTCGGGGACGAAATTCTTTTTAGTGGGAAAGAGTTGTAACACCGCAAAATTTGCTATTTTACAGTAATGATTGAATTGTAGTGTTTTGTGATTTATGTATGCTGTAAGTTTATTTTGACTGTTTTATCACTGTTTTTTATCGTTGTGTATGATTTACTCTGAGTAAAAAATAATAATAATTTTCGGGCTGACGAAAATCTTTACTGATTTATTCGGAGCCGGGGGAGCTTAGTAAACCCAAATCCGAGAGATACGTGTCATGATCTTTTAATTTTTAGAATTTATCTGTGAAATAAAAATATTCTGTATTTTATTATACCGTGGACAAATACTTACTGACTTGTGAGCAGTATGTTCTGTCTATTGGGTAATAATTTCTGTAACTATTATCCATTGGATAATAGCCCTTAGAGAAAGTTTTGATGACTTGTTTTGTGAACTAATTAGAATATTTGAAGCTTGATGAAAACCAATAGTAAATGGTCAACGAAAATGGCTAGACTAGTTAGCTATGTAACTAGATGAAACTAGACGACTTAAGCTAAGTTAGCATAAAGCCTATGTAGTAACTAAATGGAACAAACTTAGTTTGCTACTCATTTGAGCTTATGGTTACTAGAGTATTCTAGTGTCTTCTAGAAAATTGTGAGTCACACCTAGGTAACTAGATAGTTAGCAATGGAACTAAGTAATCTAACTAAGTTAGCTTAATTTAGTTAGGAATCAATTGAATTAGAAACTTAGTTAGTTTTCCATTGAGCTCCACAGTTGGGAAGCTTCAAGCATCATCTAGAATTAGGTGATTCACTTGCATCTAAACCAATAGAAACTGAGATGATCAAAGCATGATAAATTGTGACATTAGGTCATGTGATAATCATAATTGTTAGCAAAAATCTTTGACTCTCCTTTCCTACACACATTCACGGCAATCACTAAAAGGGGAGGGTGTTTATGTTCATTTCTATCTCATTTTGAGACCATAAGCTTCCTATTCATTCTCTTTCATCTAAACTTGAACCAAGAACTCTATTTCTCTCCATTTTGAAGCTCACGGTCTCCACACCAAAAGCCAACATCTAAACTTCTAAAATTTCATCTGACTTCATTTCTTAAGCTTAAACACCATTCTAAACACTTTTCATGTTGTAAATTTCTCCTAGTTCATCCATCTTGTGCTTGGAAATCAAGCTTGCGTTTTCTACTCTTAAAGGTAAAAGTCTTGATTTTGGTTCCAAGTTTGGTTCTTGAATTTCTAAGCCATGTTTGATCCATGGTTTCTCTTTTTAAGCTTAGTTTATGACTTTGTGTTAGTTTAAGTTTGTTAAGGTTTTCTTTGGAGGCTACACAAATTCCTTGGAGGAAGCAACTTGAAGGATTTTGTCTTCCTTAAGGTAAGAGAGAGATTAACCTCATCAACCAAGTGTTGGTGGTGAGGAGATGGCTTGTTTGTGATGAAAAATTCATAAGGATTTATTCATTTGTGTGATTTAAAGCTTGCTTTGTTTGTGATGATTTTGGTTGATATGCTTTATAGCTTTGATTATATGCTTGTTTATGTAATTTTGAAGCATGTTGAATTATTGTATTAAGTAGGATGTGATTCACATGATGAGAAGTTGAATGAAGGTTCCAAAGAACCTATGGAGGCTCACGGTTTTTACATCACCAAAAGAGTAAAATGTTTTTAAATTATTTATTTTCTAAATCATGGATTAAATGATTTAATGATGAGAAATTGGATTAAGGGTTTTTGTAAAGAATTATGTGATAAAAAGTGATTAAATATGATTTATGAAACATAAATGAATTTTTGGCCAACATGCCAAAGTTTAGTGTTGTAGATCCAAAATTATTTTCCTAAGTGTAGACTTAGGTGATTAATTAATAAAAATTCAATTTAATGAATCTTTAATAGAAAAGGGAAGTAGATTCAATGTTTAGAATTAAATTAGCATATTTAAGTTATAATGAGGAATAAAGTTAAAACTTGAAATATGCTAACGTATAGCTCACCCTTTGGGTTTTGAAGCGCGTTAGAAAATTTTGAGATGTAATATCTAATTAATTCAAAGAAGTTAAATTTCTGTAAAGAATAGTATAAAATATTATGTTAGGAATTTTAGTAGGATAATATTATAAATAAGGCCAAAATGCCTACATTATATAGAGAATTTTAAAAATAAAGTTTAAAAAGTTAACAAATATTTTACGCAAGTGAAAAATGCTAGAAAAATCTTACGCGATTTAAAATAGTGATTTTTAAGCTAGACAATTGAGAAAATGATTTAAAATTACTATGGGATTGAAAAAACATTTAAAAATATCAACGCGATTTAGAAAACATTTGAAAATATTTCCGTGATTGCAAAAATGTTGGAAAATACTTATGCGATTTGAAAACGTAAGAAAAATATTACACGATTTCAAAAATGCGATAAAATACTTACGCGATTGAATCAGGCTATAGTGGTGGGCCCAGTTATGTTGGAAAGTGATACCTTCAATAAATGGTGTGTGTATGTGAAATACTGTGAGAATAATGTTTGTATATGTTTTGGATCATACTTCATGTATAGAAAAACGTGTTAGCTTATTTGGTTAAGGTAATGTGCCTAGGAGATTGAAATTACACCTTCATGAGGGTGAGAATTGCGTAGTTACAATCTTCAGTGATCTTAGAGACGTCGGGGTGTGGAATGTCATATGTGGTAAGTTGGTAGCACCTCTGCGTCGTGGTATACTATACAAACACACTGACGGTCTTAACTGAGTTACTACTCTTTTCGTGATTTGTTGAGAGTGTCTTGTATTAGCCATGTTGCGCATCATGATATGATATATTGGCACATGATTTGAAGCTAACGATATATAGACATGTACTCCATATCTTTCTCTTCGAAATTGTGATTAGCTCTATGGAGTAGGATTTCGTCTTTGTGCATATGCATAATGGGTCAGCATATTGTTATGATACTTATGTTTCTCTGATAGATTATCTGCAATGTGATAATATAACTATATGTGATATTCTGGTATCTGTATCATTTATTGTCATTTTCTATACTGCCACATTAGTATTGGTGTAAAGGATCTCACCTCTTTGTTATGTTATATTTGTTGTATTGTGTAACACCCTTCCTAGGGCATCACATTTCCGACTCCCGACTCATAATCTGAAAATCAATTCGTAAAAGGTTTGAGTTATGAAAATATGGGTTTCAAAATTTCTTTCCTTACTGAAACATAAACTTACTGAAATTCATAAGTATTACTGAAAATATATTTAAAATGATTAATATACAATATTGATACCAATTAATATTTCACAATTTAAAGAGGAATATAAAACTAACAGACTCTTTTTTTTTAACAGTAGCAAACCCCATGACGAGTCCTACTTAATAGCACGGTACAACTTAACATACTTATTCTGTTGTGTATCCATTTTGTTGCATCAGACATCTATTCTACATCTGTTCTTTGTCAACACTGTACACCTTCGAGTCCTGAATGTCCACTCCTTATTGTTGTCACCAATCTTAGAGTATCCATCGCCCGTTATGTCTAAGACAACTCATTCTTTCTATTGTTTAATTTTAACAATACAGACATAGCAAGACAACATAACAAAGAGGTGAGATCACTTACATTAATACCAACATGGCAGCACAGAGATAACACAAACAACAAATCATACAGATATATCATACCAGAATTCCAATAAATGCACTCAACATTAATCAACTATCATCATCATACCATTAACATTATTATCATCACACAATAATCACAATAATGTCATCAACATGATTATCATCATCATCATCCAAGTATTCAAAACAATTGACATAGCCAATATTCCTCAATTAATATATCACACAGATATAAATGTTCAAATTATGCATGTACGCAAGACTCGATTTCCTACTCCATGGAGCTAAAACTCAGGTCGGAGAAATGATCAAAAAGATCTATCGGTACCACACGTGCCTCGGACCAATAGCGTGCTTTATAATCCTCATTTTGAGTTTTTGCACATCTAGCATATACACGAAATACTTTATCGATCTTGAATAAGAATAGTGTCTCGGTCGGATCATCGGTGTGTTGCATCGGTCTAACCTACGGGAAGAAGCGCGACCAACCACCCGTGTAAGCAACCCGCACCCCGATGCCCCCAAGGTCAACAAGTGACCTACACTACGCATATCGCACCCACTCTGAGGTGTATTTCTCCTAGGCAATCAGTCATATCCAAATTCTCATCGGACCATTCCAATGCATGTATAATGCACCAAATCCAATCACAGACAAATATGTCATTTTCTCACAAACAGTGTATGGACACTGGTTCAACAGTAATCATACTATACTTTCCACAGCGAAAATCATGTTATCACGTTTTCATAGTTGTAAAACACTTTTACCGTATTTTCACAATCGCGTAACACTTCTGTTACGTTTTCATAATCCAAAAACGTTTCTGTTATGTTTTCACAATACCATAACACTTCTTTTATATTTTCACAATACCGTAACACTTTTGTTACGTTTTTAAAATTCCAAAATATTTTTATTACGTTCTTACAATACCGTAACACTACTGTTACCTTTACAAAATTTCATAACATTTCTGTTACATTTTCAAAATGTTGCAACTCTTCTGTTGCACTTTTAAACCATGTACTAATTTTTAACGTTTTTCTCAATCGCGTAAAAATATACATTTCTCAAATCGCATAGTATTTTTCACTGTTTCAAAATCGCGTAACTTAAAAATCATTCTTTTACGTCACTTAAATCATTTTCTTTCATTTTTAAAATATTTAAAACACTTTTCAAATCACATAATGATTTTCTATCATTTTTACAATCACATAAAAATATTCTATCACTATTCAAATCACGTAGTGATTTTTAACAATATTTCAATCGCGTAAAATATTTAAACGCTTTTCCAAATCGCGTAGAAATATTTAAACATTTTTCAAATCGTTTTTAAGATACGTAAAATATTTTTCAACATTTTACAATCACGTAAAATATTCCTCAATATTCCAAAACACTATTTTGGACTTAAATAAATTAATATCATTTTCAATACGTTTTTTTTTAAATTGTGTAGCTTAAAAATCACATTTTTAAGATACGTAAAATATTTTTCATCACAATTTCATTCGTAAAATATTTCTTAACCATCAAAAATTCCTTTCAACTTTTCTCAAAATAATATAACTTTGTATTTCATTTTTTTCACATTTTCTTACTCAAGAAAATCTTTTTCCAAAATATAATCCACAAAATCACTTTTCCATTGCTATAAATCAACGTTTCAAAACTTAACATTTTTCTAACGTATTTCAAAACTTGAAAATAAGTTATAATGTTAAGAATTTTCAAAACACCATTATATTCTCCATTTTTCCCAAATCATTTCCAAACACAACCTTCTTCAAAATAAATTGAAGTTGAAAACATTTTCGTTTACAAAAACTTGATTTTCTCAAGTGATAAACGCCTTCCCCTTTCCAAAATCCTTGTATTAAATCCAGTTACGTTTCCACTTTGAAATTCACTTTGTTCATAAAAATTAAGGCATTACAAAGCCTTCAAAAACGTGGACGACTATTGAAATCATCAAAACATTTTTTTTCTTCTAAATCAATATGGTTTTACACAAACAAAACCATTAAAGCCATCAAATACTTTTCCTTTTAAATTGATATGGTTTTACAAAACAAAACCATTAAAATTTTGTTTTCAAAACCGAAATACCAATGGTTATAAAACCAAACCCATTTGTTCAAATTCATTTTTACTTTCTTTACAAATTCTTTTTCACTTTCTTTGCAAATCCTTAAAATCAACGTTTGCCCGTTTCATTCAAAACTCATGTTCTTGTTCTCCTGAAAAAAAAAATATATCTTTTATTTATTTTCCATACTCTTCAAATCAATCCAATTTTTAATCTTTCATGAAAATCTTAAGTTATAAACACCTATGTTGAGGTGTCTTGACCGAAAATTCCATAGCCTTTAGAACCAAGAAAATTCATTTTTCTCCACTTCATAATTTTCATTAAACAAATCAATTTCCTTGTTCTTGAAAATTTTCAACATGGAACCCTAACCTTGGGTGCCAAAACCGTAGTCATTCTTTGGTCATTGGAGCCAAGAATTGATTTTTCTTTCCATCATCAAATCATGGCATATACATACATATTCAAATATATATTATAAGCATACGATAATCAAAGTAATAAATCATGCATAGTATAAGCATACCATCAAAGTCATAAACTCATGCAAAGCATATCAAGCATAGGCAAATAATCAAAGCTCATAAACACCCACAAGTTAATTACATGACCATGGATATGAATCCTCACATGGATTCAACATTCATCAAATATAAGACCATCTCTCACCACCATGCTTGGTTGGTGAGATGGATCTCCCTCTTACCTCTTGAAGATCCACAAAAGCTTCTTGATTTGCTTCTTTTTCCAAGTCCTTTACCACCAAGGGCTTCTCAAATACAAAACAAAATACATAAAAATTAGTATACTAAGCTTGATTAAGAGGAACCATGGATCAAACATGGTTAAAACCTTGAAAATCAAAAGAAAAGTGAATAGTAACAAACTTCACCATTAAAGCTTCAATCTTTAGCTTGAAGAACAAGGTTGAAGATAGATGATTTAGAGAAAATCTCCAATATGAAAATTGCTTAGAATATCATGTAGATTCAAGATCTATGATCGGATGAAATTAAAAGATTGGAGAGTGGTTTTTAGGGGTCTTGACCGAATGGTTTCTCTTGAAGAACAAAGATGAAATTTTTGATTTTTGTGAGAAAAAAACTTCTTAGATTTGGTTAAGACAAAGGATGAAGTGAAAGCACTTAGTTTTCCTTCCACCAATTTCATGGATCTCCATGAAAAATTCCTAAAAAAAATTACGAACAAATGTTAAAATCAATAAGTGTAGAAATAGGTAAACCATGGTTCAATCATGGCTTAGAAAATCAAAACTAAAAGATTAGAAGAAGAAATATAAAATTTACCATTTTTGGTAGAATCTTGAAGCTTGGATTTTGAATTTGAAGTACTAGATGTTGGATTTTGAAGAAATCTTCAACATGAAAGTTGTTTAGAATAAGGTAAGGATTCAAGAAACTAAGTTGGATGAAATTAAAGAGTGATGGAAGCCACATCAATGGTGCTTGGCCGTGAGAAGAAGGAGAAGGAGAGAAAATTTTCTAAGAGCTTGAAGGAAAGTTTCAAAAATGATGAAGTATGGTCAATAATGACCAAAGGTGACCAATATGGTCTTCAAATGTCACTTTTGTCTCTAAATGCAGCCCAAAACCGTAGCCCCCTCCATGCTTCTTCAAAGAGTTCAATAATGATGCAACATTGATCAAGACATCTAACAATGACATAAAGCATCAATTAATGCATTGAAACTTTTCCTTTAGTTCCAAAACATGCAAAACCCCCCCTTCATCCTTGCTTCTTCAAAGTTGTCATATTTTCAAGCCATTATTTGAAGCATTCTAAGCCATTGATTAATTCAATGGTTTGGATTAATGTAGGCTTTAGGTGTAGCTTTAGATTAGAAGACTTAATCTAAAGCCATTGGATCTTTCTCCTTTAAATTCTAGCCCTTAGATGTGTCTCCAAAAATTAAGAGTCAAGATTGCTACTTCAAACTTTTAATCCAAAGGTTATAATTAGTCTTTGCTACTTTTTAAGGCTAAATCTTCACCATTGATTAAATCTTCATCCAATGGTCATAAATGGTCCTTGTTACTTTACAAGACCAATTCTCCACCCTTGATCACTTCTAAATCCAATGGTTATAAATGGTCTTTGTCACTTTTTGAGACCAAATCTCTACCACTGATTTAATCTCCATCTATCGGTTATAAATGATCTTATTCACTTTTAAGATCAAATCTCCACCGTTAATTAAATTAAGATCAAGTCTCCATCATTAATTAAATCAATGGTGGATATCCAAACCACCAATATTGACTTAAGCAATTTAATTTATATTTTTATCTGCTAAAACCCCACGAAATTATATATTTACTGTATTTTTATCGCCCGATAAATTAAATACAATATAAAACACACTACAAGAAATTTTCTAAAATTGTTTCCGGATTCAGGTTTAGTAAGATCCCCTGTCTCTGTCTAAACAGTACAAATTTTTCTATGCGTAGAAAAATTTTTGCTTTACGGGACCCACCTGGGTCCACACAGACCACCTGGCCCACATATAGTAAAAAAATTATAATCATCCACAAAAATCACAAAAATTATAAAATGCACAAATATCAAATCGTAGAGATACGTAAAATAATTACCTAACGGTAAACATTAAATTATGTAAAGTTTTCCTACCAAAATTTTTATTTTCCGACACGGAGGAAATCGCTCAAAACAATCAAATACGCTGACAGAATAAACAAAATAATTTTACAATATTTTAAAACGTAAATTACTAAACAAGAAAATTGCTAATCATTAATATTTAAGAGATAGGAAATTTGGGGTGTTACATATTGTATATGTTTGATGAAGACTGAGGAGACTAGGAAGCTGATAATTCTATTTACCACCAATGATATATCTTTTTGCTGTGTTTATTTATATGGCGGCGAGACGTCAAGTTTTGGGTTTCGTCACAGCGCAGTTCCATGGGGGGACTGACGCTTGGAGGTTTGATTATGGAAATGAACTGTTTGTTTACACCGGGGACTTAACTTTAAACCTTAGTGGTACTAGGAATGAAACTCCTGTTTTGACGCAACATGCTTCTGTGCGTCTTGAGTTCACTATGCCAATACGTGAGCTCTGGGGTGATAGTTTTTATACTCTGCAGGAGGATTCTATGGTGTCTTCTGCTAGGACGCTAGCCAGGCGTGTGTTATATCCGCCAGGGTTCTTTAGTGATGACACTGAGGAGGAGGAGGAGGAGGAGGATCCTGTTGAGGGCCCGAATCATTAGTTTAGTCTAGTTTTGGAGGTTATGGTTTAGTATTTTATATTTCAGTTGTGTGTATTGTATATGCTATCTTTTGGGAGTAAGTGTGTATCTATGTAAATTATTTGTAAACAATGTTTTACAATGTATATAAGTTGTAACGAGTTTATTTTCATTTACATTTTACATTTAAGGTTTTTATTTATTTTCAGTTATTCCGTAAACAAAATTTTAAAATCAGTATTGTATAAGATTAATTCTTTTACAACTTGAGTATGTTATATTAGGATTAGTCTTAAATGTGATACTCTATTGTGGGTGTTACAATAGACGTGATTTCCTTCTCCCCTATCTCTTGAGAAATCTAGAAGAGAAGAAATACATTAGCAATGATGATAAGCATTAAGAAAAATAGATAAGATTGCTATAGATTTCCTTAGGTGAGATCTATTTAGAACTAGAGCCTTCTTGGGAAGAACTTGAAGATTTTTCAACCTATGAAGAAGTTGAATCTTTAGTTTGTTTTTCTTGAGAACTTTGAGCTAGGTCTGCTGATGTTTCAATAGTTGGGTTAGTCAAATATTCAGTTCTTCTTTTCTTTTTGGATTTAAGCACTTGTGACGCTCCAATCTCAAAAGCACTCAAGGTAATTGAAGGAGTGGTTTGAACGGATAATCAAAGGAGTAGCTTGAAAGAGTAAAAACAATGTTGGAATATAATTCATTTAATTAGAGAATGAAAATTCCCATACCTTTGAAGGCTTAGAAGGGGCTTTAGGGGGTTTCTCTCCTACAACTTTCTTTGAGGTTTGAGAAGTCAAAAAGATGATCTTTCGACTCTTTGATGTATTCCTGGTAGAAGTAGCTATTGATTTTTGCTTTTTTGGTCGAGCTTTGCCTTTATCGCTTAAGTTCTAATCTTCCCTTGGGATTTTTGGGTCATCCATCACCTTAGTAAATTTGGAGACTGTGGAAGAATGGAGTTAATTTGATATATAAAGAAATCAACATTGAGCCAAAAATATAGATTACCTAAAGGAGGATATCAAACTACCCTAGGACAAAATTTAGCTAAATAATGTTGGTTAGGTGGAAAATATTGTTTAGCAAAGGTAACATGCCTTTTCTCTATAGGACTAGGGAACCAATTTGTCATGCCAGAAGGTGCATTTGGTAAATATGGATATTTTTGGAAAGGTTTCTTATAATCTTCTAACTTAGCCAAAGGGTTTGAGATGGAAGCATCGATAAACTTGGCATAACATTTTTTTATCATGGTTAGCTTTCTTCTCTCGAAAGACTTATTCGGCTTCATGAACAACAGTTCTCACATTTCGAGGATCCCATTTGACTTTAAAATATTTCTGAAACTTAAAAATTTCTTGAAGATACATACCTTTAGTCTATGATTTTGGGTCTCCGATTTGCACAGAAGGATTAGTACAGTCATTTGTTGGAAACAAGTCTCCCAATCTACATAGTATGTTGAGCAGTATTTATTTCACCAATCAACAAATTGGATGGCTGAAAAGTTACTAGTTTTATAGTCGAATGGAGTGAACTCAACTATACACTTCTTGTTTTTGTTGAGAAAACCTTTGAGAAAATCAAGTAGTGAAAGTATATCGTTATCACAAAGTTAATTTTTTTTCAAGTATAAAGGAGCTCGAAGGGCTTGAGAAAATCCAAATTGGCGAGACAAAGTATTGGGTAAATGAGAAACAATACCCATACCATAACCCCTAAGAAGGCTTGTAGTCAATTGAGGTCATCATTGAACAGAGGTCGAGTGAACCATTTTGGGCCCTCTTTTCGATCAGTGAAAGGAGAAATATTGATATTATTAGCCTGAAACTTTAACCCATAGAAAAGAGAGAAGAAAAATTTGAATTCATCCAATGCAAATTGGCCTTTTCGAAGGGGAGCAAAAAGGTAAATGAGGTGAATTCTTGCAATGTCCCTTAAAACATTCCTAGGGGCACTATTTGAAAGATGAGGTTCAAAGATGGCATTAAGTCAAGGTTGCAAAGGCCAAAAAGGTCCACCTAATTTGGTCAGAGTTTTCTTAGATAAAAAATTGTTAAAAGCTTCGAGTATAGATTCATAGAATCTGGTAAGCATTAGTTTGCTCAAACAAAGTTTGCTGCTCTCATTGAGTAGCATTGCTAAGGGAAGGAAGGACTAAGAAACGTGCAAAGATTCAGTGCAAAAAACATAAGCATATAACCAAGAAAAGAGAAAAGCAATTGTTCTTCATCCGAAACAACTTCATTATCTTTGTTATGATTAGAGATGAAAAAGTTATAGGTGAGTTTTATTAGGAGTTTTGATATAACCGAATGTTGTTATAGATATAGGAACCAGATTTCAAGTTTGTTTCTGTTATCTAGATATAGCTCATTTTTGTTTTTCTTGTAGAGATAGAATCTTATCTTTTCTATTTAAAATATAAGCTAAGTTTGTTATGATATACTTGTATAAATAAAGGATGCAGCTGTAACCTCAATTTAATTTAATGAAACATAAAATTTCTCCAATTCTATTATGGCATCAGAGATCTCTGATCCTAAGAATACTGATTCAGAGAAGAAGAACCATGCCTCTGATGATAAGAAGATCACACATGCGCTGACTCCAAGCTCGCCCTTTTACTTGAGTTCATCCGATAACCCAGGTACACCTTTGGTTGCAGTTGCACTCAATGGCGAGAATTATCGCACGTGGGCTCGTTCAATGAAAATGGCGTTGCGAGCAAAAAGCAAGCTTGGATTCATCGATGTTACCATCAAGAAACTGGGACAACAGACAGATGACTATTTCAACTGGGAGAAAGTAAATTCCATGGTCATGGCATGGATTATAAATGCCACGAATCCAAGACTACACGGTAGCATTTCACACGTGACAACTGCGAGGGATGTTTGGCTCAACTTGGAGGAACGCTTTGCTCAAACAAATGCACCAAGAGTGCATCAGTTATGGAAAAATATTTGTTTGTTGCAGAAGGAAGATGATAAAAGTGTAATTGAGTTTTACACCAAATTTAAAAGCTTGCTTCAGGAACTCAGCGAACTCCAGCCATTGCCAGAATGCACCTGTGGAGCTTCCAAGGAGCTAATGCGACGAGAAGAAGACCAGAACGTGCATCTTTTCCTCGGAGGCCTTGAGAATGAGCAGTTCGGGCATGTCAAGGCAACCATCCTAAATACAGATCCATTGCCTTTGCTTAGACGCACTTTTAATCACATAATGAGGGAAGAAGGACGTTTGACAGCGGAGAAGGAAATGAGTAATGCCAAATCTGAGATGGGAGGAGCTTTTCATTCATCCTGGAAGAAAAAGGGACGTGACGGGCCCAGACCTAAGTGTGAACATTGTGGAAAAATTGGCCACATCAAAGCAAAATGTTTTGAGATCATTGGTTATCCTTCCAACTAGGATACTCGATGTACGCAGAAGGGAGGAAACAAACAAGGAAGCTATGCAGCAGCACATGTAGTGCACAATGATGAAGATCAGAATATGGAAGATAAGAAGGGAATGACCAATGCCCAAGCCTTGCATGGAATGCAGCTGAGAAGCGCTCCATCCTCACATGTTAATATGGCTGGTAAAGAAATGATTAAATGGATCCTGGATAGTGGTCCATCACATCATATGACACCATTATTTTCTATTTTGAAGGGAGTACGAAAACTTGATAACCCTCTCTACATTACAGTGCCTACTGGCAACACTGTCTTGGTGGAGAAAGTGGGGATTGTCCAACTTGATAAATCTATTGAACTGAAAAATGTTTTGCATGTGCCTGATTTTAGTTGCAATCTGATTTCTGTACATAAATTAATTCGTGACTTAGATTGCGTGGTGACTTATCATTCTAATTGTTGTGTGATACAGGACCATGCCTTGAAGAGGACGATTGGCTCGAGTAACATGTGAAATGGGGTTTATGTGTTTGAAGGGACCTCGCGAGGAGTTTCTTATGCGGCTGCTCATGAGGATATCACCACCCTTTGGCACTCAAGAATGGGACATCCTTCTTTTCAAGTTTTGCAAAGTCTCTCTAAGTCTCTTAAGTGTAGTTTCTTTTCCAATAAGGTAGATTGCTGTGACATTTGCCACAGAGCAAAGCATTGTAGATCCTCTTTCCCATTAAGCAATAATAAGGCCAAGGAGCCATTTGATTTGATACATTGAGATGTATGGGGGAGATATCACACTCCTTCACATGATGGTTCGCATTTCTTTCTTACTATTGTAGATGATTATACTCGTGGGACATGGGTTTACCTAATGAAGCACAAAGATCAAACGAATGGGATTTTAATGGATTTTTACAGCTTGGTCAGAACACAATTTGATAAATGCATTAAAAGGATAAGGAGTGACAACGGAACTAAGTTCACTAACTCATCTCTGCAAGCTTTCCTACGAGAAAAGGGAATTTTGCATGAGACTTCTTGTGTAGGTACTCCTCAGCAGAATGGACGTGTAGAACGGAAACACAGGCATATTTTGAATGTTGCTAGAGCTTTGAAGTTTCAAGCTAATCTTCCCATGCAGTTTTGGGGGGAGTGTGAGTTAGCTGCGGCCCACATCATCAACAGAACACCAACAACAACAAATCAGGGTGTAACTCCTTATGAGATGCTCTTTGGTAAGGCTCCAACTTATGATCATTTAAAAGTTCTAGGTTGTCTATGTTATGCAGCAACTAGTTCTAAACAAAGGGATAAGTTTGGATCTCGGGCAGAAAGATGCATTTTCATAGGGGTACCCACAAGGTCAAAAAGGTTGGAAAGTGTATAATCCAGGTACACATACCTTTTATGTCTCACGCGATGTGACCTTTTATGAGCATATTTTGCCCTACATGGCATGGAAAGAAAGCACGGGTTCAGTTCAGCCGACAAACATATTTGAGAATGGTGCTGATTCTCAAAGGGAAGAAGATCACGTGCATGAGGAAAGACAAGGGACCAATGAAGATAGAAATATGGAGGGAGATATACGAAATGAAAGGGAGACTTAAGAAGAGGTTCCTGTTACTGAAAATGTGGAAGAAGAAAATCACATTGAGGTGGAGACACAAGTTCCAGTTCTTACACCTAGGACGCGTCAACCACCTGGATATCTTCGTGATTATTTTTGTCATACGGCTAAAGAAGACCCCATTCGCATGCTTCCGATCCACTCTGAATCTTCAGGTAAGGTCTATCCCATCACTAATTACATCAATTATGAATGTTTTTCACAAAAACACCTAGCATATCTTGCAGCAATCACAGGTCATGAAGAGCCAAAAACATATCAGCAAGCTGTACAGAAACAACAATGGCAAGATGCTATGGCACTTGAACTCAAGGCATTGGAGGATAACAACACTTGGGACCTAACTCTACCACCCAAAGACAAGAAGGTTGTAGGGTGCAAATGGGTCTACAAAATCAAGTACAAGGCATCTGGAGAGGTGGAGAAATACAAAGCCCGCCTTGTGGCCAAGGGATATACACAAGTTGAAGGGGAGGACTTCAACGAGACTTTTGCCCCGGTGGCAAAAATGACAACCGTGTGTTGCCTACTTTCAGTAGCAATAGCAAGAGGTTGGGAGCTTCATCAGATGGATGTAAGTAACGCCTTCTTGTATGGAGATTTGGAAGAGGAAGTTTATATGCAAGCTCCAGAAGGATACGAGGTACCAAAGGCAGGGATGGTGTGCAAACTGAAAAAATCACTGTACGGGTTGAAGCAAGCCTCTCGTAACTGGTATGCAAAGCTGTCCAAGGCTCTTTTGGAGTATGGTTTCAAGGAGTCCCATGCTGATCATAGCCTTTTTACCTTCTCCAATGAAGACACTTTTCTCGTTGTATTAGTGTACGTGGACGATCTTATGATAGCAGGAAATGACAATGGCATTTGCAACAACTTTAAACAATATTTGTGTAGATGTTTCCACATGAAGGACCTTGGTACATTGAAATATTTTCTTGGGCTAGAGCTTGCACGAGAGCTTCTGGGTTATTCATGAGCCAACGTAAGTATACTCTCGACATCTTGCATGAGTGTCGCATGTTGGATTGTAAACCAGCATCTTTCCCCATGGAACCGAATCATAAGCTTGCTCTTGATTCTGGACCTGCTTATTCTGATCCTTCTCGTTATCGTCGACTCATTGGACGTCTTATATACCTCATTATAACACGTCCCGAGATCACGTATGCCGTGCACATTCTCAGTCAATTCATGCAAGCACCGCAACAGGGTCACTGGGATGCAGCCATGAGAGTGCTTCAATATCTCAAATCATCACCTGGTCAAGGCATAGTTCTGCCCAAGGAAAATGATCTTATTTTGGTGGCATACTGTGACTCGGATTGGGCAGCATGTCCACTCACTAGAAGGTCCATCTCTGGATATTTGATGAAGCTGGGTACAACACCTATCTCTTGGAAGACCAAAAAGCAAACCACTGTTTCGAAGTCTTCAAGTGAAGCTGAATATAGAGCAATGGGACATGCAGTAAGTGAGGTCATTTGGCTAAGAAGTTTATTAACAAGTTTGCAAGTTGAGTGCAAATCGCCTACCACTCTTCACTGTGACAACCAGGCAGCTATTCATCTTGCAGCTAATCCTGTCTATCATGAGAGAACGAAGCACATTGAAGTAGATTGTCATTTTATCTGGTCACATCTACAAGAAGGCACCATTGCTACCACTTATATTCCAACCAAGAAGCAGCAAGCAGATATCTTCACAAAAGCTTTAGGTGGAAAGACTTTTCAAGAACTAACGGTCAAGTTAGGTGCTCATTGTCTTCACACTCCAACTTGAGGGGGAGTATTAGGAGTTTTGATATAACCGAATGTTGTTATAGATATAGGAACCAGATTTCAAGTTTGTTTCTGTTATCTAGATATAGCTCATTTTTGTTTTTCTGGTAGAGATAGAATCTTATCTTTTCTATTTAAAAGATAAGTTAAGTTTGTTATGATATACTTGTATAAATAAATCATGCAGCTGTAATCTCAATTTAATTTAATGAAACATAAATTTTTTCCAATTCTATTAAGTTTTTTGCCTAAGCTAAAGTCAAGAACCTTATTAGGAGAAAGAATCGGGGTAATGGTTGTCCTTGTAGGTTTAAGGCCTGTAATGGCAATAAGCTCAAATAAAGATGAACAAATCATCGCATATGGAGCTTAGAAGCTATTGGTAATTTTGCTCCCAAAGAAAAAGGAAGCTACCATCATTAAAGGATTAAAAGTAATCTGGTAGTGACTCAGTTGGATGAAGTCAAAAATCTCAATTTGTTTCCAAAACTGAGGTTTCTAACTCTTGACCCTATTCATCCAATTCAAATAGTTTGGCTTATGAACTTGGGGAGAACTTCTAAAAATTTTGTGCTATGATTCAAAAAAGGAAATAGTAATGGATCTTGAAGAAGCTAGAATATGCTATTTTCAATGCAAGGAAAGAAATGTTCAATGGTGGACATTTCATTAGGAGGAATAAGTGGACCTACGAAAGCATGTGTGGAGTTTGCAATGGAGAAAAGGATGAGTACCTATGATTTTCAAAGCTCAAAATTGTCCAACAAAGGATCTGGAGCATAGAGGATGCTACAACGATTTACAGGAGCATAAGCAAAAGCAGCTTGTGGGAGTTTTTCAACTTGTTTTTGGTTTTAAGAGGATTCCTAGTTAGAAGATGTCATGGAAGCGAAAAGGGAAAAGATGGAATAGAGCTCAAGTGACATCAAAAATGTAGAGCACAACAAATGAGAAGGAAAATGAAAAAGGAAGTAGTGAAAAAAAAAAAAGCTTAAGAAAGAAGTTTATATAGTGTGAGAAAATGTCAGAAACTAGAACCTCTTGAAATCATAAATGACTACAATTATTTCCTGCAATCATGATTTGTTTTCTCCCTATAAAAGTGGAAAACTGACTAATCGTGGGATTCGCTCACGTGTTGATTTGAAAATTAAAAGAACATATTTCCCTCTGAAAGTCTTTTCATCTAAAAGTGACAGGGACTAGGGTTGTAGTCAAAAAGATTATTGATTTAACAATATAATATTTATCTCTTTCCAAATATCAAATATCAAGAGGATAAATATTGAGAGATATTGTTGGGATTAAAGTAACTTTTGGGTTGGAATAGCTTTTGACCATGCGAGTTTGGTTGAAAATCAAGTGTAAGGACATTCGAATTTGGGAATAAGACGTTGTCTAAAGTTACTAGAAAGGGATAATTCAATTAGTCAAGGATTCAATTAAGGGGGAAATTTGGCAATGAAAGTAAAGCGTAGGTTTTGTGCAAAGAAACATTATATACATCAAGGAGGATTCGATCAGATTAGGTTGAATGAAGAACAGTTTGATAGAAAAAAAAATCGAAAGGAAAAAGATTTTTGTCATACTTAGCAAATTTTTAGACTAAGCAAGTTGTTCGAGAATCGTGAGAAGGACATTCAAATTTGAAAGCGTGGTTTGAAGTTGAAATTTAATAGTTATTTTGTAATTTTTTTATCTGAAAATAAAATAGGTGTTAGTGTTAGATTAGAGAAGTTACTCAATAGAACCTTTGTATGTTGGAAGTTATATGTTTTCGTCTATAAATAGTCCAACGGATTAAGGAATGAGATCAACTGGATACACTTGCATTAATACAGAGGTGACAAAACAGGTTCAATCCGTTGAGTTGACCTGTTAATCTGTTATTTTTTACCAGTTAAGTTTAAGATTTTAATTCACTTTTAATTTTCAATCCGCATAACCTGCCTCACATAATTTGCGGGTTAAGCGGGGCGGATGCGAGTTGGCCCGTCTAGTTGAGTTTTTTAAAAAAAATGTTACAAATTAATCTTATTATTTATGTTTGTGATATTTTTATGAATATGATACTAAATTTATTTTATTTATTTTTTTAATCTCTATAAATTATAATTTTTTTATTTTTTTATGATTTTTTTAATTTTTTATACATTTTATTTTTTTATCAACTCACTTATTTTTTTTATTTTTTGTTATGTGGATCAACCCGCCAACCCGTTAATCCGCATTAAAACAGGGTGAGTTGACTCTTTCAACTTATTTTTCAAAACGGCCATAATCCGTACATTTTTACAAGTTGAACGCAGAGCGGGTCGGGCGGGGCGGGTTAGTCCACTTTGTCACCTCTACATACATATCTCACAAATTCTATAAGTTGGTTTGACACTTATAGACAAAATGCGATTAGTTAAGTATGTATTTTATTCTTTTTATTTGATGTATCTTTACATCAATAAAGATCATGTTCAAGTTTCTTTTCATTCAATTTATGTTCTTTTAAAACTCGTTTGAGTGTATTTATTTTGATGAAGAAAAATCTTTTTATTAAAAAAACACTTTTTTGTGTTTTTTGTCATATTTGGATAAGTTCTTTAAAAAAAGACAAAGCACTAAAACTTTTTTTTTCTAGTTAGATTTGGGTACTTCTAAAAAGATCTTTTTATAATATAAAAAACTATTCAAATATGAAAAAAAGTATTTATCAAATATTACATCTAAACATAAAATAATTTTTACATTTTAAAAATATTTTTTAAAAATATCACATAAAAAATAATATTTTAGAAGCTCATCGAAACAAGTCTTTAATCAAATGATTCTCAGTAATTTGATTTTGTTATTTTCATTTGTTTTCATTCATTGAATTCTTTTATTTATTTGCTTTGTTTATATTTATTGCAATTTCATTTGTTAACATGATTGTTAGCTTCATGTCAAAAGAAAAAAAAATCTAACATTTACTAGTCATTTAATTTTATTACATTTTACACATTGTTAAATTGAAGAGAGGAGATTTCCTTTCTAGATTGATAACATGAAACAATATTTGTCATTGTTTCTTATTGACAAAAATTTCATGTAAACACCATCATATAATTTTGTTTACAATTAATTTCCGCTCAAATCACACCCCACCTTTTATTTTTAAATTTCAAAGGGATAAAAATGACGTGAAAATTAAATCTTCCTATTTCTATTTATTTTCATCTCACCTTCTTGTTCTTCACGTCTCGTTATTTTACACAGCAAATGCTCAGGCCTTAGAGATTTAATTAATGGTATGTCGTTAAGTGCTCATCATTGCATTATTTGGTGATGGTGAAATATAATCACAGATTTAGTCTTACACCCTTTTTTTACAAAAATCTGATCGTGGTTGCCCAATTCAACCAAAACCTTACTCTGTATGACATTACCATCATTATTCAACATCTTAATGATATAGAATAAAAGCTTCCTTCTTTTCGTAAGTCATGCTTATATTTGTCCACATTATTTAAGTTTTCTTGATTCTTTTAGCTAAGCATGCTCTGTGATCATTCTCCAGATATAATTTTTAACTTGGACAAAGGATTACCATTCACCAAGCCAGAAATGCATCAAAGTATCTAATATTGAACTTACCATTTGGATACTCATCTTATGCAGGGTAACAGGTGGTATTCGCAGTAGAAAATACAGCCCACTAATGAAACAGACCATAACGTATAGAAAATGCACAATACTCTCCTTAATTAGGTATATAGTTTGACAAGTACCCTTTTTTCCACCAAAGCAAGTTCATAAATGCACGCAAAGAGTATAAAATATACGCAAGTTATTCTGCAAAACGTGCTAAGCTATTACAACCTGTTAATGTATTTGACAATGACAAGATTTGGATGAGGTTGAAACCGTTGAATATATTTAACTTGAAAAGTAGTTTTCCCGAGTCCTGACAAAAACCAAAAACAACCAAATACAATGAACCAAATATAAAATACCAAAATATACATATATTATTACATAACCATGTATACTGAATCTATTGTCTGTCTTTGTGTGAATGATACATTCATTTTCATCCAGTTTTTAGTCTCTGGATGATAATGAGACTACATGAATGAAATTAATAACATAATATATGTAGCAGTAGGAACTAGGAAGCTAATTAACCTCAGAAAAATTAATAACACCAAAATGAAAAAAGAAAATTAAGATCCAGATGAGGAATCTGGATTATGAACGTTCCAATGACCCAATTCTTCTACTAATATGATGCACACCAGGATTGAACCCCAAGCACCCTAACAACCCCTGCTTATAAGGCAACATGGTCTTCTTCTTCAACTCCTCTGAAGCAGCCCGGTTCACCGTGTAATGCAATTCATGAGCCGAAACAGGTCCCCTCCGTCTCGACACTGAACCGGAACTCTTCGTGGACCGGAAACTGGAGTTCCTAACATCCTCGTGTGCTGTCGTACTGGACAGGACCGCGTACTTCCTCAAAGGGTCCTTGTCTGTGGCTCTTCCCTCCGATGCACTCCGGAACAGTAGAAAATCCTTGAGCCTCCATTTTCGATACCCTTTTGTGAACGAAATCGATGACAAGAACGAAGCATACGACGAAGTGGTAGTAGTAGTTGCAGAGGTAGAGGTTTTTTGGTTGTTGCTTGATAACGAAGGAACACCTTTATTATTAACCGTTTGTGAAACATCCTCGGAGTCACACACACTAACATTACTGTGTCTGTCACTGTCAGAAACCCTCAAAGGTGACAAAGATCTTCTACTTCCTTTACGATCAGAAGTTGATGAAGCCTTTTCTCTCCCTTGCTTACGTTGTTGTTCCGGTGCTTCTTCTTCTACCCTTTTACGTGTTCCTTCCATTGAATCTTTCTTGTTAAATACCACTTGAACAATTTTCTTTGCCTGTGAGGTTCTGGACCTTGTAGACGATGCATTGTTTGCAGGTGAAGTGAGCTTCAGAGGCCGAATCTTTCCACCATGGAAGAGTTCGTCAGCAGAGACGGAAGGACTTTCGAGGTGGCCACTGAAGTTGAACTCGAAATCTTCGTTGTGATCATTGTTGTTGGAAGGTTCAGGAGCAGAGCAAGAAGCAGAGGAGTGCCTGGCCTGCAAGTCGTTGTTGAGTTGGTGGTGGAAGATAGAGGAAACAGTACGTGTGGGGCTAGTGGGGGCGCTGAAGAAGAAGTTGCCGAAGCGTTGAGGGCTTGAAGGTGCTGTGATGTAAGGGGAGGAGCAGTTGCTGTCGAAGTTGAAGTCCATGGTAGGAGGAGGCACTTCCACCACCACTTCCATCTCCATGTTTTGTTGTATCAATCAGTGTTTTTGTGTTTGATACCAGTTACCAATTCCAATTGTACTTTGGGGAAATGGGTGTGGGTTGCAGTGTGAGATTATAATATATAGAGGAAGAAAGTGAGACAGAGACAAAGACAGAGTGTGAAAAGGGACGTGGCAAAACCAAAAGGAAGGAGAGAGGAAAGAGGATAGAGCTGGGATAAGATTTGAGTTTTGACTATAGTGAAAGATTTTGGTCATGGGAAGTTGCCTTTGCAACCTTTGCAATACCATACCCATCTGTTTTACTGACATTATTTATTGATTTTCATCCACTGATGTGTCTGCTGGTTGATGTGCCATTGCTTCTCCTGTTTTCTTTTTAAGGTCTTAATTCTATGGATTAATTTTGATCCATGTAAAAAAAAATTATAACTATGATTTTTTTTATTATTTTTTTCTCTCATATTACTTTTTATATATTTTTTATATATCATTAATTATATTTTTTTTTTATCATTTTCTCTTACTTCATCATAACTCTTCAAAAAAGATATAAAAATAAATGTATCATTAAAAAGAATGTAAAAATATATTTATCTATTTTTTTAACACTAACATCTAATTATATAATTATTAAATCATTAAAAAAAAAGTTTGACTATCATAATAACTAGAAAATTGTTGTGCGCTTGCGCACCATCACTGAATTATTTCACACAAAATGCAAGACATGCATGCTCATGGCTAAAGCAGGTCCCTTATATCAAGTAGCTGAAAGGAATTTTCACCAACAAGAAACCTCGAGTGTTAGCACGCTTAAATGTTTTGTAGCATATTCCTAACAACTATTTAGAACATGCTTGTTTGAGATTATGACGTTGAATGCAATTTGTATGATTGTAATATATGAAGCATAAGTACGTAGATTTTGAGACGTATTGACATGTCAGATATATGTTCATGTTAAACATATAAAGACACATATATAATATATGTGTTTTGTATGTTTAAATATGTCTGATTAAAAAAATTATTTTTTTTAATTTAGACATATCTTGTACATATTTAGATACATTTTAGACACGTTCAGATATATCTCAGACACACTTAAACACGTTTAGGATATGATTTGAACACAGTCTATTGATATTTTTTTAAAAAAAAATAATTTTCATAACTAACGTTCAATTAGTAAGTCTGTAATTCACTCAAGCTTACATGACTAGTGTCCTAAGCCACTATTTTTACATATCATTATTTCAAGTTTTATTTTTTCACACGTCACTATTAGACTTTTAAGTTTTATCTTTTCATACCTCACTATTTTCATCTACTCCTTTTATATCTGCTCGTACCAAGTCGTTCACTTCGTCGTCACCGAAACTTGCCTCACACTAATATTCTCTCTAGTTAATTTTTTTGTATGCACATATACTTGTACACGGTTAATTCTATTAGGAGAAGTTAATTTAGGAGATTTTTTAGAATATGTCAATAAAAATTATGCTCTATATTTTTTAGAATAGACTTATTAGGTAACAAATATTGACACATATACTATATTAAAATATTATAAATCTCTAAACTTATAGAAATGATATTAATGAATTATGAATATTTTTTTAAAATTTTATAATTATATATATATTTAATGTGTCCTTATGTCTATATCTCGTATCCGTGCACATATCTTAATAGTGTTGAATGAAAGTAAATAATTTCTTCTCTTAAGATCAAAATACGTTTTAATGATGTGTCATCATATCACTAAATGATACTATTCAAAACTTATAGTACATCAAATTTAAATTATTTTATATTAAACAAAACTTGCCTCAAATCTTTTCTTTTTAACATTTCCTTCTAATCTCTTTTATTATTTTTTATTTGTTACTTTTAACCCTACTTAATTAAGTTAATGGACACATGAAAAATAATTAAAAGAGTTTGAGAGAAGAGTTGAAAGAAAAAAGTTTGAACCAAGTTTTATTCTTTTATATTTGGAGTAGAGGGGAAGGCAGAACTGAATTCTCAACAATTTTCTTTTTTTATTCCTATGAATTTGGAAATGGTGCGTACATTTATGGTATTACTTCAGCAATTGGCTAGGTTTAAATTGTTTTGATAAAGAGAAAATAGTATTCCAGAAGGGAGCAAGTAGCCAAGTAGAGCAATTATTATTTTATTAAAAAGGGTATCGTCAAATTATGTTAGTTTTGTAAACTATGTTATATGACTTCGGTTGGTTTAAATGAAGAAAAAGAGTGAAGTGGACCTAGAAGATGAGAAAAAGTTAAGAGAAGGAAATGTAAAGAGAAAGACACTTTTTTTTCCTTGTTTGATTAGGAAAAGAAGGAAAATAAAATTGAAAATGGATAAAATTATTTGTTTATTTTATTAAAATTCAAAATATAAAGCTAAAGGAGATCATGATCGTAAACGAATTAATGATTTAAATTTGTCCATTTTAGAAATCCATCCAAATCTGTTCATCTTTTGAGGGTTGCACTGTCATTCTCTTCCTCCTTGGCTTGTTCAATCAACAAGAGAAGTATATCTCTTACCTCTCTTTCTTTTTAATCCAAACACATTATGGATGGTTCGCTCATTCAAATTTTAAGAAAATTATTACCGTTGAAATTAAAGAGAAGAACGCTGAGAAAAGAAGAAAATAAAGATGCAAGAGAAAGACAAAGCAAAATGCTTTTGTTAGTCTCTGTTGATATGACAGCAGTTAGGTTACCGTTTTGTCTAATCCAGTTTCTTTATGCATACGTTGGTTCAATTTTAATAGGAATGAATGCTGCCTTTTTTGTTTTTTTTTTTCAGATTTTAAAGTGGTCACATATTCAAATTCAATACACATTATGTTTAGATAATAAGTAATAAGAAAAAAGAAAAAGAAATGATGAAAAAAGAAATAATTTTTTTTATTTAAAAATTTTAAAATATATAAGAAAAAATGAAACACATGAGAAATTTTTTTTTAATATGTTTAATTTTTATTCCTCTCAAAATTGAGATATAATAAAAAAAATACATGAATAATAAAGTTATATTTTGTTCCGTTAATAAAACTTTTAAACAAAAAGAATAGTAATTATATTTTATTCATTTTTTTCGATTCATCTTTATTTATTTTGTTCCGTTCCTTTAATAAAAAAACATACAAAATAAGGTAAAGTTTGGTATGAAGGAAAACTTTGTTCACCCTGCTTGTGTAAAGCAGAGAACATGTAATTAACTCAAAGACATAATAATATTTACTTTATTCATGACACTTTCGTTTTAATGTTCTTCATTTACTCAAACATTCCCACTCTCTCATGCTTTGTTTGGATGAGAAGAGAAAACGAAAAGAGAGAAAATAGAGGAGAGAAAATAGAGAAGAGAGAAAATAAAGAGAAAAAATATATTTTCTCTCTTATTGTTTGGATGAAGAGAAAGAAAATGAGAGTTGAATAAAAAATAAAAAAATATAATATATAATTATATAAAATGACATATTTATCCTTATTAAATGTATAATGAAATATAAATATATTATTATATTTTTTAATTAAACATTTTTAAATTTATATTAAGTAAATAAATATATTTTATAATTATATAAAATGAGAAACGAAAAAAATTATAATTATATAAAATAACATATATATTCTTATCATAATTAATTAATTATAAACAAAAGTTAATTTTATTTTAATCTATAAATATTTTTTTTTATAAATTTTTAAAAAATAATTTTATATTAAATATTAATTACAAAATTTTAATTTATTAACACCAAATTATAAAAATTTAATTTGAAATTATTTATTTAATAAATCTTTTTGATTTGTTATTTATAATTATATAATATTTATATCAAATTTTATTAAATATATTTTAATATATAAAAAAAAAAAATTGCCAATTTTCCTCCCACCCCCAACGGTCCCGAACCCCTTCCCCCACCCCCAACGTCCCCTTCCCCAACGTTCCCTTCTCCTTCCCCTTCCCCTTCCCCTTCCCCCCCCCCCCCAACGTCCCCTTCCCTCACAGTCCCACAGACGCGGTGCGAGGAGCGGTGCGGCGCGGTGCGAGGAGCGGTGCCGGTCGGACGTGAGATGGCGAGCGGCGCGGTGGTGACGAGCTCTGCGTGCAGGCACCTGGATCTGACTTACAGCAGCAAATCCAAGCCGCCGTCGAACCAACTCGGCGAACTAGAACCAGACCCGCATCCCAGATACAGCTCGAACCAGAACCCACGAACCAGAACCCGCGAACCAGAATCCGCCCGAACCAGAACCCGCGTCGTCGACCGCTGTTCGGGCTCAGATCCGGTCAGCCAGCCACCCAGCCGACGTCCGCCTGCGCCGCATAGCAAGAGGAAGAAGAAGAAGGGGCTTTGTCGCACAGTAAGAGGAAGAAGAAGCAAAAGGGGGTATCGGGAATTTTGATATAAATGTAGGGGTATAATGGTCATTTTACTTGATATCATACTTTCTCTTCTATTTTCTGCGCAAATGAGGAGAGAAAACTGAAACCGTGGGTTTCACGCTCAACTTTTCTCTCTTCTCCATTTTCTCTCCACTACCAAACAGGAGAAAATAGAATATTCCTATCATTTTCTCTTCTCTCATTTTCTTTCCACTCATTTTCTCTTGAAATAAATAAAGCATCAGGGCTCGTCAATTGTATTTGGTAAAGAATAATGTTATATTTTTTATATTTTTTTAATAATTTTTTAATATTAAATAAAAAAATATTAAATAAAAAATAAATATATCAAATATTTTAAAAATATAAAATATATTTAATATTTTTTATTTAATAATTAAAAAAATTAATAAAAAAATTATATAAGATGATAAAACATTTCTCTTTGTCAAATGATTTTCATCTTCTGATATTGTGTATGTATGTAACTACCTTTATTGTGGTGGAGGGGCTGAGGCATAGGGATAAATTTTTGTTGGATAATGGCAAGCTTTCCACGCTTCTGAGAGAAATCAAACTTTTGCTCATTCATTTTGTTGAGAGATGGAATCATTTCATTTTTTCAATCATCCTCGTTGGCTGTTCCTGAGAAATTAAGTTGTGATTTTTTACGATGGCACATTGTCTGTTATATGCTGAATTAAACATAGTACAGAAATATCTAATACAACGTCAAATAGCTAGATAAACTTTTTTTTTCCTATTGTGCAAGAAGCCTTCATAATTTATTTTCAACAATATGGGGCAATGCCCATTTTATTTAAAAACTTCATTAAGACGAAATTTTGTGAGTATTTTCATCCTAATCATGGTCTTTTTGAGGCCATTGATCTTAAGAATCGTTAAACAATAAAAATAGATGAGAAAAAAAAAAAAACACACCTCCTAACCCAAGAGCTCTTTTTGAGCTTAAGGCTCCTCATAGTAGTTATAGTGGTTCTAGTCTCATGTAATCAACCAATCCTCCTAAAAGTTTATGAGATAAGTAAAATGTTTATGAATTGTTTTAGACTAAATTATCAATTTAATTTTCTAATAATTTATTTGATTTCAATTTGGTTCTTTAAAGATTTTGACATCAAAATGGTCCCTTTTTATGTCACACATAGCTTAATTAAAGGACCATTTTAATACTATTTAAATCCTTAAGAATTAATTTGATATTAAAATCTTTAAAAGATTAAAATAATGTTAAAATAAATTTTTGAAGGAATAAATTGACAGTTTATTCGTAGTTTTATATATAACACAAATATCTAATACAATGTCAAATAGGTAGATCTCTGTGTTCTTTGTTGACTATTGTCCTTATGCATTTATAATTTATATTCAATACTAGGGGCAATGTCCATTTCATTTAAAAACTTCATTAATACGGAATTTTATACGAGTATTTTCATCTTAGTCAGTCTTTTTGAGGCCATTGATCTTGAGAATCGTTAAATTGTATTTAAATTTGTTTTTTTTTTTTTGTAGTTTTTTAAATTTAATGTTTTATAATTGCAGTCAGCCACTAGAAAAGAAGAACATAATTCAATGGCCGATTATGCATCATACTGTGGCTAGCTGGTTACACATTCTCTCAAAGTAGATTTATAACAACTTGACCAGTGCACATCCGTGCTTATTCACCAACTCACAGGATTCTAGATTGTGGGAAAAGTTCAAAGATGATGTCTAATTATATCTGTTCTTATAGGCATAAAATTATCACGTACGAGTACTTTCTCATTGCTTAACCCATTATCACCCATGATTACAGGAATAGGTTTGACCAATAACGAAATTACCTGTGCAAACTCTAATTAGTAATTATGACATTTGGTCTGCTTATATAAAATTGATTTAGCTAGCCACAGCTTAAAAATTAAGTGCTCATCATCATAAAGAGGAAAATTACCTCTCTTTTTTTGCCAATTAATGTTATTTTTTATCTGAATATTTTAATAAGTTATTAAACATTTATTAGTTGTTAATTTTTATAAAAAATATTTGAGAATCTATTAAGTATAATTAACAATTAATAAATAGTATGAGTTTACTTTTGATGTATTATCAATATAAAACTTTTTCACACTATTATTCAATCTTATGTTAATACTTTATTTAACGAATTTGATTATATTAATAATTATATAAGATGTTAAACTCATTAAATAATATGATAATACATTATTGACTATCACTAATAATGTAAAGCTTTTGTACACTAATTATCTATCAAAATTAAATTCAAAGAAGACATTGATACAAAAGAAATAGGAAAAATTAATGACAAAGACCTTTAAGGAGTAATATTTAATTTAAAGGGATAAATAAAGTTAAAATTATTAAGAATAACCATTCAAATTGTAATTAGAGAGAAAGACCATTTAATCTCATCTAAAAGACAATAATATTCTTAGTGAGTGACTATTAGTTTCCTTTTATTGAATAGTTATTAGTTGTTACTAAATAGTTAATAATTTTAAATTAAGTTCTATACGAAAGAAATTTGTAAATTATTACTGCTTCTTACTAAGTAATCATTTGTTACAACTGAATAACTAATGTTTCAAATGAAGTTCAATAAATAAAATACATGAAATTATGAAAAAAAAATTGACAATGACTATTGTCTTTAATTGAGTGGTTATTAGTTGTTAATGAGTGGCTAACGTACCGTTTCAAAACTAAGTTTTATATTAAAGAATTTACAAATGGTTACTACTTTGTATTGAGTGATCATTTATTCCCACTAAGTGACTAACATTTCAAATGAGATTCAATATAAAAAATACATGAAATTATGAATAAATTTGTGAATTGGTATATTGTCTTTTATTGAATGGTTATTAACTATTATTGAATAGTTAACCGTTTCAAATTAAGTTCTATATAAAAGAAATTTGTAATGACTATTATTTTTTATTGAGTGGTTATTTATTCTCATTAAGTAGCTAACATTTCAAATGAAGTTCAATATATAAAATCCATAAAATTACAAAGAAATTTGTAAATAATTATTACTTCATATTAAATAATCATTTGTTGTCTTTGAATAACTAACTTTTTAAATAAATTTTCATTAAGGATAATTTTGACTATTAAACAAAATTATATAATCTTTTTCTATAATTAAAATTTGAATAATCCTATTTAATAATTTTAATATTTTTTATTCCTTTAAATTAACTATTATTCCTTAACCATCTTTATCGTTAATTTTTCAAAAAAATATAAATATCATAGTAACTCACCATTGACAGTGCCTATACAAATGTATGTGGTTTTGCTCTCCATCAACTATTAATTATTATAATAATATTATTTGTACATTATTTTTATTCAATAATACTACATGTGACGAAAATTAAGTCGTGAATTTTGTACGAATGATTCTAATTGGAGGGTTTATTTCCATGACCGCCTCTTCCACTTTTTTTGCCACCTGATTTTTGTTTTTCTTTCTATCTTTAAAATTAATTTTAAATCTTTCGAATATTCTTTTAATTAGTAAATAACAAAAATATTAAATATTTTTTATATTTGTAAGATATTAAATTTATTTATATTTTTTATTTAATATTTTTTATTAAATATTAAAAATATTATTAAAATGACAATTTAAAAAAATAACAAATTTTCTATTAATGCCATTTAGATTCGTATGCCCATTGAGAAAAAGAAAAGTCTCGTACTAAATAGCATTACTTATTTTTATTATATTACTCTTAGACGACTTTCTTTTTATTAAATAAAAAATATAATTTTTACTACACTCTCTTTATATAAAGAGAGAGAAGAGGAAGGGGGGATGTTATGTTATGTAACCATTTCAATATAGAAATAACAAATTCCTTATTATTATTGCTGGTTTCTGTCCACGGCAAATTTAGCATAGTGGCTGAAGTCCCTTATTTCGGCTCTCAGGCTAGTTTGTCTTATTTACGTACCATTACTTCTTTATCGTCCTAGTCTAATTATATGATTTTAATTATTTCTCCAATATATATTTTTAGATAGTTTAAAACAACGCATTGTATATAAATAATTGCTATTATTACTATCAGATTAATTTATAATATTTCTAAATTATTAGAGGGTGAAACCCTTCAAGAGTTAGGCATATACACACAAACATTATTTAAGTTAAACACTTATATTTAAAAGTTAAACTTTTAAAGGCCTTTACATGGTGTTATTATTTATATATTTACAAACATCAATTACTACATATATTCATCAAAAAGCAGAATAATTAGGCACAGATCTCCCAGGATGAACGAGAACACATAATCCTCTAATTCAAGCATGCACACTTGTTGCACACGTAAATCAATAAAAAACCTCGCAATGGGTATTGTTTGAAATACCAAGCAAAAAATATGTGAGATAAAACATAGTAGAAAAGAGCAAAAAAATATATATGAGTTTTGAAATAATAATATTTCAGTTATCGCATATATGGATAACATTTTACCACTCTTTTTCATCTTTCTTTCCAAAAATCCATAATTCTAATCGACATCAAAATTAGTCAAAGAATTCGATTGAAATCAGTCTAAGTAATGAGTTCAATATCGAAAACATTTCAAAGTGAAAAAAACAATGATCGAAATCAAAGGATAGAGATTGAAATCAAGATAAAATTCATTTAACTTTACAAAAAATACTTAACAAAAAGCTCAACATGAAATCATCATTTATGAATATACCTTCATCAATAAAGTCATTTATGGAAATAAGCTCATCAAAATTATTCTCCTCATCTCACTGTTTTAAGATTATCAACCAAATGTGTATATTTCACTCATTGAGGCATTCTCCAATGTTCTAATTATGACCATAATAATTAATTCGAATCAAGACATCCCTCAATATTTCTAATCATGACCACAATAAGTTCTAATCGAGACGTCCCTCAATATTTATAATCACGGTTGTAATAATGATTCTCTTGCACATTGATTCATTAACACAATGGGACAATATTAGTAAACCTAAACAAAATATCAAAGACTCAATAAATAAAAAGAGAAATTTTTTGAATAAACCATTTTGAAGTCAAATTGAAAAAACAGAGATTAAAGTCTAAGTACATATATTGAAATCGAAAATAGACAATTAAAGTATAGAAATCAAAATCGAAGAGAAAGTCATAAAGATAGTCAAAGTACAGAAATCGAAATTTGGAATCGAAATTTGAGAGAAAGTCAAGGATAATCAAAATACAAGTATCAAAATTTGAAATAAAAAAAAGACAGTCAATGTAGAGATATCAAAATTAAAAATATGAGAAAGTCAAAATCAAAATAGAAGCACAGTGAAATCGAAAATGTGAGACTCGAAATCAAAACACAGATATCAAAACAGACGCAAAATCGAATTCGAAATAGAAAAGAATCAAAATGTAAAGACCAACATCGAAACAAAAGTGAGACATACAATAAGAAATCCTGCAATAACTTCGAAAAGGTAAGAAATTTGAAATAATCAAAGATAACCAGAATTAAGAACAATAGAATGAAAGAAGAAAAAGAATGGGTTTTCACCCTTCCTACCTTTTTTGCATTATTTATAATGATGTTTGATTTTTCTTGAAAAGACTTAATTTAAGTTATTTTCAATGAAGAAAGTACTTAAGAAATGGCATCCCATGGATAAAAATGAGTCAATGTGTAAAGAATTATTGTGACCATAATTAGAGATTATTGAAGGATGTCGCGATTAGATATTATTATGGTCATGATTAGAGAACATTGAGGCCACCTCGATTAGAAATTATTAAGGGAATTTCCCTTGATTAGATATGAATTTGTAGAATTTGTTGAGAGTGATGAAATGAGATGATGAAGAGAAATGTTAGGTTACTTACTCTTTCATTTATTCTTTTGAAATTATGAAAAATTATTAAGAATTTTATGGTAAAAATTATTATGTTAGGCTCTTAGATATGGTTAGAGAAACAAAGAGAAAAGAGTGGAAAATATTTTACATACATGTGACGGCTGAAATATTATTAATTTAAACTTATATATGTTTATGCTCTTTTCTACTGAGTTTTATCTCACATATCTTTTGTGTGGTATTTCAGACAATACCGATTGTAAAATTTCTGATTGACCTATGTGTTCAACAAGTCTATATGCCAGAGTTAGGTAATTATGTGTTCACCTCAACTTTGGGGGATTTGTGCCTAATAATTTTGCTTTTCAATAAGTAGTAGTAGTCACTAATGTTTGTAAATATGTGAATAGTAGCACAGTATGAAGGCTTTTATAAGCCTAACTTTTTGAAAATGGGTGCTTAACTTAAATAATTTTTGTATGTACATAACTAACTCTCGAAGGGTTACATCCTCAATGTAAAATATTGTACATTAAATTTATAGTAACAATAGTAATTTGTGTTGATCTATCTAATCTGCATAATTAGAATATAAGGAAAAAGAATTAGAATCATAAAATGTAGAGTAGGACGTTACAATGTTGCTAGGTGAATATAGGAAAGTGTGCTGTTGTGAGCAAAGCAAACTCTTTGGTATTTTCTTGGTGAGTTTTCTAACGGGTACAAGGGATATTTACAGTGCCAAATTAAGCCTATCTTACGTTGGGGCATGATGTGTGATGACTAGGTGTCATGAAGGAAATGCTTTCTCAAAGAACACTACTAGAAATTTAGGTTTTAGAGACCGATTTTTCGGTCTCTAAATCAAGAAAATCGGTCTCTAAAATAATTAGAGACCGATTTAGAGACCGATTTAAATCGGTCTCTAAAAGCCTCGTCGCTAAATATTAGAGACCGATTTAGCGACCGATTTTTCAGAGACTGATTTTTTCAGTCTCTAAATCGGTCGCTAATTTTTGGTCAAATATTGGTCAATCATACTTCAAAAAAACACATTAGAGACCGATTTAGAGACCAATTTTTTAGAGACCGATTTATCGGTCTCTAAATCAGTTTCTAAATCGGTCTTTAAATCGGTCTCTAAAAACATGAATATATTATATATTTTATAAACTAGAGACCGATTTATCAGTCTCTAAATCATAAATCGGTCTCTAAAAAACTAAATATATTATATATTTTATAATCGACACTAAATCGGTCTCTATATTTAAAAAAATAAAAAAAATTGCTAGAAGAAAATTATTGTGAAGTTATAGAAGTCAAAACAAACTATTTTTTTTATATCAAACACGATTTTAAATATTAATCCATACAATCAATTACACAGAAAAATTTCAAAAATCATATTTTTATCATGATATCTCTATGAACAAAAAGATTAAATCGTTGATTAAATTTTAAAAGCACCTATTGAAACCCGAGTCCTTTCAGAGTCAGTAGAGAATTTCATATATAATCCAAGTAAAATCACATTCAACCAATATGAAGTACCAATAGAAAATGCTACTCCTAAGCTACGTAGTCCAGATTTAAAAACTAGTAGCCAACAGAAAGCTATATAGAAGGAAAGACTAATAGAAGAACTTATGACAAGGGGTCTGATCAAACTTTGCATTAGAAAGTATCGAACCATGACCTGAAGTATGGCATGCAAAGTGGGCTGGAATCAGGCACACAACAAATTTTCCAGCTTCTTGTAAAATCATATTTTACACAATTCAATTTCAAAAGACATAATAACTCTGCTATAATTTCCATGTATCTAACTAAATACATATTTTGCCTCCACCTTGAAAAACAAAAGGGGGACAACAATTAAAATGAACATACAAAAAGTAAAACTTGCTTGCATTAACTCTCTGAGTGGTTTTTGAGACTCCAGTGACTTTGTAAGTACACCTATTGTGAGTAAGTTTTACCTTGACTCCTCTCAAAGCTTTCTTAATCTGAATTCACAAGCAAAAAACAAATATGAGAGATAGTTTTGCTAATGGCCTTAGACATTTCTTGTGACAATGAACTAATTAAGAGCAATTATTGTAGAAGTTAAAAGAAAAGATAACAATAAACAAGTTCATGGTTTATTTAGTTTGTAATCTTTATATAAACAAAAGGTATCATTTCTAAACTGGATAGTGACTCCCCTAGAATATGATATCTGGTTCAAAAATAGCACTGTTAAAACGCATAAGTATTTGGCAGTAGACCAATGAATTACATAAACCACCATATCACAACAATATACTATGCAAACCTCACAACATAAGCATAAGTCAATGGGAAATAAATGAAAAACATAAAACATAAAACACAGTAAGACTATACCATCATATCTCTTTGAACACTAACTATGACCACCCCACAGGTTTTGTAATTTTCCAACCAAAGTATCATACATTTATGTAGGTCCATTATGAGTCTCACATGAAACCTAAGTTCCACCACCAAGAAGCATGTGTAATGGAAGTAATGCGAGAAAACATGTTCTGACCACATAAGCATGCGAGAAAACTCTGAATTCTAATGGTTATCCACTGCACTCTAATGGAAGTAATAACATGCAAATCAAAACAATTTGTTTCTTTATATAATGCCATGTCTTTCCTTGGGTTTCTTTTCTTTCATTTATTTTACTTGTGGATTCAGGAAATTGAAACTAGCAAGGGTATACTATAGTCCCCATCTTTTATAGAGATGACAAAATCTCTCAGTATTTTAAAATTTATATAAGGATTATGTCATTTGAAAATTGAAGTTAGAGAAATCTATTAAGAACCCATACAAGCAAAAAATACATCAAGAAAGCAACAAATTGTTCTTTATTCAGATGATCCAACAAATAGGATTTCCATTAAAACGAAAGAAATTAGTAACTTGTTTAACTCTCAAAATCAATTGAGCATTACATCCATCGTAGTCATTATCTATCAAACACATGATATCCAAATACAATCTAAGGAGAATATAAACCCAAATTGAGGGGCACCGAAAAAGGGGAGAGCATAAAAAACAAATCACAGTGTTGAATTTGATGGGTACTGGGATTGGGAGAAGTAAAGCACACCTGATGTCCTGTAGAATCGCAGTCTATTAACACTCTGCAATATAGCTAATATATATGTAGGAAGGGCTCTATATAAAGGCAAATAACAAAGAACCTACAAGCCAGTTATGCAGAAAGTTTTATTTAGTTATGTGTGAATTAAAACAATGCAAACATTGTATGTTAACCATTGGATCCAGATTTACCTTCAAGATAAGAAGGAGGACATTTGTTTGCTCTTCAATGTACCGCTTTACTCAACCAAGTTGCTAAAATCATCACACCTCCTCTGGTCAAAAACCTACAAGTGTACAACAGAAAAACTAAATAAAAATAACTATTATTCGATTTCAACGAATACCAAGCTATTGAAGAGACTAATCATGTACCACAACAATACTGCAAAATTCTATATAGTTAAAATACCAAGCTTTGGATTTAATAAATCCCTAGGTCTTTTCCTACAAAAAATGCATTAAGTTAGACACATTAGACATGAAACAAACAAAGAAAAAGATTTAAAATAATCACAAATTAGTGGAGGAATTCTATTTCGACCACTTATTCCATCTGATAAAGTGGAGGAAATATTTAATATCTGCATTGACAGTTATTTAGGAAAAGGCTTTGGCAAACTTCCTCTATTAGGGGCTTGGCTTGTTTCTTCAAATTAGCAGGATAATTTTGGAATGAATATTAAGGTAAGTTTAGAGCAACTCAACCATCATTGGTGAGGAACCAGGTAATAGTGCATCCAAGCAAATGTTTCCCTCATATACTCCTTCGATTTGAAGCTCTGCATCAGCTTAATCCTTAGTGTGTGCTTGCATTTGTGAGGTTGAAGAAAATAAAGGGCCAGAAAATCGATCTTGGAGTAAACAATAGTTTAACTTCAAAGCATTAAGGGTTTATCTAACTATCCATATCCTGTTTTCAGTTTAAAAAATCTTCTCTTTATAATACATGTTATAACAAATTACAGCTGAATCCAAAAACCCGTGCAAGGCAAGGACACTACTAGTTCAAATGTAATCTGGAAGAACATTACCCTAAGCCAGATGCCTAGATGTTGAAAAATATATGATAATTTAAGACAGTGAGCAATATTGTACATGAAATAGCCATGAGGCTTTCACTTCTTCCTTATACGTTACACCTCAAAAAACTTCTATTCTCACAAGCATACCTTAACTTCCCCAATTGAAATGTCTTTTAAACTAGATACTAATGCCAAACTATATAACAATGTTGGAATCATTATAAAAAAGTTAAGGAAACAAAGAAAAAAAAGAGTAAGTTGCAAGAATAAATTTCTCTTTAATATATCTAATAAAAGATCAGAGGAGACAGGTAAATCTCCATCGTTTACTGACGTTTCATAAGCACGCGAAAGAGAGGGAGAGGGAGAATAGCAAAATTGAACCTTGCAAATGCCCTAGAAAGAGCACCAGTTCCAAATCCCGCTACCGCAGAGTTCCATAGATCATCAGGTCCTGTTTTCCTAATTGCAATCACAAATTCACGTGCCCCTGACAATTTAGGCAAACCATTCCAGTTCAATGCAAAATAATGACTTGAGTTATTTCATTTGTGTTTGCTCCATCAGCACTTTCATAAAAGACATTTTGGTGTTTGACAGAAAAAGTGGAACTGAAACAATAAATTCATGGTTTTAACATTTTATTTTTACTGATATTCCTTTGTAGACAGGTGTTGAATTTGAGCCATTGCAATTGACAAATGAAGTCCAAAGATAACAAAAACCAAATACTTCAGAGAGCAAGCATAAGGGCCAACTGTATCATGATAACACCTTGCTATACATTAGGTGTATACATTCAAATTTTGGTGTGCGTATATATATATATATATATATATATATATATATATATATATAACTCAAACTAAATACAAGACACACTGAAAGTGGTAAATTTTGTGCATTATGATGAATGGTTTTTCTTCCAAATACCTTTATGGGTCGGCCGGCGGCGGTCGAGCTGCTGTTCGCAGTGCTAGATCGACGGATCCGACTCCGATCGGAGCAGATATGTGGGTTGGACAGTTTCTGGTTTGAGCGGCGGTCGGGTTCGAGGCGGTCTGCTCGCGGCGTCGCTGGTGCTAGTCCGATTCGAGCGGCGATTTTGGGAGCGCGCGGATCTGCGGTGCGTGGTCCATGGAGCTTGGACGGTGAAAATGGTGTAGGGGAATGGGGGTTGTACGCGGCGATAGGGGGCAACGCCGGTGCATAAAGCTTAGGGTTGATTGAAAAAAAAAAAATGGATGAAGGGGGAGAACATTGGTGCGTGGAAAAAAATAAGAAAGGGGGAGGGGTCGTATCTCGATGAAGGGGGCGGGGAGAAATTTTTGCTTAGAGACCGAAAATTCGGTCTCTAATTTTTTTTTTTTTTGAGATTGAATTTATAGTTTTTACTTTTATATATATATATATATTATAATTTTTAAATTTAGAGACCGAAGTTTCGGTCTCTAATAATAAGATTTTTTTAAAATTTTTTATAATATAATTTCGGTCTCTAATTCGGTCTCTATAGAAACCGAAATAAATCGGTCTCTAAATCAGTCTCTAAAATCTAAATTTAAAGACTGAATTAGAGATCGATTTTATTTCGGTAGTAAATTAAATTTTTTTCATTAATCGGTCTCTATTTCGGTCTCTATAGAGACCGAAATAAATCGGTCTCTAAAACTCAAATTTCTAGTAGTGGAAAATCTCCCTTTGTAATCATTATTACCTCCCTAATCAGACTTTCGAGAATTTCATGCTTTAAGATTTTTGTTATTTCTTAATAATGTATTTGATACTTGTTTTTGCTTGCCTCATTAATCTTACTTCATCATTTGATTTTTTACCATGGTAATTAATACTTGAACACTTGTTATCTCATAACCATTGTGAGTAAGCATGGTTACCATCATTTCACTTATTATCTGATAACCATTGTGAGTAAACATGCTTACAATCATTTCATTTGAGAAGTTATATCATTTCACTTGTTCTCTCATAACCATTGTGAGGAAACATGGTTAAAATCATTTCATTTGAAAAGTTATATCACATTTATTATTATTATTATTATTATTTATTGAGGGATTTTACATTCTTCCCCTCTTTAAAAAATTTTCTCCTCAAAATTTTTATTCAAGACTTACTAAAAGAGTTCTAGATACTTTTATTTAAACTCTTCTTCTACTTCCCACATAGCATCTTCCTTATCTTGTACTTGATTATGATTATTATTATTATGATTATTATTAGTATTATTATTATTATTATTTTGAGGGATTTTACATTCTTCCCCTCTTTAAAAAATTATCTCCTCAAAAATTTTTTTTAGTACTTTCTAAAAAAGTTCTGAATACTTTTATTTAAAATCTTCTTCAACTCCCCTTGCCATTAAACTTTGATTATAAGAATATTTCTATTTCTCAGTTGCTTATAAATTTTGTCCACTATTGGTACAAGTTGTATCTCATATGTCAAATTATCTTTTAATTATATATGTTTAGTCTCTATGATGTTTGAAGAATCAAAATAGTATTTTTGAAGTTGATCCACATGAAACACATTGTGAAAGTTTGACAAGGTAAGAGGTAAAATAATTTGATAAGCAACGATACCAACTCTTTTGAGAATTTGAAAGGGCCAATATATCTAGGACTCAGTTTCTTTATTTTCAAAGATCTGCCAATTCCAGTTGTTGGAGTAATTCGAAGGAATACTTATTCTCTTTCTTGGAATTCTAATGGTTTTCTCCTTTTGTTTATATAACTCTTTTGTCTACTTTGAGCTGCTAACATCCTATCATTGATTAGTTTTATTTGTTCTGAAATCTATTGCTCCAAATCAGGTCCTAATAAATTTCTTTCTCCAGTCTAAAACCAACATAAAGGAGATCGATATTTTCTTTGATACAATGTTTCATATGGAGTGATGACTATTATTATAGGCAAATTCTATTAATAGCAGATAGGTATCCCAACTTTCTTTGAAATCCAAAACACAAGCCCTAAGCATATCTTCTAGGGTTTGAATTGTTTTTTGAATTTGACCATCAATTTGGAGATGGTAAGCAGTACTTAAAGATAACTTTGTTCCAAAAGTTTCCTGTAATGATTCCCAAAACTTGGAGGTAAATCTTGGGTCTCTATTAGAAATTATGGTAGTTGGTATACTATGAAGTCGTATAATTTTTTAAAGGAAAAATGGGGCAACTTATTTAATGGGCAATTTATTCTAATGGGTAGAAAATGAGCAGACTTAGTTAATCTATCTACAATTACCCATATGACATCATGTCCTAAATTGGTTCTTGGAAATCCCACTACAAAATCCATGAAAATACTATCCCATTTCTATTCTGGAATTTCTAGAGGTTACAACAAACTTAAGGATTTTTTATGTTCTATTTTAATTTTCTGACATGTCAGATACTGTGACACATGCCAAGCTATTTTAGATTTCATTCCAGACTACTAAAATTGATTTTTAAGATCTTGATATGTCTTATTAATTCCTGGATAAATTGTATACTTACTTTTATGAGCTACTTCTAGAATTTCTTTCTTTAAATTTCGATTATTAGGTACACACAACTTATTTCTATACATGACTACGTCCTCATCCCTTAATTTAAATTCTGGTTGTTTTCCCTTAGAGATCCCTTCTTTAAGAGCATGCAAAAATTGATATTCTTTTTGTGTCTTTTTTATTTTTGCTTTCGAATCACAGGTAACTTGTAAAACATTTAAACAAATTCTGTTTGGTTCAAAGGTTACTAAAAGATTTAAATCTCTAAATTTTTCTATTAAATCAATTTCATAAACCATCATTCATGACAAATGAAGATATTTTCTACTTAAAGCATCAACTACAACATTTGTTTTTCCTAGGTGATACTTAATTTCCACATCATAATCCTTATTAAATTCAATCCACCTTCTTTGCCTCATGTTTAATTTCTTTTGATTAAAAAGAAATTTTAAACTCTTATGATTAGTGTACACCTCAAATTTTACCATATACAAATAATGTCTACAAATTTTTAAAACAAAAACTATTGCTGCTAATTCTAGATCATGTGTTGGGTAATTTTCTACATAAGGTCTAAGTTATCTAGAGACATATACTACAACATTTCCCTCTTGCATCAACACATAACCTAATCCCTTTTTAGAGGCATCACTATAAATTACAAAATGTCTTAAAGGATCAGAGATTACTAAAATAGGGGTAGTAGTGAGTCTTTTTTTTTTATTTTCTAGAAACTTTTCTCACAATCTTTTGTCCACACAAAAGGGGCCCCTTTTCTGGTCAACCTAGTCAATGGCATAACTATATGAGAAAATATTTCTATGAACCTACAATAATACCCAGCTAAGCCCAAGAAACTTTTTATTTCAGTTATTGTCTTTGGTTGCTCCCAATTCATAACTGCTTCCACTTTACTAGGATCTACTACGACTCCTTCTTGGTTTACCACATGTCCTAGAAATTTAATTCCTCTCATCCAAAATTCACATTTTTTCAATTTTGCAAATAACTGTTTTTCTTTCAAAGTTTCTAACACTATTCTCAAATGAATTGCATGTTCCTATTCTATTTTTGAATAAATCAAAATATCATTAATGAAAACTACCACAAATTTATCCATATATAGTCTAAACACCCTATTCATATAATCTATAAACATAGTAGGTGCATTAGTTAAACCAAATGGCATCACCAGATATTCATAATATTTATATCTAGTTTTAAAAGTTGTTTTAAGAATATCTTCTGACTTTACCCTAATCTGATGGTATCCTGACCTTAAATCTATTTTTGAAAAAATTGAGGCTCCAAGCACTTGGTCTAGTAAATCATCTATCCTACGGAGTTGATATTTATTTTTAATGGTCACCTTATTTAGTTGTCTATAATTTATGCACAATCTAAGGCTACCATCCTTCTTTTTCACTAAAATTACGAGAGCTCCCCAAGGTGATACACTAAGCCTTACAAATTGTTTTTCCAATAACTCCTCAATTGACTTTTTAAGTTCACCTAGTTCCATAGTGGACATTCTATAAGGTGCGGTTGAAATGGGACTTTCTCTTGGCATCAAATCAATGAAAACTTGAATTTTCGTTTCTGGAGGCAAGTTAGATATATCTGAAGGGAAAACTTCAAGGTAGTCTTTAACTATAGGAATAATGCTCAAATCTAGCTCATTCTTTGTTTCCAAAAAAAAGAAGAAGAAAACTCCTTCCATTATACTCCTACTAACTTGATTGGCAGATAAAAAGGTACATTGGGATTTTTCTTTATTAGAGTTTGAGGGAAAAAAATAGATTTATCAAGGCAATTTAATATCATATGGTTATAGGATAACTAATCCATTCCCAAGATAATATCAAGCTTATGCAAAGGCATACAAATACAATTTGCAACAAAAGGTTTATTTTCAACAAGAATAGGACAATTTAGGCATGCATTAGAGGTTTGGACTTGATTTCCAGTAGGAGTGGCTACGAATAAATTATAAGACAACTCGTTCATAGGTAATTTTAGATTTTTCATGTAATCATTAGATATAAAGCAGTGTGTGGCTCCAGAATCTACAATATAGTTAAAATAGTATTGGATATAAGGCACTGACCTTATATCAAATCTGGAGATTGATCTACTTCTCTATTGTTAAGAGCAAAAACTCTTCCCAGGACTTGTGGCTTTGTCGAAGGATTTTCTTTACTGTAGAATATGCAATCCTTTGCTATATGTCCAGGTTTTCCACAAATGTAGCATACACGTTGTCCCAACAAGCAAAGTTTGTCTCCATGTGACTTTTCACACTTTGGGCAATTTATTTCAGGTTGAATTTGTTTTCCTTTGTTCATATTTAGCCTAAACTTATTATTTATAGCTATGTTTCGATCATCCTCCTGCTTACGCTCAAATTGAAAATATTTTACCTTCTCAGCTTCATATTCCTGAAGATCTCTCTCTACAATTTTACACTTATTAACCAGTGTAGAGTATTGTCTGATTTCCAACTTACTTATTTTGTTTTTTATTTTTGGTTTCAAACCAGATTCAAGCTTTACAACCTTCGATTCTTCATTAGGATGAAGCTAAAGATAAGAGGACAATTTTGCCAACTCTTTAAATTTTGCTACATATTGTCCGACCATCATAGTATTTTGTCGCAATTGTAGGAACTCTAACTCTTTCTCATTTCTAACACTAGCAGGAAAATATTTATCCAAGAAGGCAGTTTGGAAAACTTCCCAAGTAATAGGTGTATCTGGAGTCTCTAAAAGTCTTCTGGTTCCTCACCACCAGTGCTATTCTTCTCCAGATAGCATATATGTAGCGAAAGTCACTCTTTGGGCATCAATACACCCTAAAACAGTAAAAATCTTTTCTAGCTTCATAAGCTAGTTTTTTACGATAACTGAGTCATATTCCCCTTTAAAAATTAGCGGATTAACTTTTCAAAATTCAGACAGTCCTTAAAAATTTGGATTTACCATAAGAGTGCATAGTTTTGGACCTCTATGCTTTTGCATTTGTTGAAAGAATTGATTAATTGCAGTTGTCTGATCTCTCATTGTCGTAACAATTTCTGTTAGCATGTCCATCATTTGGTCTACCCTATCCTTAAGGTTAGGATTATTTCGCATGCATGACATTCTCCCCTGCAATATCTTACTGATTAGAATTTTATCAGAATGCAGTAATGGTCCCCTAACCACATTGCCTAGGAAACTACTTTGATACCAAAATATAATGTCATACTCTAATTATATGATTTTAATTATTTCTTTAATATATTTTCCCGGTAGTTTAAAATAACGCATTATTTATAGATAACTGCTATTATTACTATCATATTAATTTATAATATTTCTACATTGTTAGATGGTGAAACCCTTCAAGAGTTAGGTATATACATACAAGCATTACTTAAGTTAAGCACCTATATTCAAAAGTTAGTCTTTTAAAGGCCTGTGCTACTATTCACATATTTACAAACATCAACTACTGCAGCTACTTATTAAAAAGAAGAATAATTCGGCATATATCTCCCAAGGTGAACGAGAACACATAATCCCCTAATTCCGGCATGTACACTTGCTACACACATAGATCAATCATAAACTTCACAATGGGCATTGTCTAAAATACCACTCCAAAAATATGTGAGATAAAACTTAGTATGAAAGAGCAAAAACATATATAAGTTTTGAACTAATGATATTTCAGCAGTCATATGTACGGAAATCATTTTACCATTCTTTTTCACCATTCTTTCCAAAAATCCATAATTTCGATCGAAATCAAAATTAGTCAAAGTAATGAGTTAAATACCGAAAACATTTCGAAGTGAAAAAGCAATTATAGAAATCAAAGGATAGAGATCAAAATCAGCCATGAAATTTAACTTTATGAAAAATACTTAACAATAAGCTCAACAAGAAATCATCATTTATGAATATACCTTCAACAATAACGTCATTTATGGAAATAAGCTCAGCAAAATTATTCTCCTCATCCCACTATTACGATTCTCAACCAAATGTGCATATTTTTCTCATTGAGGCGTCCCCCAATGTTCTAATTACGATCATAATAATTTATTCTAATCAAGGCGTCTCTCAATATTTCTAATTATGGCCACAATAATTTCTAATTGAGGCATCCCTCAATATTTCTAATCACGACCGTAATAATAATTCTCTTGCACATTGATTCAATAACACAATGAGACAACATTAGTGAGCTTAAATGAAATATCGAATACTCAATAAATCAAAAGAGAAAATTTTTGAATAAACTATTTCGAAATCAAATTGAAAAAATAAAGATCAAAGTCCAAGTATATATATTGAAATAAAAAATAGACAGTTAAAGTATAGAAATCGAAATCAAAGAGAAAGTCATAAAGAAAGTCAAAGTATAGAAATCGAAATCTGGAATCGAAATTTGAGAGAAAGTCAAGGATAGTCAAATTATATGTATCGAAATATGAAATCGAAAAGAGACAGTCAAGGTAGAGATATCGAAATTGAAAATATGAGAAAGTCAAATTCGAAACAAAAGCACAGTCAAATAAAAAATGTGAGAGTCAAAATCGAAACACAGATATCAAAACAAAAACAAAATTGAATTCGAAATAGAAAATAATCAAAGTGTAAAGACTAACATCGAAACAGAAGTGTGGCATACAATAAGAAATTCTGCAATAACTTCGAAAAGATTAAGATTAGTAGAATGAAAGAAGAAAAAGAATGGGTTTTCATCATTCCTACCATTTTACAAAAATGTGTCTTAGGTGAATATAGGAAATTAATAATAATAATAGGGACATAAAAAATATCTATGTGGGATATTTAAAAAATATTTGAGAAAGTAAATGGCTTATATAGAATAACTATATATTATGTAACAATTTTTAAAACAAAATAAGGTATAACTTTTCAAATACAATTATTCGAATAGAAGTCTTGCTATTCGAATAGCTAGTCAGCTATTCGAATAGATAGTTTTGTTATTTGAATAATTAGTTTGTTGTATGTGTGTGTGTGTGTGAAACACAACACAACAGGATGAAGAATTCAGTTTTCATTTAGTTTCTTTCTCTCTTAGTTCTCCAATTCTAATTGTTATAATGGAACTAAATGATGAGGTAAGATTAGTGAGATTAGAAAGAGATATGTGTCAAGAAAGGGAGCTCTTGAAATCTTAATTAATTAAGGAGGTAACAATGATTACAAGAAACAAGTGTCAAGCAGATGTCAAAAACAAAAGGCAAGAGCGTCATATGTTTCAAAAAATTCTAGAATTACAACTTTATTACAAAAAGAGATTTTTTTGAAGATCGTTTCCTGTTCTGACAACAAAACACCCAACATCATTCTCCAACGTAAGATAGACCCAATTTTGACTCTATAAATACCTCTCCCCCTCTCCCTTTCTCATCAAGAAACACTCACCCGACTAACAGAAGCAACTCTGTTTCTCCAACCCAACTCCTCCATTTTCAACCTCTCTTTCAACTTGTTTTAATTCTGTAAAAGAGGTAGGAATTAGCAAAAGTCCATTCTTTCTTCTTTATTTTCTTCTACCTATACCTCCCAGTCAATTTCTTTGCTCCACTGTAAATTGCTATGTTTTTGGCTTGAAGAAGGAATGACAGATAATGACTTTCACTGATGCATTTTCGTATAGTTTATTTGAATAGACTCTACATCTATTTGAATAAACCATGATGAAAACACTCCAAATAATGAGTTTTCAATTGATTTGTTCGAATATACCCTGACTCTATTCAAATAACACATTTAAAATGTTGCAAATTTGAGATTTTAATGAAATCTATTTGAATAGACTTTATTCAGAATGTTAGAAAATTGTGGTGTTATATAAATAGACTGAAGAGTTATTCGAATAATAGATATCAAAATGCTAAAAGAAAGTTAAGATTTTATTCGTGAATAATTCTTTTATCATTCTTTTAACGTGAGCTATTCTTTTTAACTTTTCTTACCAATTTTTTATTTAACCAAATAAATATATATATTACTATTCTTTATATGTATTAGAAAATTCCTATTTTTGCATTATTTATAATGATGTCTGATTTTTCTTGAAAAGACTTAATTTAAGTTATTTTCTATGGAGAAAGTACTTAAGAAATGTCATTCCATGGATAAAAGTGAGCCAATGTGCAAAGGATTATTGTGGCCATGATTAGAGATTATTGAAGAATGCCTCGATTAGATATTATAATGGTCATGATTAGAGAACATTGAGGTCGGCTCGATTAGAGATTATTAAGGGAATTTCTCTTGATTAGAGATGAATTTGCACAATTGGTTGAGAGTGATGAAATGGGATGAAGAGAAATGTTAAGTTACTTACTCTTTCATTTATTCTTTTGAAATTATGAAAAATTATTAAGAATTTTATGGTAAAAAATATTATGTTAGACTCTTAGATCTGGTTAGAGAAACAAAGAAAAAAGAGTGAAAAATGTTTTACGTACATGTGACGGCTGAAATATTATTAGTTTAAACTTATATATATTTATGCTTTTTTCTACTGAGTTTTATCTCACATATTTTTTGTGTGGTATTTCAAACAATGCTGACTATAAAATTTCTGATTGACCTATGCTTTCAACAAGTCTATATGCCAGAGTTAGGAGATTATGTGTTCACCTGTACTTTGGGGAATCTGTGCCTAATAATTTTGCTTTTCAATGAGTAGTAGTAGTAACTAATGTTTATAAATATGTGAATAGTAGCACCGTATGAAAGCTTTTATAAGCCTAACTTTTTGAAATTGAGTGCTTAACTTAAATAATTTTTGTATGTACATAATTAACTCTCGAAGGGTTACATCCTTAATGTAAAATATTGTACATTAAATTTATAGTAATAATAGTAATTTGTGTTGATCTATCTAATCTACATAATTAGAATATAAAGAAAAATAATTAGAATCATAAAATGTAGAGTAGGACGTTACAGTGCTGCTAGGTGAATATAGGAAAGTGTGCTGCTGTGAGCAAAGCAAACTCTTTGGTGTTTTCTTTGTGAGTTTTCTGACGGGTAAAGGGGTATTTATAGTGCCAAATTAAGCCTATCTTATGTTGGGGAATGATGTGTGATGGCTAGGTATCATGAAGGAAATACTTTCTCAAAGAAAATCTCCCTTTGCAATCATTATTACCTTCCTAATCAGACTTTCGAGAACCTCCTGCTTTAAGATTTTTGTTATTTCTTAATCATGTATTTGACACTTGTCTTTGCTTATCTCATTAATCTTACTTCATCATTTGATTTTTTACCATGTTAATCAATACTTGGACACTTGTTATCTCATAACCATCGTGAGTAAGCATGGTTACCATCATTTCATTTGAAAAGTTATATCTCTTTTCTTTTATTATTATTATTATTATTATTATTATCTTGAGGGATGTTATGTTACAAATTCAGGCTTGGATTACGAAGAATGCACCCTGCGAAATTTTGAGCAAATGCTTTCAAACTATAAACACATTTCAGTAATCCAAAAAAACTAAAGGGAGAGAGAAATGAAATGATTCAAGAACTCTGTAATGAAGCAAGAAATTAAGCTAGACGATACTGAACCTGATTACGAAACTAAAAAAAAAAAAATATATGAAGAAAAATTTATAAGGACAAATCAATACGCTTCACACACAATTTCACCAAAAAAAAAAAACGTGTCACACACAAAAAAATTGCAAAATAGACAAGAAATCTAAGTCAGGATTTCTCGTTTACTTTGTAACACTTTTTCATTGGAGTTGTTAGACCACTAAAACCACAGACAATCTCACATGGCGAGCAAGTTCTGGGGTTTAACTTGATCATTTTGTCTTTTGTTTGTCTCTACTGATTGCAAAAATTTGGAATATTATCAAATTGACATGAAATTTATCCCCTCTCACTGAAAATTAAAGGTAAAATTAGTGATGGCAAAACCTGGTTTCTGAATCGCCATAGACAGCAGTCTACAATACGTTGTTCTCCATTGACCAATATAAAAAATTTAAAAATTTAAATAAATTAAAAGGAGGTCTAATCATAAAAACTCAAATCTCGGCTCATTCACATTGCTAACATATTTAGTTTGAAAAAAAAAGGTTAAATTATTTTGTAAGTTCCAATGCTTTTACTAAATTTTTAAATAGGTCATTATAGTTTAAATGTTTTTAATAAAATCACTATATTTTGAAAAAAATTCAAATAAGTCTTCACTTAGTAACAACACTCCCTTAATATTTGCTAAACTATAAAGACTTATTTGTAAACTTAGATAAACTATGGAGATCTATTTGACAAAAAACACAATTAAATAGGTCCAAATAGTTTATATGAGTTTTCAAATAACCTACTATATATAGTTTAGCAAAGGTTACGGGCTATTAGTAAGAAGGGACCTATTTAAAAACTTTTAGAAGCAAAGGGATCTCATTAAAAAAAATTAAACCACAAAAACCTATTTGAAAATTCAGTAAAATTATAAGGACTTACAAAATAATATTTTTTAAAAATGTCAATTACTTAATCCCTTCACTACAAAAAAAGGTAAATTACAGTTATTTTTTTTTCATATTACGGCGGTTTTAACTGTCATTTTTTGCGTCAGTGGCGATTTTCAAAATTGACGTAATTGACTTTACCGTTCGGTATAATACGATGATTTCTCATTAACCGCCATAACAACCGCCACAATTTATCATGTATAAAACGACGGTTTAATTTTTGCATAAAATGACAGTTAGAACTGTCGTAATTTACATAACATCAATAAAAAAATGTAAATTACGATAGTTAGAATTACTGTAATTTACATAACACCAACAAAAAAAATATAAATTATGGTGGTTAGAACTATCGTAATTTACATAATACCAACAAAAAAAAAATTAAATTACGACAGTTAGAACTACCATAATTTACATAAAACCAACAAAAAAAAACATAAAATGACTATTTAGAACTATTGTAATGCCCCAATTTCTTAAGGCTAATAATAATTGCACATAATTTTTCTTAATCATTTATTAACCATTTCCTTTTTAGATAATAAAATAAAGAAAACAAACATTCTAATATACTCTTTTTTCTACCTTTTATTACCCAAACAAACAAAGTATAGAAGTAATGTAATAATTTTGACGTGCAAATATCATTTTTCTTATTTTTAACTAACTTTACACCCATGGTTTCCATGGGTTAATATATAAATAAAAATAATAAATAATAAATTTATAAATTATATTATTTAAAGAGAAAAAAATAAAACTCATATGACATATTTTAATTAAAGATGAATATTTATTATTAAATTAAATGATAGAAAGAATTTAAAAATTGGTTTTTTTATTTTATTTTTATGTTAACACAATTAAGTTTAATATCATCATTATTTTAATTATTCACAACTCAATCAAATAGAATAAAAAGAGATAATATATATATGAGTTTTTTTTTAATCTAGAGGACATATACATAAGAGTTTAATTTTGTATTGTCATTATAAAATAATTTTACATTTACATCAAATATTGACACATCATTTAATGAATTTAATTATGTTAATAATAAAATGAGTTTTACACTTACATTCGGATGAACCATGAAATTTTTCCTGCGTATTAGACCCATTGCTCTAAAAAAGTATTAATACTATATAAGTGTCAAATAAAAGTCATATTACAAAACAATTATATTGTAAGCTCCAAAATCCTTATGCACTAAACAATTTTTATCTATTTTGATGATAATCAACTGTGTTGAAAGTTAAATCTCTTTGTTCTTTACATTTACAATATTTTTTGTGGAATTTTTTTTTAGTCTAACCAATGTAGGACTTGAACAATGAAAATGAACAATTTTGGGTGATTATAGAAGCATAAGAAACTCAAATTCTGATGTGAGAAGTTACAAGAGAACTCATGAGAAAGTTCCTGATGAACATAAGAAGGTTTACCCTAAGAAGGTTCTTGAGAAAGGATCGATCATTGAGAATTTCCACAAGAACAAATTCAAGAGCACCTCAAGCATCAAAGATCATCCACCACCATCATTTTCATAGAAGTACTCTTATACAATGATGGCTCTTCAAAGATGAGAAGATTGAAGCTCTTCAAGCAGTGAGAAAGTTGGATGAGAAAGTTAGCTGAGAAAGTTAGATGAGAAAGTCATCTAGGAAAGTTTTGTGAGAGGATTGATAAATGAACCTTCACATTAACTAAATCTAAAGGAGACACATGCTAATTCATCAACTAAAAGACAAGAAAAATGGTAACTTGCCACAAAAAGGATAGTTACCATTAGGAGAGCCCATCAACTACTTTTTCGAAGTCTATATAAGCATCCAAGCTGAAAAATTTGAAGGTTATGAATTGTGAAGCCAATCTAACATTGCACATCACAAACTAAACTCTCTCATATGTGCCTACTTGCTTTTTAAATATATCCAATATCAATAGGTGTGAACACCCCATTTTGACCAAGCCATTTTTTAAAAAAAAAATAAAAAGAATTGAAAAAACTCTAAAAAAAACTCAAAATAATTGAGAATCTTTAAAAAAAAAAAAGAAAAAAAAAATGATGTATAGTCAACATGGGAAGGTGGGGAGAAAGATTTTTTTAAAAAAAAGAGATGTGCTTTTTTATTGTATTTTTTGGTACCATTTTTGAGTAGTTTTCACCTTGTGGTAGTTTCATAATTTTTAAAATTGTGTAGATAAGGTAATTAGTGATATTTTGTGTGATTTTTACTACTATTTTGTGTTTTTATGTTTTGAGTCATTTTGAGCCCCTATAGTGTAGTGCAATACATGACTAGGTATGCTACTTCTCATAATCTTGTTTAACTTGGACCCTGAGATAGAGAGAACCTTGCATTTGCTTAACAAGACTAGGAAAATGTAGTTTGATCAAGTTGATAATTCTGACTTTATTGACAATTCTGTACCCATGGCTAACAACATGAATGACATGACTTAGAAGGAGTTGACTGCTCCTGATGTGACTTACCAGTCATTGTGTATTCAGTATCCTGATCTTGATGTTGGTTTTGAATTGAAATCTAGACTAATCCATTTGTTGCCTAAGTTCCATGGACTTGCAAGTGAGAACCCCCACAAACACTTGAAGGAGTTCTATGTGGTGTGCTCCACCATGAAACCACAGGGCCTTCCTGAAGAACACATCAAGCTTAAACCATTTCCATTCTCCTTTTCTGATGTAGCCGAGGATTGACTCTATTACCTTTCACCTGGCTCCATGACAGGTTGGAATGATATGAAGAGACTATTCCTAGAGAAGATCTTCCTTGCTTCTAGAGCTGCTGCCATAAGACATAATATGTGTTACATAAGGCGGATATCAGGAGAAACTCTACATGAGTATTGGGAGAGATTCAAGAAATTATGTTCAAGCTGTCCACACCGTCAGATAAGTGATCAACTACTAATTCAGTATTTTTATGAGGAATTGTTCCCAATGGATAGGAGCATGATTGATGCTGCTAAAGATTTAATTGCTAACATGACTGCCAACTCCCAAAATTTGTTACTAGGATGATTACTTCCACCAAAGGAGTGAATGATGTGTGTGTGTCTCATGCTAACCAACAAAGGATAAAACATAGACTTGACGAGTTGACTTCCTTGGTGAGGCAATTGGCAATGAGACAACAACAAATACATGTGCAAGGGTCTGTTGTAACATCCTCTTCAACATGTTAGACTTGTAAATAGTTACAAAGGTAGTTTAATACTTGCTTAATATGTCTATTTGATTTTGTAACAATCTGAGTTAGTTTAGGCATTTTGTTGCAGGCAAAAAAGTGAAAGATAACTTAAAATGACCAAGATTTTAGCATAAATGGCTTAGCTAATGGAAATAGATGTTGATAATTTATTTCTAAGTCACAAATGTGTATTCTATGATGTAGTTAAAGTTTAAGAATTTTCGGAGTCAGTTTGGTATTTTTAAGCATACTAGTTATCTATTTAAAGCTGGAATGACTAGACGCAGATATGAAAAATGATGGTTTTAGTGCAACAATATTTTTTATGAATCTTTATTTTAAAGTTATTGGAACTTGAAAAACTTATTTTAACTAAAGTTAAGTATTTTTAGCAGATCGGGACATAAAAAATTTATGTTTAATTGCCGTAAGCCATCCATGGTTTTCAGTCACCTTTCTTGACCTCTTTTGTGATATTTCTATCAAGATTTCTCTTATTTTCTCATTCTTCTTCATGGTTGAAAACAGAAACAATAGAGAAGGAAGAGAAAGGAGAAAAGAAGGAAAGGAAGAAGGGGAAAGCTAAAGGGAAAGGAAAGCTTGAAGATTTGTGATAATTTCCATCACCATCTCCATCACCATAGCAGCTTGAGGAACTGAAGGTAGGGGTTCTTGAGCTCAACTTCATCTTTTTCCTCATTTTTTCATGTTAGGCTTATTTGAGGTTTAATATGTCAAATTGAGTTCTTATGGTGTTTTATGTGATTTTCTTGCTTGGATGAGTTATAAGTGTTGTTTATGACTTGTTTATGCAAAGAGTTTGGTTTAGAAACTACAACTATCCATTTTTGACCTAAAATGCTTAAAGTGTAGGATTTGGTGTTTTGATGGATGATTTTGTGTTTTGATCCAATTTTGATGAAATCAATTAGTGTTTTATGTTTCTCTCATGTTTGTAAACTTGTTTGGGACTTAAAATCATCAAGAAAAAGATTTGGGATGATCAAATTTCATGTGTGGCACCAATGGAACAGTACCACACTTCTACAGAATTTTGTAGAAGCTACTATCTCGGTGTCATGCCTAGGCATGACAAATCCATGCCTAGGCATGGATGTTTAGTTTTCTCAGTCATGCGAGACAGAGAGGGTCAAGCCTAGGTGTAAGTGCTATAATTTTTTAGGATTTTGATCCTGAGGTTTTGGACTTCCTTAAGTGATGAGATTACTCATATATGCCCTTTTCACTACTAGAAAATTGAGTTTTAGAGATCGAAAAATCGGTCTTTAAATCAAGAAAATCGGTCTCTAAAATAGTTAGAGACCAATCGGTCTCTAAAAGCCTCTTCGCTAAATATTAGAGACCGATTTTAAAGAGACTGATATTTTTCGTCTGTAAATTGGTCTCTAATTTTCGGTCAAATATTGGTCAATAATATTTCAAAAAAATATATTAGAGACTGATTTAGAGATTAATTTTTTAGAAACTGATTTTTTGGTCTCTAAATAAGTCTATAAATATGTCTCTAAATCAATGTCTAAAAGTATGAATATATTATATATTTTATAAAATTAGTCACTAAATCGGTCTCTAGTTTAGAGATTGATTTATCAGTCTTCATATCAATCTCTAAAAAAACTCTAAATAAATTATATATGTTATAAAATCAGTCACTAAATCGGTCTCTAACTAGAGACCGATTTATCAGTCTCTAAATCAGTTTTTAAAACTCTGAATATATTTATAAAATCGGTCATTAATTAAATCAGTTTCTAAACTTCTCTAAATCGGTCTCTTAAAGGCTACCTTATCAATCTCTAAATCGGTCGCTAAATATCTTCAGTCTCTAATTTGTGATATGAATTTATAATTATTTTTAAATTTATTAAAATCCAAATTTTTAAAACACCTAATAAACAACAATTAACAATCTCATATATAACTAAACACATAAATAAAAAATAACGTAAACTAAACTAATTCAGTCTTTAGAATATATCATTTAAATATCAAGACATTCTAGAATAAATTAAACTAAACATTGTCTACAGTATCTCATTACTACAACATTTCAAATATAAGAAAGTTGAACACAACACAAACTAAACTCTAATCATAAAAAGTCATCCTCGTCATCATCCTTTTCTACTCCATCAGTCATGGGAAATGTTTGAGAAAGCTGAAAGTTAATCAACTGCATCAAAATAAAGTAGAAATGAGGGATTAATCAATATTCTCACATTAGTCAGCAACGTATTTGTTATGAGTACAACACATTTCCAATTAGGTTGGAATTGCATCACTATTTGTACAAAAAGAATTAATTAGTTGGATGGAATTAAGGTTGGATCTCTCACTAATTTAGTTACAACAGAAAGGAATCAATGAATAATGAGAAAAACCTAAATAATCCTTGACACTCACATCATAACAAAACTCATAACCATAGTGTTGAACCCTTCTTTTTGAAAGACGGTTCCAAGGCCTGTAATCAACAGCTTGGAGCAATTCCTGAGAATATGGAAAAGTTCTATATTTGTAAATGAAGTTCCAATATAAGTGAAAAATGATTAGAAATAAAGGATTAAAAGAAAATATAAATATGCTAAGCAAAATTATAGTATTGATATGGGAAGGTAAACACTACTAAGTGCTAACCTCTTCTTCTTTAGCACTAATGAAGTCATGAACTAGGTAAATATCTCGAATGCTAAGATCTGATGTTGTGATAGATACAGGAACCAAGTCATTCACTTGATCCTAAACAGACATATAAAGTCATGAACAAACAGGAACCATGAAGAAATAATAGAAAAAGAACAAAAAAGGGAAAGCATTATGTGAACATCTCAAAGCCAAACTAATGCCAAATAATGCATGCTATACTTACAGAGGAATTTCAAAATGACCATCCAAATTATGCATATGCATGAAATATTCTTTCGCATAATGCTAATAAGCATGGAGCAAATGTAAATGACTTGATGTCATTTATAACAATCAGACTTCAGAGTGCTATTTTATAAAGATGAATATTAATTTAAATGATGATAAAATCTTAGGGCCTGCTAGGGAGAAGGATGCAAGTAGGAAAACAGAGCAGATCATGTGTTTTTTCAATTAACCATTTTTGTGTGTTTTGAATTCGGCAGCAACAAGGACAGATGCATCAACAAACAGAGCAGTAACCTATCTACCAATCTTCACTAGTCACTACATTCTATAGAACCAAAATTTGAAATGAAGCTACATTCTACCCTTGACTGCCAACATGTAGTTTCTAGGTGATATAGAAGCAGTCAAACTCAATTTGGTTCCAGAGAGTTCGTAACTTTGCCAATTTCTAGGCTCTTTTGTTTAGGATCTTGGTTCAATTAATTAGTTATTGGGTTTACATTAGGATCTAAAATTTTGGTTTTGGAAATTGAGGTATTTCTATTATTATGGTATCCTATTGAGTTTATGATTGTTTTTCTGGCTTGTGAGAACAACCATGTATGTTGACTTTGTTGCTGTTATCTCAAAAAGGATCAAGGTGTAATTCGAATTGCATTGATTGCAGGATTTAAGGATGCAAACCCAAGTACAAGTTATCTCAAGTAATAAATTCTCGGGAGTCCGAGGTCGATCTACAGGGAATTGATGAAGAGAAATTATTTGAGGTAAGAAAATGATTTGTCACAATAATAAAAATAATAAAACTTGTTCACAATTAAATTTAAGAACTTGCTTGGGTTAGGAGATCCACTCTTGGTAATAAATTAAAGGTAAGATTATTTCTCTTTATAACTCAATTGAAATCCACACACAACGGAGGTTCCAATCAGAAAATATAACATTCAAAGTTCAATTATATATGCAATCATATTATGATTCCTTTAATTATCTACCAACATTTGTAAATGAGTTCAAGCATTCACTGTGCCAATCCTATTATCTACAATAAATCAAGATCTCCATTATACAAAGAAAGTTTCTAAATTGATTGGAAACAAAATATAACACATATAATGTCCATTTGATAATATATCATATAAGCACAAGAAATAGAATAATCTAACCTTATTTCATTACCAAGAGCTTCACTCTTTCACCTAAGCAAGATGAAGATTTAGTTACTCATAGACAAGAAGAAAGAAAGAGAGAAGAAGAGAAAGATAGACATAGCTTCAATTTAGAGCAAGAGAAAATTACAATAAAGAAAAACAATAAATAAGCATAATCATAACTTCTAAAAACTAAGCCTAACACCCAGAGCACCAAATGATCAGCCAATGATACGTTTTATAGTGGATTAGGGATACAAAATGACAATGGTGCTGATTAAGAGTAGGTGGATAAGTGGGTGAATGAGTGAAAAATGTTAAATGGTGAGTGGAAAATTATTGAGATTCTTTGTCTCCAAAATCATTCAGTGCTGATCTCATGGATGCCATCAGAATGAAGTAACGTGGTCTTCATGAAAGTTGTAGCATTTTGTCTCAGCTTTCCAATGCCACCAAAATAATCCAAAAATTCGTCCTACAGCCCAAGATATGACCCAATTACTGCAGACTGTTCAAGCCCAGTTTCAGTACCTCTGTTTTGACTTCCAGACCCAATATCACCTCCAACTTGCCTGAATGAGCTCTTATGTTCTTCATGAAAGTTATAGATATGAGTCTTAACTTTCAATTCTCCAAATTTCAGCTCAAGAAAGTTCCTACAGCCCGAGTTATGCTCTGATTACTGCACACTGTTTAGGTTCCAGTCACAAAACTCGTGTTCTGACTTCCAAGCCCATTTAGCTCCTCTAGATGTCCATATTTTACCTGGAACTCTCATGAAAGTTGTAGAGCTCTCTCTTATCTTTCCTACAAAGTAAGATACATAATTTTTACACATCTAGAACTCAAGATAAGGCGGAAATACAGAAACAGTGTAAGACCCAAATAATATTGAAAAAATCAATTAAGTCCAATTTGAGTCCAAACTTACAAAACATAACCAGACTTAATCAATTAAGTACATTGAGAGTGTAAATGACTAAAAATGAGGATTTAATAATGTATAAAATATGTAATTATCATGCATCTAGCATTTTAATTGTTAACAAATATCAATTTTGACTTTTAAGATGGACTCTAAACTGCTCTTTCCTAAACTTAAATCTCTCTCTTTTTCTCTCTCTGTATGCGTGACTCAATGTTGGTTTATTCTGTCTTTTCAAGGATTGATGTATGTATAATATCCATTTCCCAACTGATTAAATTTGTTTAATATCTATGTTTTTATATGGTATTCTAATAGGCCTTTAACTTGTGTAGAGGAGAATAAAAAAGAAGAGAGTGGGCCAGAGAGTGTTGAGCCAGGGGAAGTTATACATGTGTATGAGGGGAGAAATAGGAATGCGGTTAGGAGTGAGGAGGATGAAAATGTGGTGGGAGCTCATAACTGAATGTCCATGTGGCAACATGGTATTGGTGAAGGAATATGTGCAATGATTAGAGGGAGGAAGAAAAACGTGCATAAGGAGGGGGTGGGGAGTTGAATGAGTTATGATTTCATGTTTGAGTAAAATTGAAGTTGTACAAGAGTTACAATGTGTAAATGGACCTTGTGTGAGGTTGGAAATCAATTGGAATTAAGTTTTGAGTGATTGGAAGTTAAGTGGGAATCAATGGAATAGTAGTAGCAATTTGTAGAGTTCTGTAAATTTGTTGTTATGTAGAGAGCACTCAGGCGATGAGTGTGGGATGCCTAGGTGCTCACAGTCCAAAGAAATTTGGAGTGCAATAGGGCATCGGGTGCTCAGGCACTGTGTATCATAACATTATTCATTGCCATAAACTTGGTATCATAACATTATTTATTACATTCTTAGGATCTTGTATAGATATAAACATTAGACATAATTTGGCATAGCATTGCGATTGTAAAGGCAGTTACCATATTTAAATTCATGACATGTAATTGTATGGACAGTTGCGTATTCTTTATTAAAGTATAAAATGTTAGTTTTGGAATACTTCTATTAAGAATTGTGATTTCTTATCCCAATTGTGTTGTCATATAAATCCAGGTTCGAGTTCTTCAAAAGAGAAGCAGAAGATGCATGAAAACTAGTATAATTTATATGCTTTATATAGTTAAAGCTTGTATAGAATATACTTGATCTGGTTTGTATGAAGTTATGTATTACAATGTGCCCTGTTGAGGTAATGATGTATATATATAACCTTTAGTTCGTCGTGGCTCTCCATAATTATTTGTATGAATGTTATGGTTTTATTTATATATAACCTTTAGTAGTATGGCTAGTATTGGTTGTTCTTATATATTATTTTTATACTTGAATGTTATGGTTATGTATTACAATGTTTATAATGATAATTAAAACCTAGTATGACTAGTATTGTTATGGTTTTAGTTCTTATATATATATATATATATATATATATATATATATATATATATATATATATATATAGAATATACTTGATCTTGTTTGTATGAAGTTATGTATTACAATGTGTCTTGTTGAGGCAATGATGTATATATATATAACCTTAGTTCGTCATGTGCTCTCCATAATTATTTGTATGAATATTATGGTTTTAGTTTATAATATAAGTTAAAAGTAGCATGACTAGTATTGGTTGTTCTTATATATATATATATATATATATATATATATATATATATATATAGGTCATGATATGTGATTTTGATTATAAACCACTTAATGGGAGTGCAAGAACCAAACCCATTCTTTTAGGGATCAAAGGGATTTCTTCCTTCTTGTTTCTGTTATAGATTATTCATAATTATTTGTATATTTGAATGTTATGGTTTTAGTTTATAATATAAGTTAAAAGTAGCATGATATATATATATATATATATATATATATATATATATGTGGTCATGATATGTGATTTGATTGTAAACCCCTTTGATTGTAAGTGGAGTGAGAACTAAACCCATTCTTTTAGGGATCAAAGGGATTTCTTCCTTCTTGTTTCTGTTATAGATTATTCATAATTCTTTGTTGAATGTTATGGTTTTAGTTTATAATATAAGTTAAAAGTAGTTGATATATATATATATATATATATATATATATATATATATATATATATATATATTTATATAAACGGTCATCCATAAGTGAAAAAAACTTTTTTTGATTGTAAACCCCTTATTTCAACTGTTTTGAGAACCAAACCCATTCTTTAGAGGATGAAAAATTCACTTCCTTCTTGTTTCTTAAGTTTGCATAGATTATTCATATTCTTGTTAAAAATTAAATCTTGATTTTTATTTTTGTTTTGAATAAGTTTTTTTTTCGGTTTGAAGTGGGAGCTAGGGTGATGGGAAGACTCAAAACTTAAGACTTTGTGGTTGAGGAGTTTATTCTTCTTCCTTTTACTTCATGTTTCTTTTCTATTTTTTTTTGGTAATATGCAAATTGTGGGTTCACGGGGACGAGAAAGATCATCATAAAAAAAAATTGTAACTTGGACATTGGACACTTAATCTTCATCCTCTGTTTGGAGGAAATCCTTAGCAAAAGGCTTAGTCTTCATGTGACTTGGTTAAGGAGCTTAAATTTTGGAGATTTTATGGTATCTTTCTTACTTTACTGTTTTAACAAGTCTGGGCCTTGAATCCGAGATTGACTTTGATATGGGATATTGATCATTACTCATGGGACGAACTAGACAAATTGATGATTTGAAGTTTGTTTCCTATTGTTTATATCCATTAATATTGTTAAAATTTGAGTACTCTTTATAATAATGAGAATCATAAAAATTATAGATATATTAGTATCTTATGGAGTAAAATTTGAGATGTTGTCCCATTGAAGTTAATAATCAATGTGCATTAGAGAAGTTAATAATACCCTTGATTAGAAATATTGAGGGAAAATTCCTTTGATTAGAAAGTTTTGAAACATGCACATTTGGTTGAGAAATGTAAAGGGATCCAAAGCCTTAAAAAGAAAGGTTTCTACCTTAATAATGAGATGAAAAAATCTGTTGCTCAAATTACTCCATAAATGTTCTATAGAAATTTTACAAGTGCTGTTAAGTATTTTCATGTAGTCAATTATTTTATAAAATTATGGATTTTTAGAAAGAAAAAAGGAAAAGAATGGTAAAATGTTTTCTGTACACGTGACGACTGAAATATCATTAGCTTAAAAACTTATAAATATTTTTGCTCATTCCTACTGAGTTTTATCTCACAAAATTTTGCGTCGTATTTTAGAAAATGTCTGCTTTAAGATTCATGATTGATCTCCGCATCGAGCAAGTCTATATGTCTGACCTAGGGGAATATGTGTTTTCAATTAATGTGGGAGACCTTTTTGCCTGATCGATCATTATGATTTTTTATGATGGGTAGTAGAGTTTGTAAATTAATATATGTATAAAAGCAGCACTTCATAGGGTTTTTCAAGTTTTTTTTTTGGAGCACCATGCAAAGGCCTAGATGAGCCTAACTTTTGACTATAGTTGCTAACCCATTTTTGGAAGTATTACTCATACGAATATGATGCCTATATATGTAACATCTACTAACTCCTAAAGGGCCCTACCCTCTTATGATGTAAAATATTATAAACCAAATTGATGCTAATAATAGTTGTATGTATGATGTATTATCTCAAATCGTTTAGTAAATATATTAGAGAAATAATTATAATTATAAAAAAAAATTAGAGCAGTACGTTATATCTTGCATTTTAATTTTCTATCATTTATTTTGAACTCATCAACTCTTTATATTTTAATTTTTTGTTATTTACTTTTTAGCGCATCAATTCCTTGCATTTTAATTTGTTGTTATTTATTAACGTATTAGCTCCTTACATTTTATTCTCTTTGCATTTTAATTTCATGTCATTTATCTTTGAGTGTTTTGACTCATTGCTTTTTAGTTTCATGTCATTCATTTTTAGCGCTTTGGCTTACAACAATTTATTTTCTTGCCATTTATTTTTTTAGCACTTTATATTCATGCCTTATATATTTAAAAAGAAAAGAAAAAAATTAAGGAAAAAAGTAAAAAAAAAATCATTATTACTTTGAAGTTTTCAAAATTTTCTTAGTTGTGTTTTTGCATCATTTGTATTTCGTCTCTTTATTTGGTCTCATGTATTCCTATATAAAATTGAGGTTTATATCTTTATTTATTCCTTACAATTATAATAAAAAATTATGGATATTCATATTCTTTAATAAAAAATAAGTAAAGAAATGTAATTATGAATACTCAATTTTGTTATGATCATATTAACAAATCCTCAAAAAAGGAGAAAACTAATAAAATAAATAAATAAATGACATGAAAGCCCAAGTTTTAAGTGACTCAACTCAATCATTTTAGATCTAATTTTTCCAATTACACATCTTAGCCTCTTTTGTTTCTTTCTTGTGTATTTTAGTCCAAAAAAAAGATTAAAAAATAATAAAATTGAAAAAAAAATCAATCGTGCTATTTTGTTAAAAGTTGAAAAATAAAATAAATAACATAAGAAGCCTCTAGACTTTTGCTCACACATCACTCTAGCATTTTCTCTCTCTCATATTTTCACCATCATTTCTATATCATACACATTTATAATCATAAATACCCATATATAAGGGTCTCGTCTTTTCACTTATATACACTATTAATACAAGAAAGGAGGTCTTTTTCTTTTTGGAAGCGAAGCGAACTAGTTGAGCTATTGTCAATTTAAGCAGTTCTTCTTGTTGAGACTCACGCTATAGTCAAGGAAAGCTCATACGTTATTCATGTTAAGCTGTTATGTTAACTAAACACGAGGAACTAATCTTTTGGGCAACTTCATATTTCTAAGAAGAAGAAACTTACTTAGTTGAGTGCAACAACAAAAGAAAGGACCCTTACTCCTCTATATCCTTTTTGGGGGAGGAAGATCAGACTCTTCAACTCAATCTACTACTATTGTTCTTATACATAAAGGTTTAACCTTTTTTCATTCATACACATACGTCCATACATCAAGACCTTAGCTTACACTCACACATGGACTTTCTCAAGCATCATAGGGGGCATAATGGTTTTGGTTGGGCAAGGGACTCATTCTCACCCATACTCTGACGAAATCATCACACACTCTCTCAAGCATCAGACTCATTTTTCATCATCACTGGTTTCACAGTTCACACACATAAAAATGTCTCTCAATTTTTTTTTTCATCATGACCACACTCATTCTCATCACAATGCACCCTCCATGAAGAGAGGTTCTTGTGCAAAACATCTATCCTGAAAATCTAGAATTCTACAAGCCTTAACCCACATGCAAACAAACCATGAAATCCCATCCCCTATCACCAAAATCTCCAAATCACCTCACAACCATGAACACCCATAAACTTCCATGAACCTCCCCATCCATAAACTCTGAAATCCAGTCACCAAAACCAGCCAATTCTTTTCAGCCAATACACTAAACAACTTTAGCTCAAATTAAAATCTCATCAACAAAGAAACACCGTGAAACCAAACCACCATCACAACTTGCAAAACCTAGCCACACCTGCAAGCCAATACAGAGAACTCTAAACCGGAAACACCACATCACCGAACCAAAACCACTACAACCTATGTCTCGTACCCCTCTCCAATGTTCACCATCATCGAAACCCAACCATACCACCATTAGATCCATCATAACAGTTCAGCTTCTCCTCTACCACGCAACCCCCAACACTGATCAACCAAACTACAGCCACCAAATCCACCACCCTGCACCATAGCCTTCAAACCAGAAGCCATCAGCTACCGGAGCTTCCAATCGTCCCTCTGCCGGAGCTGTTGCCACAACCGCCATCAGAGCCACCGTAATTTGGACACTTTGGTAGCAACATCTTTATATATATATATATATATATATATATATATATATATATGAGGGGGGATCGACTTATACCAAGAGTGTAAGTCTTTTTTAATTTACATTTATTTTCAACTGTTAGATTCACTTTCATCTAATAGTTGAGATTATTTTATTAAAAGTAACTATTAGATGAAAGTGAATCTAACAGCTAAAAATAAGTGTAAGTAAAAAAAAACTTACACTGGTGTAAGTTGATCCTCCCTATATATATATATATATATATATAGGAGACATATCTAGTGAGAGGAGTTTTTATTGTGAGAGGATGAGATGAGCAAATATTGACCATATAACCATACATGAATGGTCAAGATTAAAATGTTGACCATTGGATCCTATATATATATATATATACATATATAGGATCTTATTCTAGTGAGAAGAGTGTTTATTGTAAGAGATGAGAGGAGAAAATGTTGACTATTAGATCTTACATGAATGATCAAGATTAGAATAAAAATGCATGTGACTTTTTTAAGTGGTCACATAACCTTTAAGTAACTTTTAATCTTGACCATTCATGTATGATTGTATGGTCAAAATTTATTCCTCTCACCCTCATACAATGAAAACTCATCTCACTAGATATGTCCCTTATATATATATATATATATATATATAATAATAATAATAATAATAATAATAATAATAAGAAAATGTATAGGAAACTTACACAATGCATAAATGAATCTAAATAGGATAATGCACAAACAATGCTAAATGTATTTCTCGAGTCATCGCCAAACTATTTGATATATTAGCATTTTCGATTAAGAAGTATAAATTTTGTAATACATTCACATAAATTTCCCAAGTTCAATAATATTATCATTCATAATAATAACTGGATCTTATTTATTATTTTTTATGTGAGAAATTATAATTCAGCATGCTGATAGTAATTCAACACTTTATATTGATGTAGTTCATACTACTATCAGCACTTTATTTTGGAATCATCAAACTATCAACACTTTATCAACACAAGTTCAATAATATTATAATTCAGTATACTGATAGTAGTATGAACTACATCCATAGTTTGATGATTCCAAAAAGACAGTTAAGTGCTATAATAGCAGAATACATGAATTCAGTCCAACCTTTCTTTCTTAATCTTGGGGATAAGCTTAGTGGTTGAGAATTGAGGAGATAGTAAGTCATCCAAATCAGCTTCTTTATCAAAAGATAAAGGTGATCTTTTCAAAGGAGTGAAGCTATTTGATGAACTGATGTCGTTTTCATTAACAGAAGTCTGCAATGATAAAAATAATTTATAATTAAAATAAAGCCAATTAATTTAAAAAGTCTTAATGGTTAAATTGATGGAAAGTGAGAAATTTTATCTTAAAGTTGAAAAAATTAACTACATACATTATTCATCATAGATAATGTCATGTCTAAATCAATTATATTTTTAGAATTGTCAATAACTGAATCTTGAAGATTATAGCCCAGCAAAAACAAAAATTAAAATAAATTATATTAATTATAAACATTGAACATATGTGTGATGAATGCTTTTCTTTTATGATTCAATTTAAAAATTTATATAAGATTGTGTTGAACTCTAAGAGATGCTCTGACACAATCTCCATCAATAATACTCACAGTTTCAATATCATTTGTTGTAGGGGATCCTCCTTCCGAAAAGTTAGTTAACACAACAAGAAATTTATAGATTAACTACGGAAAAATCCGTAGCTAATCCGTAGCTAAACTACTTCGCTACGGATTAACTACGACTTAGCTACGGATTGGTCCGTAGTAAAATTTTGGTAGCTAATTAGCTACAAAAAAATTCCGTAGCTAATCCGTAGGTAATTAAAAAAATCCCGTAGCTAATCCGAAGCAAATTCGTAGCTAATTTTTGTTTAAAGACTTTCTATATTTCCATAGGTAATTAGCTACGAAAAATTCCGTAGCAATTCCGTAGCTAATTTTAACAATCCGTAACAATTCCGTAGCTAATCCGTAGCAATTATCTGTAGCAATTCCGTAGCTACTTTATAGCTATTACGTTGCTATATCCATAGCAATTCCGTAGCTAATCCGTAGCAACTATCTGTAGCAATTCCGTAGCTAATCCGTAGCAATTATCCCTAGCAATTCTGGAGCTATTTTATAACTATTACGTTGCTAAATCCATAGCAATTCCGTAGCTAATCCGTAGCAATTATCCCTAGCAATTCCGTAGCTATTTTATAGCTATTACGTTGCTAAATCCATAGCAATTCCGTAGCTAATCCGCAGCAATTTTTCCTAGCAATTCGGTAGCCAATCCGTAGCAATTTTTCCTAGCAATTCCGTAGGTAATCCGTAGCAATTATCCCTTATCTTGGCAAATCCGTAGCAAATCTATAGCAAATTCGTAGCAAATCCGTAGCAAACCAAAATTAATTTTATAATAATATTAATTAATTTTAAAATTATACCTGTAAATAAAATTCAATTCCAAACTAGAATTCAATCTAAACAAAATTCAATTCCAAACCAGAATTCAATCCAAACAAAATTCAATCCAACAAAATTCAAATTCAAATAAAGAAACCCAACAAATAGTTTGTGCAAAGTATCATAATTACATTAGTTCAAAACATATTCTATGTACAAAGGATAACTAATCAATAAGTACAAAATCAATCTAAGTTAATCTCATCATCATTAGCTTCATCATCCTCTCCAACTGCATTGTCTTGTGATGGTGTTTGTGGCACACCACTTCTTGCTTGAGAACCAACAATGTCACGGAGGATGGGCCCCAGCTGCGTTTGGACAAAGGAAGCAATCGCTTCATTGACAGCTTCCTTTATGGCTTGTGTTGGAACAGTGCAACAAGAACCACCAACATGTGAAGAAGAAGCAGAGCTAGAGCCATGAATGTTAATACCTAAACTGTGACTCATGCCATAGACTCGTCCCTTCTTGTTGGGACCCGTCACTTGCATCCACACCTCCTGATCTACCATAGGATGCAATGAAGAGTCTTCTCCATACTTTTCTAATATCGTAGTGTCATAAGAATCCTGAAACGAAAAATGTTGAAAACTTTATCAAAACAATCGACTTAAATATAATTAGTTTTAATTTTAAAGACACTTACAATGAAATCCTTCGAGCGTTGAGTGACATATTCTCCATTTTTCCTCTTATGCACACTCTCATACAAGTCTCTGAAAGGGATTGGACGATTCAACTCTACCTCCTGTAATCAACATCTATTAGAATATAAAATTCTAAAATCACAAAAAACTTTGTATCTTATTTTTAAAATGAGACCAACGTCATGCAATTTAGATTCATACAACCAAAGTGTCACACAACATACAAGCTACTAGAACCTTAACTCACTTGTACTATAATTATACAATAGTATAAAATAGAATTATTAGGATATTGCAACAAATACATAAGAAATTTTCTATATTACCATCTTCTTCTTATGTTGACCGAAGCTTATTGAGCTGCGCAAGTGCGGGATAGCATCGCATGGCCGCTCTTTTCGACCACAGAATGACTTCTTTTGCCACTGGGCGTTAACCAAATGTCAACTAGACCATCCCACACTTCGACTTCAAAATCATGGCCCTTAAGGTCAGCCATGTTTGATGTCCCCAACTTTTTCATGATTGCCTTCCTATAATTCTTCAAATCATCCGAATAACGGTCTATGCATGTTACATCCCAAAGCAGATTCTTGCCATACAATGATCATAATCGATGCAAATCGATATTTATTCTAAAACAAATCTATGTTAGTATTTCTCTATATAGATAATTGTATAATACAATGTGGCTAAAAACATAATTACTTACCATAAAATCCTGAAATAGTTCATCCTTTAAGTTAACAGGATAATTTTTCCATTTTTCAGCTGGAATGGGCATCCGTGTGATCACAGTGGCCATAATCTCACGAGTCACAGACTGTGGGACAAACCTCCTCCTACAAGTCCATGATATGTTAATAATCTAAAAGTAAATAAATGTAATAAAACACGATATTCACACTATTACTCACGATTTTGTCCCTTGGTTACATAGTTTTGCACCATGAGAGAGAGAGAATGATGTTTTCAATGTCCCTTAATAATATGTAATATCTACAGTTGCTATAATTAAAAAGTTTCTTCCTCAGGTTCATCAGTTGAAAATGCACTTAGATTTTTAACACTAGAATACAAACTAATAGAATTGCAAGGTGCAGTTCTTTCCATCCAAGGGTCACTCCTTCTGAAATATATATTAACCAAATGCACAAGTTTTGACAACCACTTGAAAGAGAAACATGCATAAAATTATCATAATACATGGCAAATCAAATCTCTAATTAGTGTCAAAGTTGCAGATGCTAGAGCCTTAACCAAATGCACAGGGTAATTTCCAAGAGCCAGGTACTGTAAAGTAAAGCCAAGAAGAGCCAGACATTAGCATTTCCAGCATCATTATTTATTGTCCCCACAAAGTTATGGTCATTAATATCACTCATAAAACTTTGTAATTTCAAACTAAATTTCAGGTATTAGCCTAGATTGGACACGCATTAGGAAAAGGGCAATCAAAATAAGTAAATAACTATAAGAGAATATAACTTTTACTAATATATAAAATTTGATTAAATTGTAAGGGATCAATAAAATATGCTTAGACTTTATAACTGTTGGTTACAATTGGACAACCTACCAATTAAGTAACAAGGTGATCTAACACAAAGGAAAATCATTGATTTAGCAACTTGAAGTATATATGCAAATAAGAGCCCCATGCTGTCAAAATAAATTATAGCCCAGCAAAAACAAAAATTAAAATAAATTATATTAATTATAAACATTGAACATATGTGTGATGAATGCTTTTCTTTTATGATTCAATTTAAAAATTTATATAAGATTGTGTTGAACTCTAAGAGATGCTCTGACACAATCTCCATCAATAATACTCACAGTTTCAATATCATTTGTTGTAGGGGATCTTCCTTCCGAAAAGTTAGTTAATAAATCTGTTGTAATTGCTACATACATAAAAAGAGCCAACTCTATGCTAAACAAATATGGTAACTGAAATACATATCTAATGGTGTTTTAACAATTTGAAGTTGTGTTCACAAGTTTATTGTGTAACTTACATGACTTTGTGGTAAAGAGGAAGCAAAACAATTTATAAATTCAGGATCTTCAGTGAGTTTTTTCACAGTAAAACTTGAAGATGAGTCTACCTTAGTGAAATCATTGACTGCAACTTTAAATAGGAATTGTGTCTTGAGCAAGCAATCTAGTTCTTCAGGAAATCCATCCTCATCACCTTCTTGCTAATTAAAAAAAGATGAAAATTATATGCATCTCACACAATTTTATTAAGAATTTTATTAAAAATAAAAAATTTCTTAAAAGAGAGATAACTAACTCTGAGTAAACAATTTCTAAGATCATTTGTTGTTTGGTGAATCAGTTGGAAAGCAATGTTATCAAATAGAACAAATGAAGCAACATTTTCATATGAATCCTTTACTTCCACATGGATCTTATACCTGTCCAAAAATGCACCGTTTGATAATATAAAGATTAAATTTCAACCACAAGTAGGAAAATAAAATGAATTAAAGATGAGAACTTAAACTTAATAATAATAATGAAAAACTAAATCACCTATACTTAAGTGTAAAGTTTTATTTAGAAGCTTTACCTCTGGACTATTAGACACGGAGTCTGTTCACATTTTTTACATGTAAGCAACCTACCTTGTAGTTTCACTTTGTTCCCATGGATTAAGCAAGCATCAAAGTACCAAATGAATCGAGTTTCAATCTTCATGATTGTAGCCACGGTTGTGTAGATTCTATTATACAAGTGTAAGCAAATAAATGACTGATTTACAATATTTAAAGATAACTAATTGAGAACTGAGTTAGATAAGATACTAACTTCTTGTGTTTCTTTCAGTTCAGATAATGTTTTTCTTGCTTCCAAAGAGAGGAAGTCAGTCAGACTTTTAAATTTAGATTGGGTGTCAACTTGACTAAATCTTTGTGATATTGAGCTTTCAGGTAAGTTCAAATTGAAATTAAAATCAATAAAATTAGTCATATTAGATGCATAAATTAATAAATAAGCAACAGACTAATAACAAAAGCAAACTGTCATTAAAATAAATGAGTAAATAGAAACTTTAATTTCATGAGAAAAATTATTGAAAACTATTTAAAAATGACTCAAGTACCTTGACTTAAAGTCAATGATAGCAGTAATATTTGGATTAATTATGAATTGAGAAGCATTCCAAGAATTTGAAACCTTAGCTTCACCTAAAATTGCATAAGTAGTAAGATTAATAAAAATTGTGACTTTGTGTGATCAGATTTTCATTTTGTTATAAGAAAGGCTACATAAAATGCCTATTCTACCTTTTGAGATCGCACATAATTGGAACACAACAATAAGTGTTTAGTCTTATGAGTCTCTCAAAGTGTTTAAAATTGTATCTCCATAATCACCAAACAATGTGCACTGCAGTTTATTGTTCCTACAAAGTTTAAAGAGAAATTAATGAAATTATCACTTGTAACATGTAAAGGAAGAAAAACATTATTAAAATAATTTAATTACCTATTATCTCGAAGACAAAGTTCCATGAGCGTTGACTTCACTCCATTCCTTTGGAAAGGGCGACAGCTTCCATAAGTTTCAAGTTCTCCAGTGACATCTTTATTATGACCAAGAAGTGTAGACTTTAAATAGAATTAAAAAAAATAGCAGATCATATAAAGTGTAATTGTGCTCAAGAGATTAAACTGACCTAGTAAATAACCTTTAAGAACATTCCCTTTTATGATATCATCAAAGGGAACAAAATCAAATGAATGCAAAGGAATGTCGAGTAATTCAGTGGGTTGTACATCAGTTCCAAAGTGGAAATTGATTTTGAACTTGTAGCGAGTTGCTCGATACTCTCCACTATTTGGGAGCACAATAAATTTTTGGATGATGTAATATTTTCCTTCTAGAATAGATGTTTTGTGCTTATTGATTAATTTATCTGTTGTACCAAAAGCTTGAATCTTGTCTCCTTATTTAATAAAAATATGAAATCTTAGCCAGTATTCTATTTTAAAATAATATAGTGAAATTTAAATAATATTGAATGATATAGTAATGCTATATTTTTAAAGAACATTCATGTAAAAATAAAAAGAATTTGTACATACCTTTTGATCAAATAAAACCATTTGAATACTTGATATGGCTTTAGTATAATATGAAACATTCCACTTTCAAATCACTCTGACACTAATTTTTTAGGATTCCTTCTCATTTGTGACTTCAGCAATGTAATTTATCTTCTGAATATTCATTTTCAACAACTGATTGAATCTACTCATTTTAGCAAGACAAAAGTATTAGTATACTTATTTGAGATTCATGAGAGCAAATAAATAGAGAGTGAGATGCATTGAAGACTCCATATGTTGGTATAGTCAATTGGTATAGTCAATGAGTATACTTATGTTCAATAGGATTTCAGCAAGATTCCTTCTATTTTGTGCAGTGACACATCCAATTTGAAGAATGCATGTAGTTTTAAATTGGAAGCATTTTTATTATGTAATAAAACAAATTAAAGAATGTATCAACATAATAAACATTTGCAAAGGTAAGATGAAATCTTTCTTATAAACAACATAAAGCTAGAGACATACCATCAGTTAGAATATAAACATTTTCAGATCTAACACAATTATTCTCCTTTGATCCTATTTTTTATGATTCCTTTATTAATAGAGGAGTTTGGCACACCTTAGAAGTAGGAGTGTGCATAGAAATCCCACCTGACAAAAATTAAAATAAAACAAAGTACACAATTGATAAAAATGATCAATCCAACACTAATGTAAACAATTGCAAATTACCTTTTCCATGAGAACCATCAACTGGTATCCCACCAAGGTTGCTAGAAACCCTTGAACCTTAACCCTCACTTTCATTCACAAAGGAAAAATTCTAAAATGCAAAACCCTAACTCTATTTTGATCTCATATTTGATATTGACTTCCAACATGTATCAAATCCTTTAACCTCCCACAAAAGACTTAATATTAACCAAGATCTTTATCTCCATCTCAAGTAGCTAAAGTTATATAGGACTTCTTTTCGCACTCATCAAAATATTGTTTTAGAAGATTAATTAATAAAGATACATTTTGAAGAGTGAGATGTCCAACATAATGACAACACTTTATAAGTACTAATGACAATATAAATAATATATAGGATACCAATTTTTTATCCATATAAGCTAAGAGAAAGGGAAAGAGATACAAGCTAAGAGAAAGGGAAATAGATACCAAGCTAATAGAAAGGAAAGAGATAAACTATTAAAGCAATATAATATAAGTAACTCACAAAACAACATAAAACTAGATAAAATAGCAATTGGAGTGTTCATAGAAGAGATCTTTAGTGAATGGTATCACCAAATCTCCTTACCATAAGAAATAACTCAGCAAATGGAAATACTTCCCTATTTCAACAGTAGTAAAAAATACATTTTGAAGAGTGAGATGTCCAACATAATGACAACACTTCTTAAGTACTAATGACAATATAAATACTATATAGGATACCAATTTTTTTATCTATATAAGCTAAGAGAAAGAGAAAGAGATATCAAGCTAAAAGAAAGGGAAATAGATACTAAGCTAATAGAAGTGAAAGAGATAAACCATTAAAGCAACATAATATAAGTAACTCACAAAACAACATAAAAGTGGATAAAATAGCAATTAGAGTATTCATTGAAGAGATCTTTAGTGAATGGTATCACCAAATCTCCTTACCACAAGAAATAACTCAGCAAATGGAAATACTTCTCTATTCCAATAGTAGTAAAAGATACATTTTGAAGAGTGAGATGTCTAGCATAATGACAACACTTCATAAGTACTAATGTCAATATAAATACTATATAGGATATCAATTTTTTATCTATATAAGCTTATAAGAGAAAGGGAAAGAGATACTAAGCTAAGAGAAAGGGAAAGACATACCAAGCTAATAAAAATGAAAGAGATAAACCATTAAAGTAACATAATATAAGTAACTCACAAAACAATATAAAACTAGATAAAATAGCAATTGGAGTGTTCATAGAAGAGATCTTTAGTGAATGGTATTACCAAATCTTCTTACCACAAAAAATAACTCAGCAAATGAAAATACTTCTCCATTCTAACAACAGTAAAATATACATTTTGAAGAGTGAGATGTCCAACATAATGACAACACCTCATAAGTACTAATGACAATATAAATATTATATAGGATACCAAACTTTTATCCATATAAGTTAAGAGAAAGGGAAATAAATATCAAGCTAATAGAAAGGAAAAAGATAAACCATTAAAGCAACATAATATAAGTAACTCACAAAACAACATAAAACTGGATAAATTAGCAATTGAAGTATTCATAGAAGAGATCTTTAGTGAATGGTATCACCAAATCTTCTTACCACAAGAAATAGCTCAGCAAATGGAAATATTTCTCTATTCTAACATCAGTATTCAGTTTTGCTTCTCAGAGGACAAGTAACAAATGAAATTGTGTTATTTAGATACAAAAGACTTAAATAGGGGATAAAAAAATTAGCGCCAAAACACATTCCTCAATCTGTTGCCAAGACTGATATGATAGCTATGCCTATTTTCAACACAATAAAATACCACAGTAATTTCAACTCAATAAAATACTACAGTAATAAAATAATATTATCTTACACACGTACTAACTCTAATAGGTGTAATCAACATCTAAAATTTATATTTTCTCTCAGCCTTAAGCCTATACAGATAAAAGCCTACATAGATAACATAATAGGGTTATTCTTAAATAAAAAAATTCAAAATTCCTGTGCATACAAAACAAAAAATAAGAGAAAAAATTATTAACCTAAAATTATACAATGAAAGATGAGTATGTATGAGAAAAATGCAATAATTGCCATGGTCGAATTGAGAGAGAGAGATGGGAAAGGAAGGATTTGGTTGAGAGAAGGATGGAGAAGGAGTTGCCACACACAAAGAGAGAGAGAGAGAGAGAGAGAGAGAGAAAGAAGGGCATTGAAAATGGTGGCTGTCACCGTTGATCTCCTCTGCTTGTAGTTATTGCCATCCCAGATTCCACTTCTGTTAGTGGGAATTGGGTGGGTGTAGCATATAACAATGAATTTTTGAACCCAACTCATATAGAATGAAGAAAGAGAAGAAAAAAATGTACTAATATAATAATAAAGCTAGAAGAAGAAAACATATAGAATGAAGAAAGACAAATTGAAAAAAAAAAATTATGCATTTAATGTGATTAGACTCACCGTCACTTTTCTACACAGTAATTGGCAGACAATTGTCAATTACTAAATTGTCGATAGGCTAAAAGTGATATTATATTAAGAGAGATGAAATCTGGATGGAAAAAAGTATTGTACAGAATGTTGACAGTTTTTATAAATTAAGTAGATTTGGGTTAATTTCAAGACTGTTTAGTTTTTGTCAAAATGGGCTTATTTTTATTTTCATGGTAAATTTTGGGCTCCAGCTTCATGGATTAATTTTCTAAAACTGTCAAGCTATTGGTTTAATGTTGGGCTTGAGTGTTTGAACTTTGGGCTGATAAAGTTAATAGGCTGTTTTTATTGGTTAAGGGTCTAGCATGGGATTTGACCTTAGAAAAGAATATAAAATAAAGAAAATTACATAAATAAAATAAATAAATAACAATAACATGGAAAAAATAGAAAATTAAAAAAAATAATGAGTTCTTTTTTATTTAATAAGCTTTTTATGGGTTGACCGGCTAATTTATGCACTTTTTTAAAAGATAAAATGGTTGCTTATTTTGTGAGTTATCATGATTTGCTTAAATTGCTTACTTGCTCTATTTTATCTTATTCGTTTATCTTTTTTATTCTTTGTTTGTTTGATTCATGATCAAATAAATTTCTAGTTATCAAATAAATAAATAAAATATTTTAAGTGTTTTTAATTTATGTAATGACTAATAATAGTGATTAAGTAATGGATGTTATTTTTAACATCATTCGGATAATAAGAATTTATTGAGTTGTTTGGTGTTAGTTAGAGTTCTGTGCAAATGTAGATCTGTTTCCAAATCAATTTTTTTTAAAAAAAAAAATCTTTTTCATAATTAAATTTATAATAATTTTATAAAAAATACGTTGATTTTTAAATTTCTCATAAAGGAATATGAAGGCCGAAAGTCAAATCAAAAATGTAAAATTTGTAAATTAGTTTTCTTTGTTTGTTTAAAATGGTAAAAGAAACATTATTCATGTTATTAACAATTTTGCATAATCAACTTAAGATAACTATTTTAGAATGGATGTATTAAGAGTGTAGTGAAAGTATAATCAACTCCCAAAACTGACATGATTTTGAAGTATTTTCTTTTAAAAAGGTTTTACCAATCATATTTTCTACTGAATAAAAGATTGATGAGGATTCCATTTTTCTTAAATTTCATTTTTTTGTCATTTCGTCGCGATTGTAACATAATATTATCCACAATTACATATACAAAGCTTAACATTGGGTTTGTTTTAATAGTAAGATAGTTACTTCTGTGATAAAATTCTATTGTAAATTTTATTATAATAGCGATGACAGATATTCTGTAACAAATTTTATTATAATTTAGTATGTTTATAATGTAAAAAAAAGAATTTAATTTTAATGCATTATCATTAAAAAAAAAATACATGGTCATTCACATCACATTATTTAATGAACTATATATAAAATATCAAATTCATCATTTGGTTGCAAATTCTATTACAACAGCAACAACAAATATTTCATAACAAATCTCCATCTTAATTTAGTGTGTTTAGAATGTAAAAAAAGAATTTAATTTTGATGCACTATTAGCATAAAAAAGTTTTATATTATCATCCAATAATTTGTTGCTATATCATTTAATGAGTTTAACATATCAAAATTAAACTTCAAAAAAAAAGAGGATTAAAGTTTTATATTAATAATACAATATATATTCACCAAAAAATAATATAATATATTAAAATCAAACTCTTCATAACCTAAAGTGGATATTAATTGATTTGGATTGCTAGTGTATTGATTTTAATTTTTTTAAATAATTTTCTATGTTTATCTTTCTTTGAATTAAAAAGTTATCACGTCCTTTTTATAATAAATGAGGAAACTAAATTTGGCATTAGATTATTATATTTGTTCAATCTCAATTAATTTTGTCCTAAATTATTAAAATTAAAATGTAAATATTCGATTTATTCTTTCCTCCAAGCTCTATCATTAAGTTTCATTAATTAATTTATATTGAAAATCTTTTATTTATTTATATCTCATATTACCGCAATTAATTTAATTTTGTTAGATTATGTTTTCCTTTTGCTTGCGTATTAACTTTTAGGAAAGTAGGCTTGGTCCGCTTGGACTTGGAATTGGCAAGGAGTATCAAACAATAAAAATTTTAATTGGCTACATATGATTTTTATTCAAAAAAATTCAAAAAATAAAAAATTAAAGAAATTTAAAAATTGATTAATAACAGCGCTATTCCAAATTGCAATCAGTTTGCAAAATATATAAATTTACACCAGAAGGTTTATCAAAAAATAAATTTACACCCGAAGGGAAATACAAGGCATATTTTTGACATGCTTAAGGCATTGTGTACCCTATTCAAAAATGAAACATTGACAAGGACTATGTATTTAAGAGCACCACTTGCAGCAAGAAAATGATAATGAGGAAGGGACATGACCAGTTCTGCTTATGTACTCTGCTTGCTCTTCAGTTTTTGCAGCTTGATGATTTCTTTTAGCTTCTGCTGCTGCTCGCTTTTCCTCAGCCTTGTGCCTTGCAGCTGCTAATTTATTCATGAGTTTATCGTGTGCCCGACCCCGTATCCTTTCAACCTCCACCTGAAACCACAATATTATTTGGATTACTTGATTTATTGCTGATCAATGCAAGTTCCCCAAAGAGCTAAAAATTTGTTGATTTTCAAATTTAAATTTATCAATTCCCATATTTTAAAGCAAAACTGCAAAACCATACAGACTAGAGAAATAAACATGTTCTCAGTTTAGAGTTTACTAGAAGGGATAGCCATTCATTTCTGTATCAGGGTGAATATAGACATTTATTTGATATTATTACATTCTTTTCGAGAGACTTGAATCTAGAATTAGTCACAGGAATTTTACATATGATTTCTAAAATCAATAACACAACAAAGAATTATATTGAGCCTAAACCTATTACATTAAGGCAAACCATCAGGTAGGCACAAGACAAATGTCTCATCACATTTGATACGTATAAAAAGGATGCCATATTCACAACGCTGATAACTATAATAACACCCGGTTATCCATCTACATGCAAGAAATATTGCATTTGAAAGGCCACGACAACACACTGATTTGGAATTAACATTAGACACTCTTTATATATCACAATTAAGTATGTATGATTTCTCCACCACTTTTTAGTCTTATATCCGAAAGACCTATTCCAGGTGATTCTTGCATATGTCAGTAATTTATCCTGAAAGTTAACATCTGCCAACCCAAAAAAAAAATTTATGGGGATGTTTATGCGTTACGCGATATAGCCCTAAGTTACAATGAGTATTTAACAGAAAGCATTGCTTATGCCTACTTTATTTTACAGAAAGCAGAATATTTAACGAAACAATTGCTGATGATTTCTAGCTTTTTTATAGTTTCTTTATTTTTCTTAGTTTTCATTGCTTCTAAGTCACCTGTCTCCATCAAGACAAGGAACACAACCCTCAATTGCACTTTCTTCATCCTAAAGTCAATTTTCAATGTGTTGATCCAGATCGAACATAAGGAAAGGAAGCTTGAAGCCTCTTTGATCTGTGGAAGGCATTAAGATGAGCTGGAAAGGTATCTTCTCAATAATGTTGAATTAACAGGCCTAACCTCCCTCTTCTATTGACTGTTCTGATAAACGTGTTTTATAGAATTTAGAAGAATGTAAGCAATACATTCTTTTGGACACTCCTTTCAACACTTGCTTTATTATTGGTTCACCTCATACACTTAAAAGAATTAGAAGAGGAATGTTAGCAACACTTATTTTTAGACTAATAATAAAGCAAGTGTTGAAAATATTGTTCAAAAGAGTATGTTGTTAGTATTTATCGAGAATTTATAATCTACATCAAGAGTATGTTGTTAGTATTTTGTTTTCAATAATACTTCTAGTACTGAGAATTTATGCATTATGGACTCTGGTACAACTGACCATATGACCTTTTATTCACCACCTTTGTTATCTTATCAACCCTCTTTTAGTAAGCATTATATAACCATAGCCGATGGCTCTCACACCTCCGTTGCGGGTTCTGGTACTATTAAACTCCAGCCCACTCTACACTTATACAATGTGCTCCATGTTCCCAAATTTTCCTATAATCTTATTCCCATTCATAAGCTTACTAAACACAATAATTGTGTTGTAACCTTTTTTCATTCTAATTGTGTCTTTTAGGATCTTGTCATGGAGAGGACGATTGGAGTTGCTAAAGAACAGGGAGGATTGTACTATTTCCTTAATATGCCAGTTAATGGTGGTCGTGATCAGAAGTTGCTATCTTCCTTTCATCAGTTTAGTTCTGAGTCTATCTCTTCTCAAATTTGGTTACAACACAAGCGTATGGAACATTCTCCTTTTTCTTTGCTTAAGTATGTTTCCATCCTTATTTTTAAAAGAATCTATTGAGTCTTATCATTGTGATGTTTGTGAGTTTTCCAAACACCATCGTGTAACTTTTCCACCTAGTTCTAATAAAAGTGTTGAGCCTTTTGCACTTATTCACTCTGATGTTTGCGGTCCTGCATCTATCTCTAACATTTCTGGCACAAAATGATTTGTGTCATTCATTGATGATTGTACTAGAGTAACTTGGCTTTTTCTCATGAAAGACAAATCAAATGTGTTGAAATTGTTTATTCAGTTTTATCGCATGATACAAACACAATTTGGAAAGTCCATTAAACATTGCATTCTGATAATGGTAAGGAGTATGTCAACCAAAATTTCTCTACATTTATTAAAGAGCATGGTATTGTACATAAACTCACGTGTGTTGATACTCCTCAGCAAAATGGTGTTGTAGAAAGAAAAAATCGTCATTTACTTGAAATCACTAGAGCTTTACTATTCCAAATGTTTGTTCCTAGCTCATATTGGGGGGAAGCTGTTTTAACTGCTACATATTTAATTAATCGATTACCATCTCGTGTCTTGAGTAATGTAAGTCCTATCCAACTTGTTGATTATAATTATAATAAATGGACGGTGGAGTTCTATTCATTGTATCTATGTATTCATTGTATTTACACTTCTAGGAATTAGCATAGATAATTAGTGACCTCTCTTGTAGTCAAGTGTATATATATTGTAGTCTTATATTGCAATGTTAATATACAAAGAGAAATATTCAGATCAAACTCCACCAACTTTAAGTTGGTATCAGAGAGTAACTGGTTCGTTCCTGTTACCCTGTTTTTGGGTTTCTCGTTCTTGTTACCCTGTATTTTGGGTTTCAGCTGCTGTAAGTGCTGACCTGTTGTCTGTAGTCGTTCGGTACCCGAAGTGACACCACGGTTCACCTCAGACACTACCGACTGGAAGGCCGTTCAAGCGCCGCCGCCAGAGCCACTGTCATGCGCTCTCACGTGCCATCTTCAGCAGCTTCATTTTCCGGCGCGTGTGATCCATGCGCCACCCTCCCAACCGCCGTTGACGTTGCAGCTTCCGCTGCTGTGTTTGCAGTCTCCTCCTGGTTCTGTTTTGCCCCTATTTGGTTTTTGGGTCAATCATTGAATCCCCTGTTCACTGTTGTTTGGTTTCTGTTTGCCTCTGTTTGGTTGGTCTCTGTTTTAGGGTATATTTTGCCCCTTGGATGGTGGATTAGGCATAGTTGTTGAGCAAACAGGAAACAAATTCAGAAGAGGTAACACCCTCATTAACCAGAGCCTTAACAGATCCCACCAAAGTGCGTGTCAAATCAAGCAATGCCTCAGCATCTGCAACCTGCTCCCTCTTCTTTTGAACTTCTTCCAAACTAAGGGAGGTTTCTTCCATGGCTGAATCTACTAAGGGAGGCTTCAATCCAGAGAAGAAGGGTTTGATTTCTTTCGCAATTTCTACCAATGAGTATAAGGAGTATCTTCAGTTTAAAGCCACTCAACAGGTTTCTTCTTCTTCGGCCACCGTTGCTCACACCGATAATTCTACAATTTGTCTCTCTCAATCTGCATCTGTTGGATCTTGGATTTTAGATTTTGGTGCTTCTGATCATTTAGCTGGTAATCCTTTCCTTTTCTCTAAATTATCATTCCCTAAAACATCTCACAATATTACTCTTGCTGACGAGTCTAAGGTACAGGCCGCTGGTATTGGTCAAGCTTCACCTCTTCCATCCTTACCTTTAAATTCAGTCTTGTTTGTACCCGACTGTCCCTTTAATTTAATTTCAATCAGCCGAATTACTCACACTTTAAATTGTTCCATAACCTTTAATTTTGATTCCTTTCTTATACAAGACCAGAGTACGGGACACATGATTGGAATTGGATCTGAATCACGAGGTCTCTACTACCTTCAACCTTCCTCTTCCACCATATGTGCTGTTTCAGAGTCTGCCGATCTCCTACATCGTCGTTTGGGTCATCCAAGTTTGGACAAGTTAAAGCAGATGGTCTCTTATCTTTCATATTTGAAGACTTTGAATTGTGAGTCGTGTCAACTTGGAAAATATGTAGTATCTTTTCCTAGTAGTATCAATAGTCGAACTATGTCTCTTTTTGATCTTGTTCATTCTGATGTTTGGAGTCCCAGTCGTGTTCCTTATGTTTTAGGTTATAGGTATTATGTTACTTTCATTGATGATTTTTCAAGATGCACTTGGTTATTTTTAATGAAAGTTCGTTCTGAGTTATTTGATGCTTTTCAAACCTTTTGTTCCGAAATAAAGAATCAGTTTGAAAAAATAATTCATGTTTTGCGCAGTGATAATATAAAAGAATATTTTTTTGCGTCTTTTAAATCCTTTTTGAGTTCTCATGGCATCACACATCTGTCCAGTTGTCCTCACACACCACAACAAAATAGTGTGGCTGAACGCAAACATCGTCATCTTGTTGATACAGCTCGGACTCTCTTAATAAATGCTAATGCATCCTTGAAGTTTTGGGGTAACACTATTCTTACAGCTTGTTATCTGATAAATCAAATGCCATCTTCTGTTTTGGGTAATAAAATTCCTCACTCTCTTTTATTTCCTAAAGATCCTTTTTATGTTGTTCCCCCTCATGTGTTTGGTTCCACTTGTTTTGTTCATGATCTCTCTCTTGGCCGTGATAAATTGTATGCTCGGGCTGTTAAATGTATCTTTCTTGGGTATTCTCGCGTTCAGAAGGGGTATCGATGTTATTTTCCCTCTACACATCGCTTTTATGTATCTGCAGATGTTACATTCTTTGAGGATACCCCTTTTTTTGTCACATCAGCTACATTCGACTCTACTCCATCTCAGGTACTACCCATTCCTCTTTTTACAACACCTGTCTCTAATCCTCAAACTCCACAGTCACAGGATAACAGTCCGTTGTGTCGATTTGGTATTACTTTTGAGCGCCGGAATCCTAAAGTTCCCGAGATCACACCTACTATTGATTCTTATGATTCAGTTCCCGCTCCAATCGTTTCTCCTACTGCGGTCCCACCTGACAATTTCGCTGACCTACCTATTACACTCTATAAAGGTAAACGCTTTATTCTAAATCCTCATCCGATTTACAATTTTCTGAGTTATCATCAATTATCTCCTTCCCATTGTGTCTTTGTGTCTGCTTTGTCATTTGTTACTATTCTTAAGAATGTTCAGGAAGTACTATCCCATCGAAGATGGTGACAGGCAATGATTGATGAGATGACTGCTTTGGAATCCAATAATACATGGACTCTTGTTTCACCTCCTCCTGGAAAATCTACAGTTGGCTGTCGATGGGTATTAACTGTTAAAGTTGGCCCTGATGGGCAGGTGGACCGATTGAAAGCCCAATTGGTAGCAAAGGGATACACTCAGATCTATGGTTTGGATTACAGTGATACCTTTTCTCCTGTTGCTAAGATGGCGTCTGTTCGTTTGTTCTTGTCTATGGTTGCCATGAGACGCTGGCCCTTGTATCAGCTGGATATTAAAAATGTCTTCTTACATGGTGATTTGGAGGAGGAGATCTATATGGAGCAACCACCTGGGTTTGTTGCTCAGGGGGAGTCAGGTCTTGTTTGCAGGCTACAAAAGTCCTTATATGGCTTAAAACAGTCACCTCGCGCTTGGTTTGGGAAGTTTAGTAAAGTCATTCAGCAGTTTGGCATGATTCGTTGCGAGGCGGACCATTCTGTATTCTTTAAATGCTCACCATTGAAAAAATTTATTTATCTTGTGGTGTATGTGGATGATATTGTCATTACAGGTGATGATCAAGAAGGCATTAAGGAATTGAAGCAATACCTGTTTAAACATTTTAAAAGTAAAGATCTTGGCCGATTGCAATACTTTATTGGGATTGAAGTAGCCCAATCAAGAACAGGTGTTGCTATTTCTCAAAGGAAATATGCTCTTGATATTCTAAAAGAAACAGGGATGCTTGATTGTAAACCTATTGATACTCTTATGGACCCAAATGTAAAGCTTCTACCTAATCAGGGGGAGCCCTATCCTGACCCAAGAAGATATAGAAGATTAGTTGGGAAGTTAAATTATCTCACCATGACTTGACCAGACCTTGCTTTTCCTGTCAGTGTTGTAAGTGAGTTTCTCAACTCACCATGTGACAGTCATTAGAATGCAGTTGTTCGGATCCTAAGATACATCAAGTGATCACCTAGTAAAAGGCTTGTTTATATGGACAGGGGTCATACTAATATCATTGGATATACAGATGTAGATTGGGCAGGTGATGCTAGTGATAGGAGGTCCACTTCAGGATACTATGTACTTATTGGAGGTAATTTGATTTCATGGAAAAGCAAGAAGCAGACTGTTGTTGCAAGATCAAGTACATAAGCAGAGTATCGTGCTATGGCTAATACTACTTGCGAACTCTTGTGGCTAAAATATTTGCTTCAAGAGTTGAAGTTTTGTGAGATAGGTCCTATGGAACTTGCTTGTGATAACCAATCAGCCTTGTATCTCTCTTCAAATCCAATTTTTCATGAAAGGACTAAACATATAGAAGTTGATTGTCACTTCGTCAGAGAAAAGATTCTCTCAGGCATCATTAAGACTTCTTTTGTAGGTACTAAAGATCAACTAGCTGACATGATGACTAAGTACTTACGGGGTCCTAGGATAGCATACATATGTATAAGCTGGTTGCATCTGACATATATGCTCCAGCTTGAGGGGGAGTGTTGATTATAATTATAATAAATGGACGGTGTGGACAATGGAGTTCTATTCATTGTATCTATATATTCATTGTATTTACACTTCTAGGAATTAGCATAGATAATTAGTGACCTCTCTTGTAGTCAAGTGTATATATATTGTAGTCTAATATTGCAATGTTAATATACAGAGAGAAATATTCAGATCAAACTCTACCAACTTTAAGTCAACTCATGACCTCTCACTTTCCTTCAGTTCCTATTATGCAAAGTTTATAGTCTCATGTCTTTGGTTGTGTGACATTTGTCCATGTACACCGCCAACATCGCAGCAAACTTGATCCTCGTGCTGTCAAATGTGTTTTTTTAGGTTATGCTCCTAACAAGAAGAGGTACAAATGTTATCACCCTTCAAGTCGTCATTTTTTCGTCTCCATAAATGTCACTTTTCATGAACATGAGTCCTTTCCTCGCTCTCAACTTCAGGGGGAGAATACTCTGGAAGCTGAGAGTGAGTCCTTCTATCCTAGGTCCTTCCTTCCTTTACTAATTGACTCTTCCTTCCTTCCTTTACTATCTGACTCTACATAGGAATTGGCATCTTCTTCTGGCACCCCACCTGAACTAGCTAAAGTCAAGGCCAAGGCTAGCACACCAAAATTGGTGTATCAAAGGAGTGGGGAACCTGAACTGGCCCAACAACAACTTTAGGTGTCTGAACCAATGGTAAGTACTAAAGATACAAGTTTTCCTGCCTCTAAACTTCCTATTTTTTGAACCTGACCCAGATAATACTGTTTCTGAACCTAATAACATGTGTTTGAATAATTGTGAACCTGACGTAGATGACTTACCCATTGCATTGAGGAAAGGGAAACGGTATTGTCCTAATCCCAAGTACCCTATTTCTCAATTTGTCTCTTCTAAACATCTGTCCCTGCAGCACTGGAATTTCATTTCAGCCATAGATTCTATCAAAATCTCAACATCAGTACAAGAAGCATTGAATGATAAGAACTTGATTCAAGCCATGAATGAGGAGATGAGTGCATTGAAAAGGAATGGAATAGGCCAGGTGACAAAAGGCCAATTGGGTGCAAATGGATATATACTTCGAAATATCGGTCTGATGGTACACTAGACCGGTATAAAGCAAGGTTGGTGGCAAAAAGAATACACTCAGCATTATGGAATTGACTATGAGGAGACATTTGCGCCAATAGCCAAGATGAATACTGTAAGGATCTTACTCTCCCTTGCTGCCCACTTTGGATAGGAATTATACCAGTTTGATGTTAAAAATATCTTTCTCCATGGAGACTTAGAGGAGGAAGTTTATATAGAAATTTCCCCAAGATATGATTCCACTAATGGAATGAACAAGGTGTGCAGGTTAAAGAAGGCATTATACGGGTTGAAGCAGTTTCCCCATACTTGATTTGGAAGATTCACAAAAACAATGGTGTCCCTGGGTTACAGATAAAGTCAAAGCAATCATACCCTCTTTTTTAAACATTCACAATAAGGTAAACTCAGTTTTGCTTGTGTATGTTGATGACATCATTATATCAGGTAATGACCTAGTTGAGAAGCAACTCCTAAAGGAGAAATTAGCTGTTGAATTCGAAATGAAAGATCTTGGAAGACTAAAGTACTTCCTTGGGATTGAAGTTGCCTACTCCAAGCAAGGTATCTTCATTTCTCAAAGGAAATATGTCCTAGATCTTCTCAAAGAGACCAGAAAGCTTAGGTGTAAGGCAACTGGTGTACCAATTGAGCAGAATCACAAAATGAGAAGTGATGAAGAGAGTCCCAAGGTAGATAGATCTCAATATCATAGGCTAGTTGGGAAACTGATATACTTAGCACATACCAGAGCAAATCTAGCATATGTTGTTAGTATTGCTAGCCAATTCATGCATGATCCGAAGGAGAGACACATGCAGGTTGTGGATCGAATTCTACAATATCTTAAAACCACGCCTGGAAAAGGACTACTATTTAAAAAAGGGGAAAACCTATCCATGGAAGTTTACACAGATATTGACTATGTAGGTTCTGTTAATGACAAGAGGTCAACATCAGGTTACTGTATGTTTCTGGGTGGAAATCTAGTAACATGAAGAAGTAAGAAACAAAACGTAGTGACACAGTCAAGTGCAGAAACTGAGTTTCGAGCTATGGCACAAGGAGTTTGTGAGTTGCTATGGATGAAGATCATACTAGATGACCTAAGAATAAAGTATGAAGCACCTATGAAGCTGTTTTGTGACAACAAATTTGCCATTAGCATTGCGCATAATCCAATTCAACATGACAGGACAAAGCACATTGAGATAGACTGGCAATTTATCAAGGAAAAATTGGATAGTGGGATCATAACCATAGCATATGTTCCTTCGAGACATTAGTTGGCAGATGTATTAATTAGGGGACTACCCACAAAACACTTTCAAGATCTTACTAGCAAGCTGAGAATGATAGATATCCATTCACCAACTTGAAGGGGAGTGTTAAGCTTTATTGTACAGATTTAGATTTAATTGTACATATTTATTCTTTTATTAAGACAGATTTATTTCCTGTAATTTACCTCTTTTTTAGGCAAGTAATTAGTGTCATTAGCCTATATAATGTGTATTAGCCTGTACAGTTTTAATCGAGCAATACATTATTCAGAAATTACTCTTTCAAGTATAACAAACCATGTATACCTCAATTTTCCTCATCTCAGCTTCTGTTTTGGCTTTCTGATGGTTTTCCCATGCCTGAATTTTCATTTCTTCACGCCTAAACCTGCATAATTAACACCACATTCCTGCTTCAGAGAAAATTGGGAATGCACCAGCATAAAATAAAATAACCTAGACTTTTCCGAAATGGGTTAGATGTTCATCATACATAGGCCTCAAGTTCCAAAAGTCCAACCAATTATATACGACTATTTATCTTTCTTCAATTCAAGCAGATAAAAAGCACATCCATAAATCTTCAGTAGATATCCATATTCAAAGGTGGGAAAACAAGTTGTATGCTATTATTCCTATTTCCTAGGCATCACCAGTGAATTCATACCCTCAAGTTCTTTCTTTATTTTTCATTATTTCTTTTTCGCCTTTTATTTGTTCCTTTGTTTCTGTATCTTGGGGACTAGAGAATCAGTTCATTCAATTTCAAAGTAATGAAAAACAATTCGGAGAATGAATGAAAAACAATAAGATTAAAAGGAGCAAAGGTAAAAATGACAATCTTTTTGTGCATATACACTCACTAGAATGATGAGACAATTTTGATCGGCATAATATCAGGACTTTTGTATCTTGGATCACTATAAATTCCAATTTTGATCAGCATAATTCTGATTCAAAGAGTTAAGTCTAATTGTACTTCAGTGCTGCACTAAGGTGCCATTAAGACATTTCAATTATCTTGTAATCATATCTGTTTCCTCTTCTATTTCTCTCTTTTTCATTTCTTTTCACTTCTACTATTTAGATTCCAAGTTAAGTGATCATTTAAAATGGTTTTCTCATGAAGAACGTAGAGATTGAAATACCTTATTAGCAAGACACCAGGACCAGGGGGCAGCCAAGAACATGAAAGGAAGTTATACAAAAGGATACTTATGGAAGAAATGTAGTAGAAATATAGCTACCTTTAGGATTGAATACTGAAAAAGAGTGGTAGATCCAGATTCTTTTGGCAATGATTCATGGATATATGTATAGAAAAATAAAATAAAATAGACAAATTGTCAAGTTCAAACTCTCCTAAAAGCTTAAGCTACTTGATGCAGGAGCAACTTCTTTAATGCTCTTTTTCTACCTTCTTTATTTCAGTTTGTTTTGTTTTTATTTTAAAGTGTTTAGTATGTAATAAGTAGTCACATGACTAGCATGTGACTTTTAATGATATTTATACTTTAAGGTTATTTGGGCCTTGAAAGATTAGGCTGGGTTTAGTAATATGCTAATAACACTAGTATAGATAATCCTAGAGAGATTTGTATTCAGTATCTTTGAGCCATATTGTTATAATTTCATATTTGAGAGGTTTCTAAACCATAGGACGCCTCTTATTATTGTTTAATCTGTCCTATTTCTTTCCCAAATTGTGTCATGTAAGCGGCTGTCAATCATCTTCTACTACATCACTATTAAGCAGAGGCATAAGAGTTTTTTGAGCTTGAAGCGACAACAATACATAAGCTCACTTTACCATGTACCGAAATTTAATTTAACTATGGAGAATGTGAGAAACAAAGACCAAACTCCTAACCATTTGATCATAGAAACTATGATACCATGTTAAAAACCAATTCTCCTAAATCCTTAAGCTGTTAGATGGAGGTACATTAATTGTTTTATATCTCTAAAAATAGAAGTTACGTGATAGAAATTAAAACTTCATTTGATATTGTTTAAATCTTCAGGCCCTAACTAGAGTAAATTTACCTAGCCATATATTTGGCCTTCTCAGCCTCCTCCCATGCTGCTGCATGTGTTTCAATGACACTGTTAGCAGGTTGTTCAGCTGTTTTAGTTTTCAGTGAAGTGGACGCATCCTTAGACTCTTCCTCTTTGCTAGCCCAGGCAGATATGCTCATTTTACCTAATTGTGTCCCAAGGACCATTATTTCTCGCCTGGTTTTCATTTGTAGCTCCTTTTCAAACAATTCATTCTTGTTGGAATCCATATGGCCACTAGGTGAATCTGTTAAAGTTGAAGCAGGGGCAGCTCTGCTGGGAGTAGAAGGCCAAGAAGAATTTGGGCTGTGCAATGGTGTTGTTGCCCTCACGGGTGTACCCATCCTTGATGGCTCCTGGCTAGCAATAGGTGTCATTTCTGTACCCATGTCTCTCATTGATACAGATCGAGCTGTTGAAGGGGGAGGAACAAATGTTGTTCCACTCTGGATGGCAATAGATGAATTACGCTGGCTGAGACTAACTGCCAATATCAAATAGCAGAAAGTAAATGAGGAAATATAATAAGTATTAGTGAGTTTCAGCTAATGTACTGTAATTATTAATTTAAGCTAGGCATGATTTATTTCACTTCTCCAAATGCAATTATGTCCTTAGTATTGCCCTCTTCTAGTTATGGGATACCATTTTAAGATAGAAGAGTTTGTAAAACATTAGAGACTTCTCAAGCATTCTGTTGTAGGAGAACTCTTTCATATCCATTTCTACCAAATTTTTATTGACCTAGATTATATGACTCACTTTTGAAATCTAATCAATAGCAATCTCATAAGTAGAGAAATTATAATAGAATATGATTCCATAAGTAGTGCCTTTATCAGCAAAACTGAAGGAATCCACTCGCTGGACTTCACCTTGCATGGAAAGCTTTTAAAGTATGATTCCATAAATTTTTCAAAATAGAATAATACATTAAAGCAAAATTATAAACAGATCAAACATAATTGTCATTAAACATACTGTATGGAAAATCTAATTCAAGAAGCTAAAGGCCCAAGACAGACACTATAACAGCCCTTATTTAACTTCCACATGAAAATATACAAAATTATTTTCTTAAGAAGCTTGATCCTACATCTCCAGCTCACATCCTGGCACACCTAGTGTGAATGCTTTCATTTTGTTGAACTAATTAGACTTCACTTTCTAAATATCCAACCAGCTGACATTACTCTTGGGAAGAGGATTATTTCACAATCCATCTCTCCATTTGTCTACATCTTTTATTGGAAAACTTTGATTCAATAACATAGTAAAAGAAATAAGGAGTCAAATTTATTTTATTTCTACCTCAATGGCAACTAATTTTCTCTCATGCTGATGCAGAACATCATAAATGAAAATTGCCAGAATTTAACCACTTCATTGGTCGTGCAGGACAGTGGAAGGCATACAATTTAACAGATAAAAATTAGGGTTTTCTAGAGAGAGTTAGTGGCATTGAAGTTTCATTGGGTCTATGTGAGTGAAAGGGAATTTGCAGGCAATAGGAAATGATTGTAGGGCTAGATTGGTGGCTGTTAGGTTGCTGTGAACAGTACCTGCATCAACTGGACACATTGGAAGTAATAGAAAGCCACATCTCCCCCCACCCCCCCGCCCAAAAAAAAAAAAAAAACTGGCTCCTGTAAAGAATTCTCAAGCAATATCACCAGCTTACCATAAGAATCTGCAATTGCATAGGGGTCAGCCTCCCAACTCACAAACTTCTGTTCTCTACTTTCCACCTTAGTTTGATTTGTATCAATTTTCTTGGTATCTGGCTCGTCTAACGTAGTTGCTCTTTGATCTGGATCTTCAATAACAACCTTCATGGATGGTTGCCGGCTTCCATTACCAAGACTACCGACCTTCTGTGATCCTGCTTGAGCCCCTTGCTCCTGTGTCTGTCCTGTCTTTGGCCTGATTGATGTTGGGCTTGCTATCCATTTCTGTGCATCATCCCATTTAGATGGTGCTGGTTTTGAGAATGGTCCCAGGGGCACTCTCTGTGAAGCACGCTCAGCCTTTTGAAATTCAAACATTGATGAGGATATGTTCATACTATCATGCCCACTATCATAATCCAAAGGAGGGCCATCTAGGATTCTCTGTCTAGTAGTCATTGTTGTATTATCTTTCATACTATGGTCACCAACGTCCTCTAAGCTAAAGGAGCAAGCTGTTGCTGAAGTTGAAGGAAGGATGCTCACAACATCTACATCTTTACAATGATCAGGACTGTTATCACCTGTAATAGATATGTCTCATATAAGTAAGCATATTAACATCAAAATAGGAAAGACCTGCCATTCTTTTATAGGAACACATACATGCATGAAATTTACAATATAAGAGTATAAACTAATGAAAATGCATCTGAATTTGAAACAAAAAATGTCTTCAGACGAAGGAAAGATGTCCAGGGACAACCAGTAGTTTACCATAACTTGTTGAAATGCCAAGTACATTACATACCAAAAAAGGTTTTGTTCCCTTATCTTCATTTTTCTTCACCTCTTTCTAATTTATTTGTGTCAAGAGCACTGGAATTAATGCATCATAAGAGATATTCGGCAATGGTGACGGAGAAATCACCACACTCAGTCAAGTCATACACTAAATGCAACACCTTTCATATTTTTAGTATTTTATAATTCATGGCGGGCATTATTTTTCCACAACAAAACCAGAACAGTCACATGACATGACACAGCAAACCTGATTCATTCATTTCAGAATTTTGAGATCTCATGGTGAAAGTAGAATCAAGGTCCTCCCCTTGTTTCCTCTTCTTCTCCACTCCCAGCAGCATATTCCTCAATTTTCCGGGTGACAATCCCCCAACACCCTGTAAAACCCAAGTTCCCATAAAACCAACTTTTGCGTAAAAAGGAAAATCCAAGGAACCAAAGTAACATATCAACAGAAAACTAAAAGAAACAAAATTAACAATGACACTTGGACTCATAGTATATAGAACACTAGTAAGAGTGAAAGCTAAAAATGAACAAATGAAGCAAAAAGAGAAAATGGGGTGGGAAAGCAAATGCGAGAGATAGAAGTACCTGAGGCTTTTTTATCCTTTCGTAATCCATAATTGATAAATGGGATCGCAGCCTTTATAGTGCAAGTGCAATGCAGTGTTGTTGTGTGTTTCAAGTGAGGTTGGAGTTGAAGTTGCATAAGCTTGTTCCGTTTCATTTGAGAGAGCAAGAGAGAGAGGAGGGAAGTGGTGGTGAGTGGGACCTGACAGTGGGAGTGGGATAAGAAGCTGCAGCAGCAGACCAGACCAGTACGGCTTCACCTTCATCGGATGCTTTTGTTAATGCTATTCAATTATTTGTCTTGTAATGTAATGACGACAAACTCATCAACTTTGGGAAGTTTAGTAATAGGAAAATGGTAATCTCACTCACAGAGTCACACTTACGGTATACTAAATAATTGGACTTAGTCTAAAACCAAAATAACTGAGTTGGCCAAGGCGTAAATGACTTTAGATAATGTCTTAACTTTATCTTTATTTTAAAATAGGTATCTTAAATTTTTAAATCAGAATAAGAGGTCCTTAAATTTTTTAAAACATACGAATAAATCCTTATGCATACTAATTAAGTTAAAATTAATCATTATGTGACTTGCTCGAATTAATTAATGCATGTGATAACATCTAATTTGTTCATATTATTTTTTAAAAGAATTTTAAAATATTTTTCCATTTTATTCATTTCTCATTTCCATAACATAGAAAATATAAAAAATTAAAATAAATTAAATTAAAGGAGGATTTTTTTAATTCTTTTGGAAAATAATATGATTAAATTAGAGATATCATTTCCATTAATTAATATGTACAAGTCATATGTTGAATGATTTTTGTTAAACTTATGAATGGAATAGTCTATTTACAAGTTTAGAAAAGTTTAAAGGTTTTCATCAGAAATTGAAAGTTTATAGTGACTATTTCAAAATAAAGTTTAGAGAGTGTTTGTATATTTTTTTCTTAATTAATTATTAAAATATATTTTGCTAATATTTTTAAGAGAAATAAAAATTCTTAAAAGCACTATTATTTTGTACCATTCAATATGAGAGAATATTAAGAACATATTTTTTATCACATTATATTTAACATATTTTTTTATTATGACACATCATATATTAAAATATATATTTAATCTTGATTAGTATATAATTAACTCAATTAACATGTAATCAAATTTAAATGTGTACTTTAGTATGTGATATAATTCAATAAAAAGAATATATTAAAAAAATATAATAAAAAATGTATTCTTAACACTCCTCATAAATATGTATTACTTGAGGTACACAAATAATCTTTATTTCCTACTTTCTCTATCCTCTTTTATGTGTCCATTAATTAAGGTTGTTGTACAAGAATTAAGAAAGTCATTAAAAGTTATCAATTATAAAAAATAATTTTATTAGCTGATTTATCTTTTATTAAAATACTTAAAATATTATTATCGTTATATTAATATTTTATCTCACTTATTAATACCAAGGGAAGGATAAAGTTAGAAAAAATAATTAATAACTCATTAATTTTTTAAATAAATAAATAAAATTGGACGAAATAATATTTTTAAATAGACAAATACAAATAGATGAAGTATTTTAACTATTTTTTTTAATACTACGATTAACATAACATATATTAAATGGTATAAAACAAAATTTCTCCTACTCTACAAACATCTAAAAAATTTTTGGAGACAGATGCTTAAACTTTTTTTTTTTGTTGAACAAAGGGCCCCCAAGGGCCCAGCAAAGAAAAACTACAAAGAACGCCTAGTGAAGGCCACACCAGCTAAGTCATGTTTAATAAACTCCAAAATGCAAGAAGGAGGATGATAAAAAACGTGACCACCAAAGTCTTGAGAGTGACCCCATTTAGCCAAACCATCAGCAATAGAATTTGCTTCGTGATAAATGTTAGATTTATTGTGATTGATATATATTTTATTGTATTTTTTTTTTATGTATAGTCATTATCTATAAATAGGAACATTTGTACATTAAAGACAAGTATTCTTATTTAACCAAAAAGCAAGTTCCTTTTTTCTCTTTTCTCTGTTTTTATCTCACGTGGTATCAAAGAGAGCTTGGCTCTCGATCCTCTCCGTCAGTGGCCTTGTTTTCCTTCTCCTCGCACAATCGTTGCATCTGCCAGAGCCACCGCATCAACGACGGCGCACCTCCAGAGCCACTGTTGTGTATTGTTCTCATCCTTTCTGTCATCACTAGTTCATCGTCTTTCAGGCCTCCGTTTTCGACATCGCCTGTACCATTGGGATTGCCAGCCGCCGATCTGTCACCTTGCAAAATTTTATCGCCGAACGACAGGTGACGCGCCTCCACGCTCTGCCTCTTCTTCTGCGCGTGTAGTTCATGCGCCTAACCCATCCAGACACGTTTGACCCATGTTCGACCCGCGACCCGATTCTGACCCACGTGCTGACTAGGCACGCTAACGTGTCCTTCTTGCTAACATGGTTTGCTGACATAAACATCTCTGCTGATGTGGCATCAGTGCTGACGTGGCATTTCTGAGGTCTTTCCTCCCCAAGGTTTTTCGGTGAGTTCTTTTCATTTTTGAGGTCTGTTTTCATCAATTCAGCTCCGATAGTACATTTTTTTGCTATTGATTTTGTCTGCTATAATGGAAAGGTGTAACACCCTCCTTAGGGCATCACATTTCTGACTACCAACTTATAAACTGAAAATGATTTCATAAAAGGTTTGAGTTATAAAACATGAGTTTTAAAATTTCTTCTCACGGAAACATAAACTTATTGATATTTATAAGTAATACTGAAAAATATATTTAAACTGATTAAAACTCATATAACAGACATCACTTAATATTTAACAATTATTCAAGAAATATAAAACTTACGGACTCAATTTTAAACAGTAGCAAACCCCTTGACGGATCCTACTTAATAGCACGGTAAAATACTAACGAGAATACTCAACATACTTATTCCGTCTTGTATCCATCTTGATGCGTCATATATCTGTTCCTCATCAAAACTGCACACCATTGAATCTGGTATGGCCACTCTTTGACGTTGTCACCGAACTCAGAATATTTGTTTTCGGTCAAGCCTAAGATACTCGTTCTATCTACTATATAATTTTTAATAATACAAACATAACAAAACAATATAACAAAGAGGTGATATCGCCTACGCCAATACCAACATGGTAGCATAGAGATAACACAAACAACATACCATACACATATATCATACCATAATTACAATTATGTCATCATCATAATGTATAAAATAACAATAATTACAATAATGCCATTGACATTATTTATCATCATCATCATCCAACATTCCTCAATTATTATATCACACAGATATAAATATTCAATATTTATGATAATGTCCTCAATTATTATCCAAGTATTCAACAGTTCAGTTATCATAACCAATACTCAATGATTATGCATATGCACATAGACTCAATGTCTTACTCCATGGAAGTTTTCACAATTTCGAGAAGAATGCTCTGATTAATTACCCAGCCTAAGCCCAACAGACAATCTCCAGTTTTCGAAAAGAATCGTGTTATTGTCGGGTATCATCAATGTGTTGCAACGGATTGTATCGCCAAGTGGCACATGGTCTTTGCCAATCAACGTCCACTAGTCGACCGCCGCGCCTTGACGCCCCCAAGATCCATCATAGACCTCACTTTTCAATTCTCATTCCCTCTTCAACCATAAGGGTCACAATAACATCAGCTATTAATTTTCAATCAATGCACGAATATCTCAATGCAATTCTGTTCAATTTCATCATATGCCACAATGCATATTTTTCAATTTCATCATATGCCACAATGCATATCTTTCCAATGCATATTCAATGCACCAATGTCAATCACAGACAAAATTCATCATTTTCTCATACAGTGTCCATACACTGGTTCAATAGTAATCATACTGTATATTCAATAGCGAAATCATGTTATCATGTTTTCATAGTCACAAAACACTTTTGTCGTGTTTTCACAATCGCGCAACATTTCTGTTACGTTTTCACAATTTCGCAACATTTCTGTTACGTTTTCAAATCGCGTAGCGATTTTCCATCGTTTCTCAATCACGTAAAAATATTCTATCATTTTTCAATCACAAAGTGATTTTTCAACGTTTTCTCAATCACGTAAATTTTTTTTACCATTTTTAAATCACGTAGTGATTTTTCAACAATATCTCAAACGCATAAAAATATTTAAACGCTTTCCAAATTGCGTAGAAATATTTCAACATTTTTTTTCAAATTGCATGGAAAATATTTAAATGTTTTTCAAATCGCGTAGCTTAAAAATCACGTTTTTAAGTTATGTAAACTATTTTTCAACTTCGTAAAATATTTCTCAACCTTCAAAAATTTCATTTCAACCTTTCTCAAAATAATATGACTTCTCACATTATTTTCCACATTTTCTTATTCAAGAAAATCTTTTTCGTAATATATTCCACAAATTCACCATTTTATTGAATTAAATCAATGTTTTTCATTTAAAATTTCCTAACGCGCTCCAAAACCCAAAGGATGAGTTTTACGTTAGTAAATTTTCAAGTCACCATTATATTCTCCATTTTTTCTCAAATCAATTTCAAAATCAATCCTCTTCAAAATAAATGGAGATTCAAACACTTTCAACCTCTCTTTTTCTTTCATAACCGAAATTTCTATTTCTCAAGTGATAAAACACTCTGATTCTATTTCCAAAATTCTTGTACTAAATCAAATTATATTTTTACTTTGAAAATCACTTTGTTTCATAAAATCAAGGCATTTACAAGCCTTCAAAACTATGGACATGGCCATTGAAACCATCAAAATATTTTTCCTTCTAAATCAACTAAGTTCCATTCATGGTTTTACACAAACAAAACTATTAAAATTCCTTCACAAAAACTGTGAACACTTGGTCTTTGAAATCAAAACATTTGTTCATTTTCATGTCCACTTTCTTTGCAAATCCTTACAATCATCAACGTATTAATCATAATTAGTAAAATACTTAGAATCTTTTGCTCTCAAAATTAGTTTAAGGCTGTGATACCTCTATGGTTCTTTAGAACAAAAAATTATTTTCCTTTTCATCATCACATCATGGCATACATATACATATTCATCATATATATATTTCAAGCATACCATAAAAGCAATTAAACATCATACTAAGCATGCAAGCACAAATAAACCATCTAAGCACATAAACCTCATAAACACATAAACACCCACAAATAATTACATGACCATGGATATGAATCCTCACATGGATTCACCATCCATCAAATACACAACCATCTCTCACCACCATACTTGGTTGGTGAGATGGATCTCCCTCTTACCTCTTGAAGAACCTCAAAAGCTCTTTGGTTCGCACTTTGCTCAAGTTCTCCACCAACAAAAATCTCTTAAACATAAAACAAACACAAGTTTATTAGTATATTAAGCTTAAATAAGAGGAACCATGGATCAAACATGGGTTAGAACATGAAAAAGAAGAGAAGAAATGAAGTTTCCTTACACTTCACCTCAAAAACCCTAGAACTTGCTCTTGGAAAAAGTTCTTGAAGATGGAAGCTTTAGAACTTGGTGTAAACTACAAAGTGTCTTAGAATAAGGTATAGATTCAAGAAGTATGGTTATTTGAAATTAAAGAGTGGTGGAAGGTGTTTCTTGGTGTTATGGTCATGAGCTATGTTTAGAGAGAAATGAGAGAAAATTTTTGCTAAGCTTTGCTTTAGGAAAGTTCATGAATGATGAAGAATGATCAATAATGACTAAGGTAACAAATTATTGTCTTCAAATTTTGCTTTAGCTCCTAAAACTATCATAAAAACCGTCCCCCCCTTTAAGCTTCATCAAAATGTGACTAATTTCAATAGCCTCCATTTTAGGCATTCCTAACCATTGATTAGATCAATGGTTAGGATTAATGTAAGTTTTAGGTTTAGGCTTTAGATAGAAGACTTAATCTAGGCTATTGGATCTTTTCTCCTTGAAATCCTAGCCATTAGATGTATCTCCAAAATGAATGGTCAAGATTACTCCTTCAAACTTTACATCCAAGGGTCATAAATGGTCCTAGCTACTTTGTAAGACTAAATCTCCACTGTTGATTAAATCAAGATCAAATCTCCACCGTTGATTAAATCAATGGTGGATATCTAAGCCACTAATGTTGACTACGCAGTATAATATTTATTTTTTTTATCTGCTATTGCCCTTCGAATAATATTTTTACTGTATTTTTATCACTCGATAATTAAATACAGTATAAAACACAGTAAAAAAATTTTAAAAACTATTTCTAGATTCAAGTTTAGTAAGATCCCCCGTCTTCATCTCAACAGTACAAAATTTTTGAACTGCAAAAATTTTTTTACTTTTCGTGAACCATCTGGACCCACGTACAGCCCCCTAGGCCCACAGACGGCCCACAAATAACGCTAAAATAATCAGAGTAACATATAAATTTCATAATCATTCACAAAATCACAAAAATTATAAAACTTACTAAAATCAAATCAGATTACGTAAAATAATTAAGACTTATCAGTAATGATTAAATTACGTAAAATTTTCCCTGACCCAAAAATTATTATTTTCTTAACACGGAGTAAATCACACAAAACGATCAAATGTACTGACGGAATACTGAAAATAATTTTACAGTACAGAAAAATCACTAAACAGTAGAATTCTATTAACTGTCAAAATTACTGTCAAATAGTTAAGAAATTTGGAGTGTTACAATACTCCCATTCTAAAAAGAAGTTTCGTCCTTGAAACTTGATAAACTTGATTTCACATCCTCAGAATAAATATGGATATTACTCTTTTATCTTTTCTTCCAACTCCCATGTTGCTTACCCGTTTACATCATTCCAGATTATTTTAACCAATGAAATATCTTTGCCTCTCATTTCAAATTCTCCTGATCAAACAAATATCTCAGACTCCTATGATTACTGAAGATGTTAAATGTTACTCCATAAAGAAAGTATCTCCATACTTCTAATACCAACACAGCGGCTACCAATCTCCATTCATGTGTAGAATAGTTTTTCTCATGTAACTTCAATTTCCTTGAAACATACCCCACAACTCTTCTATTATGCATAAAGACACAACTTAAACTCCGATGTAACGCATCACAGTACACCTCCAATGGTTCACCGGAACTAGACATAATTAATACCAGAGAAGTAATCAAACACATTTTTAACTCCTGAAAATTCTCCTTGTATGCATCAGTCCATACAAACATTTAATTTTTTTTTGATAAGCTAGGTGAAAAGTCTTGCGATTCAGGAAAATTTTCTCAATAAATTTTCTACAGATTTCTATTACTGTTTTTGACTTTTCCCATTGAAAAACTGTTTCAACCTTTGACGGATCAATCGCAATCCCTTCCTTAGAATCACGTGATCCAAAACTAAACTTCATTCATCCAGAATTCACATCTCGACTACTTAGCATATAGTCGTTTCTCCTTTAGAACTTAGAAAATCACACTGAGATGTTCAGTATGTTCAACATGATTTCGAGAATAGATTAGAATGTCATCAACAAAGAAATAATGATAATTCTGTCTAAATAAAGACGAAAGATTCTACTCCTATAATTTATAAATATTATAAAAGCATCCGTCACTTCGAATAGCATCACTTGAAATTTCCTTGTCCTCGTATCGCTTCACTCTCCTGCCTTTGCTCTTAACAGGAAGTGTCTCACACATCGCGTCCTCTTTCAACAACACTGTATTAGATACTATGACATGGATTTAAATAAGAATATCCTTTTTTGCAATTTGAGATACATGAAAAACATTATAAAAGATAGCAAAACTATCTGATGTGTTACTGGACATATCCAACGAAGAATTTGATGTTGCCCGATTTTTAAGAATTGGTTTTTCTGGAATACTAACACTTTATTGAGACAACCTCATAGAATATGGTTGGAAGATAACCAATCCATTTCAAAGATCATGTCTATTTGTGAAAGAGATAGACAGATCAAACTAACACAAAAATTTTACCTATAACAACAATAGGATAATTTGAATAACTTGAGTAGCACGATAGGCTAGTAATAGAAACAGAAGTAAACAAGTCAGAAGATAACGAAGACACGGAAAACTCTAATTGATCTACACGATCATATGCCATAGAGGAATGGGTTACCTCCAGAATTATACAGTACAGTCAAAGGATCACTTTTTGTGACATAATCTTTTTTGTTTAGGTCTTCAGTCTGAGGTGCTTTTGCTCTACTTGGAGAATCGACGCTCCATTCTACTTGAGATGTTGAAGCACGTTCATTACTAACAGATGACTTCGTCTTTCTTTGTCTATCACGAGTCATGGTCCCCTCTTCAAAGACACACGAATCAAAATATAATGGAAACCAGATGTAACCATTTCAAATAAACATTGTTTCCTTTCGGAAATCAAAAACACAGAGAACACAACACAAGCAAAATAGACCTAACCACAAACCCCAAAAGACTCAAACCGTGCTCTAATACCATATAATGTAACACCCTCCTTAGGGCATCACATTTCCGACTACCAACTTATAAACTGAAAATGATTTCATAAAAGGTTTGAGTTATAAAACATGGGTTTTAAAATTTCTTCTCGCGGAAACATAAACTTATTGATATTTATAAGTAATACTGAAAAATATATTTAAACTGATTAAAACTCATATAACAGACATCATTTAATATTTAATAATTATTCAAGAAATATAAAACTTACATACTCAATTTTAAACAGTAGCAAACCCCTTGACGGGTCCTACTCAATAGCACGGTAAAACACTAACGAGAATACTCAACATACTTATTCCGTCTTGTATCCATCTTGATGCGTCATATATCTGTTCCTCATAAAAAATGCACACCATTGAATCTAGTATGGCCACTCTTTGATGTTGTCATCGAACTCAGAATATTTGCTTTCAGTCAAGCCTAAGAAACTCGTTCAATCTACTATATAATTTTTAATAATACAAACACAACAAAACAATATAACAAAGAGGTGAGATCACTTACACCAATACCAACATGGTAGCATAGAGATAACACAAACAGCATACCATACAAATATATCATACCATAATTACAATTATGCCATCATCATAATGTATAAAATAACAATAATTACAATAATGCCATCAACATTATTTATCATCATCATCATCCAACATTCCTCAATTATTATATCACACAGATATAAATATTTAATATTTACAATAATGCCCTCAATTATTATCTAAGTATTCAACAGTTCAATTATCATAACCAATACTCAATGATTATGCATATGCACATAGAATCAATGTCCTACTCCATGGAGGTGTTCACAATTTCGAGAAAAATGCTCTGGTTAATTGCCCAGCCTAAGCCCAATAGACAATCTCCAGTCTTCGAAAAGAATCGTGTTATTATCGGGTATCGTCAATGCATTGCAACAGACTGCATCGCCAAGTGGCACATGATCTTTGCCAATCAACGTCCACTGGTCGACCGTCGCGCCTTGACGCCCCCAACATCCATCATAGACCTCACTTTTCAATTCTCATTCCCTCTTCAACCACAAGGGTCACAATAGCATCAGCTATTAATTTTAGTTCAATGCACGAATATCTCAATGCAATTCTGTTCAATTTCATCATATGCCACAATGCATATCTTTCCAATGCATATTCAATGCATCAATGCCAATCATAGGCAAAATTCATCATTTTCTCATACAGTATCCATACATTGGTTCAATAGTAATCATACTATATATTTAATAATGAAATCATGTTATCGCGTTTTCATAGTCACAAAACATTTTTGTCGTGTTTTCACAATCGCGCAACATTTCTGTTATGTTTTCATAATTTCGCAACATTTCTGTTACGTTTTCAAATCGCGTAGTGATTTTCCATTGTTTCTCATTCACGTAAAAATATTCCATCATTTTTCAATCACGAAGTGATTTTTTAACATTTTCTCAATCAGGTAAAAATTTTCCACCATTTTTAAATCAAGTAGTGATTTTTCAACAATATCTCAAATGCGTAAAAATATTTAAACGCTTTCCAAATTGCGTAGAAATATTTCAACATTTTTTTCAAATCGCGTGGAAATATTTAAACATTTTTCAAATCGCGTAGCTTAAAAATCACGTTTTTAAGTTACGTAAACTATTTTTCAACTTCGTAAAATATTTCTCAACCTTCAAAAATTCCATTTCAACCTTTCTCAAAATAATATGACTTCTCACATTATTTTCCACATTTTCTTATTCAAGAAAATCTTTTTCGTAATATATTCCACAAAATCACCATTTTATTAAAATAAATCAATGTTTCTCATTTAAAATTTCTTAACGCGCTCCAAAATCCAAAGGATGAGTTTTACGTTAGTAAATTTTCAAGTCACCATTATATTCTCCATTTTTCTCAAATCAATTTCAAAATCAATCCTCTTCAAAATAAATTGAGGTTCAAACATTTTCAACCTCTCTTTTTCTTTCATAACCGAAATTTCTATTTCTCAAGTGATAAAACACTCTGATTCTATTTTCAAAATTCTTGTACTAAATCAAATTATATTTTTACTTTGAAAATCACTTTGTTTCATAAAATCAAGGCATTTACAAGCCTTCAAAACTATGGACATGGCCATTGAAACCATCAAAATATTTTTCTTTCTAAATCAACTAAGTTCCATTCATGGTTTTACACAAACAAAACTATTAAAATTCCTTCACAAAAACTGTGAACACTTGGTCTTTGAAATCAAAACATTTGTTCATTTTCATGTCCACTTTCTTTGCAAATCCTTACAATCATCAACGTATTAATCATAATTCGTAAAATACTTAAAATCTTTTGCTCTCAAAATTAGTTTAAGGCTGTGATACCTCTATGGTTCTTTAGAACAAAAAATTGTTTTCCTTTTCATCATCACATCATGGCATACATATACATATTCATCATATATATGTTTCAGGCATACCATAAAAGCAATTAAACATCATACTAAGCATGCAAGCACAAATAAATCATGCTAAGCACATAAACCTCATAAACACATAAACACCCACAAATAATTACATGACCATGGATATGAATCCTCACATGGATTCACTATCCATCAAATACACAACCATCTCTCACCATCATACTTGGTTGGTGAGATGGATCTCCCTCTTACCTCTTGAAGAACCTCAAAAGCTCTTTGGTTTGCACTTTGCTCAAGTTCTCCACCAACAAAAATCTCTTAAACATAAAACAAACACAAGTTTATTAGTATATTAAGCTTGAATAAGAGGAACCATGGATCAAACATGGCTTAGAACATGAAAAAGAAGAGAAGAAATGAAGTTTTCTTACACTTCACCTCAAAAACCCTAGAACTTGCTCCTAGAAAAAGTCCTTGAAGATGGAAGATTTAGAACTTGGTGTAAACTACAAAGTGTCTTAGAATAAGGTATAGATTCAAGATGTATGGTTATTTGAAATTAAAGAGTGGTGGAAGGTGTTTCTTGGTGTTATGGCCGTGAGCTATGTTTAGAGAGAAAGGAGAGAAAATTTTTGCTAAGCTTTACTTTAGGAAAGTTCATGAATGATGAAGAATGATCAATAATGACCAAGGTAACAAATTATTGTCTTCAAATTTTGCTTTAGCTCCTAAAACTATCATAAAAACCGTCCCCCCCTTCAAGCTTCATCAAAATGTGACTAATTTCAATAGCCTCCATTTTTGGCATTCCTAACCATTGATTAGATCAATGGTTAGGATTAATGTAGGTTTTAGGTTTAGGCTTTAGATAGAAGACTTAATCTAGGCCATTGGATCTTTCCTCCTTGAAATCCTAGCCATTAGATGTATCTCCAAAATGAAGGGTCAAGATTACTCCTTCAAACTTTACATCCAAGGGTCATAAATGGTCCTAACGACTTTGTAAGACTAAATCTTAACCGTTGATTAAATCAAGATCAAATCTCCATTGTTGATTAAATCAATGGTGGATATCTAAGCCACTAATGTTGACAGTATAATATTTATTTTTTTATCTGCAATTGCCCTTCGAATAATATTTTTACTATATTTTTATCACTCGATAATTAAATACAGTATAAAACATAATAAAAGAAAATTTTAAAAATTGTTTCTGGATTCAAGTTTAGTATGATCCCCTGTCTCTGTTTCAACAGTACAAAATTTTTAAGCTGCAGAAAAATTTTCACTTTTCGGGACCCACATAGGCTCACGTACAGCCCCCTAGGCCCACAGACGGCCCACGGATAACACTAAAATAATCAGAGTAATATAAAAATTTCATAATCATCCACAAAATCACAAAAATTATAAAACTTATGAAAATCAAATCAGATTACGTAAAATAATTAAGACTTATTTGTAATAATTAAATTACGTAAAATTTTTCCCGGCCTGAAAATTATTATTTTCTTGACATGGAGTAAATCACACAAAACGATCAAATGTACTGACAGAATACTCAAAATAATTTTACAGTACACAGAAATCACTAAATAGTAGAATTCTGTTAATTATCAAAATTACTGTCAAATAGTTAAGAAATTTGGGGTGTTACAATACTCCCGCTCTAAAAAGAAGTTTCGTCTTTGAAACTTGATAAACTTGATTTCCCACCCTTAGAATAAATATGGATATTACTCTTTTATCTTTTTTTCTAACTCCCATGTTGCTTTCCCGCTTACATCATTCCAGATTATTTTAACCAATGAAATATCTTTGCCTCTCATTTCAAATTCTCCTGATCAAACAAATATCTCAGACTCCTATGATTACTGAAGATGTTAAATGTTACTCCATAAAGAAAGTATCTCCATACTTCTAATACCAACACAACGGCTACCAATCTCCATTCATGTGTAGAATAGTTTTTCTCATGTAACTTCAATTTCCTCGAAACATACCCTACAACTCTTCTGTTATGCTTAAACACACATCTTAAACTCCGATGTAACACATCACAGTACACCTCCAATGGTTCACTGGAATTAGATAGAATTAATACCAGAGAAGTAATCAAACACGTTTTTAACTCCTGAAAATTCTCCTTGTATGCATCAGTCCATACAAACATTTAATTTTTTTCTGATAAGCTAGGTGAAAAGTCTTGCGATTCAGGAAAATTTTCTCAATAAATTTTTTATGGATGTCTATTATTGTTTTTGACTTTTCCCACTGAAAAACTATTTCAACCTTTGACGGATCAATCGCAATCCCTTCCTTAGAATCACGTGATCCAAAACTAAACTTCATCCATCCAGAATTCACATCTCGACTACTTAGCATATAGTCGCTTCTCTTTTAGAACTTGGAAAATCATACTAAGATGTTCAGTATGGTCCTCGTGATTTCGAAAATAGATCAGAATGTCGTCAACAAAGAAATAATGATAATACTGTCTAAATAAGGATGAAAGATTCTACTCCTATAATTTATAAATATTACAAGAGCATCAGTCACTCCGAACAGCATCACTTGAAATTTCCTTATCCTCGTATCGCTTCACTCTCCTGCCTTTGCTCTTAACAGGAAGTGTCTCACACATCGCGTCCTCTTTCAACAACACTGTAATAGATACTATGACATGGATTTAAATAGGAATATCCTTTTTTGCAATTTGAGATACATGAAAAACATTATAAAAGATAGCAAAACTATCTGATGTGTTACTGGACATATCCAACGAAGAATTTGATGTTGCTCGATTTTTAAGAATTGGTTTTTCTGGAATACTAACACTTTATTGAGACAACCTCATAGAATATGGTTGGAAGATAACCAATCCATTTCAAAGATTACGTCTATTTGTGAAAGAGATAGACAGATCAAACTAACACATAAATTTTATTTATAACAATAATAGGATAATTTGAATAGCTTGAGTAGCACGATAGGCTAGTAATAGAAACAGAAGTAAACAAGTCAGAAGATAACGAAGACACGAAAAACTCTAATTTATCTGCACGATCATATGCCATAGAGGAATGGGTTACCTCCAGAATTATATAGTACAATCAAAGGATCACTTGTTGTGACACAATCTTTTTTGCTTAGGTCTTCAGTTTGAGGTGCTTTTTCTCTACTTGGAGAATCGACGCTCCATTCTACTTGAGATGTCGAAGCACGTTCATTACTAACAGATGACTTCATCTTTGTTTGTCAATCACGAGTCATGGTCCTCTCTTCAAAGACACACGAATCAAAATACAATGGAAACCATATGTAACCATTTCAAATAAACATTGTTTTCTTTCAGAAATCAAAAACACAGAGAACACAACACAAGCAAAATAGACCTAACCACAAACCCCAAAAGACTCAAACCGTGCTCTGATACCAACTAATATAACACCCTCCTTAGGGCATCACATTTCCGACTACTAACTTATAAACTGAAAATGATTTCATAAAAGGTTTGAGTTATATAACATGAGTTTCAAAATTTCTTCTCGCGAAAATATAAACTTATTGATATTTATAAGTAATACTGAAAAATATATTTAAACTGATTAAAACTCATATAACAGACATCATTTAATATTTAACAATTATTCAAGAAATATAAAACTTACAGACTCAATTTTAAATATTAGCAAACCCCTTGACGGGTCCTACTCAATAGCACGGTAAAACACTAACGAGAATACTGAACATACTTATTCCGACTTGTATCCATCTTGATGCGTCATATATCTGTTCCTCATCAAAACTGCACACCATTGAATCTGGTATGGCCACTCTTTGACGTTGTCACCGAACTCAGAATATTTGCTTTCGGTCAAGCCTAAGAAACTCGTTCTATCTACTATATAATTTTTAATAATACAAACACTACAAAACAATATAACAAAGAGGTGAGATCACCTACGCCAATACCAACATGGTAGCATAGAGATAACACAAACAACTTGACATACAGATATATCATACCATAATTATAATTATGCCATCATCATAATGTATAAAATAACAATAATTACAATAATGCCATCAACATTATTTATCATCATCATCATCCAACATTCCTCAATTATTATATCACACAGATATAAATATTCAATATTTATTATAATGCCCTCAATTATTATCCAAGTATTCAACAGTTCAATTATCATAATCAATACTCAATGATTATACATATGCACATAGACTCAATGTCCTACTTCATGGAGGTTTTCACAATTTCGAGAAGAATGCTCTGGTTAATTGCCCAGCCTAAGCCCAACAGACAATCTCCAGTCTTCGAAAAGAATCGTGTTATTGTCGGGTATCGTCAATTCGTTGCAACGGACTACATCACCAAGTGGCACATGGTCTTTGCCAATCAACGTTCACTGGTCGACCATCGCGCCTTGACGCCCCCAAGATTTATCATAGACCTCACTTTTCAATTCTCATTCCCTCTTCAACCACAAGGGTCACCATAGCATCAGTTATTAATTTTCATTCAAATCATGAATATCTCAATGCAATTCTGTTCAATTTCATCATATGCCACAATGCATATCTTCCCAATGCATATTCAATGCACCAATGCCAATCACAGGCAAAATTCATCATTTTCTCATACAGTATCCATACACTAGTTCAACAGTAATCATACTAGATATTCAATAGCGAAATCATGTTATCGCGTTTTCATAGTCACAAACACTTTTGTCGTGTTTTCACAAGCGCACAACATTTCTGTTACGTTTTCATAATTTCGCAACATTTCTGTTGCGTTTTCAAATCGCGTAGCAATTTTCCATCGTTTCTCAATAACGTAAAAATATTCCATCATTTTTCAATCACAAAGTGATTTTTCAATGTTTTCTCAATGACGTAAAAATTTTCCACCATTTTTAAATCACGTAGTGATTTTTCAACAATATCTCAAACGCGTAAAAATATTTAAACGCTTTCCAAATTGCATAGAAATTTTTCAACATTTTTTTTTCAAATCGCGTGAAAATATTTAAACGTTTTTGAAATCGCGTAGCTTAAAAATCACGTTTTTAAGTTACGTAAACTTTTTTTCAACTTTGTAAAATATTTCTCAACGTTCAAAATTCCATTTCAACCTTTCTCAAAATAATATGACTTCTCACATTATTTTCCACATTTTCTTATTCAAGAAAATCTTTTTCGCAATATATTCCACAAATTCACCATTTTATTGAATTAAATCAATGTTTCTCATTTAAAATTTCCTAACGCGCTCCAAAACCCAAAGGATCAGTTTTACGTTAGTAAATTTTCAAGTCACCATTATATTCTTCTATTTTTCTTAAATCAATTTCAAAATCTATCCTCTTCAAAATAAATTGAGGTTCAAACACTTTCAACCTCTCTTTTTCTTTCATAACCAAAATTTCTATTTCTCAAGTGATAAAACACTCTGATTCCATTTCCAAAATCCTTGTACTAAATCAAATTATATTTCCACTTTGAAAATCACTTTGTTTCATAAAATCAAGGCATTTACAAGCCTTCAAAACCGTGGACATGACCATTGAAACCATCAAAATATTTTTCCTTCTAAATCAACTAAGTTCCTTTCATGGTTTTATATAAACAAAACCATTAAAATTCCTTCACAAAAACTGTGAACACTTGGTCTTTGAAATCAAAACATTTGTTCATTTTCATGTCTACTTTCTTTGCAAATCCTTACAATCATCAACGTATTAATCATAATTAGTAAAATACTTAGAATCTCTTGCTCCCAAAATTAGTTTAAGGCTGTGATGCCTCTATGGTTCTTTGGAACAAAAAATTGTTTTTCTTTCCACCATCACATCATGGCATACATATACATATTCATTATATATATATATATATATATATATATATATATATATATATTTCAAGCATACCATAAAAGCAATTAAATATCATACTAAGCATGCAAGCACAAATAAACCATGCTAAGCACATAAACCTCATAAACACATAAACACCCACAAATAATTACATGACCATAGATATGAATCCTCACATGGATTCACCATCCATCAAATATACAATCATCTCTCACCACCATACTTGGTTGGTGAGATGGATCTCCTTCTTGCCTCTTGAAGAACCTCAAAAGCTCCTTGGTTTGCACTTTGCTCAAGTTCTCCATCAACAAAAATCTCTTAAACATAAAACAAACACAAGTTTATTAGTATATTAAGCTTGAATAAGAGGAACCATGGATCAAACATGGCTTAGAACATGAAAAAGAAGAGAAGAAATGAAGTTTCCTTACACTTCACCTCAAAAACCCTAGAACTTGCTCTTGGAAAAAGTCCTTGAAGATGGAAGATTTAGAACTTGGTGTAAACTACAAAGTGTCTTAGACTAAGGTATAGATTCAAGAAGTATGATTTTTTGAAATTAAAGAGTGGTGGAAGGTGTTTCTTGGTGTTATGGCCGTGAGCTATGTTTAGAGAGAAAGGAGAGAAAATTTTTGCTAAGCTTTACTTTAGGAAAGTTCATGAATGATGAAGAATGATCAATAATGACTAAGGTAACAAATTATTGTCTTCAAATTTTGCTTTAGCTCCTAAAGCTATCATAAAAACAGTCCCCCCCTTCAAGCTTTATCAAAATGTGACTAATTTCAATAGCCTCCATTTTAGGCATTCCTAACCATTGATTAGATCAATGGTTAGGATTAATGTAGGTTTTAGGTTTAGGCTTTAGATAGAAGACTTAATCTAGGTCATTGGATCTTTTCTCCTTGAAATCTCAGCCATTAGATGTATCTCCAAAATGAAGGGTCAAGATTACTCCTTCAAACTTTACATCAAAAGGTCATAAATGGTCCTAGCCACTTTGTAAGACTAAATCTCAACCGTTAATTAAATCAAGATCAAATCTCCACCATTAATTAAATCAATGGTGGATATCTAAGCCACTAATGTTGACTACGCAGTATAATATTTATTTTTTTTATCTGCTATTGCCCTTCGAATAATATTTTTACTGTATTTTTATCACCTGATAATTAAATACAGTATAAAACACAGTAAAATTTTTTTTTTAAAATTGTTTCCAGATTCAGATTTAGTAAGATCCCCCCGTCTCCGTCTCAACAGTACAAAATTTTTTAGCTACAGAAAAATTTTCACTTTTCGGGTCCCAACTGGGCCCACGTACAATCCCCCTGGGCCCACAGACAGCCTACGGATAACGCTAAAATAATCAGAGTAATATAAAAATTTCATAATTATTCACAAAATCACAAAAATTATAAAACTTACAAAAATCAAATCAGATTACATAAAATAATTAAGACTTATCAGTAATAATTAAATTACGTAAAATTTTTCCTAGCCCAAAAATTATTATTTTCTTGACACGAAGTAAATCACACAAAACGATCAAATGTACTGACGGAATACTCAAAATAATTTTACAGTACATAGAAATCACTAAACAGTAGAATTCTGTTAACTATCAAAATTACAGTCAAATAGTTAGGAAATTTGGGGTGTTACAAAAGGTTTGATGTTGCTCAGCCAATTCTTGTTTTGCTCACTGGTACCAATTACACACACTGGATTGGGCCCATGTGTGGCTTTCTGAAAGGCCGTAAACTCTGGAGATATGTGACAGGTGACATAAAAATTTCGACCAAAGCTACCGATGAGTCTGACGAAAAATATGTTGATCCGTGTTCTCTTTTTCGTCCTTTATTTCGTATATTCACCTGATTATTTGCACCATCATCATTAATGGGCACTTGATTTTGATTGCTAATCATATTGAAGGCAATCAAATCTATTACCGTTGATGTTACCATTTGGTTCCTTTAATTTTGTATCATTGACCGTATGCTTTGTGGGCCGTTTCTTCCAAGAGACAACCAACCAATCACTGTGTAAGCTATCCTTATTCCTATACATAATAGTTATAATGCTCCTAAGATTAACTACCTTACAATATACATACTTATATAGAAGCAATTAGACTTAGGTATGTCAAGAGAAATTATTATCTAAATCTAGAGTATCCAGTTGGGTACATCAGGTCAATCAGGACTTAGTATTTTCATAAATTTTTGTGTCACACAATTAATTTTATAAAAATCTATGAAAATAATAAGTCTTGATTGACCTGGTGCACCTAACTGTGGTACTCCTGATTTAGGTAAGAATTTCTCGATATGTCACATGTTACTATGAGTTTGCTTTCTAATTTATTTTAAACTTGATTATCTTTTCTACTATATTTTATTTTAGCTTTATTTGTTACTTATGCTTGATGAGGGAAAATTTAGCTCATTTTGGTGAGCAAAGCAAATTGCCTTAAGACTAGAATTAATCAAATTTTTGTTTATCAACCCATTTATTCAGTGACTTGTTTAAAGCATGCAAGTTTTTTTTTTTTTGGTAGAACTCTAGCAATTCTTTTTCTAATTATAACTAAACGAGTAACAATTTGTAACACAATGTGCTAATCTACAAGGCATATAGAAACTAAAACATCATATATTCTAATATATAAGCATCAATACCTACAACTATATATCAGTCCATTAGGCCTCAAGCCCATATATACATACAAGATAAAGCAAAACAAAGTCAAGGGCATCAATATCCTATATAGTTTGTCTGCATCTGTCTATGTCAAAGTCAAAGTCATAACTATATAGATAATGATAGGCATATCTTAGCCTTGAGTTTTTAGTAAGAATTCTGTATATCCCAAAAGCAATTATAAGGTATTGATGACTCTGACAAAATATCATTTTATAAAAATAGTGGCAAAAGCCAAACCAAATTTTTATACCCGAGGCAAAGGTTCATTTTAACAGTAATAATGACATACAAGCTTTAAAATAATCTCACAATATGGAACAGAAAACTAACATTGTGAACAAAATCTATCAAATTCAAGCAGAGTCATATCAGAAATATCAAGGACTTTTTAAAATACAAACAGAACATAAATAGAAGTATACATACATCCCAATACAATGGTAGAAGTAAGCAGAATATTAGCAGAGTATAGCAGTTAATAACAGAATATTAGCATATGTTTTTACAAGTTATGCAGACACAATGCAAATGGCCTTCCAGTGCTTATTTAATTTATTTGTCTTTTATAAGCTAATTCTCGATCTCATATCATAAGTAAGGAGGGAATATTACATCCTCACATTATATTGGTGATAGTCTGCTTATCAAGCATGAGCTCATCTTATATGTGATAGTCACTTCATCACACAATTGTATTTGTAGCAACGCTGGCCTCGCCTATAAGTTGCTCAACATAAGAGAATAGCAACATAAGGATCACCCTCATACGAGGATCATTCCTGATATCTTTTAATCTTTTGAGCACTTAAGGATGAATATAACATAACAATTCATTTCCAAGCTCAACTTTAACATGTAAGGAGCATAATTTCTTAGTGCATCTCAAATATCTCATAAACATGCCAATATCTCATTCCAACCATGCAAACACATCATAAAGAAATCAAATCAATATCAATCATATATATCATTTAATTTATCTGTCTTTCGTAAGCTAATTCCTGATCTCATATCATAAGTAGGGAGGAAATGTTATATCCTCACACTACACTAGTGATAGTCTGCTTATCAAGCAGGAGCTTATCCTATACGTGATAGTCACTTCGTCACACAGTTGTATCCCTAGCAACACTAGTCTCTCCTATAAATTGCTCAACATAAGGGAATATCAATATAAGAATCACCCCTATATGAGGATCATTTTCAATATCTTTTAATCTTTTGAGCACATAAAGATGCACATAACATAACAATTCATTTCTAGGCTCAACTTTAACATATAAGGAGCATAATATCACACACACACACACACACACACACACACACACACACACACACACACACATTGCCAAGCCACCCATAGCATATAGCATATATGCTATGGTAATATGGTAATTGAGATTGGAAATTATGAGCAATAGTGTTTGTATTAGTGGCTTGACAATGGATATATACAAACACCATTGCTCACAATTTCCAATCTCAATTACCATATTACCATAGCATTCAATCAAACTCTAAAAAAACCATGGATCACGTTTATTATAGAATAGTTCATCAACAAGTAAAGTGAAACATCAAAATCTATGATTTAAGTGCACAAGGGGATTTAACCAATCACTAAAATTAGCATCAACTTGTACATATCTAGCCACCATGGCCCAAGCCAATTTTCAAGTAGATTTTAATCATACATTACTCTTAAAATTAAGAATTACCACATTATATTTTCCTCCATTTTCCAAATGATCTTTAACCAAGTAGTTCACACACACCTTGTGCCATAGCTCAAAATTTTGTCTCTGCACTAGACCATGTTACCACATTCTATTTTTTACTCCTCCATGTCACAAGATTCCTGCAAAGGAAAATGTAATACCCAGAGGTTGATCTTCTATCAATCAGTGATCTAGCATAGTTAGCATCAGTATATGCCTCAAGCACTAAACCTCTATTTCTCTTAAATAGAATACCTTTTCCGAGTGTTCCCTTGAGATATTGTAGACTCGATGAGCTACTTGTAGGTGAAATTATTTTGAGCTATGCATGAATTGGCTGATTACGCTTACTACATACTCATTATCTGGTCATGCGTGAGATAAATAAATTAATCTTCCTACCAGACGTTGAAACATTTCTCTGTCCATTGCAGCATCTTCTTTTGTTGTTCCAAATTTCATATTCGAATCTATGGGTGTGCTTGTTGGTTTGCAGGTTGTCTTGCCTGTTTCTTTTAGTAAATATGTAACATTTTTATTGGGAGATAAAAATACCATGCCTAGAATGAGCAACCTCAATTCCAAGGAAGTATTTTAGTTTTTCTAGTGCTTTGATCTCAAATTCCTTAGCTAAACTCTTACTTAGAACCCGTTTCTCCTTAACATCATCTCCCGTCACTATTATGTCATCTACATACACCAAGAGTGTCGTGACTCCTCCTAAAGGAAAGTATTTAATAAACAGTGTGTGATCCCCTTGGCTTTGTTTGTATCCTATAGCCAATATAACTCTTGCAAATCTTCCAAACCACACTTGTGGTGATGGTGGCAATGATCATTACTACCTGAACATGGCTATCACTGTCATCATCAAAAAGAAAAAAAATGGTCACTAAGTCGAAGCTTCTTGAGGAATTAATGAAGGAGGATGATATGAAACTATTCAGGTTTAGGTTCTACTAGGACTATGGGCATGACCATTTTGGTGCTACAAAACTATTGGGTGTTTTAGGTGTTTTTGTATTGTTATATTTTCATTATCTATTATTTTAGTTTGTAGATGTGCTTTTTAAGTGCTTTTATGTTGCAAAATGAATTGTCTATATTGACTTATTTGAAGTAATAAATTGTTCAAATGCAAATAAAAAATTCTCCTACAAGTTCAAATTCTAAAACCTCTCACCTCTCACCCTTTACACTTTCTTTTAGAGATGCTTCAAGGCTTCAAAGCTTTCTTGAGTTGAATGAGAGACTAGGAGTGGGTTTCATAGTGCTAATGACAATAAGAATGAATGGCATGAGAGAATTTCTATTGAGATAATGTTCGTAAGCAACAATACTAAAATCACATCTGCAAGATAAATTTAGTGATGGTTAGTTCAAGTATATGGTTAATAAACTACCGTTATTAATTATTTTTTGGTATTGTATCAAAAAAATTATTTAACCTAAAATACTTTAAATTATATTTAAAAATAATTAGTAAAAATGCAAATAGACAAGTAAGAATAACAATATTAACATCATAAAATTTAATGAATAAATCTAGCTATTATAGCTATTTTAGTATGTTCATCAAATCACACTTGGCAAAACACACAGCACACGGTGTTTGTTCAAAATGTCAAATAAGTTCAAGCAAACTAACTAAAATGTTATCTAAAAGTTTATTAATTCAATTAACATTAGCACACTAACACTCCAACATTCCTAGTTTTGTAACGTGACGATTTGACAAAACAAAGCTCAACATAGTTAATAATCATCTTTGTTAATTTTTTTATTGCGGTCAGGTGGTATATTTGGATCAACTTGTGCATATCTTGACAAATTCATCTCCTCGATTTTGTTAAAGGTAAGTCATTTACACCGAGATTAAGAGATTCTCAAGGATATTCCTTACGGCTTAGCTCAAGTAATCGACAAATCTGTGATTTTAACCTAAAATAATATCTCTGTCACACATCCATATTCATCCATCGTTAAACTAACTTGTAGGGTTTACTTTTAAAAATTTGATCAATAAATCACATTTTATAAAAAGATGGTATGATATAAGTGTGTCAAGTCTTATAATGCATATTCTACATAATTATATAAATATGTCTACAATGTTAGTAGTAACTTTTCCCGCTCATTTCTCTACCTCTTTAGTTTCATTGGATTATTTTTTTAATCCAAAGATTATAACGTTCCAATTTTAACATCATAAGAATAATATACCTTACAAATAGATAGAGATAACATTAGTAAAGAGTGTAATGTGATTATGCCGAGAGAGTTCTAATTATTCACATGAATCGTATATACTTATCTATTAATTTGCTATATAAAGTTTCCAAGCAAGTAAGCTATATTTTACTTTATTTAAGTTGGTTTGCCTTTATGTGAACATTAGATTTATAGTAGAAAATTAAGAAAAGAACTTAGGAGATGATTTAATAAAATTAATAATTTAATTAGAATGTAGAAAGAAGAAATATGTATGAGATAATGACTAGTTAATGAAAATCTGAAGATGTTAAATATTGGGATGATGATATAGATTTTCCACTAACCAAGAATATTAGTTCTTTAAGTCTCTTAACTTAGCTTAGGCCTTAAATTACCTTAAGTAGTATAGTTAAAGGCAAATGACACATAAGCAAAACTTGTTAGCCATGACAACCATCACCCAAGAAGGGGTAAATTGAGTGATTACAAATTTTTAAAACATCATTAAAGAATTAAGCATTTTGAAGCCAAAATGAATAATATTCAAGCAAACATATAAGAGTAAAGTATCAAAGTAAAGAGAGAGTTGAGAAGAACAAACACAATGATTTATCTTGATTTAGCTATGTTGGATCGAGCGCTTACCATTAGATCAAAAACTATAACTATTAGTTAGGGCGCAACTCTTTCTACTTAAGCCCATCAACAAGCGCTACGGTTCAATCTGACTTCGACCCCACCTAGACCTTACCAAGGCAGGATGCTGGCCTACAACTAACAATCCCCCTCCCAGCACCTACCTCTAGCAGTTCATGTCTTTCCAGGAATTGAACTTGTGACCTTGACTCTGATACCATTTGTTAGGATCAAGCACTTACCACTAGGCTAAAAGCTATAGCTATTAGTCAGGGCGCAACTTTATTTCCTTGTAGTGACAATGCATAGCCTCGCGTCTATAACGTGTTGCGGGCGGGCATGAGGGGCTTCGCAGCGAACACATGGCGCACCGGCAGGCTGGGCTGTCAAGCTCCTTTGATGTACACCTATTCATACATGCAAGTTCTAAGGTGATTATTGGATTCCCATAAATTCAACAATCTCCCCCCTAGTGACTCCTAGGGGACTCGAACCTACGACCTTGCTCTGATAACACTTGTTGGATCGAGCGCTTAACACTAGACCAAAAGCTATAACTATTAGTCAGGTGACTGCGGGATTTAAGGATGCAAACCCAAGTGTAGGTTGTCTCAAGTAGTAAATTTCTCGGGAGTCTGAGGTCGATCCATAGGGAATTGATGAAGAAAAATTAATTGAGGTAAGAAGAGGATTTGTCACAACACTAAAAGTAATAAAACAAGTTCACAAATGAATTTAAGGGCTTGCTTGGGTTAGGAGATCCACTCTTGGTAATAAATTAAAGGTAAGATTATTTCTCTTTTTAACTCAATTGAAATCCACACACAACGGAGGTTCTAACCAGAAAATATAACATTCAAAGTTCAATTATATATGTAATCATATTATGATTCCTTTAATTATCTACCAACATTTGTAAATGAGTTCAAGCATTCACTGTGCCAATCCTATTGTCTACAATAAATCAAGATCTCCATTAACAAAGAAGGTTTCTAAATTGATTGGAAACAAAATACAATACATATAATGTTCATTTAATAATATATCATTTAAGTACAAGAAATAAAATAATCTAACCTTATTTCATTACCAAGAGCTTCACTCTTTCACCCAAGCAAGATGAAGATTTAGTTACTCATGGATAAGAAGAAAGAAAGAGAGAAAAAGAGAAAGATGAACATGACTTCAATTTAGAACAAGAGAAAATTACAACAAAGGAAAACAATAAACAAGCATAACTTTAACTTATACAAACTAAGCCTAACACCAAGTGCTTAACACTTGAGTGCCTTTTATAGAAGAGTAGGGATACAAAATGACAAGGAGAATGATTAAGAGTAGGTGGATTAGTAGGTGGAGTGGTTGGATGATTGGTTAGGTGGTTGGATTATTGAATTAGTGGTTGGATTATTGAGATTCTTTGTCTCTGAAATCATTCATTGCTTAACTCATTGATTCCGTCGTTTTTGAGCCAAGTTCTTCATGAAAGTTCTAGGAAATTGTCTAAGATTTCCAATGGCTCTGGAATCACCTAAAAATTCGTCCTACAGCCCAAGATATGACCCAATTACTATAGTTGTTCAGTGCCCAGGCCAGCACCTCTATTTTGACTTTTAGACCCAATATCACCATCAAGGAGCCCGAATCAAGTTTTATGTTCAACATGAAAGTTGTAGATATGGGTCTTAACTTTCAGATTCCCAATTTTCAGCCCATTTTATAAGCCCAAACTCGAATTATACTCTGATTACTGTACACTATTCAGGTTTCAGACACAAAACTCGTGTTCTGTCTTCCAAGCCCAATTAGCTCTACTAGATGTCTGATTGAGACTTTGAGCTCTTTATCAAAGTTGTAGAGCTCTCTCTTATCTTTCCTACAGGGTGAAATTCATAATTATCAGACATTTAGAACTCAAGATATGGCCGAAATACAAAAACAGTGTAAGACCAAAATAGTGCTGAAAAAAATCAATTAAGTCTAATTTGAGTCCAAACTTACAAAACATAACTAGGCTTAATCAATTAAGTACATGGAGAGTGTAAATGATTAAAAATGAGGGTTTATTAATGTATAAAATATGTGATCATCAAATTTTCCCACACTTAGCTTTTTGCACTCCTGGGCAAAACACATAAGACCAAAGTTAGGAGACAAAGAAAAATGATACAGACTCAAAAGCTAAAAACTCTAAAAGACTCGATGAAGCAAGAAGAGCAACAAGAAATTCAAGGGATCAAAGCATAAATGAGGTAACATTTCTTCACATCTCAAACCAATAAGCAAGGAAGCTTCCGTTGAAAAGAATGAATTAAGAATGATAGATCCTCACAGAATTCACTCTCAATCTCTCAAGTGTTTAAAAGGTAAGTATTTCACTTTATTCAACCTATGAACAATTGCACTACCATAAGCTTGCTTATCTTCTACTTCTCCGCTACTCAAAACACATGCATACAAAAATCAAGAGGACTTTATTCAAGGTTGTAATAGGGTCATGGTAAAGGAGAGGAGATAATATGGATATGAAAAGATAAATACCAAAGAGAATAAAAGAGCATTATGGTACAGTTAGAGTGGAAAAAATGTTTGAGAACATTCATCATAAAGGACAATCACCAATATTTGACTAATGTTTTGTTGAAGATCAATCCCAAATTGGTGAATTGAATTCATTGTTAGACTTGAACATTCTCCTCTTCTTCCTGTTGTTTCCAAGCATCCACCTTTATTTTGATAATCCTTTGATTGCAACGGTGGTCAATAATTTTTTTTTTCATTTTGCACACACACCCCCACACTTATTCAAGAACAAAGTCAATGTTCTCTTATTCCCTAAGGTTGGGTAAAAATATGTTTTTTTTCTTTTTTTTTTTTTAAGGATGAAATGAGCTTAAAACAAGGAATGGTCAAACAAGTTTAAAGGGGTTACACAATGGAAAATATACAAGGATGACTATTTGGTCAAAGTAGCTATTTCAAAATGCCTCAATCATATTAATGTATGCATGTGAAAATGTAGCATCAAAAAGAATCAAAGCAAGTTCTAGAGTAACAATTCCATGAGTGAAAATCACACAAGAAAGAAGAGAATGGCATAGATATTCAATCCATTCATCATAGGCTCAAAATCTCACAAGACATATTTCTATCATTCTCAATCCACCAATTCAACATCCATAACCAAGCATGTGAAATTTAAGAAAGAAGATAATTTATTCAATCATGCTATGATTCCTGAATTTCAGTTGCTTCCAAGGTTGTGAGAGTGCATTCGCTTGAATCTTTCCAAGGAAATCAAAAGACAAAAACTTTGTTACTTCCACAAATCAATACTAATTAATTACTACCTAAAAACTCCTTACTCTGCCACCAATTAAGATGCGTCTCAGAAGTAAAATTACTCCTTACTCTGCCATCACTAATTGGTTTAGTAAGTCCATGACAATCATATCATACTTCCCAAACAAAACAAAATAATTTTTTTTTTGGGTCAACTATCCTTCCCCCCAACTAGATCACAACATTGTCCTCAATGTTAAAATATAGATGAGTAAAGGATAGAAGATATTACCTGTTGGAGAAAACTGACACAAATTTAAACAAAAACAAAGTATGATAAATCCAAAGTAAAGGAAAGCTTTAAATGAAGTGTCAAATCTAGCTCCTTTTTCATCTTGTTTTCCTCACTGCCTCCTGCTGACCAATCTATCTGAGTTATTGCTGGATCAGGATCAAAGATCAAAGGTAAAGGAATTTTTTTTTGTGTGACTTCAAGAAAACCATCAGGGTAAAGAAGTCTAAAAACTCCTGAAGGACCCTGCTCAAAGGATCGTCTATCCAAAATCAAAATACAGCAAAATCATACAAAGATAAAAGATATATAATAGCAAATGATGACATACCTGTATGTACAGCTTTCATGGCGTATCTTTATACTGCGCGTCATGAGTGCAGTAGTGGCATATCTTTATCTTTGCGTGTCACCAGTGCAGTAGACACTCACGAACTTTTTTTTTTAAAAAAAAAACGTGCAAAGGTCCACCCGAGTCAATGACGGGTCAGCCAAAGGCTGGGGCTCCACAACTAATTAAAGCCATGGTACTCCTTCCGGATCGCCCTTGTTCAAACATTTTTTCCTTTTTTTTTTCTTTCTTTTTCTCCTTTTTTTGAATTTTTTTTTGAAGGATGACATGAAGAAGAAGAAGATGATGATATGTACATATTGTTGTGGATATGGCTCACATCTGCCTCTGGTTTAACGTCCAGTAGCGGCTTAAATGCCTTCTATGAGTCGAGGATAAGCTTCCCATCCAATTTTCTTATAAATTGGCAAACAGGGTCTTTTAGAGTCAGATTCCTAATACTGTAGTGTTTTTCTTCATCCTTGAAGAGATTCCACAAATTAAGAATTTCACGATGCACCAATCCACAAGAATGCGTCTCAAGAGTCAATAAGAAATCATCTAATGACTCCTTACTCAGTCCATTCTTAATGAAGAAAATTTTATCTTCTCTGTTTGCGGAAACCATCCCCAAAGTACGACATCATTTGTTACAATTCCATCGTCCACATTTGTAACAGACTTGTAACCTTTTTGCTCTTCTCCTTTTAGAATACGAACTTCTTCCAAGACCTGGCATGTATGAGTCAAATGAAATTGAAGACTCACTTGCTAGTCGGACCTTTGCTTCAATTATCCAGCGTACATCTTTTGGCATACCTTTGTGCATTAACAGTCTCAATCTTTCACATTGAACTTTGTAGATTTTTTTCAGAGCATTTTGAGGGAGAGAAGGAAAATGTTTTCTCAGGTTTGAAAGAATGACATCTATTTTAAAGGAGAAGAAGGATTCAGTTATTTTGAGAAACTAAAAAACAAACTGACTTGAGAGTCACGGAGTACCGTATCCGCCACTTAACCGGCAATTCAAAGAACTCATCAACTTGATTTTTTCAGAAATGGTTTGAGCCTTTGTCCATTGACTTTAAACACATTACCATTCCTAGGATTCACAATATCTACGGCCCCATGAGGATACACGTGTTTGACAACAAAAGGACCACTCCACCTAGATCTCAATTTTCTAGGGAATAGGTGCAAGCAAGAATCATAAAACAGAACTTTTTGACTAATTTCAAAAGATTTTCTCAAAATTGTCTTGACTGTGGATTTTATTGGATTTGTCTTTTGACAATTTTCACAACTTTTGCAAAAAGTATAGCAGTCCTTAAATAAAGTGGGCCAATAAAATCCACACTGCAAGATTTTCATAGCTATTTTCTTTGAAGAAAAGCGACCTCCACATGTTTCTGAGTGACAAAATTTAAGGACTCTAGCTACCTCACTATCGGCCACACATCTTCGAAAGATTTGGTCCGCATAATATCTGAACAAGTATAAGTCATCCCAATAAAAAATTTTCACCTCTGTCAAAAATTTTCTTCTATCTTGGTGCGTCCATTGAGGCGACATCTTTCCTTCTTGTTCTTCAGTAAGAGACGAGGAAATTACCATAGGAAAGCTTTGCTTTTCTCCCAAAAATGTGTACTTCAACCCAGCAGGTAATGACTTTAGTTCCGGTGTGGGTACTTCTTCATGGACATTATCATTCATGGGTTTTAGCTCTTCGAATTTTGGCTTTCTTCCTTTGTATTCTATTTCCTCTGTACAATCAAGCAAATCAAATGAATTAATTAAACAAACTTCTAATGGGTCAGAAGAACTCCCTTTTTGAAGATGATCATCTATAATGGCTTCAATTCCTTCAACTTCCTCATTTTCATCAAGGACTTCCTGTGGTTGCTTGCACATGTTAAAAACATTAAGCTCTAGTGTCATGTTTCCAAATGTTAGCTTCACCACTCCATTTCTGCAATTTATCAAAGCATTAGATGTTGATAAAAATGGACGGCCTAAAATAACAGGAATTGACTTGCAACTATCAACCATAGGTTCAGGATCCAAGACAATAAAATCCATAGATATATGAATTTATCAACTTGAACCAACACATCTTCCACTATTCCTCTTGGAATTTTAATTGATCTATCTGCAAGTAGAAGAGTTACAGAAGTTGGTTTTAACTCACCTAAGTTAAGTTGCTGATAAACTGAATATGGAAGCAAATTGACACTAGCACCAAGATCAAGTAAAGCTTTTTCAATTTTATGTTCTCCAATAATGCATGAAACTGTAGGACAACCAGGGTCTTTATATTTCAACGCATTATTATTTTGAAGAATGGAACTTACCTGTTCTGCCAAAAATGCTTTCTTTTTCACATTTAATTTCCTTTTAACAGTGCACAAGTCCTTCAAATATTTGGCATAAGAAGGAATCTGTTTGATAGCATCTAACAGAGGAATATTGATCTTCACTTGTTTCAAAATTTCAAAAATTTCAGTGCGGTGGTCCAATTTCTGTGGGTTATTCAATGCTTGAGGGAATGGGATGAAGGCGAGAGTTTGGTCGCCTTTTGGTTAGCTTCTTCATTTTCTTGGAGAATTGGTTCATCTTCTTTCTCACAAGGTTCAGGAATTTGTTTTTCAACAACTTTTTCACTCCTAAGAGTTATCACTGACTTGACTTGGTCCATTTGTTAGTTTTCTGAACTCCCCTCATTTAGACTGTACTAACCTTTGAGATTTAGTTGAGGTTGAGAAGGAAATTTTCCTTTCTCATGAATGGTGAGAGCAGAAGTAAGTTTGGCAAGAGTTTCTTTTATATCAATCATGGTTTGATTGTTTTGTTTATTAATGGCCTCTTGCTTTTCTATGAATGCATGCAGTGTTTCTTCAAGGTTTTTCCTATATGGTGGGACATAAGGTGCATATCCTTGAGAATTTTGAGAGTCTTGTTGTGCCTGAGGAGGTGGTGGTTGCACGAATTGTGACTGAGTATTATTCCTCTAGCTGAAGTTCGGGTGATTTCTCCATCCCGAATTATATGTATCTGAAAAAGAAGAAGTAAATGGCTTTTTAAAATTATTCATTACTTTTACTTGCTCATGTACAACTTCTTTAAAAACAGGAATGTTAGGACATTCGTGTGTTGAGTGTCCTAAGTCATCACAAATACCACAAATTTCTTTATTTTGCACAGATTTGATTTCTTTTGCTTTTCTTAATTCCATGGCTTCAACCTTTCTAGCCAAACTGGCAAATCTAGCATTTAGATCTTCCTCTTGACTAAGGTGATATTTTCCTTTATTAGCACTTGCAAGATTAGATCTAATTGAATTTTCAGAAGTGTTAGCACTATGCCAAGATTGAGAATTTTCAGCCAACTGGTTCAAATAGTCTAAAGCTTCATCAGGTTCTTTATCAAGAAACTCACCATTGCACATTGTTTCCACAAATTGTTTAGTTTCAGGAGTTAAACCTTCATAAAAGAAGCTTATAGTGCGCCATTTTTCAAAACCATGATGTGGGCAAGAATTTAACAAATCTTTAAATCGTTCCCAACATTGAAAATATGCTTCATTTGAATTTTGGAAAAAATTTTGGATTTGTCTTTTCATAGCATTGGTTTTATGTGTTAGAAAAAATTTCTTTAAGAACTCACCTTGCATTTCTTGCCATGTGCCAATTGATCTTGGATTCAAAGTGTTAAGCCAAGATTTTGCTTTATCTTTTAAAGAAAAAGGAAACAATTTAAGCTTAACAATCTCTTCAGTGCAATTTTGATCATTGAAGGTAATACATACTTCCTCAAATTCTTTCAGATGTAAATATAGACTTTCAGATTTTAAACCATGAAAATTAGGAAGTAAAGAAATCATACATGGCTTAAATCTAAAATTGTTGGCTTTGAGTGGAAAGATAAAACATGATGGACTAGAACTTTGAGGTGGTTGCAAATATTCACGCATGGTTCGCAATGGTTGATTTTCATGTTCATCATGTACACTTTCATTGTTAGCCATTGTGTCAATTGTGTGTGATTGTGATTCAAACAAGTCAATATATAAAGTACCAGGATTAATTTTGACTAAACGACCAGAATTTAAATCACGATACCAATTAAGCATAAATACATAAATAACTAAAAATAAATAAACAAAAAATAATGTACAAGCTGGCGGTGTCACCCACCATTAAATATTAACAAGGATGGGGTAATAAACCAACCACCCAAAAATAAAAATAAAAATAAAGTGTAGAAAGTAAATTTAAATATGAAAAAACCGGAGAGTGACAGAGCCCCACAGAGTCGGCGAAAGAAAGAGAAGAAAGAAGAAATATTATTTTATTAAGTTAGAATGCGAAAAAATAAATAACAAAAAGTAAAAGGGAGAGTTTCCCCTAAGTTAGTACGTAAAAAAAAGGGAGAGTTACCCCACCGACAAAAAAAAAAAAGGCGAAAATAAATAAATAAAATTAAAAAATAAAAATAAATGACATAAATATAAAAGTTAGAAAGTTAGTATGTTAGCAAGTTAGTAAGTTAGAGTTAGATAGTTAGAAAGTTAGAGAGTTAGTAAAGAAACCGAAGGATCGGCAAGCCGATCTTTTGCTCCGGTGAGGGAGAAGAGAGAATAGATTTTATTAAAGAAAACGAACCTCAATAAATCAAAACTTCAAATCAAGTCCCCGGCAACGGCGCCAAAAACTTGACTGCGGGATTTAAGGATGCAAACCCAAGTGCAGGTTGTCTCAAGTAGTAAATTTCTCGGGAGTTCGAGGTCGATCCACAGGGAATTAATGAAGAAAAATTAATTGAGGTAAGAAGAGGATTTGTCACAACACCAAAAGTAATAAAACAAGTTCACAAATGAATTTAAGGGCTTGCTTAGGTTAGGAGATCCACTCTTGGTAATAAATTAAAGGTAAGATTATTTCTCTTTTTAACTCAATTGAAATCCACACACAATGGAGGTTCCAATCGGAAAATATAACATTCAAAGTTCAATTATATATGTAATCATATTATGATTCCTTTAATTATCTACCAACATTTGTAAATGAGTTCAAGCATTCACTGTGTCAATCCTATTATCTACAATAAATCAAGATCTCCATTAACAAAGAAAGGTTTCTAAATTGATTGGAAACAAAATACAATACATATAATGTTCATTTAATAATATATCATTTAAGCACAAGAAATAAAATAATCTAACCTTATTTCATTACCAAGAGCTTCACTCTTTCACCCAAGTAAGATGAAGATTTAGTTACTCATGGATAAGAAGAAAGAAAGAGAGAAGAAGAGAAAGATGAACATGATTTCAATTTAGAACAAGAGAAAATTACAACAAAGGAAAACAATAAACAAGCATAACTTTAACTTGTACAAACTAAGCCTAACACCAAGTGCTTAACACTTGAGTGCCTTTTATAGAAGAGTAGGGGTACAAAATGACAAGGAGAATGATTAAGAGTAGGTGGATTAGTGGGTGCAGTGGTTGGATGATTGATTAGGTGGTTGGATTATTGAATTAGTGGTTGGATTATTGAGATTTTTGTCTCTAAACTCATTCATTGCTTAACTTATTGATTCCGTCGTTTTTGAGCCAAGTGGTCTTCATGAAAGTTCTAGAAAATTGTCTAAGCTTTCCAATGGCTCTTGAATCACCCAAAAATTCATCCTATAGCCCAAGATATGACCCAATTACTACAAACTATTCAGGCCCAGTTTCAGCACCTCTATTTTGATTTTCAGACCCAATATCACCATCAAGGAGCCCGAATCAAGTTTTGTGTTCAACATGAAAGTTGTAGATATGGGTCTTAGCTTTCAAATTCCAAAATTTCAGCCCATTTTATAAGCCTAAACTTGAATTATGCTCTGATTACTGTACACTGTTTAGGTTTCAGACACAAAACTCATGTTCTGTCTTCCAAGACCAATTAGCCCTACTAGATGTCTGATTGAGACTTTGAGCTCTCATCAAAGTTGTAGAGCTCTCTCTTATCTTTCTTACAGGGTAAAATTCATAATTATCAGACATTTAGAACTCAAGATATGGCTGAAATACAGAAACAGCGTAAGACTAAAATAGTGCTGAAAAAAATCAATTAAGTCCAATTTGAGTCCAAACTTACAAAACATAACTAGGCTTAATCAATTAAGTACATGGAGAGTGTAAATGACTAAAAATGAGGGTTTATTAATGTATAAAATATGTGATCATCATCAGGTACAACTCTTTCTACTTAAACCCGTCAGCAAGCGCTATGGTTCGATCTAACTCCGACCTCGCTTGGACCTTGCCAAGGCAAGATGCTGGCCTACATCCAACAAGCTACTAACCACTTATTGCCTACATCCAGTCCCCAAGCTTAACTTGAGATTTTCTTCTCTATCTCCTAGACTTCACGGGTGCTAGGAAAACTTTTGTACAAGCAAGAGCACTCCTCACACATTGGGATACCTCACCCTTGTGCTAGAGCCTCCAACTCTTCAAGTTTCATAGGTGCTTGAAAAACCTTTACAACCAAGAGCACTCAACACACATTGGAATGTCTCACCCTTGTGCTTGAACCTAAAAAAAAAGGATACCTCACCCTCACAACTTTTGAGGAATACCTCACCCTCTTCTTTATCAAGGGATGTCTCACCCTTTTCTTTAGAGGGATACCTCACCCCCTTTATAGATAATCAAAGTATAAATGAATGTAAAACTCTCACAAGAGTAGACATTACAAATTGAAGCTCAATGGATATAAGAATTGATCACCCTTTAAGCTCAAAAATAGAGAAATATATTCAAGGTTGTTAAACTCATATTCAATGCTTAACCAAGATGTTTTGGATTGATTTCCCTCTCTTCTTTAATGTCCAAAGACTTATACTTATAGCCCAATGCATTAAAGAGCCGTTGGAGGTGATTGGAGCATTAATTATTTATTTTTGTTTCTGGTATCATGTTTATTCGAATAAAACTATACATAGCACACAAGCATTTTGATTCTAGAACTTGTTATTCGAATAACCATTTGGTTATTCGAATAAAGCCTTTTAAAACAAATTCTGAAAAACACTCTTATTCAAATAGCAAGTTTGTTATTCGAATAAACCTTTTAAAACAGAAGGCGCGTAAGCTTGGTTTAAACCTTTATTTGAATAATACCTTGTGTTATTCGAATAAAGCTTCATGAAAATGGAAACTTGGCATTCTAACTTTGGTTATTCGAATAATGAATCCTTTATTTGAATAAATCTATTTGAAAATACTTTTAAATAACTTTTAATACTTGTCAATTGTTTCCAAAAGATCTAACAAGCTTTTAAGCATTTAAATGTTATTTCTTAAGAAACTAAAAACCATTTTAAAGCCTTGAAAATATGTGTGTTATTTGGGTTCTTTGAAAAATAAGTGTAGAGCTTAAGTGTGAATCACTTTTTACTTTTACACAAAGATCTAAGTCCTAAAGCTATTCTTAAAGGTCTTAGACTTGATCTTACCATCATCTTCATATTTATTATCATCAAAACAATTCTTTAATGGCCAATAGCCAATTACATTTCCCCCATTTGATGATGAAAAACAACCATTGAGAAAATAGTTAGTTTTATAAATTGGAATTCACAAGGTTTGTTAGAGAGACTTACTTCCCCTCTTTTTCGTAAGAAGTGAATTTAATTTAGAAATATGCGCAACTCCCCCTTACATTTGGAATTTCAAGATTTATATTTACTTGTCTTTTCTCGATCAAAGAACTTAAGTTTTTTCTCCCTTTTTTGTCATGATAAAAAAGATGGGGCAAGAGAAAGCATAGAGCTAAAGCATATGATATACGTTTAAGTTCAAGATATGATTTTCATTTAAGGTTGTAAGTTGATCATTCAAGTTCAACAACAATTTGATATTCAACAGCAATTCAGCAAGATAAATCATTATGTCAAACTCATAAACAAATAAGCATTCAAAATAGTAAGGCAAAATAACAATTGAGTTCACAAGGGCAAAAGGATATATTCCTTCATTCATCAAAAGAATCAGCCAATTACATTTTAAATACATATCATTAAGTGCATATTTTCAGTCAAAACAAATAAAGAAAAACGTACAACCCTTCATATAACCCGTGTCTAATTGAATAAAATTAGCTCTATTCGAATAGATGCATGGGAAGAACAAAAACTTGGCTTTTTGCCAAGTGCTATTTGAATAGACATTTGGTCTATTCGAATAGATCCATGCGAAACCAAAAACCAAACACTTTTGTCAACTGTTATTCAAATAAGCCTTTCCTTTATTCAAATAAAAAAGTCTCCTATTTGAATAAAACCATTAAAAAAACTTATTTAGCATGTCCAAAGGATTAAGAACAGTTAAAGAACAATTAAGCACTCATTTTAACATGCATTCATGACAACCAAACCAATTAGGAATAGAAAGAAATGATCATTAAATTCTAATTCGTCAAGGCATTTCACAAACAAAGCTCATGTTAGATAAGGATAAAAACAAGATAAAAGATATTCATTTTAAGACATGATTGATCAAGAATTTTAAGAATAAAGATATTATCATCAAACATGTCGTTTCAAACATGAAGCATACTTATCTAGTATATTTAAGACATGTAGAGATATTTTCAAGATATAAGGCTAGAAAAGTACAAAACAAGTCTCCACTTATCCAAAGATTGCAAGTCTAAGCTTTTTGGAGACAAGAAAAAGAACTTGGAGCATCTTCTGGTCTTGTGCTTGGAGCGGCCACTTTCAAGATACCAAAGTCAGGTCTTGACCTTCAAGCACACCTACAACATACTTTAATTTTTGGCTTTTGTTACCCAAATTTTCTTAGGTCCTTGTGTATTAGTCTTGATTATTAATCCATTATGCTCTCATAAAGATCAATTTTTTCATATGTAAATTGAGTATAATAAGTTAAATAATCAATTGCCATTAAGCACATAGCTAAAAGCATGCTTACTTTCATGATATATAGACAATTTAAAGTATATAAAGCATACCTAGGCATTACAGAACCTTATGTACCAAGATATATAACAAAATAATGAGATATGGTACAAAAAGAATGAACATAATCATGTGCTAAACATAATATTCAAATTTTACAAGTATATATGATTCTATCAATCACTTAAAGCCTATAAAGAATATACCTCAAATCCATTGACTTTACAAGTGAATGTACATAAGAGGTAAAAGCTTTTGATACCTTGGCCTTGGTAATCAAGAAAATACTTTTTCTTACTCATTGCTTCTAATTTGGTGTTTTGAAGTTTGCAAGTTTCACATTATGCATATGAGAAGTTTTAGTTGAAGGATCCTTGCCTTCACGACCAAGAAGTCTATCATTAGGTTTTGGAAGCATTTTCCTTAATGATTCATCTTTCCTTTGACCAATTAGTCTATCTTTTTGAGAAATTTTATACATAATTGAAACATTATGAGGACATTTTGGAACTCACTTCATCTTGGGCTCTTGAATGTTAGTACTAGAGCTTTTAAGATTTTTAGGAACTCACACCATGTTATCTCTCATATAAGAATTTGTTCTATAATTATGCAAATAAAAAAAATATGTCTTAAATGACCACAAAAATTACAAACAATTGAATTCAATGATGACTTGGTCCTTTAAAGATCATTTTTGGAAAACTTAAGCCTTTTGTTGTTTTACACTCTAAATTATTTTTGCCATAAGCCTTGCTTGAATTTTCATGTGGAATAACATTAATTTTATTCTCATTATCAAGCATAAAATGTAAGCAATTAGAATCATTAGCTTTGGTAATTTTGAAAGATAAGTCCCCAACTTGATTTTCTAAATCAATGCACTTTTCACAAAAAGTTGAGATTTCACATTTCAAAGACATTTCCTCATCAAGAAAAGTATATTCATTTTTCAAAGTCTCAATTTCGTTTTCAATTAAGGAAATGTTTTCCAAACAAAATAAATTTTTCTTTTCTAAAAACAACAAGTCATCATACAATTCTTCATATGCACATTGTAACTCATCATAGGAAGAATTATAATCTAGTTTAGGATTATTTAGCTCAAAGACTTTTTTAGCCGTATTGGAAGTAGTCTCAATTTCTAGCATAATTGGCCCTTTAAGGGAATCACCATCTTCCTCATTGTTGTCCATCAAGAATTTAAGAACATATTTCTTCTCAATTTTGTTTTGCTTTGCCTCTTCTTTAAATTAAGCAATATCATCACCAAAAGGCATTGAGCTCATTTTCTTACTTTGAACATGTTCTTGAGAACATTTTTCATTATTATCTTCCTCTAAAGCCTTTTGCTCTCTTGCTCTCTATATACAAGTTTATGCAAAAAAATATTGTTAGCAATATAAATAGCATCAAGGGTGTCCCAAATTTATTTGGCTCTAGAGCAATTCTTAATTCTAACATAAGCATCATCATTTAAACTACTTCTCAACACTTGCATTGTTCTAATGTTCAAGGAAAAGTATTTCTTATCATAAACATTCTAAGTTTGTTTTGATTTGCAAGTAAATTCATCAAGCACAACATCCTATAAATCCAAATCAATAGAATGCATATAAAATTCCGTTCTAGCTTTTCAATAAAACAAATGCACAATATCAAAGAATGATGATTTATCAATTTCAAAACCTTTCATTTTAAAAAGCTTTCAATGGTTGCCAACAAATAAGGATTTGTAACTCTAAGCGGTTAAGCTTTCAACAGAGCGCGAAACTCTGATACCACTTATTAAGCATGACAGCCATCAGTCAAGAGGGGGTGAATTAGGTGATTACAAATTTTTAAAACGCCATTAACGAATTAAGCATTTTGAAGCCAAAATGAATAATATTCAAGCAAACATATAAGAGTAAAGCATCAAACTAAAGATATAGAGTTGAGAAGAGCAAACACAATGATTTATCATGATTCAACCACCAACCACTTATGGCCTACATCCAATCATCAAGCTTAACTAGAGATTTTCTTCACTATCTCCTAGACTTCACGGGTGCTAGAAAAACCTTTGTACAAGTAAGAGTATTCCTCATACCTTGGGATATCTCACCATTGTGCTAGAGCCTCCAACTCTTCAAGTTTCACAAGTGCTCGAAAAACTTTTACAACCAAGAACACTCAATACACAATGGGATGCCTCACCCTTGTGCTTGAGCCTCAAAATAAGGGACACCTCACTCTTGCAACTTTTGAGGGATACCTCACCTTCTTTTTTATTAAGGGATACCTCACCCTTTTCTCTAGAGGGATATATCACCCTCTTTACAGATAATCAAAGTATAAATGAGTGGGAAACTCTCATAAGAATGAATATTACAAATTGAAGTCTCAATAGATATAAGGATTGATCACACTTTAAGCTAAAAATTAGAGAAATATATTCAAGATTGTTAAACTCGTGTTCAGTGCTTAACTAAGATGTTTCAGATTGATTTCCCTCTTTTCTTTAATGCCCAAAGACTTGTATTTATAGCCAATTCATTAAAGAACCGTTGGGGGTGGTTAGAGCATTAATTACAACAACTAGCCATTTATTTCTGTTTCTGGTATCATATTTATTTGAATAACACATGTGTTATTTGAATAAAACTATAAATATATAGCACACGAGCATTTTGATTCTAGAACTTGTTATTCAAATAACCATTTGGTTATTCGAATAAAGCCATTTAAAATAGATTTGGAAAAACACTCTTATTCAAATAGCAAGTTTGTTATTTGAATAAATCTTTTAAAATAGAAGGTGCGTAAGCTTGGTTTAAACCTTTATTCGAATAATATCCTGTGTTATTCGAATAACGCTTCATGAAAAAGGAAACTTGACATTTTGACTTTGGTTATTCGAATAAGGAACCCTTTATTCGAATAAACCAATTTGAAAACGCTTTCAAACAACTTTTAAAACCTTTCAATTGCTTCCAAAAGATCCAACAAGCTTTTAGGCACTTAAATGTTATTTCTTAAGAAACTAAAAACCATTCTAAAGCCTTGAAAATATGTGTGTTATTTGGGTTCTTTGAAAAACAAGTTTAGAGCTTAAGTGTGAACTCATTTTTACCTTTACACAAAGATCTAAGTCTTAAAGCTATTCTTGAAGGTCTTGAACTTGATCTTGTCATCATCTTCATGTTTGTTATCATCAAAACAATTCTTCAATGGTCAATTACCAATTACAAAACTTAATTAAGTTAATAAGTGAAACAAATTAAGAATTGAGTGGGTAAGCATGGAAAAGCCATATCGCTACTTTCCATCATTTCTTGACACACACACACACACACACACACACACTAGTTTTCATGTATCCACCATTTCATGGCACACATACATAAAATGTCCTCACCTCTCATTAACATCTCTCCATCAATCTCACTTCTTCATTCTGCACATACATGCACACACTTAGGGGACACAAAAGAAAGAAGAAAGGAATGTAAAGAGAGGGAGAGGCGATGGTCTCCATGGCCAAGAGGATGAAAAAGGGTGAGGAAAATTTGCATGTCCATGGTTTCTTCATCGTTTGCTTGAAAGCTAGAAGGCAAATTTGGAGTAGAGGCAAAGGCCTACAAATTGAGCTATTTAGAAAGAAGAACAAGCACTAACCTTCTAGAGAAATCTTACAGAGAAGTTAAGAGGTAGAGAGATTAAGCTTAAACTCTCTTCCTTCTTTTATTTCAAAACCTTAGCTGCCTATTTTTACTAAGAATTATGGGATGAAATTGACTAAGAGCAAGAAAAATGAATGTGAAATCATATGTATTGGTGGTTGTCCAATACATGCTTATTGCTTTTCTAAGAAATGTCTAATATAAATCAGTTTGTATGAAATTATGGTAGAAGTTGTTATGTGTAAGTGGTTGTTTTTCTTCCTTGATCCTAGTACATGTGTTTTGGCTATGCTTATGAAAATAAAACATGAAAGTAATGAAGTTGTCTATTCTTGTTTGTAATTAAGGTCCAATTCTGTTAATTGTATGCAACTTGAGTATGCATATATTATAATATGTGTATGTATATTTTTCCTCAAATTTTTAAAGCAATTCAGCTATGAGTGTAAAACTTGAGTAGGAAGTTGCTTGAATTGTTGGTGGTCTATAATTATTAATTTAGGTTGTAATTCGATTAAGTGTAGGTAATTTGAGCATGAAATTGCTATGTGAATTGGTATCCTATTTCATTTTGAACTTGAAGTCCATTTCGTTTATAAGTATAAAATTGAGTATGGGTTTGTTATGTGTCTAAAATTGTCCAATTCTCTTTGGTTGGAATGAGAATTCGATTTTGTGTATGGAAACTTGCTATGAAAAGTTGAGTGTTACTTGTTATCCATGTTTGCTTGTATTTGTCCATTCTATGAAAATTTTAAAGAAAAATATGTTAAAGGATGGTTGTAAACCCTTAAAATATAATAGAATATCTAGGATTTAGCCAGGAACTTAATAAGTTTGATGTTTGATGATCTTATTCACACTCCTTTGAAATCTTTAAACTCATTACTTAGTCATGGTATCAATATTTTTTTTTAGCTTATACAGTTGGAAGCAGCATGAGTTTTTTTTTAATTTATTTTATTTGTCTACTGAGAATTGTAAATTCTCATCCCTTGATCATGGTGTTTCCAAAGGATAAGACTAATTAGTTTGCTTGATTGTTTAGATGCATGTCGTGTCTGTTTTGACTAAGATGGAGTATGGTTGGGTTCATTCACTTGAGACAGATGGATTTGTATGCATTTTGTTGAATGCGAATATGTTTGTGGGCATGTAGGAAGGGAACTTGATATATTCCTTGATTTGTGATACCAAACTAAGGCGTCGCAAGCATAAGTAAACATACTTATAAATTTTCAGGACAAACAAAGTGGTATAAGCTTGGTAATTAAATTGAACTAGATATAGACCTGCGAGTTGCGCAAGTGTTTAAAATAAATTTTGATTTCATATTTTAGTTATCTTTCATATTTTGATTTCATATTTTATTTATCTAATAAGCCATAAGTAAATATACATTAAAAGAGATAAGCGAGAGCACAAAAATGCTATAAAAATGATACCTTGGATAGTTTGGCATTAAAAAAGGGGAGCTGAAGGAAGAGCAAATAGAGTTGTCAAGTCAATTTACTTGACTCCGAAAGTGGGAATATGGAATGGTTACTTAAGGTAAAACAATAAAAGAGATGAGAAAGCAATCTTAGTGTGAGAGACTAAAACGACAATAAATCCTAAAAATTTGCTGAAGTGGCAGAATGAAAGAGTTGAAAGTATAAGTTGATGTGGTTAATTTAGAAAATTAAAAATAGCTTATATGATAGTTCCACCACCCAAATACACTTAAGATATTGAACAAAGTTGAAATTTCTACTTACATAGAAATAATTATGCCAAAAAATAATGGACTTATTGAATAAAAGTGGAGGAGTTAAGGAAAAACAAACCAATAAGAACCTAGATAATAACTTTTGTCTACCTGAAAGTTAAAATTTCCTAATAGAACATAGAAGATTCACAAAGATTAAGATAAATGAAATGACAATTATGAATCTTACTAAGGATATGAGTCATAAATCCCTAACAACACATATTATTCTATATTGAGATTGATCAACTCAATACTAGAACATATGTGGGTGTGTAACAAAACATGACTCTAGGTGTTTTATATAGAGATTGATTAATTCAATACTAGAACATATGTGGGTGTGTAAGGAAATATGACTCAGCCTACGTGGACTAAGATTGAAAACATTAATGTCATTTTTGCTTAAAGACATGGTTTAAAGGAAGTTAGTCTTGCAAGATGATTCGATTAAATACATGATTTCTCATGTGAGGGATAGTTATTGACGAACAATATCCTTACTTTTAACCAGGCAGATACATTCTATGAGTGTGAGAGTTTAACAATCAACTAGATACATGCTTGGCATGTGAAGATGAGAGGGTTGTCCAGGGAATATAGTTTGTGAGTGAAAGTATTGATTTCCTTAATATAAAAAAATAAAGGAAAAATGATGAAATGAAAAGAAGAAAAATAAGAAGAAGAAGAAGAAGAAGAAGAAGAAGAAGAAGAAGAAGAAGAAGAAGAAGAAGAAGAAGAAGAAGAAGAGGGACAATCATACATTGAAGTGAGATAAATTGGTCAGTTAGTACAATAATAAAGATGGCCACATAGTTTTAAGAGACACATACAAGGTATGTGAGGGGGGACTTTGGGATCCTATAGAAGCTACTCATCTAGGATTGGCCAGGCACTAATGAAGGAAACAAATTCAGTTGCAAGACAAATGCAAAATTAGGTATTAGTAAAACCTAACCTATAAAGTGTGTATAGCACTACTAGAAATTTGAGTTTTAGAGACCGAAACAGAGACCGATTAAGAAAAAAAATCTAATTTGCCACCGAAATAAAATCGATCTCTAAATTTTTTAGAGACCGAATTAGAGACTGATATTTCGGTTTCTAAATAAAAAAAATACAAAAATAAATAAATATATAGGTAGTGAAAAAAATAAAAAATAGGAGATCGATATTTAAGTCACTAATATAAATTTGAGTTTTAGAGACCGATTTATTTAGAGAACGATTTAGAGACCGATATTTCGGTCTCTAAATAAAAAAGTTAAAAAAAAATCTCTAATTTGGTTTCTAATTTTTTTTTTAGAAAGTGATTCAAAAAATGAAATTATGCTATAAAAGAAATTTTTAAAAAATATATACCTTATTATTAGAGACCGATATTTCGGTCGCTAAATAAAAAAAATTATAAAAAAATAAAAATAGTTAGAGACCACAAATTCAGTCACTAATTATATTATAACAGAAATTAAAAAAAATATTTTAGAGACCGAAATATTAGTCTCTAAATAAAAAAAAAATTAAAAAATGTAAAGACAAAAATTTGGTCGCTAAAAGTTTACCATATCGGCTCCCAACCCCTTCAATTTTTTCTCGTTTCAAATCCTAACACCCTCACCACTGTTGCCACTCTCACCCTCACAGTTGCTGCCTCTCCCTCACCCTTATCGCTGGCCACAAGCCCGTCCCGTTGCCGCTCGACCCTTACCCTCGTCGCTCGCCTCTCGTCCGCGCCGCTCGCCCTCGCCGCTCGACGCGTGGGTGTGGTCCCAGATCAAAGCGGAGGCCTGTCGCGACGCCAAATCGGAACCCACCCTGGCGAGCTACTTGTATTCGATGATCATTTCACACTTGTCGCTCGAACGGTCGCTATCGTTCCACCCTTTTCATCCCTTTTCTCTGAAACAGGTTCCTTTCAATTCAAATTCCATCCCTTTTCCTCTTTCTCTTTTCTTTATCGCATAGTGTTTTATTTTTATTTTATTACTCGCTGATCCTTTCTTCCTTTATCTCTGATTTGCGCATTCGATTTCCCTTTTTACGCTGTATGATCTATCGATAATTTCAGCTCTTAAATGCCTTTTGTTTGATCTAATTAGACTCCATATGTGCTCAATTATTGACATTTAGCTAAGTTTCTGATTTAGAGCTGTCTTTGGATGTTTATTGTAAAACTATGCTTAAATGTGGTTATAAACACTCATAAATGTATTGTGACTTTCAGGAGATCTATGAGTGATGGAGTCCATTGGCATTGAACCATTGAGAAGAGAGTTAAAGACTCAAGGAAATCAGTATCAACCCCTAGAAGCAAAAGAAGAAGGGCATTCATGAAGAATCAAGGTTGGATTTGAAGAAAGTGATCAACACGGCCCGTGTCAAATGACACGGGGTAGGCTGTGTACGTCTCTGACTTCATGAGGAAAAATCAATTTTCAGCCCTGACTGATAACATGGCCCGTGTCAAATGACTCGGGGTTAGCCGTGTTCTTCTCTGACTTTGAAATTAGCTGGAGTTCTGTCACCAGAATCAGACATGGGTTAGACCGTGTCATATGACACGGCCCGTGTCATCAGCTCAGAAGTTTAATTTCGTGTTTTAATGCTAAATTAGGTATCAAAACCTATAAATAGGGTTGCTTAGAGTTCCTAAAAGAAGGTCTGGACTGGGAAACTGCTAAGAGGCTAAGGAGAAGACCAAGAACAAGGGAGAAGGAGATTAGATCGAAGATTGGAATCTCGGGTTCAAGCAATTGGAGATCAATCATCCCCAACCTTTGGAAACTAGTTTGATCTTTAGTTTTCTTCTGCACTTCTATTCTTGACAATGTTTTTCTTCTTCTATTCTTTTTGGTTTTGAATTTGCCATGTGTGGCTAGTTTTCTTATATGGTTAAGGGAAGATGAAACCCTAGTTTTGATTATGTGATTCTTGCGTATTTCCTTATATCAATACAATTGTGTTTTTATTCATATGTTTCTGTTCTTAATTTAGTATAAAGGTTTTTATACTTTTTGCCAATTTCAAAAGTGGTAAAACTAGGATTGCTATCTTGCTGATTCGGTGGTAGGACTAGTGAGGCATATGATCTAAGTAATTTAATCCCGGTGTGAGATTGGATCTTAGTGTGATTGATTTTCTAAATCTTAATGCAATTAATAAGTAGGTGTAAGAGCGGTTGCTTTATAAATAATTATTGATTAGGAATTGATTTGAGCGGTTGCTGAATTAATCAAAACTTAAGGAAAACAGAGAACTAATCTCACAATCACATAAAAACATAATTGACCATATTGGTATAAAGGATATATGGGTTAGCATAATCATATAAATCTAGTGGTGGATTCCATCTCTTAACCATTGTCTTTTAATTGATTTTTCAAATTATATTTACTATTTTTGTTTTGGATTCAATTTCTGTTTTTAATTTCAACAAACAAAACTCTCGTTTTATTGTTTACTATTTTTGAGTGTTTAAATTAGGATTCAATTTATAGTGTTAATTGAATTAGTTCTCTATGGATCGACCCTTACTAACTATAACTGGTTGTAAAGTTTTTATTTTTGGTGGAACTTGGCAACTGATTTTCATTCTAAATTTTAGTCACAATCCACACCACACCACTGCACCCTGGCCTTCCTTTTGTAGTTGTAGGTTTATTTATTTCTTTTTATAAGGTTTCATGCTTTCTTACTTCGTTTTGATTGAAAGGGCTTTTTTTATTATTCTCTCTCCACAAGCATGAATGAACCAATGAACCAAGTAGTTTTATCATCTTAATCTTTAGTTGAAACTAGTTATTGGGCTTAAGGCCAATTTTTGATCTGTTCCCTTTTTTTTAAATGGCATGATTGCATATTCGGATCTTGCAGGACACTGATTAAACTGTTTAAAATAAAGGAAAAGCAAAGAAAACTTGCAGAGAATGCGAGTGGAGGACCACCCGTTAAGAAGCAATCTGCTGGGGAGTTGCGTCTTCACAAAGGTTCCCTAACCATAACTCTCTTTTGTTATTAGATGGAGATTTTTGTTTTATGTTTGTTTTGTTATGGTCAAAACTTGTGTGGCACTGTCTATTTTAAATGCACATGTTAGTTTGATCAGACATGGGTAATTATGTTATACAAAAAAAAATGATGTGTCAAAAGAGTTTATGTAACTTGGAATTACCAGAGCAAGAACTTTTGTGGGGGCTTGGGCCATGAGGGACATGTAAAAGGAGTTTATCAATTTACTTGGCAACTGGAATCTTAATTGATTTATTTGATAGTAGGAAATATGAAAATTAAGATTTTCTGCTTTACTAGTTTGGTTACAAAAGATATTTTGTTGTTACAAGATAAAAATAAAAAGCATAATTTACAGAAGTTATTGTATAATTAAGATTATACAATAGTATTGCTGCAATAACATTTCTGTGATAATCACATACACACTTGTAGTTGGTTCTTCAAAATATTATGTATGTAAATCTTAGAATTAGAACTATAGTTCAATGCACATTGGAGCTACACATTCCATCCATTTTCCCACAAGCACAATTTGGTAGGCTTAGTATCTCAATAACTTTGTTGTTTGTTTTGTCTTCTAAGAGAATGACATTTAGGTTAAAAAGCTATTTTTGGATACAACTGCATATTTGTGAGGATATTACTTCTTTATTTTGTTGATCGACAAACAGGACTCCCACCCTATACAGTCATTCCTCTTTGGAAGTCCAAGATTAAGGAACCGACATTTGACCAATGCAATCCAAAACTCACAAATTTTAATCCTTTTCCTAGTGAGTTGTTTTTATAACTTCTCTTGTTTTGGACTATTACTGGCAGTAGGATGTCATAAATATCTTTCAGAAGAAAGTTCCTCCTCATTTTCTTTTTCAACTTGAGCTATGTTAGACATTCTATTTTCATTGCACTTTTTGGTATGTTGTTGTTTTTCATGTCTGGGACACATAGTCATACTTTTTACTACATATCAGTTTTTTACTTTATTTGGAGAAGGTATATTATTATCAAGGAATAATTCTTAATTTTGCATATAATATTGTTGAATTCTGTATTTCCCCGTGTTTCCTTATTTGAATGGAATTTTAGATATTAGTGTAGAAGTAAATTTTTATGTCTGCAGATTTCACAACAATGGACTTATTCTGTTGGATTTGCTTATTGCATATAGTTGAAAAGCTCATTGATATTGTTACCTATATTCATCAAGCAATTCGTGAGTTCCTTGGAAATAATGGTATAAGATCATATCTCTTATGAATTAAAAACCCAATGATGTGTCTAATATGATCTCTTATGAATTAAAAACCTAATGATGTGTCTAATATAGTTAGGGCATATGCATCTTCTTATGCACTAAGAATTCATCACATCTAGTAAGCTTAAGGTTTGAAGTCAAAACTTGCTCTATTAATCACATGCCTGCTGTCTGTATGACATGATTTTCAGTAAAGCAAACACATTGTAGACTATTTTTGGCAATCTAAGATGTTTTTCTCTGCTCTTGTGTACTATTAAAATGTAATTTGTAATAAACAACTGCCTTTCTCTTTTGGTTGAACTCACTTGAAATTAAAGATATCAGATGTATAGTTACTAATAAAGTAAACTCTTGAAAATAAATGCTTTATATTGTCTATTGTAAAATTTATTGCTGAAAGCTTAATTTGGAATTTCTGTTTATGTCCCTTCTAAATTTTTGACGTCAAGAAGTTATACTGTGGTGTACTTGTTGCTATAGTCTTCTTCTATATCTCTAATCAGCTGAATGAGAGAGATCGTCTGCTGTAATTTTACAATTGTTCTTCCTGTAAATCTTTTTTTCTGCTTGGATTGGCATACTGATTAAAAGCATTTGGGAAAACTGCAATACCATTAATTGAATTCCTTAATCATTTTTGTATGTTTGTGTTCTAGTCATGTATTGACTTGAATGAAATTCTACTGTCTGTGTGCTGTCTATCATGTAGATCTCATTGGCAGGTCATTAAAACATCTGATGATTAATCTTCTAAAATTTTATGAAATTGTGGATTCATGGCAGGTACAGCTACTGCCAAGGATAAAAAAAGTTTGTTTCTATCAGGCATCTCGCCTAACCTTTCTTCCTCCAAATACGAGGGACACATTATATCATAGTGTACTTAACAGACTTAAGAGTGTTCTTCCATCCCGGTTGCAAACCATGGCTGTCACAAAAAAAGTATGCCCTCCCACTTCTGGATATTCATTGCCCTGCATTTTCTAGTCCTTTTTATGGTGTCAATTTTTTTGTTTTGGGTTGGTCTCACCTGCTTCATGAAGATTGAGTTTTATTTCGTTTTGGATTATGCTAATTGAAATGGCAATTTTTTGTAGCTCTCCATTACTCAGATCAAAGCTGAAATGGATAGGACTATTCAGTGGCTTATTCCATTCGCCACAAATACAATCAAGTAAGATATGGAAAATGGTTGTTTGAATTTTGTTTATACCTGCTCAATTTTTTTGTTTGCCCATGCTGGCCTTATTTTCATAGACAAACAATGGTTAAAAGTCCCTGCAATTGCTTATGTTTTCTTTTTTTTTTTCTTTTTTGCCCCTAATTATATTGCTGACAGAGCACATCAAGGTTTCAGATAGGTTGGCGAATGGGCAAACACAAGGTTAGTTATTAACAAGGTTAGTTATGTTTGTGTGTGTTGTGTGAAGTTGTGAACAAATGATAAATGGAGTTAGCAGAATAGTCTCTGATAATTTTTGTTCTGATTTTGCAGTAATGACTTTGGTGATGACACGACCAAAGAAAGTAACGTAATTCGCCTCCAGACACTTTATTACGCTGATAAGCAGAAGATAGATCATTACATTATTGAATTGTTGGTATGGCTTAATCATTTGATTAGCTTTGTAAGATCCAGACAAAATAATGCCTTGAAGTCGCCAATGCCTACACGATCTCCTCCCAAAGGACTTGAGTTTCAGCCCAAGATGTGGTAGTTTCTATCTGTAGACCGTAGCAACAAGTCGTTGGGAACTCAACTTTCTAAAGAGGATAGGAGATTTTGTACAAAACTGTGGATGCAAAGAAAGAGAGATTAAAGCTTACGTTTGCAATTATAAAGGGTTGAGCTTTTACAATTATAAAATCATGCTTGAGCTTTTATAAAGGGTTTACTACTATATGCTGCTATATTTAGCACTTAAAGCTAGAAAGGTAAGCTTTACTGCTATATTTTGTTCTCTCCTTTTCGAATTTATGCAAGAAATATTTTGTCTTTTGTTCTCTTCTTTCAATGTTTGATTCTTATTTTTATCAGAAATTCTGCCATGTGTTTAGCTCTTTGAATAATTCCTATCCCCTCTAAATATCATCTAGTTGTGCATGAAACAAGAACAGTATTCAAATTTTGCTTTCTCTGCTTGTAAAATTGGTCTCAAACATGCATTGATCAAACTTTGAAGAGTTGTGGGACTGTGAGAAGAAAGAGGAATTTGTGTTGATATACTTCATTTTAGATTATAATAATTAAGTCATTTAATAGGCATGGTATGTTGATTTAAAAGAGATAGGTGCCTTGGAGATTTTATGATGAATAATTCTAACCTTGAATAATTCTTGAAACATGAACTTTGTAGAGATTTAAGGATTTGGTAACATTTTACGTTCTTGATCACAAGTATGAGAAGATGAAGAAAATAACCTAAGCATAGAACTCTTGAATTCTTCACAATATCTCTTGGGTTGTTCTTTATCGTTTTGTAAAAATTTCTTTAATAGATGTGGACTTCTGTTAGTTGTAAAAATAATCCTATAATAAGACATCTTCTTTATTTCAGACATTCAAAAATTGTCTAGTTTTTGGAATTTGCAATAAACTCTAGTGTGAGTGGATTTTGTTCAGTAACGAGAAGAAGGAGCAGATCAACTTTAGAGTTTCACTGCTAGGAAGTACTCTAGATTGCAAAATCTGGGGGAAGCTGAGCTTTTTTGAAATCAAAGGCCTCAAAAATTACTGACTCATTACCAGAAGAATGTTAAAAATGTCACTAGTAGAAAGAAAATAAAGTCATCTAGCAGTTCTTTCAAGAAAAGACAACCAAAAAGATTTCCACCTCAGCCAAGTGAAAATGGCAACAAGGTGCTTTTCAGCCTTCTCAAACATTTCCTATAACTGATGGAGTAGAAGAGGAGGAGGAGTTTTTATGATTAGAGTTTAGTATGTGTTGTGTTCAACTTTCTTATATTTGAAATGTTGTAGTAATGAGATATTGTAGACAATGTTTAGTTTAGTTTATTCTAGAATGTCTTGATGTTTAAATTATATATTCTAAAGACTGAATTAGTTTAATTTACATTATTTTTTATTTATGTGTTTGGTTATATATGAGATTGTTGATTGTTGCTTATTAGGAGTTTTTAAAATTTAGATTTTAATAAATTTAAAACTAATTACAAATCCATATCACAAATTAGAGACCGAATATATAAAAAAAATACATTTAGCGATCGATTTAGAGACTAATAAACTAGTCTCGTAATATATTGAGCCTTTTAGAAACCAATTTAAAGATTGATAAATCGGTCTCTAAATGACCGATTTTATAAAATATATAATATATTCAGAGCTTTAGAGACTGATTTAGAGACCGATAAATCAGTATCTAGTTTAGAAACTGATTTAGTGACCGATTTTATAAAATATATAATATATTCATATTTTTAGAGATTGATTTAGAGACTCAGTCTCTAAAAAATTGGTCTCTAAATCGGTCTCTAATGTACTTTTTTGAAATATAATTGATCAATATTTGATCAAAATTTGCGACCGATTTAGAGACGAAAAAATCGGTCTCTTTAAAATCGGTCTCTAAATCGGTCTCTAATATTTAGCGACGAGACTTTTAGAGACCGATTTAAATCGGTCTCTAAATCTATCTCTAAATATTTTAGAGACCGATTTTCTTGATTTAGAGATCGATTTTTTGATCTCTAAAACTCAAAATTCTAGTACTGTAGGCGTAATTTACAAGCACAATGTCACTAATAATCCTCTTGCCAAAATGTCACATAATAAGAATTGAAATTCAAGATAGTTGTATATTATTAAAAGTCAAGAATTATATTGGGTGTTGGCTAAGTTTGTAATTGATATGATAAATTGCAAGGTCAACATTAGTCAATTATTTTCAATATTTTGTTGACAAGCTAATAAAAGACTCCATATAAAAAGGATTCCATTTTGATATGCTAAGAGCTTTGGAAGTGTAAAAGACATCTAGAATTATTAAGTTATTGATTTATTGATCATTCTTATACGGGGAATCAATAAGTCTTGAATTGAGATATAAAAGGCAGAATTTGAAGTAAACCAAGTCCCTGTAGATAAGCAATTCATATAGCTATTTTGATCCTTTGGTAAGTAATATTGAAGGAGCTAAGGGGTAAGTTCAAATATAGGACTTTAAGGCAATTGAATTTTGGAGTCAAAATTTTTAAAAGGGTGAGAGAAATGTAATAACCTAATTTTAACATCCTAAGAATAATATACCTTACTAATATATAGAGATAACATTAGTAAAGAGTGTGATGTGATTATACCCTTGGAGTTCTCATAAAATTATTTATTAATTTGTTATATAAAGTTTCTAAGCAACTAAACTATGTTATTACTTTATTTATTCTTGCTTGCCTTCATGTAAACATTAGATTTATAGTAGAAAAATTAAGAAAATTACTTGAGAGATGATATAATGAAATTAATAATTTAATTAGAATTTAGAAAGAGGAAATATGTATGAGATAAATTCTTAATAACTAGTCAATGGGAATCTTGTGATGTTAAATAGTAGGATGATGGAATATATTTTCCACTAACCAAGAATATTAGTTCTTTAAGTGTCATAAGTTAGCTTTGTCCATAAATTACCTAAATTAGTATAGTCAAGGCTAATGGCACACAAACTAAAGTTAATTAAGTTAATTAATGAAGTAAGTTAAGAATTGAGTGGGAGAGTTTAGGAAATCCACATCCCTTCTACTCTCCACCATTTCATGACACACACACACACACACACTTGTCCTCACTTCTCCACCATTTCATGAAACACACATACACATACTTAGAACCTTTTATAGGTTTCAGAAAAGTGATTGTTGAATGATTTAAACGGTAACTATACTTGCTTATTGTAGGTGACCATTATTTATCTTTTATTTGTTGTGTTAGCATGTCATACTTTAAGTGAGAAGGTTGAACAACTTTCTCATCAGCAACCTTCAATATAGTTGGTTTTCATCAAACATGATTTTCAATATAGTTGTTATCATCAAAACATAATATGCATTATAAAGCACAAAAGGGCTTTGGAGCTTACAACATGTTGGTTTTGGTTGAATTGTAATGGTGTTTGGTTGGAGTATGTTCTCGAGTCCATAGGGAAAATATGGGGGATTTCACACCATGATGTCTCTTGATCTTGTTCTTGCTTGTTTGGTGACTTTATGGTCTTGAGGAGGTAATTTCTTGTGTTTCTTTTCATGGTGGTTGCTCTTAGGTTCATGGGGATATAGGAGCTGAATTGAGTTGTATTGTTTATATGCTTCCTAATTAATCATATTTTAATGAAATTAAGTTAATTGAATTTTTGAATAATGAGGTGGTTAATTTTGGTGCTTGGTTGAGAGCTATAGTGATGAAATTGGTGCAAAATTTTGAGAATTAAGTTAATGAGGATGAGTGTAAATTGATAAGTATGGATTAGATTTGGCTTTAGTTGATAAAATTGAATGAGATTGGATGTATTTGAAATTGGCCATGCTATGAGTCTATGACCTATACCTAGGTTACAAAGTCTAATTTGATAACTAAATTCCCTATTTGAAGGTTAATTATGAGTTATTAGGTTAATTATGTTTAGTCTTAACCATTTGAAATCAATCAAAATAATTATTGGAAATTGAGAAACTTATAATAGGGTGAGTTCTAATTTTACTAGTAAAGTATGATTAAAATTCTAATTGAGAGTTGGTATTGGCCATGGTGGCTAGAAATATGAAAGTTGATACGCATTTTGGTGCTTGGTTGTGGGCCACGGTGTACTTAGAATAGAGGTTATGTTGCTTCAACTTACTTGTTGATGAACAATTTTATAAAATACATGAGGTGTGGTTGATTTGAAACTTGATTGGACATTATGAAGCCATTGTGATTTGAATTGATATATTGAGTAATTATAATTATGGTTGAGGCCTGGTCAAATGCTTAGCCTAGAAATGGACTATGATAATATGATGTGTAATGATCAAATTCTATTATGATATGGTTGCCTTGTGAATGATGATATGATATTGGAATGCTTATCATATTTTTGAGATACAAGAAATGTGATGTTGGCATGCTCATGAGATATTTGTGATGAATTAAGAAATTATGTTCCTTGTTAAAATTAAGTCAAAAATGAATTGATATGTTGTGTGCATCCTTAAAGTGCTTAGTAATTAAAAGATGTTGTAAATGATCCTCATATATGGGAATCCTTATATGTTATTCCCTTATTGTTGAGCAAATTATAGGCAAGGTCATTTCGCTAAGAATAGGACTGTGTGACGAAGTGACTATCACGTATAGGATGAACTCATACCTGATAAGCAAACTATCACCCGTTGTAGTGTGAAAATGTAACATTCCTCCCTACTTATATAAGATCAAGAATTATCTTATGAAAGGCAGATAAATTAAATGAGCATTGAAAGGCAATTACATTTGTATTTGCATTACTTGTGATAACATCTGCTAATATTTTGTTATTACTGTTAATATTCTAGAATCTCTAAATGCTTCTGGCTATGTTTTGTAAGTATTCTAAGTAGGTCTTGGTATCTCTGGAGAGTCTGCTTGATTATTTGTGTTTTTGGCTTGCAATGTTAGTATTATGCTTTATTTTATGTTACTATATAACATGTATGTTAATATTACTGTAAAAATTAACCTCTGCCTCGGGGATAATAATCTGTTTTAGCTTTTGCCACTTTTTTGGGAAATTTATGAAAGTTTTATGAAAACCTCGAAGCAGCTAAAACTATCATGATGACATCTTATATGTTAGTATTATTAGGAATTCTTAGAATCCTCACTCCCACTATTTATTTCCATGGTATCCAACGCCTAATAGCTCTGCTGATTGAAGATGCCTCTGCTGATTATCTATTGGGAGTTTGCTGAGAGTTGATGGGTGTACAACTCTGAGACTAACACTTATATACAATCTACATGAATGTGAGGTTGTATATAAGTTACTCTCCCGGGATTGTGAAAAAATGACAGCTTAGCTTAGAAAAGAAAAAAAGTGATTTGATAATGACTGTGACGTGCCTAAGCCTAGTTATTTTAGTATAAGCTTGGGTATAATGAGGTAGTTAGACTTGGGGCATTACAAAAATACAATATGAATATTATACCATTAAAGACCATGCAGAATTTTAGATCTTAGGAGCAGTTATAACTCAAATTACCACTTGCTAACTTGTAGGTGTATCATTAAATTAAATGTGAAATTGTAGATTTGACTACCGTATAACGTATACTTTTGATGATATGATTATGAGAAATGTCTCTTTTGGATAGTTTTATCTGCACTTAACTAAATTTGAACTATGATGTGTGATCACGTAACTTCAGTGTCATTGAAGTTAGTTTGAGAAATATACCTCCTGACTTTTGTTAGCTTGATTGTTGGCTTTTTCTATTTATAAATTATAATCTATTGATTTCATTTGAATAAGTAAAATTCTTGCTTTTACATGATCATTTTGCTCCAAATTATTTATAATGTTGTACTGTCAAATTATCTCTCCATCAATTATATGAGAACTAAGATTTAATTTATAGCTAAAACATTTTTATGTCATTGCCAAGTATAGTAAGAGAATACGTGAATGGAGTGATTAGGATTTAGAAGGGGCAAAGATAGAAAGAACCCGTGCATCGCGTACATCAACTAGTATTATATATAATAATAATAATAAAGACGACCATATCTAGCACACTACAACAACCCTTGACAAATTCCACCTCATCAATTCCAAAAATGTTTGACGAGATCATCAGAATAAATAATAAGTACAGCACATTATGATTGGACAAACAACACAATAATGCATGCCGACCTTGTGTTGTGTCGATATTCAACATAATTCCAAATCATCAATAACTTCCACAGATTCCAAAGGAGGTGAAATAGGGAAAGCCCTGGTTTTCTCAAATTTCTGGTCTTGGTTGCAAAGAACATCAATATCACAAGAAAAATGAGGCTATGGAAAAGGGCCACTGGAGCCCTTAAGGACAGGTATAGCATTTGGGTTGCGAAGCTCTCTCCGCGTGGCCCTTGTCGGAATCCAGATCTTGAGACGGTCATCATCAAGGCCACTAGCCATGATGAACAATGCATGGATTACAAGAACGTTCAAAGAGTTTTCCAATGGCTACGTACCTCACCATTGTACCTTAAACCTCTTTTGTTTACTCTTTCTTTGAGAATGGAAAAGACTCATAGCTGGGTTGTAGCCCTTAAAGGGTTAATGCTCATTCATGGGGTTTTCTGTTTTGACCTACCAACCGTGCAAAGGATGGGAAGGTTGCCATTTGATCTATCACACTTCAGGGATGGCCATATAAATCCTGAAAAAGCATGGGGTTTCAATGTTTTTGTTCGTGCATATTTTGCATATTTGGATCAAAAGTCTATGTTTGTGTGCTCCGAGGCAAAGAAACAAAGCAAACAAGGGAAGGAAACTGAGACATTGATGGAAGAGCTGCAAAATTTGGAGAAGTTGCAAGGTCTGATTGACATGCTTCTACAAATCAAGCCTTGGCATCCGAACATGAATGTGGTCCTCATTCTTGAAGCCATGGATTGTGTTATGGATGAGCTTTTGGAAGTGTATCATAAATTTTGCATAGAGATTGATCGAGTGTTGTCGAAGATATATGATATAGGTGGAAAGGTGGAAGCAAGTATTGGGCTCGGAGTTGTGCAAAAAGCTGAAATGCAAGGTGATAAGATCTCATTGTACTTCAATTTTTGTAGAGACATTGGTGTCCTCAATGCCTCTGAGTGCCCCAAAGTTGTGAGGATCCCTGAAAAAGATATTCATGAACTCCGGAGAATATTCGATGGAGTCTCTGAGAAGAAAAGCTTGGAGGGTAATAATGGTGTCATGGAAAATGTGGACAAGGCCATTTTGGTCAGAGATTGCATTGCAACTACCACAGTTCCCGAGTGCAAGAAATCAGAGAAAGGTTTGACGACTGTAATCACGGACCAATGGGAGGTATTTGATGACGATATAATGGTTGATGTTAAAGAAAACACCTCCAATGGTACAAGCGTTATTGCCACAACTAACCCTCTTGTGGAATCTTATAGCCTAGTCCCTTATATTCCTGTTTACAATCATGTTCTTCCGGATCTAATTAGTTTATAGCAGTAAGATATATATATGGTTCCCTTTTCACTTCGTGACAATTATTCATTGAGATATATTTATTCATTTGGGAAATAAAAATAAGGCAAATTTCTTGTGTCGTTTCCACATTAGCAGAAAAAAAGATTTGATTCTTTCATTTTCTTTTCTTCAGTATTAGGAAAATTTTAAACAAGTGAAATTCTATTAATTCTTATTGTTCTTGAACTTATGTGAGATAATTAGATATTGAAATTACAGAGTATGTGTCTTTCCATCATTAATTTCCCCCCCATTGATATTAGCTTATTTTGAAATTTTGGGAGATTAAGTACATGTACAAAGAGAAACTTGGTTTAGCAGTGGTGGGAGCCGCAAATGTTTCATCTACACTTGAGCTACACTTGGTTACTAATGAGTTAATTATGGGTTAACAATGTTTATTGGATGGTTAATGGAATAATAACGTATTTTTTAACAATAAACAATAAGCATTAACCATATGATAAACATTTGTAACCAATCATTGATCAAGTGTAACTTAGATAAGGGTTTTCAGATGTATGAATATCAAAACCGGGGGCTGGCTGCGTCCATATTGTATATGAGTAGTGGAGATATTTTATAAACAAGAAGAGATAGTCTTTAGCAGCACCAAAACAAATCATTATAGCTTTAGCAATCTTTGAGACATCGGACAATTTGTGTAAGCAGTTATTAGCTTATAACTTGGAAGCATCAGAATGTTGGGATGCATATGTGAATAAATTTGAAACTGTTTTGAGTGGAATTGCATAAGTGAAGACTAAGTATCCGTTTACCTTTTGGAATTGAGTATGAAATTAGAATTTAGAATTAGAATTAAACATTTTAATTTTAATTTTTATGTTTGTAATGTTATTTAGAATTAGAATTATAATTTTATAAATTAATTTTATAAAATTGAAAAATAACTAAGTTAAATATTTCTTAATAGACCTATACTTTAAGAATTGTCAATTTCATAATTTAAAAATTAAACTCTCTCTCTCTACATTTATTTATGAATAATTATATTTATTGAAATTTTATATTTATATAAAAAATTATTTATATATTTATATAAAAATTATTATAATAGCTATTTATTTTTTTTCTAAAAAAATTTATGAAAAAATTTTTTATGAAAAAATTGATTATTATATTATAAAAATATTATTGTATGAATATTTTTATTAATTTTAATTTTGTAAATAATTTTTTAATGTTTTAGATCATACCTTTACAAAATAAAATTATAATTGAATTTAGAATTACAATTTCTTATCTTAATTCTTTGACAACCCTAAACATAAAATTTAAGATTTTGAATTAATTTTGATTCTGAAAGAATTGAAATTAAAATTAAAATTATATATTTCAATTTTAATTCAAGTTATCAAAACGGAGGAAACTCAAAATTCAATATACACAAATTTGAGGTAGATACTTGTTTCTTATGTATATTATTCTCAGGGATTTTTAAATAAATTTAGTGTATACATGAAGCTAATAAAATATAGACACATTATTAATTTTAATTAAATAAATATTCTATTCATTAGTGTATTAATAATATGTCAATACTAATGGAATTTAGAGAAGTGTAGTATTTGCATTAATTCAAACATGAATTAATACAAAGTAATTATACATACAAATTTACATGAAACAAATATTAAACTACTGTAACATATCCTCAATAATAGGAGTACAAATTCAAATACAAAAATCAAAATTAAAATTAAAATTAAGTGCCAAGTTATCCAATACTCTGACACGTCCTGTTAGGAAAGAAAAGAGTATGTACACAACAGAAATAACAACACACAAATAGATAATAAAATCTTTCCCACTTGAAAGAACCTGTGAAGAGCAAAATATATAGCCAACCAAAAATATCCACCAAAAGATATATCTAAGAATGCACAAAAATAAATAGGCAAAGAGAACACACATAATTTTAATGTGAAAAATCCAATCAATGTGAGAAGTAAAAACCACGGGACTTAGTCTAGAAAAATCTCCAATATAAAATCAATGAGTACAGCAAAGTGTCTCCTAATAAATAAGGATATCACAACGGCCCTTACTCACTACCAATAAAGTGGAAATCAACAAAACAACAAAGTTCAAAACCCACAAAGTGGTACAAACAGCCCAACAAGTAGAGATGGAGAAATAAAAATCTAACCGTACAAGTAGAAGCTCATAATGCAAGGAACAACATACTAAAAAATCATTCAGATCGGACCACAAATGACCACCCAATCTGAACACACAAGATCAGTACTGAAATTTTTCTCTTCTCTCTCTCACGCAGCGCCGTCACTCTGATGATAGATAAAAATAGGTTTTGAAACCTTTTTAAAATTATCTTATCTCTCTCTTTTTAAATATAAATATATATATATAAATATATATATATATATAAATCATCCAGATCGAACCACAAATGACCACCCAATCTAAACACACAAGATCAAGTCTTGAAATTTTTCTCTTCTTTCTCTCACGCGGTCACCGTCACTCGATGATAGATTAAAATAGGTTTTGAAACCTTTTTAAAATTATCTTATCTCTCTCTTTTTTAAATATAAATAAATAAATAAATATATATATATATATATATATATATATATATATATATATATATATATATATATATATATATATATATATATATATATGGTATGGGCCCCACTTAGTTGGACTCATCCAATAAACTCCCCCTCCAACTCAAGTGGAGGCAAATGCCAAACCGGCAACCAAACGGCAATCTTCAAACTTTCCCCTCGGTAGAGTCTTTGTCAACATGTCTGAAACATTATCATCAGTATGGATCTTCTCAAGTTCTAACAACTTTGAGTCCAGAGCATCACGTATCCAATGATACTTTACATCAATATGCTTAGATCTACCATGGAACGTAGAATTCTTGCCGAGATGAATAGCACTCTGACTATCACAAAACAAAACATACCTCTCCTGAGTAAAACCAAGTTCATGGACAAAATTCTTCATCTAAAGCAACTCCTTACAAGCCTCGGTAATAGTAATGAACTCAACCTCAGTAGTAGACAATGCAACATACTTTTGCAACCTAGATTGCCAAGCCACAGCTCCCCCTGCAAAGGTAATCAAATAGTCAGAAGTAGACTTTCTTGAGTCAACATCCCTTACAAAGCCTGAATCTGTATAACCACAAAGAACAGGTTTCCTAATTCCAAAACAGAGCTTCAAACTAAAAGTGCCCCGGAGATATCTTAATATCCACTTCACAGCTTTCCAATGCTCTTTACCAGGATTGGAAAGAAAATGACTAACCACACATACTGCATGAGATATATCAGGCCTTGTGCAAACCATTGCATACATCAAACTTCCTACTGCAAATGCATAAGGAACACATTGCATGTCTTGTTTCTCTTCATCACTAGAAGGAACCTGTCTAGTGCTAAGCCTAAAATGTAAAGCAAGAGGTATGCTTACAACTTTAGCTTTATCCAAGTGAAAATGTTGAAGTACTTTCTCAATGTACTTCTCCTGAGATAACCACAACTTCTTGACCACTCTATCATGAGTAATCTGCATGCCAAGAATCTGTCTTGTTAGTCCTAAGTCTTTCATTGCAAAAGACTTACTAAGCTTCTTTTTCAACTTGTCAATTCTAGAAGAATTATGACCAACAATCAACATATCATCAACATAGAGTAATAAAATGATGAATTCATTATCAGAAAATTTCTGCACAAACACACAATGATCAGAAGTAGTCTTCTTGAATCCCTGCTGAATTATAACAGACTCAAACTTCTTGTACCATTGCCTCGGGGCTTGTTTCAAGCCATACAAACTTTTCTTCAACCTGCAGATATAATTTTCTTTACCTTTCATCACAAAACCCTCAGGTTGCTCCATGTAAGTCTCCTCCTCCAAATCACCATGAAGAAAAGCAGTTTTCACATCCATCTGCTCAACCTCTAAATCAAGACTGGCTGCCAAACCAAGAACAACTCGGATAGAAGACATTTTAACAACTGGTGAGAAGATCTCCTCAAAATCAATCCCTTTTTTCTGACAGTAGCCTTTGACAACTAATCTAGCTTTGTATCTCAAAGTGGAAGTATTCTCATCATTCTTCAACCTGTAAACCCACTGATTTTGCAAAGCTTTCCTGTCCTTAGGCAACTTGACCAGCTTAAAAGTATGGTTGTCAAGCAAAGATCTCATCTCATCATTCATTGCTGCAACCTATTCTGCCATCTGCTCACTCTCCATAGTCTCTTCGTAGCACTCAGGTTCTCCCCTACCAGTAAGGAGCACATATTCATCAGATGAGTAATGAGTAGAAGGAATAAGATGTCTGGAAGACCTCCTAAGTGAAACAACAGGTTCTTCAACAACCTCATGAGCAGGAGCATCTACCTCATCAACAACGTTATCAACAACATCCTCTACCTGATCACCCTAAATATGATTATGCACATCATCATGATCGCCAAAGTCAGCTACATCAGGCATATGAAGCTGAGGAACTGGATCAATATCAATCAAACCATCAATACTCAGAGACTCTGACTTCTTTGTCTTATTAATATCTTCAATGGTCTAATCCTCCATGAAAATAACATCACGGCTTCTAATAAGCTTCTTCTCAACTGGATTATACAACCTATAGCCAAACTCATCATGACCATAGCCAATGAAGATGCACTACCTAGTCTTGATATCTAACTTAGATCTCTCATCTTTGGGCACATGTACAAATGCTCTGTACCCAAAGACAAGTAAGTGGTTATAGGAAACATCCTTTCCATACCACACCCTGTTAGGAACATCAGCCTGCAAAGCAACAGTAGGAGATAAATTAATAACATGTGCAACAGTATATAAAGCCTCACCCCAAAAAGATCCAGGTAACTTTGCTTCAGAAAGCAAACATCTAACTCTCTCCATCAAAGTCCTGTTCATCCTTTTTGCTAGGCCATTAAGTTGAGGAGTCTTAGGGGGCGTCTTCTGGTGTCTAATGATGTGTGTGAAACAACATCATATTTTGTTCATGTTTTTTGCATGCATTTTTATACATTCTAGGCATTTTAGTTTCCCTTTTTGTTTGTTTTTCCCTTTAGTTCGGATAACTGCGGTGTTTTTGGTGTTGTTGTACAGGATTGGTGCTTAATTGGCCTTGAAATGGATGGAAAGCTTGCACAATTGAAGTTGGAGCTTAAAGGGTAGCAATTTGGGACAAAAAAGCTCATTTCAGAGAGTTCCACGGCCTGCCCGTGGCCTGAACCACGGTCATGGATCGAGCAGCTACGTGAAAAAGCAAAAGGGGAAGTCCACAGACAACCACGGCCTGGCCGTGGTGGCCACCACGGCCGCGGTTGAGAGTTTGGTTGAGAACTCTAAGTCCAGAACTGACCACGGCCTGGCCGTGGTACCCACCACGGCCGTGGTTCGGTGTACGTGTCAGATTTTTAAGTCTGTTTTTCTTTTTTCTGATGGGCTTGAACCAGTTTTAACCCATGGGGTATATATAGATGTTCTGAAGACAACATTAGGGTTGGAATTTGGTTTTGAAGGAGACACATTGGAGGCTCTTGATCTTCATCTTCCTCTCTTCTCTCTAGGATTACGGGTTTGGATGTTCTTGGAACTTGATTTCTGGTTTCTTCTTCTCCATGTCTGAGTAGTTCCTTTTGTTTCTAGGATTGGGCAATGCCCTTTGATACATTGATGATGATTAATTGATATTGTTTACCCCTTTTATTAATCTTGAATGTTGTTGATTCAATCCTTATTGCGATTATTCATGTGAATTTGCTGGCCACTTATTTGCATCTCATAGATATCTAAGGACGTACTGAAAGGTGAACCTAGGTGTTGGAACTATAAGAATTGAACTTAAGGTTTAAATCATGAGAGTAAGTTTAGCCTTTCGAGGATTAATGAATTACCAAAAAGTGTAATGAGTTCAATTTAGATTCAATTACCACGAGAGTAGGAATTGGTTTAATTGGGCACGGTTCTTGTATCTTGAAAGGGAACATTAACTAATTTAGGGTAATTCACCTTCAATTGAATTTCAAGTGTTAATAAGAGGATTGTCAATTAGGAGTCTTGTATCATTGTGGTTAACCCCAATCCTGGAAGCTTTCTTGAATCTGAAATCTTTTCCTTAACAATTTCTGTTTTTGAGCTCAACCTTGCATTTTTAATTTTTATTTATTTAACTGTTTAGTTACTACGTTCTTATCACTCCATAATTACATTCCTTTTGTTTAATTTAATTGAATTAATTAATTAATTGGTATTCATAGACATAGTCCCTGTGGATTCGATCTTTTTATTACTTGACGACTTAAACGTACACTTGCTTGATTTTACCCCAATCAAGTTTTTGGCACCATTGCTTAGGACCGTGTGTTTCTTCTTGAATATCAGTTAATTTTTTAATTTAATTATTTTAAACCTTTTTACTACTTTCTTGTTTTCTCTTTGAGTGTCTACAGGTAATTCTCTTGTTTATGCGAAGAACTAGATGTTTTGAGACTCTTGAAGAAGCTAATCCTGAAATTGAAAGAACCCTTCGCAGAAGGAGAAGACAACAAAGCCAAAGAGCAAGAGATAGACTTGAGCCAACGCTTGTCATGGCTGCACCTGCTGATAATAGACCTCTTAAAGAGTATGCAGCCCCTAATGCTTAGGGTTTGCGTTTTGGAATTGCTCGGCCAGACATTGAAGCTAGACAGTTCACCATACCACCTGCTTTACTCACCATGATAAGGCAGAACCAGTTTGGAGGATTGCCATCAGAGGACCTAAACGATCATGTGGATATGTTCTTAGAATTCTGTGAGACCCTCAAGATTGAAGGTGCCTCTGTTGATGCTATTCGCCTTCGCCTATTTCCATTATCATTGAGAGATAGAGCTAGGGCTTGGTTGAGGTCAATTCCGCGAGACCATCACTTCTTGGGACCAATTGGAGCAAACTTTCTTGAACAAATTCTTTCCACCATCCAAGACTTTGCTCATCGAGGACCCAAATCACAAGCTTTGTTCAAAAGATGGTGAATCATTGTCGGAAGCTTGGGATAGATATAAGGCTTTCTTTGGAAGCTTTTTTCACACTATGGGTTAGAAAAATGGTTGATCGTCCACACCTTCTATAATGGGCTAGAATATTCTTCGAAGGTGTCTCTAGACTCCGCATGGTGGTGGAGCTTTGATGAATAGAAGACCGACGAAGCCTATGAGATCATTGAGAGTGTTGCCACAAATCATCACCAATGGGCAAATGAAAGAGGTAATAACTTGAGAAAACTCTCGGGAGGTAAGTTGAGGTAGACGGAGTTGATTTAATTATGTCAAAATTTGATTCTTTGAATAAACGTTTTGACATGCTTGAAAAGGCTCATGTAAATGCCATAGGTGCCTCTAACAATTTTTGTGAAATTTGTGGAGCACAGGGACACATAGGTGTTGAATGCCAAGTTGGAATTGGCTCCTCACAAGGTGCACCGGTGGAGCAAGTGGAATCATGCCACAATTTCCATGACTTCAACCAAAAGGGGAGGAATGATCCACATTCTCAAACTTACAACCCTGGTTGGAAGTCACATCCCAACTTCTCCTACCGAAATAGTCAACACCAAGCAGGGCAAGGTAGTGGTAAACCCTCTTCTGGACTCCAACAGGTACAAAACTCTAAACTTGAGTCTCTTCTTGAGAATTTTGTTGAGAGTCAAGCTAAGCAAAATGAGGAGTTTAGGCAACATGGGCAAGTTGTGACTGAGGCCATTAGAGAGTTGTCATCTAAAGTTGAAAATTTGGCCATTCATAATAAATTGTTAGAAACTCAGATTGCCCAACTTGCAGGCACTTCACATAGGCAACAAGGTAAATTTCCTGGTCAGCCTGAAATGAATCCAGGTAATGAACACTGCATGTCTGTTAGTTTGAGAAGTGGTAAGAACCTAGAGGATCCCAAGGATAAGGAGGTTAGTGACAAAGATGAGGGGAATGAGGAAAAAGACACTAAGACACAACCCTTAGAGGAAGAGGAAATTAATGAAAAGGTGTCTAAGTATGTACCCCCTGAACCATACCAACCCCCAGTGCCATTCCCTCAAAGATTGGCTAAGGCCAAGCTAGATATGCAATTTGGGAAGTTCCTAGAGGTCCTTAAGAAATTGTACATTAATGTACCCTTCACTGAGGCGTTGAAACAAATGCCTACCTATGCTAAGTTTCTTAAGGACATTTTGTCTAATAAGAGAAAGCTTGATGAATATGAGACCGTAGCTTTAACTGAGGAGTGTAGTGCTTTAATTCAAAATAAATTGCCTCCTAAGCTAAAAGATCCAGGTAGCTTCTCTATTCCTTGCTTGATTGGTAACACAAATTTTGATAAAGCTCTGTGTGACTTAGGGGCTAGTGTCAGTCTTATGCCCCTTTCTGTGTGCAAGAAGTTGGAGGTGGGTGAGCTGAAACCCACAACTATTTCACTCCAGTTGGCGGATCGGTCCGTCAAGTACCCGTTGGCATCTTGGAAGATGTTCCTATTAGAGTGGGTAAGTTTTTTATACCTGTTGATTTTGTTGTGCTTGACATGGAAGAAGATGCTAAAATGCCGCTCATACTTGGGCGACTATTCCTCGCCACTGGAAGGGCAATTATTGATGTCCACGAAGGGAAATTGACTTTGTGATTGAATAATGAGGAAGTAGTTTTTAATGTTTTCAATTCTGAAAAAAATCTTAATTCCTTTAATTCATATAATCGCATAGATGCTACTGATGATGTGGACAGAGTTGTACTTTCAGATATGCAGGAATCTGTGACTCATGCTGTATTAGAGGAGACCTTGCCCAAGGTTGCTTCCAAGTTTGAGAAGGTCAAGCCCTGCAAGAAAGGACCAAAGAAGCGGGATGACAAATGTGTCAAGAAGCGTGAATTTAAACCAGAGAATAAAGTTTTTGTTGATAACTCGCTTCTACATTTCTGTCCAGGTAAGTTTTGGTCGAAATGGTCTAGACCATATGAGATTGTTCGAGTCTTATCCTATGGTGTGCTTGAGGTGAAGATAGAAGGCCAGAAGACATTTCTAATAAACGGCCAGAGAGTGCAACAATATGAAGATGGAGTGGGGACTGAGTACCACTCTATTGACATCACCTGAGCATAGAACAAACTCACAGTCAAGCTAATGACTATAACTTAGCGCTTCTTGGGAGGCAACCCAACATTCTATCTCTTTTCCTTTATTTTCTTATTTTTATTGATTAACACTTTTTTATTTTTGTTTCTTAGTTAGCTATTGTTGAGTCGGCTTTGGTGCCTCCCGAGTTCTGAGCCTTTGTAGGGGGGTGTATATAGCATCGACCACAAAAAAAAAAAATGGAGTTTTAGTCCTGATGTTCGAGTTCATGGTTACACGTCTCCTTTTTCCACCACCGCAGTGTGAGTTCTTTTCATTTATTCTTTCCATAATTTTAGATTTTTACATTGGGGACAATGTAAGGTCTAAGCAGGGGTATTTATTTTTCATTTTTATTTTTATCTTCATTATCATGCATTCCCATATCTCATTTTGCATTGCATTTTCTTGTTGCATTTTCACACCATCTTATATTTCTGCTTTTTGGTTGAACCTTGTCCCCCTCTCTTTTGGGGATTTTGAGATGATAATTGATTTGGAACCCAATTTATTGATTCTTGTGGTAGGCAATAGGCATTGTCTTTAATTGATAGTGGAGGTGATTTCTTGATAGTTGATAATTAGCATATGTTCTCTGAATTTGTGCTTCTCATTGATTTTTGAACCTCTAAAAGTGAGTTTTGAGCTTGTATGAGATTTATTCACTATATGATTTTTCATCCCATTCTTTGTGTTGAGTGGTCATTCCTCATTGATTTTGTGCTCTAGAACTTGATTTGAAACCATTTTGAGGCGAAATCTTGGTTTGCATGCTTGAATGTGATTAAGGCATCTTAGGTATTTTTCTGGCCTTCTGAGTTTGTTACACTTCCATCCACTAGTTGCCCATTTTGAGCTTATTGTATAATTATTTTCTTGATGCCTATGATGATACATTGTCGGTGATCATTTAGAATATTGAATGGAACAATCTGAGTTTGAATGTTATATTGGGAATCATGTGTTTTGAAAATGAGGTCTCTCCCTCTAAAAAAAAAAAAAAGGAAAAAGGAAAACAAAATAAAAGAAAAGCTTGAGATGAAAGCTTGAAAAGAAAGGGAGAAAATGTGGAATTATGCCTTGATTGAAAACTGTCTTTGCTCCATGTATGTTCTATTGGGTTTCTTGTGCTTGTTGAAAATGTTGTTAGCCCTTTGTGCATACCCTCCTTTCTTTATCCTTCCTGACATCATTCTCATGGCCCCATTATATTCCTTGAAAGACCTTTTGATTCTTGCAATCATGCTGATTATTAGTGGAAATTTGGTTTCTTATCAAGCTTATGGAAGTGCATTTTCTTTGAGGAATATTGAGCGCATTGTCTTCATCCTTAAACACTTTGAGTGTGTTAGTTGAGTGATCCTAATTTAGTGAGGAGCATGATTTCTGAGAACTTTAGCCTCTAATTGGACTTGATTTTGATTACCTCTCTAATTCTTGGTTTGTCTTTGCCTATTGCTTGGTTAGATGTTTTCTCGGGTTCCTCATTCATTATTGTCTCATAATCCCATTTCTTAGTTGGTCTTAGTTATTGCTTGGGGACAAGCAAAATCTTAAGCTTAGGGGTATTTTGATGTGTGTGAAACAACATCATATTTTGTTCATGTTTTTGCATGCATTTTTATACATTCTAGGCATTTTAGTTTTCCTTTTTGTTTGTTTTTCCCTTTAGTTCAGATAACTGCAGTGTTTTTGGTGTTGTTGTGCAGGATTAGTGCTTAATTGGCCTTGAAATGGATGGAAAGCTTACACAATTGAAGTTGGAGCTTAAAGGGTAGCAATTTGGGACAAAAAAGCTCATTCCAGAGAGTTCCACGGCCTGCCCGTGGCCTGAACCACGACCATGGATCGAGCAGCTACGTGAAAAAGCAAAATGAGAAGTCCAGAGACAACCATGGCCTGGTCGTGGTGGCCACCACGGCCGTGGTTGAGAGTCTGGTTGAGAACTCTAAGTCCAGAACTGACCACGGCCTGGCCGTGGTACCCACCACGGCCATGGTTCGGTGTGCGTGTCAGATTTTTAAGTCTGTTTTTCTCTTTTCTGATGGACTTGAACCAGTTTTAACCCATAAGGTATATATAGATGTTCTGAAGACAACATTAGGGTTGGAATTGGGCTTGGAAGGAGGCACATTAGAGGCTCTTGATCTTCATCTTCCTCTCTTCTCTCCAGGATTACGGGTTTGGATGTTCTTGGAACTTGATTTCTGGTTTCTTCTTCTCTATGTCTGAGTAGTTCCTTTTGTTTCTAGGATTGGGCAATGCCCTTTGATACATTGATGATGATTAATTGATATTGTTTACCCCTTTTATTAATCTTGAATGTTGTTGATTCAATCCTTATTGCGATTATTCATGTGAATTTGCTGGCCACTTATTTGCATCTCATAGATATCTAGGGACGTACTGAAAGGTGAACCTAGGTGTTGGAACTATAAGAATTGAACTTAAGGTTTAAATCACGAGAGTAGGTTTAGCCTTTCGAGGATTAATGAATTACCAAAAAGCGTAATGGGTTCAATTTAGATTCAATTACCACGAGAGTAGGAATTGGTTTAATTAGGCACGGTTCTTGTATCTTGAAAGGGAACATTAACTAATTTAGGGTAATTCACCTTCAATTGAATTTCAAGTGTTAATAAGAGGATTGTCAATTAGGAGTCTTGTATCATTGTGGTTAACCCCAATCCTGGAAGCTTTCTTGAATTTGAAATCTTTTCCTTAACAATTTCTGTTTTTGATCTCAACCTTGCATTTTTAATTTTTATTTATTTAACTGTTTGGTTACTACGTTCTTATCACTCCATAATTACATTCCTTTTGTTTAATTTAATTGAATTAATTAATTAATTGGTATTCATAGACATAGTCCCTGTGGATTCGATCTTTTTATTACTTGACGACGAAACCGTACACTTGCGGATTTCACCCCAATCATCTAATACCTTGTTGTCTACAGTACTCATCAAATGATCCACAATATTCAACACCATTATCAGTGCGAACACATTTCAGTTTCTTCCTTGTTTTTCTCTCAACAGAAGCCTAAAATTGCTTAAAAACACTAAGCACCTGATCCTTAGTCTTCAAGGCATAAACCCAAAGTTTCCTTGAATGATCATCAATGAAAGTCACAAAGTAAAGTGCACCACCAAATGTTCTAGTCTTCATTGGACCACAAAGATCTGAATGCACCAACTCAAGCACCTCTGATTTCCTAGAAGGAGGATGACTCTTGAAAGAGACTCTATTCTGCTTCCCAGCCAAACAATGAGCACACTTTTCCAAACTTACACCCTTCAAACCTGAAAGTAGATTTCTTTTGGCCAAAGTATCAAGTCCCTTCTCACTAATATGACTTAGTCTCTTGTGTCTTAACTTTGACTAGTTATCACACTCAACTATATTAGCAGCATCAACAGAAACTGAAGTCTTGGTCCAATACAAACCTGAACACTTCTTTCCATGTGCCACAACTAAAGAACCCTTAGAGAGTTTCCACTATCCACCACCAAAGGTACTAAAATAGACATAATCATCAAGAACACTAACAGAAATCAGATAGATGCAAACGGATGTCTGGTGCGTGTCTGACATTCTTCAAAAATAACTTTGTCCCATTACTAGTTTCCAAATAAACATTGCCAATGTCAATCACCTTTGACATACCATCATTACCCATCTTCAAAACCCCATAATCACCAGGAGTATAAGATGTGAAGAAATCCTTTCTAGATGTCACATGAAAACTGGAACCACTGTCAATAACCTAGTTGGTCTCATCACAGGCAACATTAATCAAATTTTCATCACAGATAATCACAAGATTTCCTTCAATAGTGGTGGCAACACGATCATTATTGTCATTATCCTTCTTTTGTTGTGGCACAAACGTTTAGGACACATCTCTAGGGAAAGAATGAAGAGGTTGATTAAGGAGAATATTCTTCATGATCTGGACTTCTCTGATTTTGATACATGTGTTGATTGTATAAAAGGGAAACTTACAGCTGGAGCCAGGAAGAGTGGGGTTGCCAGGAGTGAAGGAATACTACAATTGACTCATACAGATATTTGTGAGCCCATTACTCCCATTGCTATAGGTGGTTTTAGGTACTTTATCACCTTCATTGATGCCTTCTCTAGATACAGGTAGATTGATTTGTTGCATGAGAAATCTGATTCTTTAAATGCCTTTAAAGTATTCAATGCTGCTGTTGAATTGAAATTTAGTAAGCAGATCAAATGTGTGAGATCTGATAAAGGTGGTGAGTTCTATGGCTAGTATGATGAAACTGATAGAAATGCTGGACCTTTTGCAAGGTTCTTACAGGATTGTACACTATGCTTGGAACTTCCTAATAAAATGGAGTTGCAGAAAGGCAAAACCATACTCTTATGGATATGGTGAGATGTATGTTTAGTCATTCTATTCTTCCAAAATTCTTGTAGGGAGATGCCTTGAAGACTGTTGCTTATATATTGAATCATGTCCCAAGTAAATCTGTGTTGAAGACTCCATATGAGTTTATGATAAGCAAACGACCTATCTCGAGGCATTTCCGTGTTTGGGGTTGTAGGGCAGAGGTGAGACCTTTTAACCTACATTTAAAGAAGCTTGATCCCAAAACCATTAGTGGTTTTTCATTGGCTATTGTATTAGTTCAAGAGATTCTAGGTTCTATTGTCCTTCTCATACTACTAGAGTTATTGAATCTGATCAAGTTGTCTATTTTGAAGGGAACTTAAAACATGATGGAACTCAGGATTCGCGTATTGTTGATTTCGGTGAGCAACATGTTGTTGTTCCTATTCTTGTTGATCCTTTTCAGGCATAATGCCATCTTCTTTGATCCATAATGATGATGTTATTGATCCTGATGATAATATCAATACCATTAACAAGTCAAAAATAATGTACAAATTCCTAATGTTGTTGTGACTCCATTGAGAAGATCTGAGCGAGTTCCTATATCTACTAAGTCTACTAGATTTAGGAATTATGTTGTGTACTTGCAGGAGCATGAGTTTAATACAATTATGGATTTTGATCCTATTTCCTTTTAAGAGACCATAGTTAGTCCTGATAGTGCATAATGACTAGTGGCTAATTAGGATGAGTTAGCTTCTATGAGAAAGAATAATGTTTGGGAATTGGTGTAGTTTCCTACTAGTTGTAAAACTATTAGTTGTAAATAGGTCTTTAAGACAAAGCGCAATGCTAGAGATGAAATAGAAATGTATAAGGCTAGACTTGTTGTTAAGGGATATAACCAAAGGGAAGACATTGATTATAAGGAGGCTTTTTCACCAGTCTCCACTAAAGATTCCTTTCGTGTTGTGATGGTCTTGGTTGCTCATTTTCATTTGGAGCTTCATCAAATGGATGTTAAGTCCACCTTCCTAAATAGTGATTTGTATGGGGATGTGTATATGAATCAACTTGATGGTTTTGTTGAATGTGGTAAAGATCATATGGTGTTGAAATTGAAAAGATCCATTTATGGATTGAAACAGGCTTCTAGGCAATGGTATTTGAAATTTGATTATATTGTTGGCTCTCTCGCTCTATTAGTTTTAAAAAAAATATTGTTGACCAATGCATTTATCTGAAGTTTAGTGGGAGCATATTCATCATTCTTGTTTTATATGTTGATGATATTTTGTTGTCTAGTAATGTTATTGTTTTTCTAAATGAGACTAAGCAGATGTTGACAACACATTTTGATATGAAAGATCTTGGTGATGCCTCTTTTGTATTGGGTATTGAGATTCACTGTGACAGATGTTGTGGCATTCTTGACTTGTCTCAAAAAGCTTATATTGAAAGGATTTTGAATAGATTTGATATGAAATATTGAAATCCTTGTATTGCATCTATTCAAAAGGGTGAAAGACTCTCTAATACCCAGTGTTCTCAAAGTGATAAAGATATTGAAATGGAGAAAGTCTCATATGCTTTCGCTGTTGGCAGCCTTATGTATACTCAAGTTTGTATGCGTCCTGATATTGCTTTTGTTGTTAGTGTACTTGGGATATACTTGAGCAAACCTGGTGTGGCTCATTGGCAGGCTACAAAACGAGTTATAAGGTATCTACAAGGTACTAAAGATTATATACTCACCTATAGGAGGTCGAACTGCCTTAAGGTGATAGGCTATACTGATTCTGATTATGGTGGTTATCCAGATGACTACAAGTCCACATCAGGGTATATCTTTATGTTAACAGGATAAGTTGTTTCTTAGAAGAATATTAAACAAACACTTACAACTACTTCTATTATAAAGGCAAAGTGTATAGCTTGTTATGAGGCTACGTGTCAAGCAGTATGGTTAAAAAAATTTGATTACTGAATTTCTTATTGTAGAGAGTATTTCCAGGCCTCTTACTATTTATTGTGATAACTTTGTCGTAGTGTGCTTATCTCAAATTAATAAAAGCTCTAAGTGCTCAAAGTATTTTGATACAAAATTCATGTTTATTAGAGAGAAGATTCAGGAGTTTCAGACTCGTGTCGAGCATATCCCTACATAACTTATGATTGCAGACCCTCTAACTAAAGGTTTAACTGTTAAAGTTTTTGTTGATTATGTAACTCGTATGGGTATAGTGAGGTCTTTTAATGTTTTGGGTTAATGAGAGTTTGTTTTGTAATTTTGTTGTGACCTCATTTTATGTCTCGAGACCTTAGACAATTATATTATTATTATTATCGTTGCCATATAATATTGTTATTGTTATTATCTGCACAGTTTTGTTTATTCATAATATGGCATATTGTGGAGACATTTTGGACCCAGTCTCATTTTGTTATTGTGCTGAGATATTTGTTAAATCTCAAAAAACATCTTGGGCGGATGCTTTAGGCCATTTTGTTGGGAAATACACTTTCATAACATATTGACATGCAATTGTAGATGTGCTTTCTCATTACTCATATACCATATTTTAATGGGTCACCGAGATATGAGTATCTTGTATGTATGATATCAATACTCCTTCGAGTATGATTCTCTGCATTATGCTTGTAGTCTCATTTTGGACTAGTTGTTGAGAATGCTGGTTCGATTTTGACATCATGTTATGACCTGTTCTGGACCGAAATTTCAGGTTATCAGTACAAGAGCAACTTGGCCCACCAGAGTAACACTCAGATATTACTACACACTGTCTTGATGAGTATATCAGCCTATTTATTAGGCGTAAATCTCTCAAGTATCATTGATGGATATGAAAGTTAATTACATCCCATATAAATAGAAAAATTAGTTAAAAGTGATCACAATCCCTAACGAATTATAATCCTAAATAACTGTATTGCACACATCCTAAAATGCTCTTATAAATATCATGTCAGGTCTTAAAGGTATGCATCTCCTCTAATATACATACTGTCTCCCTTGAGCACAGTCTAACTTGAGCGTCAGAGTACCTTTTGCAAGTACCCACCCTCGCACCACCATAGAGCAGTTTTGCCACGGAAGAGTCCACCACATACGTGCCTATCTTAGGTACCCTCTTGATAACTCCACAATATGTAGTTATTTGTGTCCCATATCTGTATTTCTATGATTGCTTAAGTCCTTATTGTTATGCATATTTGGAAGGTTTTGTCTTTATATTTGTTATATTCAATTCTGATACATTTCCTATATGTAATTAAGCAAACTGTGCATATTATTTGATTGATTAAGTGGATTTGTAACTCTTACTGATTTGATGTTTTCTCTATATTAGGAAGGGCTCCAAACAAGATGATATAAGGAGCATTTGAGCTAGAATGAGAAGAGAAAGTCAAATCTGCATCTCAGCAGGCATCGCCGCGGCGCAGACATATCAATGTTGTGACGTGGTGCATACCACTGATAAGTTAGAGAGCTGTGCAAATTGAGCTCCGTGGCGCAAGGAAATCAATATCGCGGTGTAGTGACCTAAATTGTAAACGTGCCGCGGCGTAGGCATATTAATGATGCGACATGACTCTGTTTTCTGAACTTATAAATAGATTTTTATCAAATATTTTAAGGGAACTCTGCGTTAGGTTTTAGGTTTTAGAGAGGCTGCGGTCTGTTCTTCATTTCTGGGCAGATTGGAGGCTAGAGGAGTCAAGAATAAAGGTCATCTTCCTTAGGGAAGATGATTTGAGCTTCAAAGATGATATCTACTTCCTTCTCCCTTGGTTTTCTTCTCTCCCTTATCTTATGAGTACTATTTTTGTTGTAATTTTGTGTTTATGGATTAACCCAGCTGTATTTAGGAATTACTTTGGATCTTTCTATGGATATTAATGATTATGTCTTACTTTGAGTTCATATTGATGTTTGGTTTTGTTCTTCCATATCTATGCTTAATGTTTGCTTTTGTTTGGCCAACAATTGCATGATCTTGGTTGATGCAAATAAATTAGACATAGGAATTTGTGGATATGGATATGATATGGTAGATGCGTGTTAGACGAGTTCAATTGGCTTGGATGAGTTAATTCGTTAACTAGATAGAAATATACCTTTTAGCCATGTATAGTGGGTGTTTGAGAATAGATCATTTATTAGTGGAGTATACACTAGTTCTCATGGAAACATAGTGGATTAGGTAAATGACACTAGGGTTAATTGCACTAGACATAGGTTTTTAACTAAATCAGATTCTCAAGCTAACTTAACTAATTCATTGATGTTACTTGGAAGGATTGCATATCATTAGTATGAAATATGAGGTGAAGAAGGATTTCCTAGATCTCTAAACCATTATCTTTATTGTTTTGTCGACTTTAGATTTAGTCTCTAAACCATTCCCTTTTTCCTGATTGGCTGATGTTTTTATTGACTAGATTTTGGTTGTGATACTTGCCTCAAGTTGCTCAGCAGCACTAGCAGTTGGTCTAATGGAAATGAATGGGAACTATCATGCGGGTTGGTTGCCCATATATCAGCTATTTCCATCTTATTGCTTTCGAGTACTCTTTGCTATTGGTATTGGCTTAGTTGGCGTTCTAATTTACGTGATGTTGCATTTGATATCTATTCAAGCTGCACTTAATTCCATTCTCGTATAGACTAATTAAGGGCTTTAATTTTTCTTTTATACATCTGTGGGAGTAAACCTTCTGGTTATGATCTTTGTGGATATTGTAGAAGCTTGAATATAAATTTTTTTGAGTATATATTAACTAGTATATTTATAAATGAAATGAGCATATTATGTGTCTGAATGTTAGTTTGTTGTCTCATATATTATATATTCGTGGAATTGAACTAGGTTTTAAATACTGCAAAATTATAGTTTGCGCCTTAATATTATTATTGTGACAGTCAGAGCAATCATATTCTGCCACAATTTTAGTTTGTTAAAATTTAAAGAATTTAAAGTATTTGTTCGGAAGTTAGAAATTTCTGCAATGGAGTCCACCAGATAAGAGAACTCTGCAATGGATGCTACACTCAATGAGAAATTCCTAGACGAAAGGTTATGTTAATTTCAGAAAGACAGAAACCCCATGCAGTCCATCCTCTGCTACTAGTAATGGCCCTTTACTTGAATTATGTAAGTCACAATTAAAAAACGTTACTTTAAGTACAATTTGGAAGCATACAATAAAAAAAGGCACAGATTGCTAAATTGTACAAACCAGAGCTTTTCAGCACCAAAACCTATACATATTATATAACTGACAGATCTTCTTCCAAGTGCTAGTAGAAACAAGCATCAAATTACCCAACGGTTTCAAATATTTCAGCTTCAGATTTGGCCACTGTTTGCAATTGACAGAACACTATGTTAAATGGAAGCTCTCTTTCAACCATCTTGCCTGTAGTTGCAGCCCAGCTTCTATCAAAGCATTCCAAGCAGACTGATATAACCTCTGATCTAACCTTGTTCCTTCCACTTTCATGTCCTGTAAAAGTTTTACCAGTTCTTCAACCTGACTAACCTTTGAGTACACACCAACCATTATACCTGCCAGGGCCCTATCAATCACTCCCCCATTGATCCTATACTCGTTAAAAAGTTTTATACATGTTTCAAACTCTCCTGCGTTACTATAAGCACCAATGATGCTAGTGTAAGTCACCTTATCTGGTGCTACCTTTCTTCTCTTCATTTCTTTCCATAGCTTCTCAAGCTGCCTCAAATTCTTAGCCCTCCCATGCATGTCTATCAAGGAATTGTAAACCCACACATTTGGTTTACACCCTCTTTCTTTCATCTTTGCTACCAACCTCATTGCATCCCTCAACCTCCCAGTTCTGCCATACATCACAACCATGCTTGAATAGGCCACAACACATTTATCAAACCCCTTTTGCTCCATCTCCGAAAACACCTTCTCCGCTTTGCTATATTGCCCAAGACGGCAATAGGCATTTATAATTGAAGCATAGGTGACTTGACCTGGTTCATAGCCTTGAGAAATTAGCTGCTCAAAAACTATAACTGCAGATAAAAACCCTCTTCTTTTGCTGAAACCATTGACAACAGCACATAATACACAATCAGAAACCTTGACATCTGCATCCTTCATTGCCTTAACAACTTCCAAAGTCTTCTCCAACAAACCTTCTTCAACATACATAAGCACAAGCTTTAAATAAACCTCAGGGTCCCTTATCACTGTTCTGCTTTTAGCCTCTCTGAGAAGTTCCTCAGCCACATCAACCTTGCGCAAACTTGCAAAAGAGCATATCAAGGAAGAGTAGATAGAATATTCAGAAATCCCTTTCTTAGTCATCTCTCTGAAGTACTCAAGAGCTTCAAAAGCTCTTCCAGACTTCCCTAATGACTCACATAGAATACCATATACCTGAGCTAAATATCTTGTTGAATCTCTCAACTTCCTACTTTCAAATTCATGAAACAATTGAACCACTCTTTCACAATCCCCAAGTTTTGAGCAAGCTTCCATAATGTGTAAATAACCTCTGGAATCCAGAACAACTCTAGTGGATTTCATTTGTTCAAAGACTAAAACTGTGCTCCTAAACATATGCAGCTTATTATAACCTCTCATGGCAGAACCAAAAGCTAAGACAGCAACTTCACTATCAGAGTGAAAAGCATCAAGTAGAGTCTCAGCAATCTTGAATTTTCTATGTTTAATGCAAAAATTAATCAATCTAGAGCAAGTAGCTGTGTCTGGCAACACATGATAAATTTTAAAGTCATCAGAAACTGATAAAATGTAATCCCATTTCTTCAATCTCAACAAATACCTGATCACACGCTTTAAAGTTGATCTCTCTGGTCTAAACTCTGGCCTCTCTTTCAACCTTTGATAGTACTCATATGCTAGTTCCTCAGTTTTTGGAACCTCAAATAACCCGCATAAGAACTCGTTCAAGTTCTCAGTTCCTGGCTTGGAATATTGTTGAGCATCTGCAAAGTCAATATCTACATGGATCATGAGGGTGTTGTTGGAAGATGCTTCTTCTAAGATGGGTGTGGGAGAGGCTGAGAAATTTACATGGAAGAACCGTGGGTTGGAGCCTGAGACAAAGTACAAGGAAGGGAAGTGGCACGTGGGGATGAATGCATGCACGTGAGTTCTTCTGCAACATTTAGTGCAAGCAAGAGACCAGTCTGCAGAACAGGAAATGGCCATCACAGGTATGGTTTGGAAGAGAAACACTGTAGATTGTGCTTGGGTTACATTACATATATGGCTTTATCCAATCCCATACTAGATATCTAAAACATGTGGAGCATGTTAGCCACTCAAAAAATGACGTGTGGTGTGGAAGAATCGCAAAAAATCTGATTATCAGCTTCTATGAAAGCCGCGTTTTTCTCTTGTGGCCATTTACCCCAATTCCATTATCTTTTCAAGGTCAAAGAAACTTTGATTTTGAGTTTAATTTTGATTTAAGGTGTTACTCCGGTAATCACATTTTGTTCTCCGATATCAGTATCTTTATAAATTTTCAAATATTTATTAATTGTCAGTTAAATTTAATAAACTGTAAACATTTAACGTGATAATCAATAACCAATAAACAATATTAAATGTATTACAAATACCTAAAGGTACACAAAAGAGATCGATACTAGCTACTCTGTTTTATTTATTTTTTAATAATAATATTTTTACTACTTTTTTTTTTACATCACTTTTTATATTATTTTTTATATCATTAATTATATCACTTTTTTTCTATTATTTTATCTCACTTAATCATAATTATTTAAAAATAATATAAAAAGTAGTATTTAAAAAAAAAATAGTGTGATATAATCATTTTCCTTATTTTTTATACTATCATTTTAATTATATTGTTTCTTTCATATTATTAAAAGAACTTGGTTTTTCAATTAATTACTATATAAATAATTTATATGTCTCTTACGGATTTTTTAATATATGTCCTAAGGACACATGTTAAAAAATTAAAATAATATTTATTATCCATCTAAATTACTTATAAAAAAACCATTAAATATTTTTTTATTTTTAATTCTTTATTATGTGCCTAACAACCCTTTATCTATTTATATATAACATATAAAAGTTAAAGTGTGGGCTCTAGAATTGCCACATAACTATTTTTAATTCTCTAAATTTGTCACTTTAGCAAATTTTTAAGATTCTCAATTCATCACTCATAATATTTTCAATTTCTCACATTAAGTTTGCGATCGCGCTATTTGTCCACCTAAAAGGCTCTAACTTTTGTCCACCATATGTCACGTGTCACCATTTGAAATTTGAAATATGACATTGTTCACGTTAGAAATAAGTAGTTAATATGTTAGGAATAAGTGGTTAATCAGTATAAGTTTCTGATTAATACATTCAAAATAAGTAGTTAATCTATATCAGTTTCTGGTGAATCTGAGAAAGAGTTTCCAATAATAAATAAGTGGTTAATACATTAGGAATAAGTAGTTAATCAGTATAGGTTTATGTTGAATCTCATTAATTGGTGAATCCAAATTAACTGGTTAATACATTCGAAATAAGTGGTTAATCTATATTAGTTTCTGGTGAATCTGAGAAAGAGTTCCCAATAATGAATAAGTGGTTAATACGTTAGAAATAAGTGGTTAATCAGTATAGGTTTCTGGTAAATTCAAGAAAGAGTTCTCAATAATGAGTAAGTGGTTAATACGTTAGGAATAAGTGGTTACTCAGTAGTAATTTCTGGTTAATACATTCAAAATAAGTGATTAATCTATATCAATTTCTGGTAAATTTGAGAAAGAGTTCCCAATAATGAATAAGTGGTTAATACGTTAGGAATGAGTGGTTAATCAGTATCAGTTTGTGGTGAATCCAAGAAGTGGGAAATGAGAAGCGGGAAATTAAATGGTTAATACGTTAGGAATGAGTGGTTAATCAGTATCAGTTTCTGGTGAATCCAAAAACCGGGAAATGAGAAGCTTGAAATGAAAATATTGACATACGAAAAAGTCAACAAACATACGTACAGAAGCATACGGTAGAGGAAAGTTAGAGTATTTGGTTGGACGAAAAACGTTTTCGTTAAGCTTGTCTACTTCTTTTTTTCTTTTTGGCATTCATAACCATTTAGTATTCCCACTTCCTCATTTAAGTTACTTGACTTCTCATCTCTTTTCGCTCTTCCTTCAATAATGGTTACAAATATAGCTTGTAACAACATATTAGCAACTAAGAGAGGCTGTCTACATATTTAACAATAACCCACATAATATAATTATATAAGGTTTCATTATGTTCTTTCAACGATGTTTTCTTTTTTTAGGAGGTGTTCTGGACCGTGATCCGGAATACCGTCCTTAATTAAGGGTCAAATCCGGTATATACGCTACCAAGACTCGGAGTACGCACTTCAGCAAGACGTCCGTACATGGGTACTAGTCGTACTCCCCAATTAAACATTCCATAAGTTTGTGCATGGCCTGATCACTACATATGATAACCTTTACAATATGGGGACCATGACTACCTGCTACAGTGGTTGACCACTAATGTGACAGGTCCGAGATTTCAGGGATCTGCTTGGATGATCGTGGGAGGGAGGCACCCTCCGACAGGCCTCTACCCGAACGATCATGGAGAGGAGGCACACCCTCCACCCACAGGCCACGATCTCTGTATACATGCACTCTGCGACGATATAAAGTATCAGAAAACACCACTCTAACGAGGTAACCTTAATTCCTACGGTGTACACCCTCATTGTGCCCTATTTGACTTGAGTGTTGGAGTCCTTTTGTAGGTACCTAACCCTCCTATTCAATACTCTTGGAGGTAACAACCGCAGAAGGAGGAGAAAACCATCGTGCACGTATCTTCTCAGGCACCCTCTGGTTCTACATAAGAACATTGGCACCGTCTGTGGGGACCCATAAACTTCTAATCCCACCCAATCATGGTGAACACGAGACAAAACTCAAGGAGAGACATCACGCAAACTTCTGCTAACCATAGGCCAGCTTTTGCTGTGCAACATCCCCCTCATTCTGTCCCACCACCTACCAACAGAACCTCTGCCATGAGAAACCAGACACCCAACGCAGAGTACCAGCGTAAGGGACATTCCGCTTCGATTTCATATGAGAGTCCCAACCCCTTGCGCAGGATCTCCGTAAGGGATAGACTTAGAATCCAAGGCAAAAAGGGAAACCCCAACACCCAAAAACACATAATCCTAGTACGTCAGCGCTTGGGAATGTCGAACGACAATGCTGGCAACCGAGTGTCTCACTCTGAGTATGGGAGCCAGTCCCATATGTCCCAGCGTCAATTTTAGGACATGTTACAACAACACATGGCCATGTTGAACGAGCAATATTAAAGACTAGAAGACATACAAAGAGCCATGCATGAAAACCAGCCCAGGTCGAACTATACTGATGGAGGACGTAAGGAAGGGAACAACCAAAAAATGGGTCATGCTGAAGCCACGGTATCCAACGTGGGGAACAACAACTCGAACCGTGGCATCCAAGAGCACCCTTTCTCTGATCAACTGATGGAGTACCGAGTCCCAAGGAACTTCAAGTTATCTGCTAACTTGGAGATCTACGATGGAATCACGGACCCCCAGGAACACGTAAACGCCTTTGAGCAATCTATGTGCTTCCATGGCGGATCCATGGAGTTACTATGCCGTGCCTTCCCTCTCTCCCTAAAAAAAGGAGCCCTCAAATGGTTCTCTGGACTATCACATAAATTCATCGTAGATTGGTCAGACCTTAAACAACGGTTCCTGCTCCAATATACCACTAGTAAGGAGCAGCCCAAGTTTATCGAATCCCTTGTCAAGATTCGGCAGGGGCGAGGCGAGCCCCTCCGTGATTAGGTAAGACGGTTCATGGCGGCATGTACCAACGTGGAAAGCTTTGACGATAAGATCGCCATTCACTATGCCAGGAGCGGTCTTTGTGTGGGGTCTGAATTCTTTGCGTCCCTCGTAAAGAAGAAGCCTGAGAACTTGGGTGAATTCCAAAGATGGTCCCAAAAGTACGTCAACCTGGAGGAAGCAACGGAAGACCATAGGAGATGTGATAAAGATGAGCGCACTCATCAAAAACTCAATCACAATTCCTCACGGTCTCGACGTCCTAAAGGTAGCCCACCTCGACAAAGGTTTGTTGAGTATACCGCCCTAAACGTCCCACGAGAAACAATCTTGAGGGAGGTGATGCAGACCGAGTTCCAAAACATCAAGAGACCACCTCCCATTAAAAAGTATAAGCAAAAAGACCATTCCAAACATTGTGCGTGTCATAAAGGTTATGACCACTACACAGAAGACTGCTACCAACTATGCGATGCCATTGAGTTCCTAATCAAGGCCAAACGATTGCAACAATATGTCATCCGCGCCCAAGATGATGAGCATTGTGGTAGGCATAGAGAGGACAAGGGACGAAGTCCATCTCCCCCCCGCAGGAGGACAAACCGAAGTCCGAGGAGAAGATCCCGGACACCACCCCACTGGAACGACAACGATCGTCAGGGAAGAAACAAGGACACTTTACCCAACGACAACGACGATCGTTGTCTCGAACCTAATAGGACGATCAATACTATTGCGGGAGGATTCGCTGGAGGAGGACCATCAAACAGAGCACAAAAGAAAGCTTTAAGAATGACAGTGTTCAGTGTCTCCCACTCTAACTCCAAACCCAACACTGCGGGAAGAAAGACGTCGTGCATCACCTTTTCGGACGAAGATTACGGCGGAATCATCCCAGATCATGATGATTCCCTCGTCATTTCCAGGGTCATTTCCAATGCCGAAGTCCGTCGAATTTTCGTGGATCAAGGGAGCTCGGCGACATTATATTCCTGGACCTCTACCAGAAGCTGGAACTCCCGCGGTTGCATTTGACCCTCATGAAGGGGAGCTCACAGGGTTCACGGGTGAGAAGATCACCTCGATGGAGTACTATGACCCTAGGTTCCTCCAAGCTTTTCAGAACAGTCAAGGTAAAGTTCTTAATTATAGACTGCCCTTTGGCTTACAATATCATCCTCGGTCGTCCCTTCCTAAATGCCCTTGGCGCCGTGGTATCCACCACCCACCTCGTCATGAAATTTCCCAATAAGCACAATGAGGTGGTCACTATCAAGGGCGACCAAGTTGCTGCTAAGAAATGTTACAACGAAAGTTTGAAAATCTGCAGGACCCCGGAGAGAGGAAGGTTTGTCAAATCTGGCTCAGTCTTGGATCAGGTCAACATACTGATGACCAAGTTGGATGCTAGAGAAGAACTTCGCGGCATCAGACCCCAGCCAGAGGGTGAACTACAACCTCTCCAACTTAGAGACAGACCAGACCAAATTACCAAGATCGGAGCCCAGTTAGGAGATGACGAAAAACAACAGTTGATTAAGTTGTTGTTGAAAAACAAGGACATGTTCGCCTAGACGTCATCCGACATGCCCGGACTCGACCCTTTCTTCATCTGCCACCGTCTGTCCATTAGCAAGGATATGAAGTCGGTTGCTCAAAAAAAGAGGAAGGTCGGCCTTGAGAGGCAACAGGTCATCGAGGAGCAGGTAAAAGAATTACTAAGTTGCGGATTCATTAGGGAGATTGCTTATACAACATGGTTGTCCAACGTGGTCCTGGTGAAAAAACCTAGCGAAAAGTGGAGAATGTGCGTGGATTACACAGATTTGAACAAAGTCTACCCAAAGGATCCATATCCACTTCCCAATGTAGACCAACTGGTTGACAACTCTTTAGGTTTCAGGTGGCTATCATTCATGAATGCCTACTCCGGGTACAATCAGATTCCGATGTATTCCGGAGATGAAGAAAAACGGCCTCCATCACTAGAAGGGAGAGTTACTACTATAGGGTCATGCCCTTCGGACTGAAAAATGCAGGAGCCACCTACTAAAGAATGATGAACAAGGTTTTCAGGAACCAAGTGAGGAAAATGCTAGAAGTCTACATTGATGACATGATAGCGAAAACCCCACAAGGCAGATCCCACACAACAGACCTTGAAGAGGTATTCACATAAGTCCGGAAGCACAACATGAGACTAAATCCAAAAAAGTGCGCCTTTAGAGTCCATGCCTGTAAATTCTTGGGATTTATGCTAACCCACCGCAGAATTGAAGCTAACCCTGACAAGTGTCAGGCCGTCCTCGACATGAAGAGTCCCCGGTGTGTCAAGGAAGTGCAACAGTTGACAGGAAAGATAGCAGCCCTCACGCGTTTCCTCTCTAAAGCAGCCTATAAGTCTCTTCCCCTCTTCAAATTACTCAAAAAGGGAAGAAGTTTTGAATGGATCCCAGAATGCGAGGATGCCTTTTCATCCTTGAAAAAACTTCTATCCTCCCCTCTATCTTGTCAAGACCAAACAACGGAGAAACGTTCTTCATGTATCTCTCAGTCCACGAAGAGGCTATAAGCTCGGTACTAATTCGGGAGACGGACGAAGGTCAAAAACTAGTCTACTTCATGAGTAAAGTCCTTCAAGGACCAGAACTCTGGTACCAAAAAGTTGAGAAGGTTGCTTTCTCCCTGATCACCATGGCAAGAAGACTGCGGTAGTACTTCCAGTGCCACCCCGTGGTAGTAAGGACGGACCAACCCATCTGCCAAATGTTGCACAAACCATATTTGGTAGGAAGAATGATTGCTTGGTCAATCGAACTCTCTGAGTTCGGAATCACCTACGAACCACGACTCGAAATAAAAGGCCAGGTGTTATCCGATTTCTTGGTAGAACTTACTTCCGACCCAGGGAACCCAAAGAGAATCTCTTAGACCATCTTCGTTGACGGATCCTCCAACGCCAAGGGAAGTGGAGCCGAAGTAATTCTAGAGAATTCAGAAGGATTGACACTAGAGCATTCCTTGAAATTCGAGTTCCTTACCTCGAACAACCAAGCTGAGTACAAAGCATGCATTGCTAGAATATCCATGGCAAAAGACATGGGGGCAACTAGGATCACACTTTGCAGCGATTAACAGTTAGCAACCTCCCAAATCCGAGGTGAATACCAAGCCAAAGAACTTCTTTTGCAAAGATACTTGGTTAAAGTCCATGAACTCCTCAAAAGTTTCGAAGAAACAAAGATTGTGCACATCCCAAGGGAGCAAAACTCTAGGGTCGACCTCTTGTCTAAACTCGCCAGCACCAAAAGCCCAGGCAACAACTAATCAGTGATCCAGCAAACCCTTCCTCAACCCTCCATCACGGATAATGCCGTCTATCAGGTAGAAAAGGAAGAGACATCTTAGATCACCCCCATCATGGAATACTTACAGACTGGGGTCGTCTTTCCATACCCCAAAGAAGCCTCAAAGCTAATCAAAACAGCAGTAAGGTACACCATATACAACAGTCGATTGTATCGACGTGGTTTCTCTTCTCCCATTCTCAAATGCCTCACCCCGAAAGAAAATCACTGGCCCTAAAAGTACTAAGGGCGGGATACTATTGGCCAACAATGGAAGCTGATTCCCATGTAGATGTCTGAATTTGTGACAAGTGCTAGTGCCATTCGAACCAGTATAAAGCCTCCTCAGAGGAGCTATCCACAATGTCAGTACCTTGGCCGTTCTACATATGGGGAATGGACATTTTGGGTTCTTTCCCTCAAGCCCCAGGCTAGTTGAAATACTTAGTGGTAGCGGTAGATTATTTCACGAAGTGGATTGAGGCAGAACTCTTAGCCACAATCACTGCGGTTCGGATCCAGAAATTCACATGGCGCCACATTATCAGTAGGTTTGGAATTCCGGAATCCATAGTAACAGACAACGGAACTCAATTCAAAGATAAGAGATTCGAAGAGCTACTGGCCGGATTAAAGATAAAACTTCACTGCAGCACCGTTGAAAATCCCAGGACAAACGGACAAGTAGAGGCCTCCAACCAAGTTATTATCTGGGGAATTAAAACGAGATTGGACGAAGCCAAGGGAAATTGGGCTGAACAGCTCGACCATGTCCTTTGGGCCTACAGGACTACTCCCTACTCTACCACAGGTGAAACCCCTTTCAAACTCACTTATGGAAGCGAAGCAATGATCACGGTGGAGATTGGAGAATAAAGTTAGCGTCATCAACAATTTTCGCCTGACAATAACCCCAGTTTGATCAGAGAGGACCTGGACCTGTTGGAAGAAAGAAGACGCGTGGCCTACATATGTGATACCGCCCTTAAACAAAGGACAGTGAGAATATATAATAATAAGGTGGTTCCAAGGCGTTTCCAACCGAGGGATCTGGTTCTCAGGAGAATGGACATAGGAGGGAAAAATGCCTCCCAAGGGAAACTAGCCCCTATCTGGGAAGGCCCCTACCGTATCGTCGTCAGCACCGGCAAAGGAGCCTACACGCTAGAAACCCTAACAAGCAACGCAATCAAGAACTATTGGAATGCAAATAAACTTAGAAAATACTATAACTAGACGCTTATAATGGCCTAGTCTGGTAGTAAAAACTAATGTTTAATTTGTCCTTATTTGGCCTTGTATGGACCTTCGTCCACCAACACTTATTAATGAAAAAGAGTTGTTCAGATACCACTTTTTCAATAAGAAATCAAAAGTCCAGGTCAGGAGGCGTAGCATACCCAGTTGCAGTAACAAGCTACTGGGTCAACACCCGACCTCGATACCCGACATTGTCTACTTCAAAGTTAGTGGTACAACGGATCTGATGACCCGTGGTCCACCCTCATACCTAAGCCAAGTGGGATCCCGCTTAACTAGTACGGTTAACAAAAGGACCCTGGGCAAGATTTAAATAACAACACATGTCTAAGGCCAAAGGATTCGAAAGCACCAAGCCCTTTGGACGATGTATCCTAAGCTAAGGCATTAGTTCTTACACCTAAGTTCCAAAAATTCCATAAGTTTAAAACTATAAACGAGGGAGAAGATACTAAAAGTGTTTATTCTTGCCTAAGTCCATATTTCCAAAATGCTCGTCAACATGAGCAACTGGATAATAGACTAAGGTGTTTCTTAATACCTAAAGTCCAGAAGGTTGTTACCTATCCGATATCACGGTTATGGAACTCGGACCATGGTTCTTATGTTAGTTGCAAAAGAAAATTTCCTAAGTCCACAACATGGCTGCAATAGACACCATAATGGGCGTTGGACCCAAAATGGACCACGGAAAGTAAAATACACAAGTAGAGCTCTCTCAGGACATGAATGAAAGGAAAAGAGAGCCATGAAGGAAGAAGTCGCTCAAAGTGAGATTGCAGAGGAATGCAACAGAAGAAATGGCCAAATTCCAAATGAAAACTCTCCCCTTTTTATAGGAGAAGTGAGACATTCCTATTAGGCCTAAGAGCAATGTACCGATTGTGTAAGGTAAACTACCCTTAAACATTCCTCGATTCCGATTGGGCGAAGGGGAAGCGTGCTATTGGGAAACACCAGGAAACTAATGGGTCTTTTAAATGCCCAATAAAGTTCGCAGCAAGCAGTTTCCCAAAGAAGCTCTGCATTCCTGCAAAGCACAAAAAAAAGATAAAAGACCTGAGGAACCACACACAGGAGCAAAGACGTATCCCGGATAATGGGATGGTGGTATATGCCTACCCTGGGGGGTACCCCCTAGACAATGGATGTTGGCCTTTACGGGTTCCCACAACGCAACGAATCCCCGTCCTCGGTCTAAATATCTCGATACTTAATTGTTCCACTTAAGCGCCGAGTTGGGGGCAACTGTTCTGGACTGTGGTCCGAGATACTGCCCTTAGGGGTCAAACCCGACATATACGCCACCAGGACCAGGAGTACGCACCTCAGCAAGATGTCCGTACGTGGGTACTAGTCGTACTCTCCAATTAAACACTCCATAAGTCTGCGTATGGCCTGATCACTACCTATGATGACCTTTACAGTATGAGGACCATGACTACCTGCTACAGTGGTTGACCACTAATGCGACGGGTCCGAGATTTCAAGCATCTGCCTGGACGATCGTGGGAGGGAGGCACCCTCTGACAGGCCTCTGCCTGAATGATCATGGAGAGGAGGCACACCCTCCCCCCACAGGCCACGATCTCTGCATACTTGCACTCTGCGACGAATGTTCAAGGACTATACACATGCACTATAAAGTATCAGAAAACACCACTCTAACGAGGTAACCTTAATTCCTACGGTGTACACCCTCATTGTGCCCTATTTGACTTGAGCGTTGACGTCTTTTTGCAAGTACCCAACCCTCCTGTTCAAGACTCTTGGAAGTAACAACCGCACAAGGAGGAGGAAACCACCGTGCACGTGTCTTCTCATGCATCCTCTGGTTCTATATTAGAATAGGAGGAGTCCACTATTGTTATGTATTTCAGATAACACAAAATTACTAGGTAAATTATGAAAGTTACACTTCAAGAAACACCTAAGAAGAGAGAAATGAGATTCTTATACCTCCAAAAGATTGAACAAGTGTGAGGAGACATTTCCATGATGATACAATAATAATTGTTCATCGGAAAGTCAAGTAAATAGCACGTAACATTTTAAATGAGGATAGTTTCTAAGATACAATCTCAACATTTACATGAAAATCGATTAATAGTACTTCAAGAAGTAACTAAGAAGTGAGGGAGATTCCTAGACCTCCAAAAGATTGAACAATGGTGAGGAGACACTTTCATGATGATACAACAATATTTATTAGAAAGTCAAGTAAATAGTTAGCAACATTTTAAATGAGGATAATTCCCAAGGTACAATCTCCACACAGCTACATGAAAATGGAAAATGGAATAATATTATCAATGAAACACATGGAGAAGACGAAAGTTATATGCATTATGATTAAAGCTCCACTAAACATCATCTATGAAATTTTTTTTTAAAAAAAAATATAAACTTGCAACTAAAGGCATATTTAATTTACTATTTAGTCGCTAACAAATCCCCAAAATAATGTTATTGAAGCACATGCTCTAAATAAACAAAATATGAAACCAAATTTTGTTTAGCCACTTGTGAAACACAAAGGTCTATATCTAGTTATATTAATTGATGTAGCACCACATTTTGCCTCTTATTTTATCTTTATTCTTATTTGGCATTAGCATGATTTATGTTGGAAAAGAGTGAGATTTAAAGAAAAAATAAAGGAAGTAGAGTGATATGATAGAAAGTTATTAGAGTGTAAACAAGTTATACTTTATTTTCATCATTCCACAGTTTAGTACCAACAAGTGTGATTTTTTTTTTTTAAAAAAAAAATTACCCCCTCCCCTCTTCAGTCTTCACCCACTTGAAGAAGCATAACTTCGAACAATCCATGAGATCCTTACGCGGGAAATATAAGTTATTTGTTCTCATTATCTTCGGCTCTTAAAATTTCTTGATGTTCCCATGTCTTGTGCAATAATTCAAACCTACCATTCCGCCAGTGAGCTAAGTCAAACCAAACATTCAAATACTAACTGGCTGATGGTATAACATCGGTTGAAGAAGGAATCATCGGATAAAGTAGCAGATTCACATCAGCTCATCAAAGCTAGAGCCACTAGATCCCGCAACCAAGCAGCAGGGTTTCAATTAATCACTTCGTCAAATCCCAGCAAATCTGACCCAGGTATGCATTCTTGGATCTTCAAATGTTCTAGCAATCACGTAACGAGTTTTTGAATGCTTCTATTCTCTCTCTCTCTCTCTCTTTTTTTTTTTTCTTTTGGTTGTATCTTAGTAATCATGTTGGTATTGAGTATTCAAACGTGGCTTTTCAAGGGGGTACGTTTCATCTTGGAAACATTCATTATACTTTGCCACTATAAATTTTTTTGGGATACATGCTCTCCGTGAAATTTAGAAGATGAAACAACATAAGGATAGAATCTGCAGAAACAAATATTTAAGCTTCACTGAAGTAATGAAAGTCGGACATGTAGCAGAAATTAATGTAATAAGTTAGCACATGACTGAGAAAGGAACAATACATTTTACGAACTTGAAGCAGTTAAAAGACTTGCACTATACAAGGTATTACCATCCCCTTCTCCCAATTATGGTTGCTCATTGTGGTGAATTGCTCAACCACAAAATCAACCATATTGTCCTAGAGACTAGGCAAATATCAGTGATAACACAACTCAACACGTTTGAGAATCCATGAAATGCCAGAGTTTCATAATCTACAAACCTTAAGGGATAACTTTTAAAACCCATGATACAAGCTTTGTCACTCCAAACATAGAAAAGACTGGCTTGTCTCTACTCTAAAAAATATCCTTGGACTGTGAGAATCATCCAAGAGAGTAGAGAACCACTGATGACTTTTCTAGGTATGTTCAATCTTTTCAGCGAATTGGGTGATATTGTGTGATACCACGCTTGGGTGGCAGCTTCCTCAAAATGAAAAGGACCAAAGAAGAAGGCAATATCTCCACCAACTGCAGCAAAAATGTGAAAAGGGTAAGAAGAGGAATAGAGGGATAGACTTTCGACAAGTAGAAGTCATACAAACACCCTTTTTTACGGCTTACCCTTTGAGATAAATTTGAAGTATTAACCAACAGAATGTTGATTTTATCATTGTAAATTATTAACAAGTAATTCTAAAAGCATGGGAAAAAAAATACAATTATTGATAACTCACAATAGCAATCCAATACCCTTCCAAAAGGACATCAGAACATCAATGACCCTTTTTTATGAGAGACAAAATTTCCATATGTGGTTGAAAATTTGTTCAAGAGATATCCTCACTATGAATTGGTGGATTTTGAAACAAATACGACTTGTTATCCGATTTAACAACTCTCGTCACTTAGGTTGCAGGTAAAACCAATCTTACCAGGAATCAAGGCTAACCGTAATGTCACATGCAAAGAAAAAAAATTGAATTTAAGTAGGCAAAGGTAAATAAAAGTTAGGGTCAGAGAAAAATTTAGGCAGTGAAACAAAAGAAACCAGATAAGCACAAAACAGACCCAAACATCGAAATGATATCTAGAATAGTGCAATAATAAGAAACAGTAAGGAGCCAATGGCCTTGTAGCCTAGTGGCATCTCCGTTGGTCACCAAGGGGCTGTGGTGTTCAAGGTGGGGGATTCGATTCCCCCACACCCCATTTCCCCAATTTCCGACCTAGATCCCATTAGGGGTCTCTTACTTTGCCAAAAATAAAAAAACAGTAAGGAGTATGGCAATAAAAGCACCACAACAAAAAAAACACCATGACAAAGGAACACAAACCACCTTACCAGGTAATATATAAAGTTCAGAATAGGATGGTCCAAGACATCAAGGTCCACATCTTCATCAAATGCATTAAAGCAAATCTGACACAACAAAATACAATCAAACTCAATTTGAAAACCAAGCAACAGAAATCACAGAGGTTTTAAAACAAAAAGGAGCTCACCATAATGCATCTAACAAGGAAACATAAAAAACATACGGTTGTCACATAGCCAACCTACATTAGAAACATCATGTAGATTAACTCTGGGTCAAAGGAAGGGAAAGAGGAAGAGGAGACGGAACTTGGAAATATTTCCTCATCAAAATTGCATACCTCTTGCAGCTTCTTACGTCGCCCTTTGGATTCAACAGGAAAGCGTTGCAGCATCAAGAATAGTCTTTCAAAACACAGTCAGAAAGGAGACGCAAAATCAGATAGGGCAATGAAAGAGAGGGTTGCAGATGGGTACACAAAATGCAAGTACATAAATAACATTCAAAATTTAATCTAAATATAGAATTCAAAAAGTGCTTGATTTAGAGCTCATTTAGATGTGCTTTTTAGATAAAAAAGGATCAGTTTTTTTAAAAAATAAGTATTTTTGTTCATTTTTAGCATGTTTGGATGAACTTCTTTAAAAAAAAGAAAAAGCACAACTTGTGCTTTTTTTAAGACGGATTTTGGTGGTTCTCAAAAAAGACTTTTTTTATAACATAAAAAAGCTGTTCAAACATTAAAAAAAATACTTCTCTAATATTACATCCACACATAAAATAGCTTTTACTTTTTTAAAAGACCTTTTAAAAGATAAGATACATAGAAAGAGAAGGATAAGTTACACTACGAAACAGAGAAAGAAAAATAAAATAGAGTCACAAAAGCTAAAAGAATATAAAGCTTTCCAATCTTGCTGCATATCAGACAGTCCTCCCTTTAAAAAACCGAGAGCAGAGCATAAGAGGAGCCATAACGCGAACAAGTAGAAACCAGTAGTTTAAAAGAAATATGCCACTAACAAATAATAGACTTCCAAGGACTACCATGAGTATGAGTAGCAGTGATCAGTGGAGTTGGTTCTGATTTGAAAATAGTGAAGTAGTCTGAAAAAGGAAATGCCAAAATCTATTTACCATTTAGCACCAACTCAATGTTTTTTGACACCAAATTTCCCAGACAACCCAAAATCCCTTCATAGGCCTGCAAGGCTCCAACAATGCTCCCAACTAAAATGATGATCACTTCACCGTTTCCCCACTTGAAGCCAAAGATAATCCTTCAAAATTTTCTAAATCCTAGAAGCGACTCACAGCAGTATCCAAATAAGGGTAATATATAAGACCATGACCATCTAAAGAGAAAAAAGCCCCCTTCCGGTTATTATGCTGGTTTAATATTTATTTATTTTGGAAAGAAGATTTACTCATCCCAGTTCCAATAAATTTCTAGTTTGGCCAAAAATTGTCCATACTCGTTGCCACATTTTCACATCACATCCTTCTGTTTATTTTCACATACAACCTACCAAATATATTCTGAATTCTTTTATCATATGATTGAGTTGGGATTAGGGCTAAGACAATTTGAAGACCACAATGCCTCCTTCCCCCCTTACCAACCCCCCCCCCCTGGGCCCCCTGTTTTTCTCTTACTTGATTCTGCCTAGCGTATTTGATAAGTCTGAAAGGAGAGTGTATCCTAGACTCTTCAGGTGTGTTTTCTTGTAAATCCCTTAGATTTTTTTCTCATTTGCCAAAAAGTCAAACTTCCTCCTTGACAAACCCATTTGGAAATCTAAAGCCCCCTCTAAGTTCAAATCTTTTGTTTGGACGGTGGCACTTAATAAGAGATCAACAGAAATGATTTGCTACAAATTCGTAGGCCTTAAGGCAGTTACTTTCCCTTGGAACAATCCTTTTGGGGTTCTCAATGAGCAATGAGTGTGTCATTAGTTCCTGCAGGTTAATTTTAATGGTTTTGGTCAAAAGAAAGAGGCCAATATTTTGTGACAGTGTAAAATGCACACAATTTTTTGGTGAACTTGGTTGAAATAGTTGGAGTGCATGCATTTTCAAAGGTTTCTCCTTGCCATTAAATCTGTTCTGAGACAAAATTAAGTTTTTATCCTCTCTTTGGTATTCTGCACATGGCTCTTTGAAGGGTGTAGCCACATTTAATAAGACACTGTGCATTGCAGTGTGTTAGGAAACCTGAGATAACCCAAGTGTATCAAAGGAGAAGAAAGGAAGGATGTAGGGAATCACAACCCCACCAAAACCATGCTGACTGCGTGAGAGAGGAATGTAGGGGATTACAATCCCCTGTGAGTCATGATGATTACGTGAACAGTGAAGTGGAGAGGAATAACACATTCTGACGTGACCAGAGGTGTGAGAAATGCAAAACGGAATCAGTTAGGGGGGAGTGAGGTAAAAGGGGAGTGAGAGGGAAGAGAAGGGCAGGAAGATACTGAGTGAAGAGGAATTGGGAGGGAGAGACTAGGCACTCTCGAACTTGCCTAGATTTATCTGTTTTCCTTGTTTCTGCTTAATAGTATTATCTGTAAACATTCATCTTAGTCCCCACTGATCTGATATCACACTGATATCAGTTCAGGAGAGGAGATTCCAGTGCATATTCAGTATTTTGTGTGTGTTATCTGAACCAGTATCTATCACAGTGCAACCACAGAAGAAGAAAAATACACAGCAATATATGATAGTGCAGATAAGTCAACTATCTTTGCTCTGACATGAAAAATTTATCTGCTTACTAGGGACTGCAGCAGATACAAACAAGTCACAACAGGTAGAAGTTACTATCCTGATATTTAATATTCTTAGTACCACATTAATCAAAATGACACATTATACCACGAACATTATCACAATAACGACTATCATTGGCCACGATTGCTATTCCTTTTTTTCTTTCCTCTTGATGGAGATCTTAGTTACAATCATATATCCTACTACCTCCCAAAACCAGTACGCAGCTATTGATAGTGTAAGAAAATTCAGAGAAGCAAGACCAGACCCCAAATATTGAAAGGAGGAATCAAGAAACTAAGGAACAGTTTAACCTTAGAATTGAAAAGACTCCATACATGAAGAAGATTTCAAACACGGTAAACATCAGTCTTAACTTCTGCACTTGAATCAAAAGATCTAACAATTACAATGAATTATTTAAATGGGATGAAGAGTCCTATCAACACCAACAGCTTATGAAGTTACATTTTAGCTGCTATTTAGAACTATGTCAAAAGAATTTCATTAAAAGGCAGGGGCCTGAATACAGATAGAAACCAATCTACAAATACAAAGTATGTCTACCCGAGCCCATGTCTTTGCACTATTCGAATTTCATAAGTCCAGAAAGGCAGCGCAGATTTGAATAACCAACGGCAAAAAATAAGGCACATTAGTTCCATTTCTACTAATACAAGGAGTTGCTTTTCTACTTCATTTTTCTCTTCAGAAACAAGATTCATAACTCAATGAGTGGTATCTTGTAACCTAAATGCAATAATTTCATTCCAAATTACATCAAAGTGAGTTGAAAACTGGAAGACAATTACCTTCCACCATAGAGAAGAAAGCCAAGAGCTGCAAACAAAGAGACCCCTATTGCAACATATATAATATGCATAAGCAAAAACTCATAAAAGTCACTATCAATAAAAGTTGATAGTTAAACAAAAAAAAAAAAAAAAAGACAAACCTGCAAAGAACATCTTAGACAAAATGACCAGTACGCTGATAGGTTTCCACCATAATATCAACCACAAAATAATCTGACTTACATTAAATTAAAAAAAAAAAAGATCGGTCATTCAACATATTCAAAACTAGTCAACATGAAAGTAACAGCCATTTAAATCTTTCAATACATATTAATATAAGAACTAATGACACAAAAGATAAATATATTGAATATCAAAGGTCAATACTTAAACATCATTTTGAGGACAATAATTTTGAGGACAATACTGAAAAGGAAAATAGATGCACAGATTTGATACTTTTCATTAATCCCATTCAATCCATGCATTAGGCAAAGCCACAACTAGTCATAAGTGTGGACAATTAACACCACTAGTACACCATTTAAAAAATGCACTGAAACAACCTCCAGGGACTATAATGGCTCGGCAACTTCCATTGCCAGTTAGGTCCAACACAAGAAACAAATGGACCTTGTCATTTTGACTCCTGTTGGCAAAGAAACATCTCCTTGATTCTCTGCAACAACGATAAAGCGAAGAGCCTACACGGGTTTCTCCCAATTCATGAAGGGTGGACATTAGCCAAAAGGCACTTGTTCACCCCGACAACATTGAGTGGACATTTCCCCTTCCCTTTTCCACAATCCTCAATCAACCTCCCTCTACCAAGAAGAGAATGGCCAAGCATTTAACAATCCCCACAAGTCACAGGACTCAAAGAACTTCACAAAACCAAAGCAGTTGCAGAAGAACCTCAAAGTAGAAAAAGTGGAAAGTGGAATCAGAGGAAGCTATGAGAGTGGGAGTCGCTTGTCAATGGAAGGAGGCATATTGGCAAAGCTAGGATGTCACTAGAAAGAAAGTGACAACATGCTGGCTCTTGTTGATGTCCCAAGATAAAATAAAAATTTCGAATCTAGCTTGCTAGAAAAGATATAAAAGCTTGAATATTAGAAACATATAAATGTTACTGTTCAATATTGAATTAGTTAGCATGGGAAATATGATAGTTAGCTTTGGAAACAATAGTGCCATGAGAAATGATTTAAGTCTTTAACTATTCTTCTTGTAAATAGAAGTTCAAAGTAATTTCTCATGTATATATATACTTGTACGCCGAGTGAAATTCACTCGGGGCAATTCAACTATAATTAGTTGTTTTATTGTTGTTCCTTATTTGCAAGTTAGTATCAGAGCAGGTTCCGACCCGACTCTGGTTTTCCTTCCTTTCGGTTGAACCACTTTTAGCCGTGTCAGTTCTTATCTTTTTTTTTCCGCCGCGTGTCCATTTTCTCTTTCCTCCACTAGCTGTCTTCTCCGATCTGCACCTATGCGCTCCGTTTTTTTTCCTCCAGCCGACCACACCATCGTGTTTGCTACCTTCTGCTTGGCCTACCACCAGAACCGAGCTGCTTCCGGAGCTCTAACGTGCCGCCACGTGCCGGTCGCCAGATTCTGCCCAGCTTCAGATTTTTGTGTGCATGGGAGCGTGTGCCATTTCCAATGAAGCCCAGTCCTCGCCGGCCTCTTCCACGACCTGTTTGGCCTCTATCTTGAGCAATTCCCCTGCTTGACCCTCTGTTTCGCCTCTATTGCTGTGTTCTTGGGTTTGCTTCAGGTTTATCTTGCCTTTTTCTCTCTCCGTTTAGATTGTTGGCTTTTTTTTTGGTGGTGGTTTATTGCTTTCTACCATGTCGTCATTATTCCAGCATCCTTTCCAAGATATTTTCGGCCTATCTAAACCTTTACCCAGCCTCTTTATTCCTGTTACAGCATGTCAGAATCAGAGGTAACATCCTCCAATGGTGAGAAATCACCTATACTGACCTCTGTTGTTTCTGGAAGTACTACTATGACTACTGAAAAGTTGACGGGTGGTAAGAATTATCTAGCATGGGCTGATTCTATGGAACTTTGGTTCATGGGCCAAGGATATGAAGATCATCTTTCTAAGAAAGAAGATGATATTCAAGCAGCTGATCGAGCAACTTGGAAGAAAGTTGATGCCCAACTATGTAATTTGATGTGGCAGTCTATTGATCCAAAGAAAATCTCAATGTTTTGGGCATACAAGACATGCAAAAAGGTATGGGACCGTGCTAAAGCTTTGTATTCAAATGATATTGCAAGGATGTATAACGTTATCCAAAAGATGCATAGTTTGAAGCTTGAGGGTACAAATATGGAATCGTGTGTTGGAGCTGTAGAAGCTATTATGGAGGAATATTCAAACCTGTTTCCCTATGCTGTTGATGCTAGTGCTCAACAACAAAAAGTATTTTTGATAATTACTCTGTTGAGGCTTCCAACAGAACTTGAATCTCGTCGGCAACAAATCTTGGGCACCACACCTATTCCCTCCATTGAAAATGTCTTTGCACGACTTCTGCAATCAGGACCCTCACTTAAAGCTAGCAACGTTGATCATGCCGCATTAGCATCCCAATCCTCTTCCCAGGTTTCCACTCGATGAGGACGTGGAAGTGGTTGTGGTCATGGTAACAAACTAACAGTCGTGGTAATCCTATTGCCTGTATTTCTCATTCTTCCTTTCTTGGACCATGGTTTTTGATTCAGGTGCTTTTGATCACATTTCTGGTACTTCTTCTGTCCTTTTTAAACTTGAACAACCTGTTTTTATTCCATCCATTAATTTGGCTGATGGTTCTAAAATTTGTGCTAAAAGGATAGGTCAAGCTAATCCTCTTCCCACATTACCTTTAAAATTTGTTCTCTATATGCCTAACTGTCCCTTTAATTTAATTTCTGTTAGCCAACTTACTCGTTCACTTAACTGTTCTGTTACCTTTTGTGCTGATTCTGTTATTGTGCAAAATCGAAGAACGAGACAGACAATTGGTACTAGATGTGAATCTCAAGGACTGTATCGACTAACCATACCAAGTTCATTAGTATCTTGTGCCGCAATTGAGTCTCCAAAATTGATTCATTGTCGCTTGGGACATCCTATCCTATCCTATCCAAGCTCCAAACTATGATTCCTAGTCTATCAAGTCTTAATAACTTAGAGTGTGAGTCCTGTCAATTAGGAAAACATGTTTGCACTTCTTTTTCTAATCGTTCAATACGAGAGTTGCATCTCCATTTGCCATTATTCATTCAGATGTTTGGGGTCCAAGTTGTGTTCCCTCTTGTCAAGGTTTCCGTTATTTTGTTACCTTTATTGATGACTATTCTTGTTGTACTTGGTTATATTTAATGAAAGAAAGATCTGAATTGTTTTCTATATTCAAATCCTTTTGGTCTGAAATTCATACACAGTTCAATACTTCTATTAAAATTTTACGTAGTGATAATGCTCGTGAATATTTTTCTACATCTTTTTCATCTTTTATGGCTTCGCAGGGTATTCACCATCAGTCTTCTTGTCCACACACTCCACAACAAAGTAGAGTTGCTGAGCGCAAATACCGCCACTTACTAGAAATTGCTCGCACTTTGCTTATTCATACACATGTTCCTCTTTGGTTTTGGAGTGAAGTTATCCTTACTGTGTGTTACCTTATTAATCGTTTGTCCTCCTCTGTCTTGCAAAATCAAATCACTCATTCGATTTTATTTCCTCACGAGCCTATTTTCTCTCTTCCACTACGTATATTTGGTTGTACTTGTTTTGTTCATGATCTTACACTAGGGAAAGATAAGTTAACTGCTTGTTCTATTAAGTGTGTCTTCTCGGGATATACTAGATTCCAAAAAAGATATTGATGTTATTCCCCTGAACTTAATCATTTTATTGTGTCTGCAGATGTTACCTTTCTTGAAAATACTCATTTTTCTCTACATTTGATATTATCTCTCATCCTGTCACTGAGGTTTTACCTGTTCCTTACTTAGACGGACCTCTTGTCACTACTCTGGCTTCTACCCCATCTGTCCTTGCAGATAAACCTCTCCAAGTTTATCGTCGCCGACCTCGGACAACTAATGGTCCAGATGCCATCCCTGCAGATTCACAACCAGAACCAGTGGTTGAACCCTCCTTAGATCCTACTCCAGATGTTATCTCCAGTCCTCCCATTGCTATCTAAAAAGGTACTCGTTCTACTTGCAATCCTCATGCCATTTTTAATTTTTTGAGTTATCATCGCTTGTCTTCTTCCCATTATGCTTTTATCTCCTTTGTCGTTTGTGACTATACCAAAAACAACAACTGAAGCCCTCTCCTATCCAAACTAGCGCCAGGCAATGTTAGAAGAGATGTCTGCATTACATGCCAATGGTACTTGGGAACTTGTTCCATTGCCACTTGGCAAATCTATTGTGGGTTGTCGGTGGATTTACACAGTTAAGGTGGGACTTGATGAAGTTTTTGATCGATTGAAAACTCGTCTTGTTGCTAAAGGTTTTACTCAAATTTTTTGCCTTGATTATGGTGATACTTTCTCTCAGGTTGCAAAGATAGCATCAGTTCATCTTTTCTTTTCCATGGCAGCCATCCGCCACTGGCCACTTTACCAACTTTATATTAAGAATGCATTCTTACATGGTGATCTCCAAGAAGAAGTATACATGGAGCAACCTCCGGGGTTTGTTGCTCAAGGGGAGTCTGGCTTGGTCTGTTGTTTGCGCAAATCTTTATATGGATTGAAACAGTCTGCTCGAGCTTGGTTCTGTAGATTCAGTACTGTTATATCAAATATTGGTATAGTTCACAGTGAGGCCGATCACTCAATTTTCTATCATCATTCCTCCTCTGGAACTTCCATATATCTGATTGTTTATGTCGATGATATTGTTATCATTGGAGATGATCAAGAAGGAATTGTGAAGCGAAAATAACACCTATTTGATCACTTTCAGACTAAGGACCTTGGAAGGTTGAAACATTTCCTAGGAATAGAAGTGGCACAATCTAATGCAGGGATTTGTATCTCAGAGAAAATATGCATTAGACATTCTCAAGGAAACTGGAATGTTGGATTCTAGACCAATAGATACACCAATGGATCCTAATGCCAAACTCAGTCCAGATCAAGGAGAACCATTATCTGATCCAGCCAAATATCGCAGGTTGATTGGTCGATTAAATTATTTGATTGCTACCCGACCAGATATACCCTTTGCTATGAGCTTCCTTAGTCAATTTCTCAACTCATCATGTAAAGGACATTGGGATGCAACCAATAGAGTTCTTAGATATATCAAAGGGGCTCTAGGAAAAGGCCTATTGTATGAAGATAAAGGACATACTCAAATTGTGAGATACACAGATGCAAATTGGGCAGGTTCTCCATTCGATAGACATTCTACGTCAGGCTATTGTGTTCTTTTTGGTGAAAACCTAATATCCTAGAAAAGTAAGAAACAAAGTGTTGTGGCAAGATCGAGTGCAGAAGCAGAGTATCGTGTTATGGCACTTGCAACATGTGAGCTAATATGGTTGAAACAATTAATCAATGAACTCAAATTGTGTGAACTAGACAAGATGGAGCTTATATGTGATAATCATGCAGCCCTACATATCGCTTCTAACCTGGTGTTTCATGAGAGGACCAAACACATAGAAATTGATTGTCATTTCGTGAAAGAGAAGATACAAAGTGGAGAAGAAGTGACTGCCTCTATCAGCTCAAATAATCAGGTTGCAGATATTTACACCAACTCTCTTAGGAGTCCTCGGGTATAGATCATATGTAACAAGCTTGACGCATATGATTTATATGCTCCAGCTTGAGGGGGAATGTTGAATATTGAATTAGTTAGCATGGGAAATATGATAGTTAGCTTTGGAAACAATAGTGTCATGAGGAATAGTTTAAGTCTTTAATTATTCTTCTTATAAATAGAAGTTGCAATTAATTTCTCATGTATAAAAATACCTGTATGCTGAGTGAAATTCACTCAGGGCAATTCAGCTATAATCAGTTGTTTTACTATTGTTCCTTATTTTCAAGTGTTACTATATTTTTCTTCGTATCTCTACAACCATAACCTTGCAATGAACTATATTGGATATCTTGCAAATTTTTCCCGCTGGCCACCCATGTAGTGACTCACAACTAAAGTCAAACATCTTTCAACAGTTGATCACATATACACAGCCTTTGTAAACAGTATGTGATCTTCCAGTGGCTTCGAGTGCTACAAATTTAATCCTAGGGCTTTTATCGTACCTCACAAGTTAATCGTGCACTGATTTTGCCTTTACATAGTTATAGGGAGTGGAATGCAGAACTTAAATATTGACGCTCCATTCTGCTCTTAAAGCAGCTGTATTAATATGTTGAAATGAAGAGAATAAAAGGCAAAAAAAGCATGAAATTGTTGTCTTTAGGTCATCTAAATGGTGATTTACATATGATAGAAATAGAAATTTATACAAAAAATAAGAGGACGTAAAGTGGTTAATATAAAGAGCAGAATTGATCATTAGAATCCTCAAAAAGGAAACGTCACAAAAATTATATTTATATAATATTATCCATTTTTATCCAATTAATCAATTTTAACATTTAATTAACTTTCAAGCTAAAATGCCCATCAACTCATACCAACGAGATTGGTGTCTGATGAAATAATATTATCTTCAATTGTCCATTCATGGAAACACCTTTCTGTATCTAATCATTCACTTTAGAGCCAAACTACTCCATATCACTTCAGACATTGAATAAATGCAATTGCATCCAAATTGTATAGAACTATCCAAATTTTCACTAGGCATATGATTATGTTCAGATTTCTAAATTGCAGACACAGACATATTCAATGGCTAAAGGGTCTTCATGCTTTACCGTATCTAAAATATTGCTAGATACGCAAGACTCCATCAACTCAAATATTGTCCAGCTGTTTGATTGTATTGAGACTACGTTGATTCTAGTTTCTACGTAAACTAAGAAATACAAAAGCAAATATGGAAACAGGATGCATACAACATCCATTGCCTCAAAAACATATTCAACCTACAGTGGTGGGTGACCACATGTGGAAACTTGGGCCAGAATTTTCACCTGAATAGCATAAACCACAGCATTAATTGCATAGAAACTTGGTTTCAGTCCATCAGTAGATACAGCGCGTGCCTGTAAAAACATTTAACGCCAAGGCGGTAATCAGCTCATGGAAACAACAAAATACGCCATCATTAAGGAAGAAAAGCACATGAGGCAAACAGACCACACTAAATGCACCACAAATTAAACTTGCCTGGTAATAAATCTCAGCCCAGAACAGGACCAAAAGCGCATACGTTGTAAAGAACGCGAGACTCGGCATGTCAAGTAAGATATGTTTTACAATCTACATACATAAACACAGGTAGTATGACCATATTAAATACTAGGATTCATGGTTTTAAATTGCGGTCCGCAACCGCAATTGCGACCGCAATATTATAGTTTTAATAGTCTCCACAACCGCATCGCGACCGCATCGACTGCATTTTGCCGCAATTGTCCGCAATATTGCAGTTTTAGTGGTCTCTACAACCGCGACCACAATTTAAAACCATGCTAGGATTAGAAAAAATCATATTATGTTGGAAAATAACTTAAATTAAATGGTTCATTCCCTATACCTCTGGCTGTATCCTCTGCACATTCCGATAGAAGATGAAAACTAAACATCGAACTGCAAAGCCAGAAAGAGTGTATATCACTCAATAAAAATGTAGCATTAATAAACAATTATTAAACGAATAGAAATATATATATATATATATATATATATATATATATATATATATATATATATATATATATATATATATATATTTATTTATTTATTTATAAAAAAAAGGTTTGAGTGATACAAACCCCCATTCACCAAAAAATTGAGAAAGTGAAAGACCTTCTGCGTGGTCCAACCATACTCTGGCACTCTCAATTGGATTCGAACTAGTTGAACCTAAACTCATAAAAATTAAAATTAAAAATTACAATTTTTTTAAAATAACCTAATCGAAGAAAGAGGTTGGGATCATACCAGAGCTATGGCGGCTACAATGCCATAGAGAACGGCGAGAGCGTGAAAGATGTGATCCTGCCACGCCGGAGACTCGTTGATGTCGTGCCACCAGCTGGAGGATTCCGTCAGCTCAAGCGCCGCCACCGCCACCGACGCCATCACTGGCACGCCGTTGTCGCCTCCCATCGAATCGACGGTTTATTCCGCACACGCGCCGCGAGTAAATGTTGTTAAAAACGAAATCACTACCAGCTAAGCCTTTGTAACAATGAATGTCTGTATCAATCTCTGAGGATAAAAAAGAAGATACAACAGAATCTGATTATTCAATTGTGAATTATAAATAAAATATTAGGACATCAGTTTGAAAAAGATTTTGAATATTAATTTCATCTTCTATAAAATAGAGATTAATTTAGTCTACAATGTATTGTTTTTTTTTTTTGTTTTTATCTGCAGCCTACAATGTATTGTTAGATTTCGATTTAGCATCTAAATTAATGCTTATTTTAATTATTAATAAACTAAATTAATGTTTAAAATTATTAAATCATTGACTCAAGATTTTGTGTATTTTTTGGTTAAAAAATAATATTAAATATACATATCACTTCATATTTGTATAACATTTATCATATGATGATTATTTTGAGTTTATTTTTTATATATTTATATTTCAATTTTATCACTTATACAAATGTGATAAATGTGAGTAGAGGTGATAAAATAAACTAACCCATTCCGCATTCAACCTCCAAAAAATACGGACAAGGTTGGGTTAGTCAATTTTGAATAATGAGTTGAAAGAAATTTACTTCCACCCTCGCTTTAGTATTAGTCGGTGGGTTGACCTGTATAAAGAAAAAAATAAAAAAAAGTAAGTGAGTTGATCCTAAAAAATAAAAAAAATGTATAAAAAAATTATAAAATTTAAAAAATAGAAAAATTATAATTTATAGAGATTAAATAAATAAATAGATAAATAAATTTAAGATCATACCCATAAAAATATCACAAACACATATAATAAGCGCTTAATTTGTAACATTTTAAAAAAAAAAAAACTCAACCCGACAGACTAACCCGCATCCGCCCCGCTTAACGAGGCAGGTTATACGGGTTAAAAATTAAAAGTGGGTTAAAATCTTGAACTCGACTCACAAAAGAATAACGAATTGGCGGATCAACCCAACGAGTTGAACCTATTATGCCACCTCTAAACGTGAGAGCGAAGGTAATGTGTAATTAGCATTTTGTAAATAAAATATTCATAATATTATTTTTTTTCTTTCCTTCTTTCCTTATCTTAACAAGGATAACGAAATAATTAGGGAGCAACGGAGGACAAGGTAACCATTGATAGTGGGTATATATATATGTTCACAATTTCGGCCAAGACACCTCAAGATAGGTGTTCACAAATTAATATTTTTATGAATGATGAAATGAGATGTTTAGAAAAATAAAGAAAATAAACAAAGGGTTTTTTTTTCAAAGAGTACATGAACACAGTTTTAGAAGAATTTTTATTAATTTATTTTGTATAAAAAGTTTCTAAGTGTTTTACTAAACATGAGTTTTAAATGAAAATAGCAATGTTGATTTTAAGGATTTACAAAAAAAGTGAAAAGGATTTGTAAAGAAAGTGAAAATGGATTTGCAAAGAAAGTGAAAAATGAAAATGACCAAATGACTTAATTTCAAAGACCAAGTGTTCACGGTTTTTGTAAAGGATGTAAAGTTTGAAGGAGTAATCTTAACCCTTCATTTTGGAGACACATCTAAGGGTTAGGATTTAAAGAAGGAAAGATCCAATGGTCTAAATTAAGTCTTCTATCTAAAGCTACACCTAAAGTCTACCTTAATCCTAACCATTGAATTAATCAATTGGCTTTTAATCTTGAAATAATTGCTTGACTTTCAAAATTGAATCTTAACCATTGATTTAATCATGGTTGAAATTTGGTCTTATTTAATTGCTTAGACTTCAATTGTGACCCTTGGATGACAAATGACATGGAAGGAGAGATCTTGACCATCCATTTAGTAGCTTCATCTAAAGGCTAAGATTAAAGGAGGAAGAAGATCCAATGGTCCAAGTTTGTTACTTATCACTTGGAAACTCTCCAATTATTTGGTGTCTTTGACTAACACTCTAATAATTCACTCAATTCTCTCTTCACTCTACTGACAATGCATAGGAGGAGGGGGCCAAAATCATTTCACGTATTTCTTTATCATAATTCATCTTTGTCTCTCCAAAAGCCAAGACTTCATCAAATATTTTCTCTCACTCTTCTTCATGGTGGTTTCGCCAAGCACCCTAGAACCACCCTCCATCACTCTTTAATTTCATACAACCATATTTCTTGAATCCTTACCTTATTCTAAGCAACTTTTATGTTGGAGACTTTCTCTATATCATTCATTTTCAATGAGTTTTTCCAAGAGCAAGTTCTAAGGTTTTTGAGGTGAAGTGTAAGGAAACTTTATTTTTTTTCTTCTTTTTCATGATCTAAACCATGTTTGATCCATGGTTCCTCTTAATTAAGCTTAATAGACTAATTTCTTTGTGTTTGTTTTGTGTTTAAGAAACTTTTGTTAGTGGAGATCTTGTTCAAAGTGCAAAGTAAGGAGCTTTTTGAGGATCTTGAAGGTAAGAGGAGATCCACCTCACCAACCAAGTATGGTATTGAGAGATGGTTTATATTTGGTGGATGGTGAATCCATGTGAGGATTTATATCCATAGTCTTGTAATTTATTTGTGGGTGTTTATGTCTTTAATTATTTGTCTACATCTTGGTATCTTTATATGATTTTATGGCTTTGATAGTATCTTAAATTATGTATGATAAGTATATGGCATGCTTGTAGTATTTATGATGAAATATGTATGTATGTGCCATGATGTGTTGATGGCAAGGAAAACAATTTTTGGCTCCAATGGCCAAGGGAGAAGGCTACGGTTTTTGATGCCCTTAATTAGGGTTCATGTTGAAATTTTTTAAGAACAAGGAAATTGATTTTTGGGACCCTAGAACTTAGTGAATTTCGGCCAAGACACCTCAAAATAGGTGTTCACAAATTAATATTTTCATGAATGATGAAAATGGATGATTTGAAGAATATGAAAAATAAACAAAGGGTTTGTTTTTCAAGAGAACAACAACACAGGTTTTGAAAGGATTTTTATTGATTTATTTTGTGTAAAAAGTTTCTAAGTGTTTATTAAACTTGATTTCGAAAAACGAAACGGGCAAATGTTGATTTTAAAGATTTGCAAAGAAAGTAAAAAAGGATTTGCAAAGAAAGTGAAAAATGATTTACAAAGAAAGTAAAAATGAATTTGAACAAATGAATTTGGTTTTATAACCATATGTCTTGCGGTTTTGAAAACAAAAATTTTAATGGTTTTGTTTGTGTGAAAACAGAAATGATAAATAATTGAGTTAGAAGGAAAAATGTTTAATGGTTTCAATGGCCAAATACCCTACGGTTTTGAAAAACTGGTTATGCCTAAATTTTTATGGAACAAAGTGATATTTTATAAAACAAAGTGTTTTGTCACTCGAAAGATTTGATAGTTTTCAATGACTATGTCCACGGTTTTTGTGGATGCCTTGATTTTATGAAAATGATTTTCATACAAGGATTTGGAAAGAGAATTAGAGTATTTTATCACTTGAGAGAATAGAAATTTTCGTAACGGAAAACAAAGAGAGGTTGAAAATGTTTGAATTTCAATATATTTTGAAGAAGACTGATTTTGGAAATGATTTGAGAAAAATGGGGAATATAATGGTGTTTTGAAAATTTACTTAACGTTATAACTTATTTTCGAGTTTTGAAATACGTTAGAAAATGTTAAGTTTTGAAACGTTGATTTATATCAATGGAAAAGTGATTTTTGTGGATTATATTTTGGAAAAGGATTTCTTGAGTAAAGAAATGTGGAAAAAGATTTTCTTGAGTAAGAAAATGTGAAAAATGAAATACAAAGTCATATTATTTGAGAAAGGTTGAAAAGGAATTTTTGAAGGTTAAGAAATATTTTCTGTAATGAAATTGTGATGAAAAATGTTTTACATATCTTAAAAACGTGATTTTTAAAATTTCTGCACATTTGAAAAATGTGTAGAAAATGATATTGATTTATTTAAGTCAAAATAATGTTTGGAATATTGAGGAATATTTTACGTGATTGTAAAATGTTGAAAAATATTTTACGTATCTTAAAAACAATTTGAAATACAGTAAAATATTTCTATGCGATTGAAAATATGTTAAATATTTCTATGCGATTTGAATTATATTTAAATATTTTACGTAATTTGAACTACTATTGAAAAATCAATTTGTGATTAAAAAGAAATAAAATATTTTTACGCGATTGTGAAAATGGCGAAAAATTGTTATGAGATTTAGAAAGTATTTTAAATATTTTAAGAATGATGGAAAATGATTTATGCGACTTAAAAGAATGTTTTTTAAGATATGCGATTTTAAAACAGTGAAAAAATACTATGCGATTTGAGAAACGTATATTTTTACGCAATTGAGAAAAAAAACGTTGAAAAAATTATTATGTGATTTAAAAGTACAAGAAGAGTTGCGGCAAAAGATTTTAAAAACGTAATGTGAAATGTTACAAAATTTTAGTACGTAATCTTGCGGTAGTGTTATGGTATTGTGAAAACGTAATAAAAATATTTTGAAATTTTAAAAACGTAACAAAAGTATTACGATATTGTGAAAATGTAAAAGAAGTGTTATGGTATTGTGAAAATATAACAGAAACCTTTTTGAATTATGAAAATGTAACAGAAATGTTACGCGATTGTGAAAATACGACAAAAGTGTTTTATGACTATAAAAACATGATAACATGATGATTCTTGCTAAAACAAATATGAACAATTTGTGTGAGAAAATGACAAGTTTTGCCTACGATTGGCTTTTGATGCATTTTATATGCATTAGAAAGAGATGCTTGTATTTGGTATTTGGGGCACTCTACGTATTTCAACGTATTTCAAAGAAATATTTTACTATATTTCAAATCGTTTTTAAGTTACACAAATAATTTTTCACCACAATTTCATTATAGAAAATATTTCTTAACCTTCAAAAATTCCTTTTCAACTTTTCTTAAAATAATATAACTTTATAATTCATTTAATATATTTTATTACTCAAGAAAATTTTTTTCCACAGTTCTTTACTCAAGAAATTCTTTTTCAAATATAACCCACAAAATCACTTTTCATTGATATAAATCAATGTTTCAAATTTTAAGAATTTCCTAACGTACTTCAAAACCCAGAAATAAGTTATACATTAGTAAATTTTCAAATCACTATTATATTCTCCATTTTTTTCAAATCAATTCTAAAATCAATTCTTCAAAATAAATTGAAGTTTAAATATGTTCAACCTCTCTTTGTCTTTTATTTACAAAATTCTCTAAAGTGATAAAATACTCTGATTCCCTTTTCAAATTCCTTGTATTAAATCAAGTTACGTTTCCACTTTGAAAATCACTTTGTTCATAAAAATCAAGGCATTACAAGCCTTCAAAAACGTGGACATGACTATTGAAACCATCAAATATAAGACCATCTCTCACCACCATACTTGGTTGGTGAGATGGATCTCCCTCTTACCTCTTGAAGATCCTCAAAAGCTCTTTGTTTTGCTTCTTTTTCCAAGTCCTTCACCACCAGCGCTTCTCAAATACAAAACAAAATACATAGAAATTAAGATATCTTAAGCTGATTAAGAGAACCAATGGATCAAACATGGTTTAGATCATGAAAAAGAGAGAAGAAATGAAGTTTCCTTACACTTCACCATAAATATTCCATAACATGGATCTTAAAGAAAGTCCATGAAGATGAATGATTTAGAGGAAGTCTCCAATATAAAAGTTGTTTAGAATAAGGTAAGGATTCAAGAAATATGGTTGTTTGAAATTAAAGAGTGATGGAAGGTATACTTGGAGTGCTTGGCCGAAACCACCATGAAGAAGAGTGGAGAGAAAATATTTGATGAAGTCTTGGCTTTTTGGAGGAGACAAAGATGAATTATGATAGCAAATGCATGAAAACATTTCATCGTGTTTTCACAAATTTGCGCAACATTCCCGTTACGTTTTCACAATTCCATAACACTTCTGTTGCTTTTTCAAAATACTGTAACACTTTTGTTATATTTTTAAAATTCCAAAACATTTTTTATTACGTTTTCACAATACCGTAACACTACTGTTAAGTTTACAAAATTTCGTAATATTTCTGTTATGTTTTAAAGATGCTGCAACTCTTCTATTGCACTTTTAAATCACATAATAATTTTTTTCAATGTTTTTCTCAATTGCGTAAAAATATACATTTCTCAAATCGCATAGTATTTTTTTCATAACCATGATTTCACATTACGCATATCGCACCCACTCAAGAGGTGTACGTTTCTCCTAGACAGTTAGCCATACTTCAGTCCATCGGACCATTCCAATACATGTGTAATGCCAAATACCAAATCATAGATAGAATACCAATCACGAGTTTAACTCATAATTTTTCAAAATATATTTATACAATGCACTAATATCTCAAATATGTTCAACCACAAGGCATACTTTTCAATTTCATTTGTTCAATTTAAATCATATCGCTTCAACGCATATTTTTCCAATATGTAGAGTGCCCCAAATACCAAATACAGGCATCTCTTTCCAATGCATATAAAATGCATCAAAAGCAAATCGTAAGCAAAACTCGTCATTTTCTCACACAAAGATTCATACACACGCTTTTAGCGTGAATCATCATGTTATCATGTTTTTATAGTCATAAAACACTTTTACCATATTTTCACAATCGCGTAACATTTCTTATTACGTTTTCACAATTCAAAAAGGTTTCTGTTATATTTTCACAATACCATAACACTTCTTTTACATTTTCACAATATCGTAATACTTTTGTTACGTTTTTAAAATTTCAAAATGTTTTTATTACGTTTTCACAATACCGTACACTACTATTACATTTACAAAATTTTGTAACATTTTTGTTACATTTTCAAAATGCTGCAACTCTTCTGTTGTACTTTTAAATCACATAATAATTTTTTCAACGTTTTTCTCAATTGCGTAAAAATATACGTTTCTCAAATCGCATAGTATTTTTCCACTGTTTCAAAATCGCATATCTTAAAAAACATTCTTTTAAGTCGCATAAATAATTTTTCATCATTCTCAAAATATTTAAAACACTTTCTAAATCTCATAGCAGTTTTCCGCCATTTTCACAATCGCGTAAAAATATTTTATTTCTTTTTAATCACAAATTGATTTTTCAACAATAGTTCAAATTATGTAAAATATTTAAACATAATTCAAATCACATAGAAATATTTAACGTATTTCCAATTGCGTAGGAATATTTTACTATATTTCAAGTTATTTTTAAGATATGTAAAATATTTTTCAACATTTTACAATCACGTAAAATATTCCTCAATATTCCAAACATTATTTTGACTTAAATAAATCAATATCATTTTCAACACATTTTTCAAATTACAGCGTAATTTTAAAAATCACATTTTTAAGATCAATAAAACATTTTTCATCACAATTTCATTACAGAAAATATTTCTTAAGCTTCAAAAATTCTTTTTCAACCTTTCTCAAATAATATGACTTTGTATTTCATTTTTCACATTTTCTTACTCAAGAAAATCTTTTTCCACATTTCTTTACTCAAGAAATCCTTTTCCAAAATATAATCCACAAAAATCACTTTTCCATTGATATAAATCAACGTTTCAAAACTTAACATTTTCTAACGTATTTCAAAAGTCAAAAATAAGTTATACGTTAGTAAATTTTCAAAACACCATTATATTCCTCATTTTTTCCAAATCAATTCCAAAATCAGTCTTCTTCAAAATAAATTGAAATTCAAATGTTTTCAACCTCTCTTTGTTTTCCATTACGAAAATTTCTATTCTCTTAAGTGATAAAACGCTCTAATTCCCTTTCCAAATCCTTGTATGAAAATCATTTTCATAAAATCAAGGCATCCACAAAAATCGTGGACATGGTCATTGAAAACTATCAAATCTTTCGAGTGACAAAACACTTTATTTTATAAAATTGAGGCACAACAAGCTTTTCAAAAACCGTAAGGTATTTGGCCATTTGTGTAACACCCCAAAATTTCTGTATCTCTTAAATAGTAATTTTGACAGTTAACAGAATTTTACTGTTTAGTAATTTTTGTGCACTGTAAAATTATTTTGTTTATTCCGTCAGTCAGATTTGATCGTTTTGAGTGATTTACTTTCAGTGTCGGAAAATAAAAATTTTCGGTAGGAAAACTTTACGTAATTTAATTTTTATCGTTAGGTAATTAATTTACGTCTCGATTTGATATTTGTGCATTTTATAATTTTTGTGATTTTATGGATGATTTTAAAATTTTTCCTCCTGTGGGTCTCGCAAGGGGTATGTGGGCCAGGGTAGCCATACACGTAGGCCCAGTGGGTCCCACAAAGTGAAAAATTTTTCTACGCATAAAAAATTTGTCTTGTTTAGACGGAGACAGGATCTTACTAAACCCGAATCCGGAAACAGCTTTTAAAAATTTCTTATATTGTATTTTATACCGTATTTAATTATCGAGATGATAAAAATACAAGAAAAAATATTATTTGTAGGATACAAAAATAAATATTATACTTTAGCGTAGTCAACAAAGAGAGCTTGACTTGATCTATACCCTTGGATGAGAATACTTAGTTTGAATATTAACCATTGATTTAATCAAAGGCTAAGAAACAAACTTAATAAAGCGTTGGATAATAACCATTGATTTAATCAATGGTGTGAGAATAAGCTTAGTTAGGAAGACTTTGATATCAACCATAGATGTAATCAAAGGTGTAGAATTAGTCTTGAAAAATGACAAAGACCATTTATAACCATTGGATTTAGATTAAATCAAGGGTGGAGATTTAATCTTAAAAAGTAACAAAGTTACCATTTATGACCATTGGATGAAGAATTAATCAAGGGTAGAGATTTGGTCTTCTAAAATGTAAAGACTAATTAGGGCCCTGGATTTAAAGTTTGAAGAAGCAATCTTAACCATTAATTTTGGAGACACATCTAATGGTTAAATTTAAAGGAGAAAAATCCAATGGCTAGATTAAGTCTTCTAACCTATCTAAATCTACCTAAATCCTAACCATTGAATTAATCAATGGCTAGAAATGCTTCAAATGGTGGCAAATAATGAAGACAACTTTATTGAATGCATTATGAAGAGAAAGTGATGGTTTTGGAGTGTTTAGAAGATTGAAACAAGCTTTATGTCATTTTTGCATGTCTTGGTCAAGTTAGGCATCATAATGAACTTACTTTTGATTTTTTTGCACTCAAGAAGAATGCAAGAAGGGGGACTACGAATTTGGTGCTGCATGAAGGAGTTTGGAAGACCATAATTGTATGCTTTAGTCATTATTGTCTTCCTTGGTCTTCATTGATTCATTTTCAAGAAGGAAACTTAGAAATTTTCTCTCCATCTCCTTTCTTCTCTAGATTTTGGCCAAGCCCTCCAAGAGCACCTTTCATCACTCAAAAATTTCATCCAACTTGATTTTCTAAACCTAAACACCATTCTAAGAACATCTCTAGTTATGAGTTTTTCCAAAATCATTCATCTTGAGCTTCAAATCCAAGCTTCAAGTTTCTATCAAAAATCAAAAATTTCATCTTTGTCTTCAAGAGAAACCATTCGGTTATCTACCCTAAAATCACCATCCAATCTCTTTTAATTTCATCCAACCATAGATCTTGAATCTACATGATGTTCTAAGCAACTTTCATGTTGAAGATTTTCTCTAAATCATTCATCTTCATGGACTTTCTTCAAGATCAAAGTTATTGGGTTTTTGAGGTGAAGTATAAGGAAACTTCATTTTCTTCTCTCTTTTTCATGATCTAAGCCATGTTTGATCCATGGTTCCTCTTAATCAAGCTTATACTTAATTTCTATGTATTTTGTTTTATATTTGAGAAGCTCTTGGTGATGAAGGACTTGGAAAAAGAAGCAAAACAAGAAGTTTTTAAGGATCTTCAAGAGGTAAGAGGGAGATCCATCTCACCAACCAAGCATGGTGGTGAGAGATGGTATTTTATTTGATGGATGTGGAATCCATGTGAGGATTCATATCCATGGTCATGTAATTAATTTGTGGGTGTTTATGAGCTTTGATTAATTTTCTACGCTTGATATGCTTTGCATGATTTTATAGCTTTGATGATATGCTTGATATGCTATACATGCTTTTATGGCTTTGATGGTATGCTTATATTATTTATGATGAAATATATACGTATATGCCATGACTTGATGGTGGAAAGGAAATTGATTTTTGGCTCCAATAGCCAAGGAAGAGCTACGGTTTTGATGCCCTTGATTAGGGTTCATGTTGAAAAATTTTAAGAACAAAAGAATTGATTTTTGAGTCTTAGAACATGGTGGATTTGAACAAGACACCTCAACATAGGTGTTTATAACTTAAGATTTTCATGAATGATGAAAACGGATGATTTGAAGAATTTGGAAAATAAACAAAGGGTTTGTTTTTCAAGAGAACAAGAACACGGTTTTTAGAAGGATTTTTATTAATTTATTTTGTGTAAAAAGTTTCTAAGTGTTTAACTAAACATGAGATTTAAATGAAAATAGCAAATGATGATTTTAAGGATTTGCAAAGAAAGTGAAAAAGGATTTGTAAAGAAAGTGAAAATGGATTTGCAAAGAAAATGAAAAATTGAAAATGGACAAATGATTTGATTTTCAAAGACTATGAGTCTTATGTTTTTGTAAAGGATTTTTAATGGTTTTGTTTGTGTAAAACCATATCAATTTAAAAGGAAAAATATTTGATGGTTTCAATAGTATGTCCATCGCGTTTTTTAGGCTTGTAATGCCTTGATTTTTTATGAACAAAGTGAATTTCCAAGTGGAAACGTAACTGGATTTAATACAAGGATTTTGGAAAGGGAATCGAAAGCGTTTATCACTTGAGAAAAATCAAGTTTTTGTAAACGAAAATGTTTTCGAACTTCAATTTATTTTGAAGAAGGTTGAGTTTGGAAATGATTTGGGAAAATGAAGAATATAATGGTATTTTGAAAATTTACTTAACGTATAACTTATTTTCAAGTTTTGAAATACGTTAGAAAAATGTTAAGTTTTGAAACGTTGATTTACATCAATGGAAAAGTGATTTACTGTGAAGTATATTTTTAAAAAGAATTTCTTAAGTAAAGATCATGAAAAATATTTTCTTGAGTAAGAAAATATATTAAATGAAATATAAAGTTATATTATTTTGAAAAAAGTTGAAGAGGAATTTTTGAAGGTTAAGAAGTATTTTCGTAATGAAATTGTGATGAAAAATGTTTTACGATCTTAAAAACGTGATTTTTAAGCTACGCATTTTGAACAATGTGTTAAAAATGATATTGATTTATTTAAGTCCAAAATAATGTTTGGAATATTGAGGAATATTTTATGTGATTGAAAAATGTTGAAAAATATTTTACGTATCTTAAAAACAATTTGAAATACAATGAAAATATTTCTACGCGATTTGAAAAATGTTTAAATATTTCTACACGATTTGAAAAGCGTTTAAATATTTTACGCGACCGAAATATTGTTGAAAAATCACTACGTGATTTGAATAGTGATAGAATATTTTTACGTGATTGTGAAAATGATAGAACATTGTTATGAGATTTGGAAAGTATTTTAAATATTTTGAGAATGATAGAAAATGATTTACGTGACGTAAAAGAATGATTTTTAAGTTACGCGATTTTGAAACAAAGTGGAAAAATACTATGCGATTTGAGAAACGTATGTTTTTACGCGATTGAGAAAAATGTTAAAAATTAGTACGTGGTTTAAAAGTGCAACAATGTAAGATTCAACATTTTGAAAACGTAATGTAAATGTTACGAAATTTTGTAAGCAATACGAATAATGAGTGTTACAAAGATTGTAAAAACGTAATAAAAACGTTTTGGCAATTTTAAAAACGTAACAAAAATGTTACGGTATTGTGAAAATATAAAAGAAGTGTTATGGTATTGTGAAAACATAACGTAAAAGTTTTTGGATTGTGAAAAACATAACGTAAATGTTACGCGATTGTGAAAATACGGTAAAAGTGTTTTACAACTATGAAAACGTGATAACATGATTTTCGTTGTTGAAAGTACAAAGATGATTCTTGTTGAACCAGTGTCCATACACCGTTTGTGAGAAAATGACATATTTGATTGGATTTGGTGCATTATACATGCATTGGAATGGTCCGATGAGGATTTGGATATAGGCGATTGCTTAGGAGAAACACACCTCTTGAGTGGGTGCGGTATGCGTAGTGTAGGTCACTTGTTGACCTTGGGGCATCGAGGGGTGCGGGTTGCCTACATGGGTGGTTGGTCGCGCTTCTTCCCGTAGGTTAGACCGATGCAACACACCGATGATCCGGACCGAGACACTATTCTTAATCAAGATCGATAAAGACTATCGTGTATATGCTTAGATGTGCAAAATCAAAATGAGGATTATAGCACGTGGTCTCGAGGCATGTGAATGCCGTGATCTTTTCGATCATTTCTCCGACCCGAGTTTTAGCTCCATGGAGTAGGAAATCGAGTCTTGTGTACATGCATAATCTGAACATTTATATCTGTGATATATTAATTGAGGAATATTGGCTATGACAATTGTTTTGAATACTTGGATGATGATGATGATAATTAGGACATTATCGTAATTGTTGTTTATAATAATTGAATTGATAAATGATTTGATGATGACAGTTGATTAATATTGAATATATTATTGGAAGTTTGATATGATATCCTGTAAAATATTCTTCTTTGTGTTATCTCTGCTGCCGCTACGTGTTGGTATTGGTGTAGGTGATCTCACTTCTTTGTTATGTTGTCTTGCTATGTCTCGTATTGTTAAAATTAAACAAGTAGAAAGAATGAGTTGTCTTAGACATAATGGGCGATGGACACTCGTAGAGATTGATGAAAACATTGAAGAGTGGTCTGCCTCAAGTTCGAAGGTGTTCGAGTAGACAAGGAGTAGAGTTCGATGCAACAAGTTTGGATACAAGATAAGGAATGAGTATGTTAAGTTTTAACGTTAGTGTTGTCCGTCTTATTAAGTAGGACCCGTCATGGGTCTCTTCATGTTAAAAAAAAAAAGAAATCTGTTAATTTTATATTTCTCTTTAAATTGTGAAATATTAATTGGTGTCAATGTTGTATATGAATTAGTTTAAATATATTTTCAAGAATAATACTTATAGATTACAAGAAGTTTATATTTCAAAAGAAATTTTTTTTTTTTTTAAACCCATGTTTTTAACTCAAACCTTTTATGAAAACATTTTCAGATTATGAGTCGGAAGTCAGACATGTGATACCCTAGGGAGGGTGTTACAATTTGAGCCATCAAATATTTTTCCTTCTAAATTGATATGGTTTTACACAAACAAAACCATTAAAAATTCTTTAACAAAACCGTGAGACTCATAGTCTTTGAAATCAAATCATTTGTTCATTTTCATTTTTTCCTTTCTTTGCAAATCCATTTTCACATTATTTACAAATCCTTTTTCACTTTCTTTGCATATCCTTAAAATCAACATTACTATTTTCATTTAAAACTCATGTTTAGTAAAACACTTAGAAACTTTTTACACAAAATAAATAAATAAAAATCCTTCTAAAACCGTGTTCATGTACTCTTTGAAAAACAAACCCTTTATTTATTTTCCTTGTTTTTCTAAATATCTTATTTCATCATTCATAAAAAAATATTAATTTGTGAACACCTATCTTGAGGTGTCTTAGCCGAAATTCACTATGTTCTAGGGACCCAAAAATCAATTCCCTTGTTCTTGAAAAATTTCAACATGAACCCTAATTAAGGGCATCAAAAATCGTAGCCTTCTCCCTTGGTCATTGGAGCCAAAAATTAATTTCCTTTCCATCAACACATCATGGCATACACATACATATTTCATCATAAATACTACAAGCATGGCATATACTTATCATACATATTTTAAGCATGCTATCAAAGCCATAAAATCATGCAAAGCATGCCAAGCATAGGCAAATAATTAAAGCACATAAACACCCACAAATAAATTACAAGACCATGGATATGAATCCTCACATGGATTCACCATCCACCAAATATAAAACCATCTCTCACCACCATACTTGGTTGGTGAGATGGATCTCCCTCTTATAGAAATTTCGTCCTCGAAATTTCATAACCATGATTCTTACCAACTAATATAAGATGGTATCAGAGACAGGACCTCTCCTAGTACGGTGTGGTTCGGGGACGAACCAGGCGGAAGCTGGTAGGCATGTGGTGTCCCGGGGTTGATGAGGGCAGGGAGTGGACGCCGGTGCATGAGAAGCACGTACAAGGAGCGGCTCCTGGCATGCTTCTAGGCGAAGGGTCCCATGAACGAACTGAATACGCACCAGAATGAGAGGGATTCAGAGACTGTGCAGGTATGAGACTGCATAGTTGAGAATGACTTAAAGGAATTGATTAGGCGTAGCCATATAAACAAGTTGCAACTTCTTTTCGGGAGCCTAAAACATAAGAACTCCATTGTTAAGCGTGCTTGACCTGGAGCAATTGTGGGATGGGTGACCTCCTGGGAAGTTTCCTAGGATGCGTGTGAGTGAGAAAAAAGCACGCTGAAAAGACTCGTGTTGGTTTGTGAAGACTCTCGTCAATTCTGCAAGCAGTCCTGGGATGTTACAGATGTTAGTCAATATTGGTGGCTTTCTCCATTTGAACCTTCCCTAGGGTATCCCATGTCTGACTCCCGACTCATAATAAAAAAGAAGTTCGCACAAGGTTTGAGTTATAAAAAGATGAGTTTTAAAATTTTTTTCTTTTCTTATTACAGAAACATAAACTTACTGAAATCCATAAGTAATACTGAAAATATATTTAATATACAATATTGACACCAATTAATATTTAACAATTTAAAGAGAAATATAAAATTAACAGAAAACTCTCTCTTTTTTTTTTAACAAGAAGAAACCCCATCACGGTCCTACTTAATAAAGACAAGACAACACTAATGATAAAAATAACTCTACATACGTATTCTATTGTGTATCCATCTTGATGCATTAGACATCTGTTCTACATCTGTTCTTTGTCCTCAAACATCTCTTCTTTGTCAACATTGTAAGCTATCCAATCTGGAAAGGTCATTCTCTGATGTTGTTTCCAAACGCAGAGGTATTTGTCACCCGTTATGTCTAAGACAACTCGTTCCTTCTACTGTATTATTTTAACAATACAGACACAGCAAAACAATATAACAAAGAGGTGAGATCACCTACGCCAATACCAACATGGTAGCACAGAGATAGCACAAACAACATATCATACAGATAGGTCATACCAGAATTATGAACATTAATCAACTATCATCATCCAATCATTAATCAGTTCAATTATCATAAACAACTATTACGATAATGCCCTCAACATTGTCTAATTATCATCATCATCATCATCCAAGTATTCAAAACAGTTGTCATAGCCAATATTCCTCAATTAATATATCATACTGGTATAAATGCTCGGATTCATACATGCGCACATAGACTCAATTTTTCAAAAACAACTCCATGGAGGTTTTCATAATTTCGAGAAGAATGCTCTGGTTAATTGCCCAGCCTAAGCCCACAGACAATCTCCTAGTCGTTGAAAAGAATTGTGTTCTTGTCGGGTATCGTCAATGCATTGCAACGGACTGCATCGCCAAGTGGCATATGGTCCACCTTTTAGCCCACGACAGATATCCACCTGGTCGACACGCACTCGATGATGCCCCTAAGATCCATCATAGACCTCACTATCAATTCTCATTCTTTCTTCAACCACAAGGGCCAAAATAGCTTATTAGTTATACTTTATACAATGCATGAATATATCAGTGCAAGTCCAACCACAAGGCCAAATCTTTTCATTTGTTCAATGTAATCATATGCCTCAACGCATATTTTTTCAATGCATGTATAATGCACCAATGCCAATCACAGTATATCTTTCCAATGCATATAAAATGCACCAAATACCAATCACAGTGCAAAACTCATCATTTTCTCATACAAATGTCCATACACTAGTTCAACAAGATTCATACTGTATTTCAACAAATAAAATTATGTTATCACATTTTCATAGTTATAAAACACTTTCTTCGTGTTTTCACAAAATTGCGCAACATTCCCGTTACGTTTTCATAATTCCACAACACTTCTATTGTATTTTCAAAATACCGTAACACTTTTGTTAAGTTTTTAAAATTCCAAAACGTTTTTATTACATTTTCACAATACCGTAATACTACTGTTATGTTTACAAAATTTCGTAACATTTCTGTTACATTTTCAAAATGCTGCAACTCTCTTGTTGCACTTTTAAACCACGTACTAATTTTTCAACGTTTTTCTCAATTGCATAAAAATATACGTTTCTCAAATCGCATAGTATTTTTCATCTGTTTCAAAATTGTATAACTTAAAAATCATTCTTTTAAGTCGCGTAAATCATTTTCCATCATTCTCAAAATATTTAAAACACTTTCCAAATCACATAATAATTTTCTGTCATTTTCACAATTACGTAAAAATATTTTATCACTTTTAAATCACATATTGATTTTTCAATAGTAGTTCAAATTACGTAAAATATTTAAATGTAATTTAAATCACTTAAAATATTTTACTGTATTTCAAATCATTTTTAAGATACGTAAAATATTTTTCAATATTTTACAATCACGTAAAATATTCCTCAATATTCCAAACATTATTTTGGACTTAAATAAATCAATATCATTTTCAACACATTTTTCAAATTGCGTAGCTTAAAAATCACATTTTTAAGATACGTAAAACATTTTTCATCACCATTTCATTACAAAAAATATTTCTTAACCTTCAAAAATTCCTTTTCAACATTTCTCAAAATAATATGACTTTGTATTTCATTTTTCACATTTTCTTACTCAAGAAAATCTTTTTCCACATTTCTTTACTCAAGAAATCCTTTTCCAAAATATAATCCACAAAATCACTTTTCCATTGATATAAATCAATGTCTCAAATCTTAAAATTTCCTAACGTACTCCAAAACTCCGAATTGAGTTATACGTTAGTAAATTTTCAAATCACCATTATATTCTCCATTTTTCTCAAATCATTTCTAAAATCAATTCTTCAAAATAAATTGAAGTTCAAACATGTTAACCTCTCTTTGCCTTTCGTTTACAAAATTCTTTCAAGTGATAAAACACTCTGATTCCCTTTCCAAATTCCTTGTATTAAATCAAGTTACGTTTCCACTTTGAAAATCACTTTGTTCATAAAAATCAAGGCATTACAAGCCTTCAAAAATGTGGACATGACTATTGAAACCATCAAATATTTTTTCCTTCTAAATTGATATGGTGTTACACAAACAAAACCATTAAAAATCCTTTACAAAAACCGTGAACGTGTTCATTGAAAACTATCAAATCTTTCGAGTAGCAAAACACTTCGTTTTATAAAATATCATTTTGTTCCATAAAAATTTAGGCATAACTAGTTTTTCAAAATCGTAGGGTATTTGGCCATTGAAGCCATCAAACATTTTTCCTTCTAACTCAATTATTTATCATTTTTTTTTCACACAAACAAAACCATTAAAATCTTTGTTTTCAAAATCGAAATACCGATGGTCATAAAAACCAAACCCATTTGTTCAAATTCATTTTTACTTTCTTTACAAATCCTTTTTCACTTTCTTTGTAAATCCTTAAAATCAACATTGCCCATTTTGTTTTTTGAAATCAAGTTAATAAACACTTAGAAACAACATTGCTCATTTCGTCTAAAACACATGTTTAGAAAAATACTTAGGATCTTTGTACACAAAACAACTCAATAAAAATTCCTCAAAAATTGTGTTCTTGTTCTCTTGAAAAACAAACCCTTTGTTTATTTTTCATCCTCTTCAAATCATCCATTTTCATTATTCATGAAAATATTAATTTGTGAACACCTATTTTGAGGTGTCTTGGCCGAAATTCACCATGTTCTAGGGACCCAAAAATCAATTCCCTTGTTCTTGAAAAATTTCAACATGAACCCTAATCAAGGGCATCAAAACCGTAGCCCTTCCTTGGCCATTGGAGCTAAAAATTGATTTCCTTTCCATCAACACATCATGGCATATACATACATATTTCATCATAAATACTACAAGCATGCCATATACTCATCATGCATAATATAAGCATACCATCAAAGCCAAAAATCATGCAAAGCATACCAAGCATAGACAAATAATTAAAGCACATAAACACCCACAAATAAATTACAAGACCATGGATATGAATCCTCACATGGATTCACCATCCACCAAATATAAAACCATCTCTCACCACCATACTTGGTTGGTAAGGTGGATCTCCCTCTTACCTCTTGAAGATCCTCAAAAGCTCTTTGTTTTGCTTCTTTTTTCAAGTCCTTCACCACCAAGGGCTTCTCAAATACAAAACAAAATACATAAAAATTAGTATACTAAGCTTGATTAAGAGGAACCATGGCTCAAACATGGTTTAGATCATGAAAAAGAGAGAAGAAATGAAGTTTCCTTACACTTCACCTCAAAAACCTTAGAACTTGCTCTTGGAAAAACTCCTTGAAAATGAATGATTTAGAGAAAGTCTCCAACATGAAAGTTGCTTAGAATAAGGTAAGGATTCAAGAAATATGATTGTTTGAAATTAAAGAGTGATGGAAGGTATACTTGGAGTGCTTGGCCAAAACTTAGAGGAGAAGAGAAATGGAGAGAAATTTTGATAACTTAGCTTCTTGAAAATGAATCAACAATGACCAATAATGACCAAGACAACATATAATTGGTGTCTTGAAACTTGGCTAATTTCCCACACCATCATAAAACCGTCCCCCCTCCTTGCTTCTTCAAAATGTGACTAATCTCCAAGCCACCATTATTTGTGTATTCTTAGCCACTGATTAATTCAATGGTTAAGATTAAGATAGACTTTAGGTATAGCTTTAGATAGAAGACTTAATTTAGGCCATTGGATCTTTCTTCTTTAAATTCTAGTCATTAGATGTGTCTCCAAAATGAAGGGTTAAGATTACTCTTTCAAACTTTACATCCAAGGGTCATAAATGGTCTTTGTCACTTTTTAAGACTAAATCTCCACCATAGATTAAATCCAAATCCAATGGTCATAATTGATCCATCTCCACCATTGATTAGATTCAAATCCAACTGTCACAAATGGTTCTAGCTACTTTGCAAGACCAAATCTCCACCCTTGATCAATTCTAAATCCAATGGTTATAAATGGTCATAGCCATTTTATTAGACTTATCCTACACCATTGATTAAATCGACGATTGATATCAAAGTCTTCAATATTAGACTTGTTTCCTATTGGTCCATCAAAATTATCATAACCACAAATGTTAGCTTAATAGTATAATATTTATTTTTATCTGCTAAACCCCACAAAAATTATATTTATTGTATTTTTTTATCACCCGATAATTAAATACAGTATAAAACATAGTACAAGAAATTTTCTAAAACTATTTTCGGATTCAGGTTTAGTAAGATCCTCTGTCTCCGTCTCAACAGTACAAATTTTTTTATGCGTAAAAAATTTTTCACTTTGCGGGACCCACCTAGGCCCACGTATGGCTACCTGGGCCTACATACATCCCCTGGGCGCACAAACAATAAAAAAATTTCATAATCATCCACAAAAATCACAAATATTAGAAAACACACAAATATCAAATAGATTACGTAAAATAATTAAAACCTAATGGTAAAAAAATTAAATTACGTAAAGTTTTCCCCGACCCGAAAATTTTTATTTTCTTGACATGGAGTAAATCACTCAAAATCATCAAAAACGCTAACGGAATAATCAAAATAATTTTATAGTATCCAGAAATTACTAAACAGTAAAATTCTATTAACTGTCAAAATTACTGTTTATGAGATACAAAATTTTAGGATGTTACAATACTCCCCCTATTACAGAAATTTCATCCTCGCAATTTCGAAACCATGATTTCACACCCTCAGAATAAATATAAATATCCTTCTTCTATCTTTTCTTCCACCTAATGTAAGAGGGAGACCCACCTCACCAACCAAGTATGGTGGTGAAAGATGGTTTTATATTTGGTGGATGGTGAATCCATGTGAGGATTCATATCCATGGTCTTGTAATTTATTTGTGGGTGTTTATGTGCTTTAATTATTTGTCTATGCTTGGTATGCTTTGCATGATTTTATGGTTTTGATGCTATGCTTATATTATGCATGATGAGTATATGACATCCTTGTAGTATTTATGATGAAATATGTATGTGTATGCCATGATGTGTTGATGGAAAGGAAATCAATTTTTGACTCCAATGGGCAAGGAAGGGCTACGGTTTTGATGCCATTGATTAGAGTTCATGTTGAAATTATTCAAGAACAAGGGAATTGATTTTTGGGTCCCTAGAACATGGTGAATTTCGGCCAAGACACCTCAAAATAGGTGTTTACAAATTAATATTTTCATGAATGATTAAAATGGATGATTTGAAGAGTATGGAAAATAAACAAAGGGTTTGTTTTTCAAGAGAACAAGAACACGGTTTTTGAGGAATTTTTATTGAGTTATTTTGTGTACAAAGATCCTAAGTATTTTTCTAAACATGAGTTTTAGACGAAATGGGCAATGTTGTTTCTAAGTGTTTATTAACTTGATTTTGAAAAACGAAACGGGCAATGTTGATTTTAAGGATTTGCAAAGAAAGTGAAAAAGGATTTGTGAAGAAAGTAAAAATGAATTTGAACAAATGGGTTTGATTTTTATGACCATCGGCATTTTGGTTTTGAAAACAAAGATTTTAATGGTTTTGTTTGTGTGAAAACAGAAATGATAAATAATTGAGTTAGAAGGAAAAATGTTTGATGGCTTCAATGGCCAAATATCCTACAGTTTTGAAAAACTGGTTATGCCTAAATTTTTATGGAACAAAATGATATTTTATAAAACGAAGTGTTTTGTTACTCGAAAGATTTGACAGTTTTCAATGCACACGTTCATAGTTTTTGTAAAGGATTTTTAATAGTTTTGTTTGTGTAAAACCATATCAATTTAGAAGGAAAAAATATTTGATGGTTTCAATAGTCATGTCCACGTTTTTGAAGGCTTGTAATGCCTTGATTTTTATGAACAAAGTGATTTTCAAAGTGGAAACGTAACTTGATTTAATACAAGGAATTTGGATAGGGAATCAGAGTGTTTTATCACTTGAGAGAATTTTGTAAACGAAAGACAAAGAGATGTTGAACATGTTTGAACTTCAATTTATTTTGAAGAATTTATTTTAGAATTGATTTAAGAAAAATGGAGAATATAATGGTGATTTGAAAATTTACTAACGTATAACTCAATTTAGAGTTTTGGAGTACGTTAGGAAATTTTAAGATTTGAGACATTGATTTATATCAATGGAAAAGTGATTTTGTGGATTATATTTTGGAAAAGGATTTCTTGAGTAAAGAAATGTGGAAAAAGATTTTCTTGAGTAAGAAAATGTGAAAAATGAAATACAAAGTCATATTATTTTGAGAAAGGTTGAAAAGGAATTTTTGAAGGTTAAGAAATATTTTCTGTAATGAAATGGTGATGAAAAATGTTTTACGTATATTAAAAATGTGATTTTTAAGCTACGCAATTTGGAAAATGTGTTGAAAATGATATTGATTTATTTAAGTCCAAAATAATGTTTGGAATATTGAAGAATATTTTACGTGATTGTAAAATGTTGAAAAATATACCAACGAGTCCTGAGTGACCACTCCTCCATGTTGTCACCAATCTCAGAATATCTACCACCCGTTATGTCTAAGACAACTCGTTCTTTCTGCTGTATTATTTTAACAATACAGACACAGCAAAATAATATAACAAAGAGGTGAGATCACCTATACCAGTACCAACATGGTAGCCTAGAGATAACACAAACAACATATCATACAGATAGATCATACCAGAATTATGATCATGCCATCAACATTAATCAACTATCATCATCCAATCATTCATCAGTTCAATTATCATAAACAACAATTATGATAATATCCTCAACATTGTCTAGTTATCATCATCATCATCATCCAAGTATTCAAAACAATTGTCATAGCCAATATTCCTCAATTAATATATCAAACAGATATAAATACTCAGATTCATGCATGTGCACATAGACTCAGTTTTTCAAAAACAACTCCATAGAGGTTTTCACAATTTCGAGAAGAATGCTCTGGTTAATTGCCTAGCCTAAGCCCATAGACAATCTCCTAGTCGTTGAAAAGAATCGTGTTCTTGTCGGGTATCGTCAATGCGTTGCAATGGACTGCATCGCCAAGTGGCATATGGTCCAGCCTTAGCCCATAGATAGATATCCACTGGTCGACCGCCGCGCCTTGACGCCCCCAAGATCCATCATAAACCTCACTATCAATTCTCATTCTCTCTTCAACCACAAGGGCCAAAATAGCTTATTAGCTATACTTTATACAATGCATCGAATATATCAAATAAGTCAAGTCCAACCACGAGGCCAAATCTTTTCATTTGTTCAATGTAATCATATGCCTCAACGCATATTTTTCCAATGCATGTATAATGCACCAATGCCAATCACAGGCATATCTTTCCAATGCATATAAAATGCACCAAATACCAATCACAGGCAAAACTCATCATTTTCTCATACAGTGTACGGACAATGGTTCAATTAGTATTCATACTGTACTTTCAACAACGAAAATCATGTTATCACATTTTTATAGTTATAAAATACTTTCATCGTGTTTTCACAAAATTGCGCAACATTTCTGTTACGTTTTCACAATTCCAAAATGTTTTAGTTATATTTTCACAATACCGTAACACTTCTGTTACGTTTTCACAATACAGTAACATTTCTATTACGTTTTCAAAATACCGCAACTCTTCTGTTGCACTTTTAAACCACATACTAATTTTTCAATGTTTCTCTCAATCGCGTAAAAATATATGTTTCCCAAATCGCATAGTATTTTTCTACTGTTTCAAAATTGCGTAACTTAAAAATCATTCTTTTAAGTCGTGTAAATCATTTTCTATCATTCTCAAAATATTTAAAACACTTTCCAAATCACATAACGATTTTCCGTCATTTTCACAATCATGTAAAAATATTCTATCACTTTTAAATCACATATTGATTTTTCAATAGTAGTTCAAATTACATAAAATATTTAAACGTATTTCAAAACATGTAGAAATATTTTGACATATTATCAATCGCGTAGAAATATTCTATCGTATTTCAAATCGCGTAACTGAAAAATCATGTTTTTAAGATACGTAAATAATTTTTCACCATAATTTCATTACGAAAAATATTTCTCAAACCTCAAAAATTCTTTTTCAACTTTTTCAACTTTTCTCAAAATAATATGACTTTGTATTTCATTTTTCACATTTTCTTACTCAAGAAAATCTTTTTTCACATTTCTTTACCCAAGAAGTCTTTTTCCACAATATAATCCACAAAAGAAATCCTTTTCCAAAATATAATCCACAAAATCACTTTTCCATTGATATAAATCAATGTTTCAAATCTTAAAATTTTACTAACGCTCTCCAAAAATCAAAGAATGAGTTACACGTTAGAAAATATCAAATCACTATTATATTCTCCATTTTTCTCAAATCAATTCTAAAATCAATTCTTCAAAATAAATTGAAGTTCAAACATGTTCAACCTCTTTTTGTCTTTTGTTTACAAAATTCTCTCAAGTGATAAAACACTCTAATTCCCTTTCCAAATTCCTTGTATTAAATCAAATTACATTTCTACTTTAAAAATCACTTTGTTCATAAAAATCAAGGCATTACAAGCCCTAAAAAACGTGGACATGACTATTGAAACCATCAAATATTTTTTCCTTCTAAATTGATATGGTTTTACACAAACAAAACCATTAAAAATCCTTTACAAAAACCTTGAACATGTTCATTGAAAACTGTCAAATCTTTTGAGTAACAAAACATTTCGTTTTATAAAATATCATTTTATTCCATAAAAATTTAGGCATAACCAGTTTTTCAAAACTGTAGGTTATTTGGCCATTGAAGCCATCAAACATTTTTCCTTCTAACTCAATTATTTATCATTTATGTTTTCACACAAACAAAACCATTAAAATCTTTGTTTTCAAAACCGAAATACCGATGGTCATAAAAACCAAACCCATTTATTCAAATTCATTTTTACTTTCTTTACAAATCCTTTTTCACTTTCTTTGCAAATCCTTTTTCACTTTCTTAGCAAATCCTTAAAATCAACATTGCCCGTTTCGTTTTTCGAAATCAAGTTAATAAACACTTAGAAACAACATTGCCCATTTCGTCTAAAACTCATGTTTAGAAAAATACTTAGGATCTATGTCCATAAAATAAATCAATAAAAATTCCTCAAAAACCGTGTTCTTGTTCTCTTGAAAAACAAACCCTTTGTTTATTTTCCATACTCTTCAAATCATCCATTTTCATGCTTCATGAAAATATTAATTTGTGAACACCTATTTAGAGGTGTCTTGGCCGAAATTCACCATGTTCTAGGGACTAAAAATTAATTCCCTTGTTCTTGAAAAATTTCAACATAAACTCTACTCATGAGTGTCAAAACCGTGACCACTCCTCCTTGGCCATTGGAGCCAAAAATTGATTTCCTTTCCATCATCAAATCATTGCATACACATATATACACATCATATATGTATATATATATATATATATATATATATATATATCACAAGCATGCCATATTCTCATCATGCATAGTATAAGCATACCATCAAAGTCATAAACTCATGCAAAGCATATCAAGCATAGACAATAATTCAAGCACATAAATACCCACAAATAAATTACAAGACCATGGATATGAATCCTCACATGGATTCACCATCCACCAAATATAAAATCATCTCTCACCACTATACTTGGTTGGTGAGGTGGATCTCCCTCTTACCTCTTGAAGATCCTCAAAAGCTTTTTGTTTTGCTTCTTTTTCCAAGTCCTTCACCACCAAGGGCTTCTCAAATACAAAACAAAATACATAAAAATTAGTATACTAAGCTTGATTAAGAGGAACCATGGATCAAACATGATTTAGATCATGAAAAAGAAGAGAAGAAATGAAGTTTCCTTACACTTCACCACAAATACCCTATAACTTTACTCTTGAAGAAAGTCCTTGAATATGATGGATTTAGAGAAAGTCTCCAACATGAAAGTTGCTTAGAATAAGGTAAGGATTCAATAAATATGGTTGGTTGAAATTAAAGAGTGATGGAGGGTATACTTGGAGTGCTTGGCTGAAACTTAGAGGAGAAGAATGGAGAGAAAATATTTGATGAAGTCTTGGCTTTTTGGAGGAGACAAAGATGAATTATGATAGCAAATGCATGAAATGAATTTTGTCCCCCTTCCTCCTATGCATTGCCGTAGAGTGAAGAGAGAAAAGAGTGAATTATTTGAGCAAATAATTGGTACTAAATTATTGAAGAATTTTCCAAGTGATAGTAACAAACTTGGACCATTGGATCTTCTTCCTCCTTTAATCTTAGCCTTTAGATGAAGCTACTAAATGGATGGTCAAGATCTCTCCTTCCATGTTGCCATCCAAGGGTCACAATTGAAGTCCAAGCAATTATTTGAAGCATTCTAAGCCATTGATTAATTCAATGGTTAGGATTAAGGTAGACTTTAAGTTAGAAGACTTAATCTAGGCCATTGGATCTTTCTTCTTTAAATCCTAGCCCTTAGATGTGTCTCCAAAATGAAGGGTTAAGATTACTCCTTCTACTTTTAATCCAAGGGTTATAAATGGTCTTTGTCACTTTTTAAGACTAAATCTCCACCATAGATTAAATCCAAATCCAATGGTCATAATTGATCCATCTCCACCGTTGATTAGATTCAAATCCAATGGTCACAAATGGTCCTAGCCACTTTGCAAGACCAAATCTCCACCCTTGATCAATTCTAAATCCGATGGTTATAAATGGTCATAGCCATTATATTAGACTTATCCTACACCATTGATTAAATCGACGGTTGATATCAAAGTCTTCAATATTAGACTTGCTTCCTATTGGTCCATCAAAATTATCATAACCACTAATTGTGGACTTAACAGTATAATATTTATTTTTATTTGCTAAACCCCACAAAATTATATTTACTGTATTTTTATCGCTCGATAATTAAATACAATATAAAACACAATACAAGAAATTTTCTAAAACTATTTCCAAATTCTGGTTTAGTAAGATCCCCTGTCTCCGTCTCAACAGTACAAATTTTTCTATGTGTAGAAAAATTTTAACGTTTTGGGACTCATCCCGGGCCCACGTAGAACCACTGGGACCCACAAATAGTCCAGAAACGGTCGGAGTATCATAAAAATTTCATAATCACCCATAAAATTATAGGGTATCATAAGATTACTCCTTCAAACTTTACATCCAAGGGTCATAAATGGTCTTTGTCAGTTTTTAAGACTAAATCTCCACCATAGATTAAATCCAAATCCAATGATCATAATTGATCCATCTCCACCGTTGATTAAATTCAAATCCAACGGTCACAAATGGTCCTAGCTACTTTGCAAGACCAAATCTCCACCCTTGATCAATTCTAAATTCAATGGTTATAAATGGTCATAGTCACTTTATATGACCAATTCTACACCGTTGATTAAATCGACGGTTAATATCAAAGCCTTCCTTATTAAGCTTGTCTAGATTAAATCTCCACCATTGATTAGATCAATGGTGAACATTCAAAGCTTTCTAACCAAGTTTATTCTCACATCATTAATTAAATCAATGGTGATTATCCAATGCTTCTTTATTAAGTTTGTTTCTTAACCGTTGATTAAATCAATGGTTAATATTCAAAGCTTCTAAATTAAACTTGCTTCCTATTGGTCTGTTAAAAAGTTATCATAACCATTAATGTTGACTAAGTAGTATAATATTTATTTTTATCTGCTAAAACCCCATGAAAGAATATATTTACTGTATTTTTATCGCCCGATAAATAAATACAGTACAAAACACAGTACAAGAAATTTTCTAAAACTGTTTCCGGATTCAGGTTTAGTAAGATCCCCTGTCTCTGTCTAAACAGTACAAATTTTTCTATGCGTAGAAAAATTTTCACTTTGCGAGACCCACTTGAGCCCACGTATGGCCACCTGGGCCCACATACATCCCCTGGGCCCACAAACAGTAAAAAAATTTCATAATCATCCACAAAAATCACAAATAATTTCTCTCGATTCTCTCCATGCAATTTCCGATTTAATCAAGGGTAGAGATTCAGTCTTAAAAAGTGACAAAGACCATTTATGACCATTGGATGTGGATTTAATCAATGGTAGAGATTTGGTCTTCTAAAGTAACAAATACCATTTATGACCCTTAGATGTAAAGTTAGAAGGAGTAATCTTGACCCTTCATTTTGGAAACACATCTAATGGCTAGAATTTAAAGGAGAAAGATCCAATGACCTAGATTAAGTCTTCTAATCTAAAGCTACACCTAAAGTCTACCTTAATTCTAACCATTGATTTAATCAATGGCTAAGAATGCTTAAATAATGGCTTGGACTTTCAAGATTGAATCTTAATCATTAATTTAATCTATGGTTGAAAATTGGTCAAGAATAATGGCTTGACTATTTAAGGACCAATAGGATTGATTAAGAGGAACCATGGAACTAATTTCTATGTATTTTGTTTTATATTTGAGAAGCCCTTTTTTTAAATTCGTTTGTTCAATTAAATCATATGCCTCAACGCATAGAATACGTGATTGAAATTCTGGTATGATATACGTTTTTCTCAATCACATAAAAATATTTAAAACACTTTCCAAATCACATAACGATTTTTCGCCACTTTTCACAATCACGTAAAAATAATTTATCACTTTTCAATCACATAGTGATTTTTCAATAGTAGTTCAAATTACGTAAAATATTTAAACGTAATTCAAATCGCATAGAAATATTTCAACATATTTAAAATCGTGTAGAAATATTTTTTCGTATTTCAAATCGCATAGTTTAAAAATCATTCTTTTAAGATACGTAAATAATTTTTCACCATAATTTCATTACAGAAAATAGTTCTTGACCTTCAAAAATTCTTGTTCAACCTTTCTCAAAATAATATGATTTCTCATATTATTTTTCATATTTCTTATTCAAGAAAATCCATTTCGCAATATAATTTTCCATTTTTCCACTACGTAAAATATTCCTCAATGATCATTTCTAATATCATTTTCCACATTTTCTTCCTCAAGAAATCCCTTTTCCATATTTTCTTACTCAATAAATCCTTTTGAATATAATCCACAAAATCACTTTTCCATTGATGTAAATCAGTGTTTCAAATCTTAAATTTTCCTAACGTACTCCAAAACCCAAAAATAAGTTATACGTTAGTAAATTTTCAAATTATATTCTCCATGTTTCTCAAATCAATTCTAAAATCAATCTTCTTCAAATAAATTGAAGTTAAAACATTTTCAACCTCTCTTTGTTTTTCGTTTACGCATATTATTGTATGTATGTTATATTATTTTCAATTCATTGTTTTAAAAAGGATTTACTAAAATTATTAAGTTCAAATGATATTTTTTGGGTCCCTAGAACATGGTGAATTTTGGCCAAGACACCTCAAGATAGGTGTCACAAATTAATATTTTCATGAATGATGAAAATGGATGATTTGAAGAACATGGAAAATAAACAAAGGGTTTGTTTTTCAAGAAGAACAAGAACACGATTTTGAAGGGATTTTTATTGTTTTATTTTGTGTAAAAAGTTTCTAAGTGTTTATTAAACTTGATTTCGAAAAATGAAACGGGCAAACGTTGATTTTAAAGATTTGCAAAGAAAGTGAAAAAGGATTTGCAAAGAAAGGAAAAAATGAAAATGAACAAATGATTTGATTTCAAAGACTATGAGTCTCACGGTTTTGTTAAAGAATTTTTAATGATTTTGTTTATGTAAAACCATATCAATTTAGAAGGAAAAATATTTGATGGCTCAAATGGCCAAATACCTTATGGTTTATAGGTGATCTCACCTCTTTGTTATATTGTTTTACTGTGTTTGTATTGTAAAAACTATATAGTAGAAGGAACGAGTTGTCTTAGACATAACGGGTGACAAATACCTCTTTATTTGGAAACAACATCAGAGAATGACCTTTCCAGATTGGATAGCTTACAATATTGACAAAGAAGAGATGTCTGAGGACAAAGAACAGATGTAGAGCAGATATCTGATGCATCAAGATGAATACACAACAGAATACGTATGTAGAGTTATTTTTATCGTTAGTATTGTACCGTGCTATTAAGTAGGACCCATGATGGGGTTTGCTACTATTAAAACGTAAGAGAGAGTTTTTTGTTAGTTTTATATTTCTCTTTAAATTGTTAAATATTAATTGGTGTCAATATTGTATATTAATCAGTTTAAATATATTTTCAGTAATACTTATAGATTTCAGTAAGTTTATGTTTCAGTAAGAAAGAAATTTTAAAACTCACATATTATAACTCAAACCTTTTATGAAATCATTTTCAGATTGGGAGTTGGTAGTCAGAAATGTGATGCCCTAAGGAGGGTGTTACATTTAGTATCCTTACCAATTCATACAATGCACTGCACATCAATGCACATCTGTTTAAAATAATTGTATTTCATTTTAAGAAATCCCTTTTCCACGTTTTCCTACTCAATAAATCCTTTCCAAAATATAATCCACAAAAATCATTTTTCCATTGATATAAATCAGCGTTTCAAAACTTAACACTTTCTAACGTATTTCAAAACTCGAAAATAAGTTATACGTTAGTAAATTTTCAAAACACCATTATATTCCCCATTTTTCCCAAATCATTTCCAAAATCAGTCTTCTTCAAAATAAATTGAAATTCAAACGTTTTCAACCTCTCTTTGTTTTCCGTTACGAAAATTTCTATTCTCTCAAGTGATAAAACACTCTAATTCCCTTTTCAAATCCTTGTATGAAAATCATTTTCATAAAATCAAGGCATCCACAAAATCCATGGACATGGTCATTGAAAACTATCAAATCTTTTGAGTGACAAAACACTTTGTTTTATAAAATTGAGGCATAACAAGCTTTTCAAAAATCGTAAGGTATTTGGCCATTTGAGCCATCAAATATTTTTCCTTCTAAATTGATATAGTTTTACACAAACAAAACCATTAAAAATTCTTTAACAAAACCGTGAGACTCATAGTCTTTGAAATCAAATCATTTGTTCATTTTCATTTTTCCCTTTCTTTGCAAATCCATTTTCACGTTCTTTACAAATCCTTTTTCACTTTCTTTGCAAATCCTTAAAATCAACATTCTATTTTCATTTAAAACTCATGTTTAGTAAAACACTTAGAAAATTTTTACACAAAATAAATCAATAAAAATCCTTCTAAAACCGTGTTCATGTACTCTTTGAAAAACAAACCCTTTGTTTATTTTCCTTGTTTTTCTAAATATCTCATTTCATCATTCATAAAAAAATATTAATTTATGAACACCTATCTTGAGGTGTCTTGGCCGAAATTCACCATGTTCTAGGGACTCAAAAATCAATTCCCTTGTTCTTGAAAAATTTCAACATGAACCCTAATTAAGGGCATCAAAAACCGTAGCCTTCTCCCTTGGTCATTGGAGCCAAAAGTTGATTTCCTTTCCATCAACACATCATGGCATACACATACATATTTCATCATAAATACTACAAGCATGCCATATACTTATCATCCATATTTTAAGCATACTATCAAAGCCATAAAATCATACCAAGCATAGGTAAATAATTAAAGCACATAAACACCCGCAAATAAATTACAAGACCATGGATATGAATCCTCACATGGATTCACCATCTACCAAATATAAAACCATCTCTCACCACCATACTTGGTTGGTGAGATGGATCTCCCTCTTAACTCTTGAAGATCCTCAAAAGCTCTTTGTTTTGCTTCTTTTTCCAAGTCCTTCATGTAACACCCCAATTTTTGATAAATTACAGTAACGACTAAACTGTACTATTTTGTATTTTTTTGCATGTTGTAAATTTATTTTAACTGTTATGTGAATGTTTTGGATCTTTGTGTATGAATTACTCCAAGTCAGGAAAATAATAATTTTCCCAGGCCGGATGAATTTTTGAACTGTTCAGTGGGGCCGGGGGATCTTACTAAACTTGAAACCAGAAATAGTATTCAAAAATCTTCATTGTTTGACAATTTATCTAGATACGCGTTATTATTGAACCACAATAAAAAATTTAATTTTTACTGCAGTAAATTTTAGACAGTAAAAATTAGTTTTACCGCAATAATTTTTGTCAATTTGAAATTAACTACAAGTTAAAATCTACGTAGAGAAATAGACATAGGTAAAATTATAAATCTATTTACCTTAGGCAAAATCATAAATCTATCCACCTTAGGTTAAAGTTATAAACCTATTTACATTAGGTTAAAGTTGTAAATTTATTTACCGTCGGTTAAAGTTATAAAAATTTATTTACCCTATGTTAAAGTCATAAATCTATTTACCTTAGGTTAAAGTTATAAATCTACTTACCATAAGTGAAATCATAAACCTAATTACCTAGCCCTAGTAATTAAGTTTTCTATTTACCTAGATTCTATAATCATGTTAGTGGACCTAGTATGTTTAATGTAGAAACCAAAGAGGTAAAACACTTTGACCCATGTACAACTCATGCATTTCATTATAACATGGAATGAGATTCTTTTGTTGGTGAATTCCACCAAGGCCACATGACCATGTCCATCAAGAAGGTGAATGATTCTTCAAATAATGCATAATAATGCATTCTATCATTTATGATCACTTGGAGTTTAGTCATCCTTCAACTACCTTGTCTCCCACTCAAATATTCAATGAATTTCCATCCATTCATTCCATGTAACTCCAAGACAATGCACATGATTTTTAGGCTATCATTTTGATTCCATCACACTTAATCATACACTTTAGTGAGCTAGCATGCACCACCTTGTCTCCTTGAGTGCTCCACTAAGCAATTATCACAAATCATTCCACCCACTCCTCCAATGCACCACATGGCTATATATAGTGTAGGAGACCTCTCCACTTAATTTTCCATCACTCCTATCTATTCTCTCCATTCTCTTTCTTCAAGAACACAAGAACTCAAAGAAGAACTTCATCTTTTCTCCATTTCTTGAGCCATTCGCCACCACTCCCAAATCACACTTTCACTCTTCAATAATTTTATCCAACCTCATTTCCTAAAGCTAAACACCATTCCAAACATCTTTCATGTTGTGAGTTTCTTCGAAATCAGCCATCTTGAGCTTGGAAATCAAGGTTGAAATTTCTATCCTATTAGGTAAAATTCTTGTTTCTTATTTCTAAATTTGTTTTTAAATTTCTAAGCCATGTTTGATCCATGGTTATTCTTTCTCAAGCTTAGTTTTGTATTTTGTAAATTGTTTAAGCTTGATAGGTATTTTCTTGAAGCCACACAAAATTCTCCAAGGAAGCTTTCAAGAAGGATAGTCTTCAAGTAAGAAGAGGAGATTTAATCTCATCAACTATTTTGGTAGTATGAAAATGGATTGTGTGTGGTGAAGAATCCATGAGGATTCATTTACTTGAATGGTTATGATTTTACTTTATTGTATGATTGATTTTGATGTATGTATTTTCAAATGCTTGAATTGTTGAAGACATAGTAAATTTCGGTCACATGCCATTCAATATACTTTTAATCTAAAATTATTTTTCAAGTATAGATTTTAGAGAATTAAGTAACAAATAATTGGATTAAATATTTTACAAAGGAAAAAGGAGATAAGAAATGGAAAATAAATTAATTTTGGGCTAACAAGTAAAAAAAAAAAATTGGTGTTTAGATTAAAATATATATATATTTTCTTAAAGGTAGTTTTAAAAGATTTATTTAATGAGAACTCAATTTAGTAATTTTTATTATGATAATTGAGAATACGTTTTAAAATTTATTTAGCGCTCTAAGTACTTTATTAAAAAGGATTTTAATTTTAGAAAGTTTTCAAAAAATTAATTTAGAACGTCAACAAATATTTTATATGGTGAAAAATGATTTAAAAATGTTACGTGCTTGAGAAAATGATTTAAAAATATTACACGAATGAGAAAATGATTTTAAAAACGTAGGAAAATAACTATGAGATTTGGAAATGTTGAAAAATATTTATGTAAAAAAAATGTGGAAAAATACCTACGCAATTTGAAAACGTTGGAAAATAATCATGAGATTGTGAAAATGAGGTAAAATATTTACGTGATTGAAAATAACAGCGGTATGCTGTCGGGTTGGACCTGGTTATATTGAAAGATGGTACTGCCGAGTTATGGCACTTGACCATGTGATTTGATGATATTATGATATATGTGAATTTTGGAGTCTTGCACCATGTATTGAGGAATATATTGTTTTTGGTGTCATTGACGAGTTATACCTAAGAGGATGAATTACACTCCTGTTTGGGTGTGATAGGAGTAGTGTTGTTCATTTATTGAACTTGGAGGCATTGGTGTGCGAAAATTCCACATTTGGACAGTTGGTAGCTCCTCTGGGCCGTGGTACCGAGCATGACACACTAGTGATCTTGACAAAACACTATTCTTAATCACGATCTTATTGGGGACGGTCTTGTAGAATGCCTGTAGTACACGATGAATTTGATCATGATCTTGTGCGAGCCACAACGAATTTGACCGTGTAGCACATGGCCGCTTGCAATGCCGAGTTGACAGACGTGTTCTTCCGGATCATTCCTCTCGATTGGTTGTGTTTAGCTCCATGGAGTAGGTTTGTGTCGTGTACATGTGCATTATGAGTCTGCATATTATATTATTCTGATATATTCTATGAAATGTTATATATGTCGTAATAACATGTTTTGATGACATATCTGGTTGTATTTATCATTTTCTATACTGCCTGATGGTAATGATGACAGATTGTCTCATCTCTTTGTATGTAATTTTGTGTTATTATTATGTATGGTAAAGACGGTGAAGAGGATCAACCTCTTAATTTTCTGTAAGAGAAGCAGCAACCCGAGGACCAGCACGAAGGAGGCGAGCCGTTGGATTATCTTTACTGGTTGGCTTAATTGTTTTGTGGTGGTCATGTCTGTACTGCATTTTTGGGTTTTCTTAGTCTGTTGGACTTGGGCAAGTCTGTTATCTACTCTTTTGTGTCAAATGGTTTATGAGTTAATTTTTAATATTTTTTTTAAAACCAAAACCATATGGATATTATGGTATGTATGTAATAATGTATTTTATTTCATGTTCTGTTTTTATTTTATTTAGTAATGTTTTCCGCAAGAAGAAATAGCCATAGGACGAAGGTTGAAACAATAATGGAAGATGATTGGATTTGTATAGGATGATTATTGATCTTCTTAGAATACATAACTAAAATTTTACAACTCGTGTTGTACTTATTATCAAACGATTTATAACTTGGGAAGGTTTTTATTTTAATTTGTCGTAAATGTGACGCCCTACATCGGGGTGTTACACTTCACCACCAAGGGCTTCTCAAATACAAAACAAAATACATAGAAATTAGTATACTAAGCTTGATTAAGAGGAACCATGGATCAAACATGGTTTAGATCATGAAAAAGAGAGAAGAAATGAAGTTTCCATACACTTCACCATAAATACTCCATAACATAGATCTTAAAGAAAGTCCATGAAGATGAATGATTTAGAGGAAGTCTCCAACATGAAAGTTGTTTAGAATAAGGTAAGGATTCAAGAAATATGGTTGTTTGAAATTAAAGAGTGATGGAAGGTATATTTGGAGTGCTTGGCCAAAACCACCATGAAGAAGAGTGGAGAGAAAATATTTGATGAAGTCTTGGCTTTTTGGAGGAGACAAAGATGAATTATGATAGCAAATGCATGAAATGATTTTGGCCCCCCTCCTCCTATGCATTGCCGTAGAGTGAAGAGAGAATTGAGTGAATTATTAGAGTGTTAGTCAAAGACACCAAATAATTGGAGAGTTTCCAAGTGATAGTAACAAACTTGGACCATTGGATCTTCTTCCTCCTTTAATCTTAGCCTTTAGATGAAGCTACTAAATGGATGGTCAAGATCTCTCCTTCCATGTTGCCATCCAAGGGTCACAATTGAAGTCTAAGCAATTATATAAGATCAAATTTCAACCATAGATTAAATCAATGGTTAAGATTCAATCTTGAAAGTCCAAGCAATTATTTGAAGCATTCTAAGCCATTGATTAATTCAATGGTTAGGATTAAGGTAGACTTTAGGTGTAGCTTTAGATAGAAGACTTAATTTAGGCCATTGGATCTTTCTTCTTTAAATTCTAGCCATTAGATGTGTCTCCAAAATGAAGGGTTAAGATTACTCCTTCAAACTTTACATCCAAGGGTCATAAATGGTCTTTGTCACTTTTTAAGACTAAATCTCCACCATAGATTAAATCCAAATCCAATGGTCATAATTGATCCATCTCCACCATTGATTAGATTCAAATCCAACGGTCACAAATGGTCCTAGCCACTTTGCAAGACCAAATCTCCACCCTTGATCAATTCTAAATCCAATGGTTGTAAATGGTCATAGCCATTATATTAGACTTATCCTACACAGTTGATTAAATCGATGGTTGATATCAAAGTCTTCAATATTGGACTTGCTTCCTTTTGGTCCATCAAAAATTATCATAACCATTAATTGTGGACTTAACGGTATAATATTTATTTTTATCTGCTAAACCCCACAAAAATTATATTTACTGTATTTTTATCGCTCGACAATTAAATACAGTATCAAACACAGTACAAGAAATTTTCTAAAATTGTCTCTGGATTCAGGTTTAGTAAGATCCTCTGTCTCCATCTCAACAGTATAAATTTTTCTATGCGTAGAAAATTTTTTACTTTGCGGGACCCACCTGGGCCCACATACACCCCCCGGGTCCACAAACAGTAAAAAATTTCATAATCATCCACAAAAATCACAAAAATTAGAAAACACACAAATATCAAATCAAATTACGTAAAATAATTAAAACCTAACGGTAAAAATTAAATTGCGTAAAGTTTTCCCCGGCCTGAAAATTTTTATTTTCCTGACACGGAGTAAATCACTCAAAACGATCAAATACGCTAATAGAATAATTAAAATAATTTTACAACGCTCAGAAATTACTAAATAGTAAAATTCTGTTAACTGTCAAAATTACTGGTTAAGAGATACAAAATTTTTAGGATGTTACAATCTACCCACTAAATAATTATCCATTCACTCATTAATCATCAACTCACTCATTAAATAACTCCATTGTCATTTTGTACTCCTCAAACTCTATAAAAGGGAGCATTGACTGATCATCTTGGGCATCTTGGCTTAGAGATCAAGATCATGCTATTGTGTTATTTGTTTCTCTTGTTGTAGTTTTATTTTGTTCTTAATTGAAGTTATATTCATCTTTTTCTTATTCTCTCTTTCTTTCTTCTTGTTCATGAGTAACTAATCTTCATTTTGCTTGGGTGAAAGGGTGAAGCTTTTGGTAATAAAATAAGGTTAGATTAATTTCTTTCTTGTGCTTAAATGATATATTATCAAGTGGTCATTATATGTATTGTATTTTATTTCCAATCAATTTAGAAAGCCTCCTTGTAAAGTGGAGTTCTTGATTCATTGTAGACAAGTGGTTGACACAATGAATGCTTGGACCCATTTACAAGTGCTGGTGTTGGTAAATAATTAAAAGAACCATAATATAACTACGTATATAATTCTAAATGGACTTTGAATGTTTTATTTTCCAATTAGAACCTCCATTGTGCGTGGATTTCAATTGAGTTATAAAAAAATATTATCCTTTATTTATTACCAAGAGTGGATCTCTTAACCCAAGCAAATCCTTGTTCATTTATGAACAACTTTTATCACCTTTATTGTTGTGACAAATCTTTTTCTTACTTCAAAGAATTTTTTCTTCATCAATTCCCTGTGGATCGACCTCGGACTCCTGAGAATTTATTACTTAAAACAACTTGTACTTGAGTTTGCATCTTTTAATTCGCATTAGGAGGCATATATTGTATTATTTATTTTATCAAGAATGTAATTGTATAAGGATCCTTTCGAAATATGTATATTATTACACCTATAACTGGCTCGTAGTTTTGTATATGTTATATATATTTTCACAAATTTTATTATTGGTATCGAATAGATATACCTAATCCTAACTACTAATGCATGATCCTTGACATGTAATTAGTACTAGTATTAGGGTGTTACAATCAGCACCCACACCTAGTCTAACATCAGTTGGCCTCCGACCATACAACATCAATCAAGTATCAGTACTACAACTATGGGCATTAGTACCCAATACATAAAACTACCCACATCCAACAGAAGCAGTATCTAAGTCAACAATATATCAAAAGTATACTGATAGGCATGCACAACTAGCATACACATAGATGTAATGTGATACACTATAAACTTGTGATTGGCTATAAGTCATTGAAGACTAGTTTTGATGATAACAAACATGAAGATGATGGGAAGATCAAGTCCAAGAACTTCAAGAATAACTTTAGGACTTAGAGTCTTTTTTGTACAAAGCTCTTCTGGATATCTCATTGCTTTTAGAAGAAAAATTTCTAAACATGTTTTCCAATAAACCCAAAAATTTCAAAATGTTTTTGAAAACAATTAAAAGTTAATTGAGTTTTTAGAGACAAATTGGAAGGTTTTGAAACTGTTTAATAAATGTTTTCTAAATAGCCTTATTCGAATAAATGTCTCTTTATTCGGATAAACCAATCTTAAATGATTTGTTTTTATAAAAGCTTATTCGAATAACTTTATAGTTATTCGAATAGTAGCTTCGTTTTTCTCTGCGCTCTTTTGATTTTAAATTGGTTTATTTGAATAGCATCCATGCTATTCGAATAAAGAGCTCTTCAGAACTATTTTGAAAAATGAACTATTCGAATAAACTTTGTGTTATTTGAATAAACCTATTTTAGAGAAAACGTGTTATAATAGAGTTATTCGAATAACCCATATCAGAACTGGTTTTCACGAAGCTTTTCAAAACATGTTTTTTGAATAATACAAAGGTTATTCGAATAAACACGGGTTACAGATTTAGAAAGAAATGACCATATTTGTAGTTATTAATTGATTTAATTGCTCCCAATGGTTATTTTATTTGGAGCTCTATAAATAGAGACCTTGGGTCATCTTTGAAAGCTGCCTAACTATCTGAATCAATATTTGCTTGCTTTAACACGTGATTTATAATTTTCACATATTTCTTGTGCTCTTTTTACTAAAACTTTGAGATATCCTTAAAGAGCTTCTTAGTGCTTCAAGTTGTATAATTTACTCTTTATGAGAGTTTCTTTTCTTCTACATTCTACTTCTTTGTAACGAGGGTGAGGTATTCTTCAAGGTTTGTATAAAGGTGAGGTATTCCTGAAAGTTAAGACTTTAGCACAAGGGTAGAGTTTCCCTACGTGTGAAAAGTGCTCTAGTTTGTAACGGTAGTAAGCACCTATTCAAGCTTGTATTGATAGTGAAAAATCTCAGATAGTTTTTCGAGAACTAGACGTAGGCCACAAGTGGTTTGGTGGCTGAACCAAGATAAATATTGTGTCATCTCTCTCATCTTAATATCTTTAATTACTATAATTTATTTATTATTGCTTACCTGTTTATTTTCTATGCTTAAGGCTTTTTATCCTCTCTTTTTATTCATATCTTTTAAGAAATAACTTCAACAAAATTTGTTTTATAAGCATTTGTGAAAAGTTTTTAAATACTCAATTCACCCCCTCTTGAGTACTAGAGCCACTTGGTAATAAGTGGTATCAGAGCTAGACTCTTGTTTAAAGAACTTAGCAGCTTTAAGAGAACATGGCTTCTTCAAATGGTTTTTTAGAGGGATCTTCCATAAACTGACCACCCTTTTTAAATAGGGATGATTATGCCTATTGGAAGGAAAGAATGAAAATCTTCATCGAAGCTAATGATCTAGATATGTGGGATGCTGTTGAAAACAACGCTTTTATACCTACACGAGAGGTCAATGGTGTAAAAACTGAGACACCAAGAAATGATTGGTCTGATGAAGATAAGAGAAAAGTTCAACATAATTTGAAAGCCAAAAACATCATTACCACTGCTTTGGGGTATGATGAATTTTTCAGAATTTCAAATTGTAAAACTGCTTAAGAAATGTGAGATACTTTACAAGTCACCCATAAGGGTACTAGTGAAGTAAAGAGGTTGAGAATCAATTCTCTTACTCGCAAATATGAATTATTTAGAATGAACCAAGGAGAAAACATTCAAGAAATGAAAAAGAGGTTCACCCATATTGTAAATCATCTTGCATCATTAGGAAAGAATTTTTCTAACAAAGATTTGATTAATAAAGTTTTGAGATGTCTGAGCAGGATTTGGAAACCCAAGGTGACAGTCATATCAAAATCAAGAGATTTGTCAATAATGACACTAGCTACCCTTTTTGGAAAACTCCATGAACATGAATTGGAGCTGAGCAGATTAAATCAAAGTGAAGAAAATGATGAGAAGAAAAGGGGAATAGTTCTCAAAGCCACCTCCTCAACAATTGATGATGATGATGAGGAGGATGGAGAAGGCACAGAGAACCTTGAGCTAAATGAAGAAAATCTTAGCCTTCTGGTAAGAAAATTTAATAAGTTTCTCAGGAAAAAGAGAACTCAAAGAAGACCATTTTTCCCTCCAAAGAAAACCTATCACAAAGGGGAAGGAACATCTTCAACCCCAACTTGCTACGAGTGTGAAAAATCGGGACACATGAAGATTGAGTGTCCAATTTACCAAAAGAAAATGAAAAAATTTGAGAAGAAACCTTTCAAGGAAAGAAAAGGAAGAAGAGCCTACATAGCATGGGATGACAATGATATGGACTCAACTAACAGCTTAGAGAGCAAGGAAGTCCATCTATGTCTTATGGCCAAAGGAGAAGAAGAACAAGAAAGCAACATTGAGGTAATTTCTAACTCTGACTTATCTCCTTCTTATGATGAACTATAAGAGGCTTTTGAAGAATTGCATGATGAATCTCTAAGGCTCACTAAATTAGTCTCTTCGTCTAAGAAAGTAATTTCTTCTTTAGAAAATTAAATTCTTATTTTAAATAAAGAAATTGAAGAATTAAAATAATACATTATGATTGATTAATACATGCACAACCTGTTCTTCACATGCTTCTACATCTTCATCTTGTTCATCTTATCATGCTCTTGAAAAGGAAATTGAAGACTTAAAGAACACCCTTTCTAAATTCACTTTTGGAAGAGATAATTTAAATATTTTATTAAGAAAACAAAGAGTTGTTTTTTAAAAAGTCGAGATAGGTTATAATCCCAAAAATCAGCAAATTTTTTATAAAATTTCTTTGTTTGTTCTAGTACTTCAAGTAGTCCTCTTTTATTAAATGTTTTTATTGTGGAAAGAAAGGACATAATGCATTAATATGTAATGTAAGGAAAAATATCAACACAAAAATTAGAACTAAAATGGTATGGTTCCTAAGGGTACAATACCCAGAACTAACACACAAGTGTAATGCCCTTTTTTGAAGAGGGAACATCACACCATAACCACAAAACAGAAACATAACTATAAACTAAGACCCGATTCGTTATAATATAGATAATAGCCTGTTCATTTGTAAACGTATAATAATTTGGCAATTTTTTTTTTTTTTGGTAAGAAAATAATAAAACATAATCACAGCAAAATTAACATGAGAAGTAAACCATACATTCATATATCATACGTACATATACTTATATCATACTTGTTTAGATACATCATCAGATATACAAAATAAGCAGAAGCTTTACATGCCCCAAAATGATTACACATATACAGCCCACCAAAAAGACAAAACATCAGGCCCCCAAAAAGATTTACAGATAGCCATTAGCGGCTATCAACAGTACCAACCCCTAAAGCGAATGAGAAGGAACTGTGGTTGGATCCTCCTCAGGGTCTTCCTCGTTAGAGGAAATCCTCATCGGAGCAACCGAGTTACAAGCGGGGGCTCGTGCAAAGGATAAGAACGAATCCTCTTATGGGGTGTAGTAACGATCACCCCACATATCACGTATGGGCAAGTAAAACTCTAAATACAAGTGTGCATTAAAAGTAAAAACAGGTGGATCATGACGACCCCATGCCAGAGACATAGTCACATCTCTGTGGTAGATGTAGTGATTCGTACTCAAGTTGGTGTGCTAGCAGTCCGGACCTCCATGAAAAGTCAATCTCACATAACCCAAACAGCCACGCAGACGGAACGCCATGTCCAAACAGAAACTAGTCGAAATCAGGCTAGAAGCTAGGGAATTCATGCACTTCCCCTTCTTCACCGACGTCTTCAAAGAAAGATATAAATAAACAGAATAACAGAGATACAAAAAAGAGGTGAGACATCCTACATTCAATACCAATTATGGTAGTAAAGAACATAATGACGCAAGACGCCCAGATAACATAGTAGGAATAATAACCTGCATCAAGATTCAAACAGTAAAAAACTTAACAAATTCAGGCAGTTATAACATCAATAAAAACAATAGTTCCATCATCATATAAATAAATGCCAAATAATATGTTGACTTGCTATGCACGTGCACATGGTACCAAAATCTTACTCCATGGAGTTAGACACAAACATCAGAGAGAAAGATAAAGAAGACATGTCAGTATCTCGTCAGCCTAAAATCAAGTGCTTTCCAGAAAATCAATAGTTTGCGCAACAAGGCTTTATACACAGCATTCTTCACAAGATCGCGATATAGGACAGTATCTCGGTCTGGATCGTCGGTGCGTTTGCATCGGTCTATCCCACAACCTAGAGGAGCTACCGACTATCCATTTGTGAGAGACCCGCACCTCGACACCCCCAAGGTCAACAATATGACCTATACTAGTCTATTCGCATCTGCACTAAAGTGTGATTCAACTCCTAGGCATACAACCTTACTTCAATAATGCATGATGACTCAATGCATGTTCATATATATTCAACCATGATATACTTATCCCATAACATGCCACAATTTGGCCAAGTTAAACATCAACAGATTCTTGGTGCCACTCATAGACCCATAACAACACATTATCAAGTTCTTAAATGTGATGATACACTTTTAAGGTTTATTATGGAATTTCACTTTATAGAGGAATTCTCTTGCATTTTTATCAACTCTTTATCTTTTTAAATCCAATAAGTTCTTTACTCAATTTTTAAATCCAGCTCACTTAGGGAAATCATTAAGTTAAATTACCTAACATCTCACTTTCACTCATGTTCTTCCTTTAATCAAAATTGTTCTAAGCTATAGGATAAAGTCTTATTCTTTATTCTCTCCATTTTATGATCTTCTAATAAATCTCTACTTTTTCTAATTAACTAAGTCTCTATTCTAACACTATATTTTTACCATTATTCACCTTAAGAGGTCGTGAGCCCCAAGGAAAATAAGGATATGAAATCTCTATTTCTCCATTAATTATTATTCACTTGATTAGTTATCTTTTCAACTTGTTACAAAATTTTAACTATGAACACCCTATTGAAGGGGGTATGACTGTGAGTCTCATTAAGGAGAGCAAGGAACCCTTGCTTCCAGTTCATATTTCTAATCCATCAAAATCAATCCAAGATCATCAACATACACAAATACAACCAATAAAACCACATAAGAGGAAATTAATGCAAAGTTCATTAGAAAAACCATATAACCAAGAGAACAACCCTAACATGGGTTTCTCATAACCAACTAACATAGGTTTCTCACAACCATCACACACACAAGCTTCCCACTACCAATAGAGGTTGAAGTGGATAATCTCCATCTTACCAAGAGAAGACAACACAAGAAAGCAAGCTCATTTGTTCTTGAATTTTGTCCTCCACCAACACAAAGAACCCTAGGACATCCAAACCCACAAAAATCACAACCAAAGCTTAGAAAAGGAACCCTTGATCACCTAAGAGATCAAGAATCACAAAAATGAGAAGGAAAAGAGAAAAAGCTATGAACTTTACCTTAAAGTCTCAAACTTTAGAGCTTGAATGGAAGAAAACAAAAATGGTGGATTCAAGAGGTAGCCACAAAAGAGAAAGTGTTCTAGGTGATGAGAAAAGGTAGGAAATGAGGTTGGTTGAATGAAAAACTTGAATGGAAAAAAATATTGCTCCTTGGTCATGGAAGAGAGGAGAAATTGGAGAGGAAGAAGTGAGCTTTTTAAAGAATGACTTCAATAAGGAAGATAGATCTTCAAAGGAAGAGTAGATTCAAGTAAGGTGTGAGCTTGAAGTCAAGCAATCCATAGAGGAAAATGGTGAGGGTTTTCCATGGAAGAGGAGAAGGGAAGAGGAAGAGAAAAGGTGTGAGGGAAAATGAGAGAAAGAAAGTGTAGAGAGAGAAAGTGTGAAAAAGTGATAATAGCTTTTGAATTTTGAGAAGATGAAAAGTGATAAAGTGAAAAGCTAATTTTTGGCTCCATTTTGGCCCTCATTGCGATGGAGAATGGGAGAGAGAGGAGGGAAAAATTGCTTTTAGAAGCTTAGGTAAAGCTTCCTTGAGAAGTTTTGTACAAAGCTTCTTTGAGAAGCTTTGTTAAATTTTTGCAAAAGTCAACATGATGTGACATAAAGTTGACATTTTTTAAAAAATGACAAGCATTTAATACAAACTATTATCCAATGAACAAATGTTACAATTAACAGAAATCAATATTTATTGTCTAACGGATAATAAATTGTACAACAATTTTTATTTATTAGATAAAAATCTTGAAAAACGCAAACCTCGTAAACTGTGCTGGACCTCAAGCTTAGTAAGATCCCCCGTCGACATTTCCATAGTTCAAGGTTTACCTGCCTCGGAAAAAATATTTCATTTTTTCGGCTCCGCTCAGTGCACACGCAAAATGAAAAATATATTAAAATATTCAATATTTCCAAAAAATCCACAAAAATTTAAAAAAATCACAAATATTATAAAATGACTATTTATTATGAAACTAGTAATTTTCGGGTGTTACAACAAGGACGCAAGAAAATTTGGGTACCAAAAGTTAAAAATTAAATATGTGTTGTAGGTGTGATTGAAGGCCAAAAGCTCAAATTGGTACCTCGATAGTGGATGCTCTAAGCACACGACCGGAGACGATTCCAAATTCTCATTCCTTGTTCCTAAAACTCATGGGCATGTAACCAATGAAGATAACAACAAAGGAAATATTCTTGGAGTTGGAAAAGTCGGTTAAAATCCTAACTCTTCTATTGATAATGTATTGCTTATTGAAGGGCTTAAACACAACTTGTTTAGTATTAGTCAATTATGTGATAAAGGAAATAGAGTAATATTTGATTCAAATTGTTGCATAATTGAAGGAAAAGATGATAAACATGCTAAATTTATTGGTCATAGAGTTAATATTTATATGATTAACCTTGATGATATATCTTCAAGTGATGCGAAATGCCTTTTAAGTAAGGAAGATGATTCATGGTTATGACATAGAAGAATTGCACAAATTCACATGGATCACTTGAAAAAGTTGGTCTCTAAAGAGCTAGTAATTGGACTACCCAAGCTCATATTTGAAAAAAATAAATTATGTGACGCATGTTAAAAGGGAAAATAAGTAAATGTCTCTTTTAAAGCTAAAAACATTATTTCAACTACTAGACTTTTACAACTTTTACACATGGATCTTTTTGGACTATCTAGAACTATGAGCTTTGGTGGGAATTACTATGCATTAGTGATTGTGGATGATTTTTCTTGGTTCACATGGACTTTATTTCTTTCTCACAAAAATGATGCATTTCTAGCTTTTAAGAAACTTGCCAAAATTATCTAAAATGAAAAATGTTTTTCAATTACATCCATAAGAAGTGACCATGGTGGTGAGTTTGAAAATCATGATTTTGAAACATTTTGTGATGAACATGGCATTGAACATAATTTTTTTACCCCTAAAACTCCACAACAAAATGGAGTTGCAGAAAGGAAAAATCGATCTTTAGAAGAAATGGCGAGAACTATGCTCAATGAGGCTACATTTCCTAAGTATTTCTGGGCTAATGCGGTAAGTACCACTTGTTACATAATGAATAGGGCCCTTATAAGACCAATTTTAAAGAAAACCCTATATAAGTTATACAAAGGAAGGAAGCCTAGTGTGTCACATTTTTATGTTTTTGGATATAAATGTTTTGTTTTAAATAATGGAAAATAGGAAAATTTGATGTTAAGTCTGATGAAGGTATATTTCTAGGTTATTCAAATCATAACAAGGCTTTTAGAATATATAATAAAAGAACTATGACCATTGAAGAGTTCATTCATGTTACATTTGATGAAACTAATCCAAATGAACCGAGAAAGGACCTTGTTATTGATGATGTTGTAAAGGCTTTAGCAAAATCACATTTGGATAACAAAGAAAAGAGGAAGCTAGAAGAAAGTCAAGAGGATCCCCCAAATCAAGAGGATTCACAAGTCATGGACTTTCCCAAAGAATGGCGAACCTCAAGATACCATCCGCTTGACCAAGTAATAGGTGATGTATTCAAAGGTGTAAGTACTCGAAACTCTATTAGAAATGTATATAACCATATGACTTTCGTTTATCAAATTGAAGCACTATGAAGCTCTTTCAGGATATCTCAAAGTTTTGGCAAAAAAGAGTACATGAAATATGTAAAAATATGAATAACAAATTAAATTAAGAAAGAATGGTTTCATATTGTTTAGTGTATATAAAAGATGACCCAAAAACATGTATTTGTAGAGTTATTTGAAAATGAGCCATTGAGTATCATTTATTTGATTATTAAATGGATAGAAAATAGCCGTTACGTGTTTTCTGGGTCATGTTATTTGAATAACCCTTTGGTTTTTCGAATAAATCTTTAAAAACACGTTCTGGAACGTTTTTTGGGGTGTGTTATTCAAATAACACAACCCTTATTCGAATAAACCACTATGGTTTTAAAAATTGACTTTAAATGGTCATAACTTTATTTTTCATCCGTTTAAAGCAAATGACCACTCATTGAAAAAATCTGAGTTTATTTTCAAATGGAATAAGTTCAGAACAAAACTCAAAGTATTTTGAAAGTTATGATCAAAAGAGTAACCAAAGGTCAGTTTTGCAAAACTCAAACTTGACTATTTTTAATAGTTTTGAACTACCAGCATGACAAGCTTTTCAAAACATGTTTGTTGGGCATTTTAGCATGTAAAAACCATTTGTAAAGATTTGAAAACATATTTGAGATATCCAGAAGGCTTCTTACATAAAGACCTTAAGTCTTATAAACTATACCATTTAATCTTCCTTTGGACTTAGTCTTTGACTTGATCTTGTTATCATCTTCATGTTTATTATCATCAAAACATGTATTCATTGTCCAAAGAATGGCGAACCTCAAGATACCATCCACTTGACCAAGTAATAGGTGATGTATCCAAAGGTGTAAGTACTTGAAACTCTATTAGAAATGCATGTAACCATATGACTTTCGTTTCTCAAATTGAATCTAAAGACATAAATGAAGCCTTTAATGATGAACATTGGATCTTGGCCATGCAAGAGGAGCTAAACCAATTTGAAAGAAATCAAGTTTGAGAATTGGTTTCAAGGCCCAATGATCATCCAATTATAAGTACCAAATGGGTCTTTAGGAAAAAACTGACCTAATAACAAGAAATAAAGCTAAACTTATAGCAAAATGATATAATCAAGAAGAAGGTATAGACTATGAAGAAACATATGTGCCTGTAGCTAGATTAGAAGCTATTAGAATGTTACTTGCTTTTGCTTGCATAATGAAAATTAAATTATATCAAATGAATGTTAAAAGTACTTTTCTAAATGGGTTTATTCAAGAGGAGGTATACGTTGAACGACCTCCAGGTTTTGAAAATTATAAACTACCCAACCATGTTTTCAAATTGAAAAAGGCTTTATATAGCTTAAAACAAGCTCTTAGAGCTTGGTATGAAATGTTAAGTAAGTTTCTTTTAGAAAATGGTTTTACAAGAGGAAAGGTCGATACGACCCTTTTTATTAAAAATAAAAAGCATGACATACTTCTTATACAAGTATATGTAGATGATATTATCTTTGGTGCTACTAACAAAACTTTATGCAAGGAATTTGCTAATATCATGCAAAACGAATTTGAGATGTCCATGATGGGAGAGCTCAATTTCTTCCTTGGGCTTCAAATTAAGCAAAAAAGGATGGAACCTTCATTAGCCAATCCAAGTATTGCAAAGAGCTTCTCAAGAGATTTGGAATGGATAACTCGAAGCATATGGACACATCAATGAACACCTCATGTTACTTGGACAAGGATGAAGCAGGTAATCTTGTAGAAATCATTAAGTACAGAGGTATGATTGGATCTTTTTTTTATCTCACTGCTAGTAGACCGGATATTATGTTTAGCGTATACATGTGTGCTAGATACCAAACTAATCCTAAAGAATTGCACTTAAGTGCAGTAAAACGAATCATGAAATATCCTGGTGGCACTTCACAAGTGGGCTTGTGGCACCCTAAAGGTGCCACTTGTAGTGTTATTGGTTATTCTGACTCTGATTTCGCTAAATGCAAATTGGATAGGAAAAGCACTAGTGTGACATGTTACTTCCTGGACATCTCTTTAGTTTTTTAGCATAGCAAGAAACAAAATAGTGTGATATTGTCTATCGTTAAAGCTGAATATGTTACTATTGAAAGTTATTGTGCTTAAATCCTATGGATGAAGCAATCACATCCTTATAAGATGTGATAATACTAGTACAATCAATTTGATCAGAAACCCCATTATGCAGTCTAGGTCTAAGTACATTGAGATAAGACATAATTTCATAAGGGATCATGTTCAAAAAGATGATTGTGTATTAGAATTTGTTGAAATAACTAACTTGTTGATATTTTCACAAAGCCTTTTTATAAAGATACTTTATTTCACTTAAGAAGAGAACTTGGTATTTCGGATCAATCTTGCATATAATGGTTAGTAATTTATTATTGATTTATCACTCTTGAATTATCACTGACTTGAGCGTCAGAGATATCTCATAATTTGTTTTTGCAGGTACTTTTCTATTAGGTAAGTTTCTCTTCTCGAAATATATCCTAAAATATGTTTATTGATGTTTTCTTGACCATTTTATTCGAATAGATCACTGGCTATTCGAATAACACAAGTCAGTAGGTCCAAAATATGTGTTTTCTTTGTTTTATTCGAATAGACCTATGACTATAGGGCTATTCGAATAACAAGAGTCAATAGCTTACATTCTTATGTTTTCAAGTTATTCTATTCGAATAATGTCAAATTTATTTGAATAAAATTGGTTGTTCTCTATTTGTTACATTTGCTTTATTTGAATAAGTGGGCACTTATTCGAATAATTTCCTTTTAACATAGGCCTATCCTTTTTGGATTTAATCGAATAACATAAAGGTTATTTGAATAAACCTTGGTAGAAAGCCCAAGCCTACAACTTTGGCTATTCAAATAACTTAATAGTTATTCGAATAACGTCTGGCAGAATGTCATGACTTTTGGGTATCCACTCTTTTATTCAAATAACCCTAAAAGTTATTTGAATAACGTATTGCAGAGAGCCTTGTCTGCTGAGCTACCACACATTTATTTGAATAACACCCATGCTATATGAATAAACACGAGCTTTTATATAATCCCACAATGTGTCCCTACCCCTCACATCTTTATTTTCTCCTCACTCTGTTTTTTATCTTCTCACCAGAATCACCTCTCCACCTTCTGTAACATCTCGGGACTGCCTGCAAGATTGGTAAGTGTCTCCACAAACCAACATTGGTCTTTTTAGCGTGCTTTGTCCTCACTCACACGCATCCTAGGAAACTTCTCAAGAGGTCACCCATCTCACAATTACTCCAGGTTAAGCACGCTTAACCACGGAGTTCTTATGTTCTAGGCTCCCGAAAAGAAGTTGCAACTTGTTTACATGGCTACGCCTAATCAATTCCTTTAAGCCATCCTCAACTATGCAGTCCCATACCTGCACAGTCTCTGAATCCCTCTCATTCTGGTGCGTATTCAGTTCATTCATGGGACCCTTCGCCTAGAAGCCTGCCAGGAGCCGTGCCTTGTATGTGCTTCTCTTACACCGGTGTCCACTCCCCGCCCTCATTGGCCCCGGGACACCACACCTTCGTCTCTCCTTCTCTCACTTCCATTGCCACTCTTACACCCCTCCACGTTGCTTTTCCACCATCACTATACACCATGGCCTCTTCCTCATCCCAACCAAAACGTGCCCGCACCAAAACAACTCTAGTCAACAATCTATTGGACTTACTGAGACTTTCCTCCAACAATGAAGATTTGGGTTGTTTCCGGACTTATTTCTAGGGAAGAAAGCTTGTGCAACCCAAGTATATCGATCTTGCCTTCTTCAAAAAAGAAGGTGACTTCAAATTCCTGGATACTTTGAATCACCAAGGAGTACTCAAGCTCTGCACTCACAAGTCAGTCATTTATCCTGATCTTACAAAAATGTTCTACTGCAACCTGTGGATAAATGGCTAGGACCTTCACTCAGAGATCAATAATCAGTAAATTTATATCACTCCCCATGATTAGGTTTATATATTTGGTCTACCAGCCCCTGATCCCAACATCGAAGAGGACATTGGTCATTATGTTAAGGAGTACAACAATATACGTGGCATTGAAGGCCTTTTGAAACCTGGCTTGGAGTTACCTCAAAAGGGTGTCAAAGGAGGGATGCTGAAAAGTCAAGATAGGCTCTTACACTATGCCTATACCCACATCTTGGCTCCTAGAGGAGGCAACTATACCTATCTGAGTGAGGATGACATCTTTATACTATGGATTCTGAAGAAAGGTTACAAGATCAACTAGCCCAACTTCATCATGAAGCATATGATGAAGGCAAAAGGTAAGTAAAAATTTGAGCTACCTTATGACTTAATCATCTCTGCCTTTCTTGGCAAGTATCCTCAGATACTAGAAACTGAGCGGGCCACTGAGCTCACTCATCACAACGTCTTTGGTTCCTTCACTCTGCACAAAATGAAGATGATTAGCACTTTTGAAGGTTGGGTATATCCAGATGAAGAGGGAGAACCTTAAGGTGAACCTGCTGCCCTTGCTGCTATTGTTGCCCCTGTTGCTATTGTTGCTACCCCTGTTGCTGGTCCAATCACTTTGGATCAAATCATGGTAGCTTTGCAGAACAACAGAGCTTATATGGAGAACACCTTCTCTATTCTGTTTGATAGGATGCTGACTCCCAAAGCACCTAACTCCTCTCCTCCTCCATCGGATGCTTACTTTTAGGCTTCATTTTTCTTTGTTTTTGGCTTGATTTTGTATTGGCTGATTATTTCCTAAATTGTACATGTATGTTAGCCAATTTACATTATTATTGAAATACTTATTTTGTTGAATTGTAGTTTCTTTGCCTTTAATATATATTATCTGCTTCTATCTTTTTGATAATGCCAAAGGGGGAGAAAACTAACCAGTAAAACTTGAGAAAAGACAGGTAAACTAAAACAAATTATTGGATTCCAAAAATAAGGGGGAGCTATGCACATCTTTGATTTTGAATCACCTTTTACGAAAATGAGGAGGAGTAAATCTCTCAAATTTAACTTTGTGAATTCCAATTTATCTGAACTAATACTTTTCTAATTGTTAGTTGTCATCATAAAAAAAAGGGAGAGAATGTGATTGGTTATGAGTCATTGAAGACTGGTTTTGATGATAACAAACATAAAGATGATGGGAAGACCAAGTCTAAGAACTTCAAGAATAACTTTAGGATTTAGAGTCTTTTTTGTACGAAGCTCTTCTAGATATCTCATTGCTTTTGGAAGAAAAATTTCTAAACATGTTTTCTAATAATACCAAAAATTTCAAAATGGTTTTTAAAACATTTAAATGTTAATTGGATTTTTAGAGACAAATTGGCAAGTTTTGAAACTGTTTAAGAAATGTTTTCGAAACAACCTTGTTCGAATAATTGTCTCTTTATTTGAATAAACCAATCTCAAGTGATTAGCTTTTATAAAAGCTTATTCGAATAACTTTGTAGTTATTCGAATAACAGCTTTATTTTTCTTTGCACACTTCTGATTTTAAATTGGTTTATTCGAATAGCATCCACGCTATTCGAATAAAGAGTTATTCAAAACTATTTTGAAAAATGAAGTATTCGAATAAACTCTATGTTATTCAAATAAACCTATTTTAGAGAAAATGTGTTATAATAGAGTTATTTGAATAACCCACATGTTATTCGAATAACCCATATCAGAACTGTTTTCACGAAGCTTTCCAAAACATGTTATTTGAATAACACAAAGGTTATTCGAATAAACACGAGTTATAGATTTAGAAAGAAACGACCATATTTGTATTTATTGATTAATTTAATTACTCCTAATAGCTATTTTCTTTAGAGCTCTATAAATAGAGACCTTGAGTCATCTTTGAAAGCTGCCTAACTATCTGAATCAATCTTTGCTTGTTTTAACATGTGATTTATAATTTTCACATATTTCTTGTGCTCTTTTCACCAAAACATTGAGATATCCTTAAAGAGCTTCTTAGTGTTTCAAGTTGTATTATTTACTCTTTGTGAGAATTTCTCTTCTTCTACATTCTGCTTCTTTGTAACGAGGGCGAGATATCCCTTAAGGTTTGTATAAGGGTGAGGTATCCCTGCAAGTTGAGGCTTTAGCACAAGGGTAGAGTTTCCCTACGTGTGAAAAATGTTCTAGTTTGTAACAGTAGCAAGCCCCTGTTCAAGCTTATATTGATAGTGAAAAATCTCGGATAGTTTTTCGAGGACTGGACGTAGGCCACAAGTGGTTTGGTGGCTGAACTAAGATAAATATTGTGTCTACTCTTCTCATCTTAATCTATTTAATTACTGCAATTTATTTATTATTACTTACCTGTTTATTTTATGTGCTTAAGGCTTTTTATTCTCTCTTTGTATTCACATCTTTTAATAAATAGCTTCAACAAAATTTGTTTCATAAGCGTTTGCGAAAAGTTTTTTAAATACTCAATTCACCCCCCTCTTGAGTATTGGAGCCACTTAGTAACAAAACTATGTCAAAACCCCATATCACATGGTAGCCTATCATAAAAGTCAGTCCAACCGATAACATTATCAAATGGACAGGAATAGGATGATGACCCCAGGTGTAACGTCCCAAATTACTAACACTAATAACGTATCCGGTTTACGCATCAGTAATTAGAAATTTGATATATTACTTATGAATATCTAAAATTTTTAAATAAGACAATATGATAAGATACAAAATATGAGTGTTTTGCGAAACGTAAAATACATCAATTATAAAAGAAGTTATATACAAGTTATACATCAATAAATATTACATATTACTAATCCAAATATACTAACTATATCTTCATTCCAAAGCTTCATCTATCTTCATTCTACTTGATTGTTGTTGTTCTTTCCTCGAATTATTGCGGAAAACATAGATGTAAAAGGGTGAGAATTATGAAAACTTTCAGTATTTTAAATAAAAATGTATCATCACACAATTCTAGCTATTTTAGGGGAAAATCTGTTATAAAACATTTATTATCGTTCTAAGAAGGTGGCAAAAAGCCAAAACAAGTCCTTCCTTTTTCCGAAACAGTTAGTTCATTTTATCTTAATGAAATCATACATGTTATTGGAATTTACATCATAAATCATATCTTTAAATTTTAAATCCTTCGAATATAAATCATAATATTGATTTTTGTATTTTTAGGTAAGCAAAATATCTTCAAACATCAAAATTTTATCAATAAAACACCTTTCTACAAACTCTTCAAATCATGACTCAATTTATCCAATTTCAATTAACTCAATATAATCATGGAAATCCTTTCTCAAATCAACAATCAATTATCATTCTCTTCATTCGATAATGTGCATGACACATATATCATTAACTATGACCAAAACATGACAGACTTCAACTTTGAGTTTCAATCACTTTTCAAGCCAACTTGTAATGCATAGTTTCAATATATGTCCTATTACAAAAAGGTAGCCTCCTACCTTAACACTTCCAACTAGTTTAAGTTACTATTGTACATCTTTAAAGTAACAAAATACTGGTTCAATTTGGGCAGCATTCTGCCTTAACAAACAACCACCAATCAAGCTTCAAAATTCACACTTAGATACATTTAAAACAACTACTACCAATAGGATAACATTTAGCCTATTCTCCTTATCACAATTTACACCATAATTACAACTAAATAAGCATTACAAATTCACCCCAAATCATGTCACAAATCGTGGTCAATATCCATAAAAATCAAGGAAGAAAACTACTATAATACATTCACAATTGAGCAACACCTTGCTATAATTTTTAAAGTATAATTCAAGTTATCAAAATGTCACATAAAGCCAACACAATTCTGGTTATAACAATGCATCAGGATTCAAATATTATACAATCACACATGTATTGGGCAACATCAGACAATAGCATAGGATAGTAATTCAATTTTAGTATATTTTACTAATATGCCATAACAACATATAATACATGAGCACTTAAATTTCTACCATAACTGGGCAGCAACCATCTTGGCCTTCACATAGCCATCTAATCAACACCATAAAAATCATAATATTAAATATTTAACATTTTCATATATAATTCTAAATAGGGCAGCCATATATCCTTGTAAATTTATTACCAATCAAACTTCAATTATACAATAACTTTCCACACAAATACACTTCATTTAATTACATACTAAATACCACATGCAAATTTTCATATCTCTATCAGTTCTCAATTTAGCCTATTTGACCTATACAAGTACCAATACCTCAATGTTGTTCCAAAATCATTAAAATTATAAATATAAATTCATTCAAAGTATCATTATTTAAAACTTGTTGGCTATGACCTTCATAGCCTTAAAAGAACAATAATCTCACCATTTTCTTATGTAAATTCCCATCAAGAGAAAGAACCAATTAATAGAAATAAGCTAATGCATAAAAATAACAAGAATCTTTCTCTTTTCTAATTGTTCCAACCATGACCAACAAACACACAAAGTCAGAAATTTAAACTCAACACCATAGAGAATGAGGTTAAGTTAATAGTAAACACTTGCCATTTGCAAGTTGTTGACTGTGAGCTTCAATGCTGCTTAGATTAGTTTTGAGATTCAAACTCAATCAATAATCAACAACAACACATCAATTACATAGTAATCAAGCCTTCACAACAACCTCAAATCAGTACAATAATTAGGGGTTTCACCTATTTTCTTTAAAGCTAAAAAATCCATCCAAAAAATCAATAAGAAATCATGTCCTCATCTCGTAATCAAACACCAATTTTATGAAGAGAATTAAGAAAATAAAACCCTATACCTCATGGTTTTTCCTTTGTACCCTTTGATTCTTCAAGCTTTCCCTCTCCATCTTTCTTTTTTTTCTTTCCTTTTTTGTGCACTATACCTTTGTTTTTACAGCCCACAGAGACGAGAGAGGAAGAGTGTGAGTTAGAATCAAAGTAACAAAAAGGAAAGAAAATGGTCATAACAAACCAGATTGGGCAACAGTGAGAGCGAACCAGCGTGAAAGCAGAGGAGCAATCAGATGACTAAGTGAGTGGACAGTGAGAACGGACGGCCGAACAAGAGCAGCCGAGTGAACATGAGAGAATCAGCGAGCAAGAGAATAGAGAGGGAGCGTATGAGCTAGCAAGGGAAAACCAAGAGAGAGAGTGGACAAGAGAGTAATAAATAGAAAGAATGAAAACGAGAGAGAGAAAGTAAATAAAGAGTGAATAGTGGTAAGGATAAGAAATCTGTGGCTTTAAAACGAGGGAAGGAAATTTTATAAAATTCACCTGGAGATTTTGTATCTCCTAAGAACACCTTAATCTTTCGAAACCAAGTTTTCCAGCTTTCATGAGTGTTCCCAAAAATCATATATCTTAACTAAATTCATATATTCTGATTTCCATAATTTTATATACACTGCATACATCAGATAAATTGCACTATTTCTTTTAAATTAAATTGAACTTGTAAGGTAAGTAAATGTACCTGCCTTAACTTATTTTTCATATCAAAATATTTTTCATATTTCACTTATCATCTCCAAATAGTTTCATAATTTTCCAGCTATATAGCTATTTTATATAAGTTATAAACACTTTCTTAGTGTTATTAAAAATATCAAATTAATTTATTTGGTCTCTAAAAATTTAATATAGCTCATTCCAAACATTTATGACTTATGAATAATTTTTCATATTTATTTCTGCCTTCTTAGCTATTTAAGCTAAATTTTTGGATTATATGGAGCTATTTCACACATTCAGTGTTACAGATGTATACTTAATTCAACCTAAACAATTACCCAAATTATCAGGTATCTAATTCCAGATTTATTAAGTTACTATAACACTAATTAGTATTACTAGGTTGGGCAGAATGTTACACCAAGGGAGTAACTGTAATATAGTCTCAAGTTCATGTAAGCTATATATAAGTTAGTCATTGGTCATACACCTACCAACACTCCTTCGGCTCCTAGTAAATAGACATGAATGGTATCTTTAACCTGTAGAAGAAGAATTTGGAATACCACAGAAACACAAATGGGGTGAGAATTCTAAGAATTCCCAGTAATACTAGAAAACATGTGACATCATGATTATTCCAGTTGGTGTGGGGTTTTCGCAACCATATAATTTGAGTTACTACGAATATAATAAGCATCAAGTAGGTGCGAATAATCATTAATCCAATACAAAAAATCGTAGATAACTATTTCTTACAACCAAAACAAGCAAAATATACAACAATCAATACAATTCCAAATAAATAATGCAATGCAGGGCAATGAATGTTATTCTTAGATTAATGCAATGTCATGCCATGATATACTTTTCTTTGCCTTATAGTGCTAGTTACAAAATCATATCTCATCAAGCCAATACCTGTGGGATCCTGGATCCTCATAACTTGTAGGGAGACCTTCGCTCCACTTACCGTTTAAAAAATTGGTGATAGCATACTTTTTAGGTTGAGTACTCATCCTTTACGTGATCATACTTAACCACACAGCCTTATCCCTTATTCACGCCTATAGTGGGGAATTACTTATAGGATCACCCCCTATGCATGGGAGGATCACATGCACGTCATAGTGCCATTTCTTTCTTTTTTTTTGTTATGAGCACTGAAGGGTGTTTTATAATACCAGTCCATTCATTATCTTCTAACTTAATTCAACAAGATCATAGTCTTATCAATGTCATTCTATGCATGATTTTCATTTACATCAAGGTGCTAGACTATTGATAACTCCATAAAATGTAGTTATTTGTGTCCTATCTCTATGTATTATTAATGGCTTTGTCCTTGTTGTGATGCATTGTTGGAAGGCTTTAGCCTCATTTTCAAGTAAAATCCATGTTGAGGTCTTCCTCATTAATCTTGTTTAAATCCTTCGTAATCTTTGATTGGATTGAGTTTGATTGCATTTGTATTTGACTAATTGATTTCTCAATTGCAGGATGGACCCAAAAGAACTAACTTGAAGCAAGAACAGGTCCTGTAATGGAAGAGAAATCACAAGACAAGCTCCAGTACATCACGCCATGGCGCAAGGAATTGCATGCCACAGCATCCTGCTCTCTGCCAGTCCACCCTGTCAACCTGAGACTTTCACGCTGCGGTGCAAGGAAGTGAATGCCGTGGCACTGGTGCCCAAAGTTTTGCACGCCGTGACGCGTGTTGTGTAATGCCATGGAGTGATGCGCGAAATCTGTGTGTCTATAAATACGTGGAACATAGATTTTGGCTTTCTCTATCTCTCAGTTCTGCTTGGTTTTCTAATTTTTTCTTCCCTTTCTCTCTCTTTCGTCTCTCATATTACATTTTGGGACTTTTGCCCATTAGAGAATCAGTAGCTAGGAAGGCATTGTGAGGTTGAAAGAGGGTTGAAGGAACCAAGATCTAAGCTTTAAGGCTAAACCCATTGGGGCTTCTTCTTCTGTTTCTTCTCCACTCTCTCTCTCATTTATCTTGAATATGGATTTTTGTATTACATTGTCATATTCATTGTGTAGCTAGTTGTGTTTAGAGCTTTCTTTGAATCTTCCTTTGAATATTGATTGATTTGTACCTCTTTGAGTTTATATGAAAGATTTGAGTTTTGTTATACCATATTGTGCTTAATGCTCTTATTTGTCTGATCAACTTGTGAGTGATTTGGTGAAATCTATTGCGCCTAGATATAGGACTTTAGGTTTTAGATCATTTGTAAGGTAGATGCACGTTCGAGTTCATTCCAATGGCAGAATGTGTTGATTCATTAATAGGATAGATATATACCTATTAACTGTGTATAATCTTAGTTGAGAATCGATCTTAATGCTTGTTGTTTGCTCTGGTTCTCATGGACGCATATTGAACTAGATAAATATCATAAAGTTAATCGTCCTAGACATAAGCTTTTAACTAAGCTAGTTTCTCAGGCTAACCTAATCTAATCATTTGTTTGCTCGAAAAGATTATTTGTTATCAGTTGAAATAAGGAGTGAAAAAGGATTCTCTATGTTCTTAACATATCTTTATCTTTCTTTATGCATTGTAATTTATTTATCAATCCCTTTTCCAATTTATGTTTGCTTGAATAGAATTAATTAAGTTGTATATTAATATTCAACTTTGGAAGTTACCATGGTCCCTGTGGCATTTTTATTACTTGAGTGACCTGTGCACTTGCGGTTAGTAAAAGAGCAGTTGGTTTCCGACTCAACAACTATCAATAATTCTTATCATGCAAGCATTCCAAGCATCGTATATTCACAAATATCAGAATCTCACAATAATAAAATCAATTATGGCATATAGTGTACGTCAACTTATCAGGCTATTATTCAACTCATCTCATAGATAAGCCATCTCATTAACTTAACCTCCCAGCCCCAATTAACCTAGTTAGATCTGCCTTAACCTGTATTTACCAGAAGTAATCATTTTTATTATTAACTAAATTATATTTAATCAAATTGTCTTATTTTAGCTTACCCAAGGCATTGCACCATCTTCTAAACTTACAAGGCACCAACCAAGTATCCAGTAAATTTTTAATTATTATCCTTAAGCCAAATTAAGTCCAATTGATTATCATTTAGTTCCAAAACAAATTCCAAACCTCCAAACTCAATCTAGTTGAGACCTATAAGGGTCTAAATTCACCAAAATAATTTCCTTTTCACGCCCTAATGATCAAATCAAGTAAGCTTAGGTTGATTAGGGTCTATTTCAATCAAAATTGACATTACACACTTAGTGCCAATTGCACCAAGGAACCTAATTTGTCAAGTTCACCAACTCAACCTCAAATTTAATTTTACATGCAAATCCATGCAAATATAGCTCAACCAACACAATTCAAGCATCATGCCACCATTAGAATACAAAGAATCCATGTATTATCCACCTTTGAACCTAAGACAACCATTCGGCCCAGGGGGAGAAATTCAATCAAATTCTACAAACAACCATATATTGAGCATCACAACAATCATAATTCCATGATATCAAGTGGTTCAACCACCAGTTGAATTGGTTGAATCATGAACCACTCACCCTTTAGTCCAATAGTTCAACTGGTGTTTAAAACATTGACAAAAAAGGTATACATAAAGAAGAACTATGCATTGAAACACGTAAACATAAGGATTTGTTGCATGTCATGTGCTCAAAATAAGGATTTGGAAAACTTATTGCACATATGCATGAAACACATTACCTCACATCTAGATTATGTGATAGAATAATAATATAAATATATCAAAAATTTGGTAAGGCTAGCTATAATCAGAAAGTTAAGAAAAAACAAAAAACTCATGTATCTCTTTTTTGAGAAAACGCATCTCACACCGTAGTTTATGAATCTATTCAAATGAGAAAATTTTAAGTACTATCTAAGTAAAAAAAAATTTAACCATATATTATGCAATATATGTTTTATCTCATATTCTCGCTTATATGATCTAAAATCTTTTCTTATTTTAATTGTATTTTTAATATTATAATTGAAATGATACTTTCAATTATATATAATAAGATATATTTCTTACAATAAAAAAACTTGAGAATTTCTCTTATTCAACTTCCTTCTACACTTGTACCATGTACCTTATGGACATTGTGGTTATATTAAAAATTGGTAATTTGTGTTGTTATTTTGAATTTTTTATATTTATCTTAAGTGTTTTATTAAAGATTTTGTGTTTTAATATGCTCATATGCTTCTTTTTTTAAATAGTTGTGGTACTATACACTTGAATTCATGGTAAATTCTACATGTGATATCATACTTATCATTGATTTTTATAATTTGTCCAATTTATAATTTTAATTATTTTTTGAATGGTAGATCTATACATATAAGACTTACAATGAAACTAGTAACACAACTTTTTCAGGAAAAAAAAAACCTATAAGAAGTATGTGCACAATTAAAACCATTTAAAAAAGGTTTTAGTAAGACCAAGGTGTTATCCAATGGTCTATAGAAGGAATATGTGAAGAGTGTGAGGATAAGTTTATGCAAGTATCTTTACTCTTTATAAAAGCCAATATCATTGGAGTTGTCAAAGTGGGCCAATTCTAGCCCACATGAATTAGGACTAAGGTTTTGTAAGTTAAGGCCAAAAATCATATTAAGTGGCCGCCAAAACTCTAACCTTGAGTCACCTCAAGTGGGCTAGGGCAACCTATCCCTACAGGTTTAACTCATTTGAACTGTCCATGAGACTAATCCCCATTTGACCGTGTGATCACGAGGGTTATGCAGTCTCCACATAAGAGTTGCTTTTATAAAGTTCCTGTATGAAGAGGTAGGTATACAGGCCGCAATCCGCAAGTTGGTTAGGACCAGGCAAAATGTATACCCATTTAAACACTAGTCTACATGCTCAGTTCGCTTAACCCATAGTTTAAATGGATTTTGGCCTGTGGGTTTGTGGACCAACCAACAAGCTTGTTTAATTTTATTTTATTTTTTGTTAGCTTGGATTTGGGCTCAACATTTCTGATGTAATTACATCACGCAAAAAATAAAAAACATTAAAATTAAAATTAAAATAATTAAATAAGAAAACATAAACCATAGCCTACAGAATCTCATTCTCACTTTCTCCTCATATTTAACTTTTCCTCTCTTCCATTACTTTATCTCTCGCCATTGCCCCTTTGTCTCCCTTGACTCCCACTATGCCAATGCATTGCCCCTTCCTTCCCCCTTGTCAGTCGTCACTTAGATTTGCCACCTTCCTTTCCCCTTATCACCGGTTATGATTTGTGATAGTGCGAGTTATGTGACCATAATCTTTCTTTCTTATGTGTGACCATGATATCTCTATCTTGCCTGCAATTGTGGTTTGCCTCACCTCGCATGTGATCACGACCTCACCTCGTAGCGACCCATTTTCTTGGATGTCGTTTTCTATTTTTAGCGATTTAAAAGGCCAAAAAAAAAATATTTGGAGTAGTGGACCAGCCTACAAACCAATGGTCTAACATAATGTGGACGCAGGCTAGAAAAATATTGGCCCATTTAAGTTGTGGGCCAACCCACATTGGTTCGTTTAATTGCAGTCCATTGCGAACTGAGTCAGCCCGTATACCTACCTCTACCTATATGGTAAAATCAGAATAATGACTAAAATTATTACTTCAATATAATAAAATCAGATTAGAACCTACCTTTACTCATTAATAACTATTGTCTTTTAAATTAGGTAGCTATTTGTAAATTGTAATTACACTATCCTATGCTAATAAGTGTGGTGACCCTACCCTAACCCATTTTAGCTTGTAGACCAATGATTAGGGCCCAAAATTCATTTTAAATGGGTTGCTAGAATAAAAGCCCAAGCTTGAAGATGGTTTTTGCACAAGAAGGGGGTTGAATTGTGCCTATTTTGAATTTTCTGAACTTTTAACTTAAACAACTTTTTCAAGTATATAAACTTTGATATTATGATCAAAAGTAAGTGTTTTCTTCATAAAGCTAAGTATTAGAAACCAAACAGCTAGAAAGGAGTATCAGAAACCTGATATTGATAAGGTTCAAAAAACTACCAAAATGCTTTAAAAAATAACTTGCTCAATGTTTGGAAAACCTTTACTGGTTGTAGGGTTAGAAAATAGTTTTCACAAATTCATCTTTTTATTTAAAAGAACTTAAGATATCAGAGTTCATCAGGTACGATTCAGGAAGTAAAAAGATAAAGATAAATAGAGCTTTACACATAAGATTTTATATTGGTTTGGCTAAATCACTTGCCTACTTCTAGTCTGCAGCACATACTTGAGATTTTTATATATTCAAGTAGTCTTTCTTCCACCATAGCCTCTCCAAGCTAGAGTACAAGTATTATTTTCACACCTAGCCTCTTCAAGCTTACTCAAAAACCTCATTGACCACCAACGGGTCAAGATTACAAAGACTTAAAAAAAATTGGTTTGTGTTTGCTCATTCACACACTCAAGGAGTGGATTATAACACTTGAAATTAGAGCATACAACTCTACTTATAAGACAAAGAACGAATGTACATGTAGAGATAAGGTATTACTATTAGAAAGCAATATAACAGTAAGTGATATGATCAGAAGGCTTTTCTCAAAGAGTTGAAACTTGAGATATTTGAAAGAACCTTTAGCAAAAACGTGATCTCCTCCATTTATAAGCTTCAACAGCTTTAATTTATAGACCTTGAAGAGAATATAGATGTTCAGCTTTATTAAATGCAATAGTACTATGTCTTGGGATTTGTTGAGAAGATATAGCCATTATTTTGTTTTCTTGTGGTAGCTTTTTCAACTTTCTTAGAGTAGGTACAACTACTTTTGTATTTTCTTAGGAGAACATTTTATGTTAGTTGACTTTCTGAAGCATATTGCTAAGAGACTTTGATCTTCCAAGTTAAAGTACCATGAACATAGCTTTCTGATGGGTAGCTTTATGAACAAAGTGCTTTCTAATAAAGAGTTTTCTTAGCAAATAACTTTATAAAGGGTAGCTTTTTTAGCACTGTAAATGCTTTGAGTTTGGTTGAAGTCAAGTGCTATCTTCAAGATAAAACTTTTAAGACCTTGACACACTTTAACAAACTCTTAGAACAACTCACACAGTTCATAATTATTAAAGTTCAAATCAAAAGATAGAAACCATTAAGTGTGTAGAGGAAAAAGTGTAGGAGCTTTATGATGTAAACATTTTAGAATACTCAGAAAATAACAATTTGTTATAATCAAAACCTTGTACACTGGAACAAATTAAGAACAAAGGCAGGGGTCTTAAGACTTTGGAGCTTACAATCTCTCCCTTTTTTGTTGATGACAAACCATTAGGTTCTTAAGCTTTCTTAAGTTTTCTGATGTATTAGATTTTTGATCTACCTTGCAAACTTAGAATCCTCCCCCTTAACTTAACCATCCTTAAGAATTAAACTTTTTGAATTTAGGTTATAAGAGGATCAAAGCAAGAGATAGAAACAAGATAACAAAGTAAGAAAGTGCACAATATGATCAAAATATATATTATATTCATTGATTCATAAGGCATGATAGTCCATTAGAAAACTAAACAACAATAAGTTATAATAAAACATATAAAACTAAGGGGTTTAGAAAGAATAATAACAATTCTTTTCCTTACTCCCCTTTTGTCATCACAAAAAGATAACAAAGTGCAATTTTTTTCATCTTTGACATAAAAATAATTTAAGCTTCATTATAATCAAAATCAAAATAAAAGGGAATAATGACAAGAGTAGGAGAATTTGGGTGACGAGTTTTGAAGGGTTTAGATTGGTAAGATCTAGTGGTTCTAAGGAAGGGTTTAGATTGGTAAGATCTAGTGGTTCTAAGTTTGAGTTGCATTTCATATTTTAGAACCCACTAAGCTTCAAACTGGCGAAACCTTCCCTTGAATTCTTCAATAGTAGACAACACCTCAAAGAATCCTTGATCCATGCCATTCCTCAAATTTCTTTGTTCATGCTTTAACTTTCTCAGCCTTATATTTATTCTACTAAGTTGTTCTTCAATTAACCATACATGCTTAGTCTTTTGATTTCTAGAGCAAGAATTTCATCCTTAGGTTTCTCACCATCAGAAACCTTAGTAGCAAACACTTCCTTAGGTTTCTCAACTTTAGAAACCTTATTAGATTCATCACTTGGAACATCCTTTTCAAAAGAAATTTTAGAAGGGTTTATAGAGGCTTGTTCCACGAGGTTAGCAACATCAAACACTTTATCAACCAATCTAGATAGTGTTTCAACAGCAACTATCTCAGCATCAACATCGACAGTTGGTTTCTTGACAGTTGGAAGGATGATGGGTGGAGTTTCCAAGATTTAAGTATCACCAGACTTGGCAGGTTAAGTTTGATCATACTTGGGAGATCCTTCAAATGGTATCATACCTTTAAGGTTTAGGTTAGATAACTAAGGAAAACTAGAACTACTTGCACCCTTGACAGCTTCAGTTTCCTTAATCTTCTTCACCTCTACAGCTTCATCAATTTTTCTTAATTCTTCTTCAATATTTAGATCTTCATGTTCTTCATGTTCTTCTTCTTCTGTCATAATTTGTTTCCCTTTATCCTTAGTTTTCTTAGCTTTTTCTTTTGGTTCAAGTTCAAGTTATGCAAGTTTCTCAGCTTCTTTATGTCAAATTCAGAAATGTGTAGGTCAGATAACTGTCTTCTTCTGTTGGAGAATTCTCATATAAATAGTATTTAATTACAAGCTGTTAAGCTAATTCTCAGCCTAAAATATTAGCTAACTGACATATATACATTTATCCTAATTAAGGAGAGAATAACAGTTACACCTACAGCTGTGATATTCTATTTATGGAGAGAATAACAATTATAAAATGTACAATTGCACAACTGTTTTAATGACTAGAGATTTTTCCATTAATTCTATTGACACCCCCCTCAAATTGATGCTAGTAAGTCTACAAGCATCAATTTGCCAACTAGGAAATTATGGCGTTGACGTGTCAACGATTTGGTGAAAATATCAGCAACTTGAACAGATATTGAGATATGAGGTATAGTGATTGTTCTTCAGTCATAGGCTTCTCGGATTGAATGACAATCAACCTCGATGTGCTTTGTGCATTCATGGTAAATTGGATTTGCTGCAATTTGAATGGCATTTGTGTTGTCAGCATGCAGCGGAGTGGATTGTTCTTGAGGGAATCCAAGCTCTGTAAGAAGACCACGCAACCATATTATTTCAGAGCATGCAATAGACATGACACGATACTCAGCTTCAGTGGATGACTTTGAGACTAAATCTTGCTTCTTGCATTTCCATGAAATTGGAACATTACCCAAAAACATACACCAACCTGTGGTTGATTTCCTTGTATTGGGACATCCAGCCCAATCAACATCACTATAAGCTTGTAGGTAGAGAGATGAACTTGCTGGGAAAAATAAACCTTGTTTGGAGGTGCCAAGGAGGTTTCGAATGATTCGGTGCACTGCTGAAAAGTGGAAATGTCGAGAAGATTGCATGAACTTACTGATAGTGTGGACAACAAAGGAAATATCTAGCGAGTGATGGTTACATATATCAGACTACCAACTAGCTTACGATATAAAGTGGGGTCATCTAGAAGGTCACCTTCATCTCAACTAAATTTGCCATTAACTTCCATGGTAGTGTTAACCGAGGTTGTACTTGCAAGGCCATCTAATTGGACTAGATCTTGAATACACTTGTGCTGATTTAAAAATATGCTTTCAGATTGATAATGCACCTCTAACCCCCAAGAAGTAAGTAAGGAGGCCAAGGTCTTTCATGTGGAAAGTTGAATGCAGCAACTGTTTGATGTTACAAATAGCCTCTTAATCAGAACCAGTCACCACTATGTCGTCCATATAAACAAGAAGCACCACAATGCCTTTAGAAGTCCTTTGTAGGAAAAAAGATGGATCATATTGACTTTGTGTGAATAAAAAACCAAGTAGTATGGATTGAAACTTTTCAAACCATACTCTTGGTGCCTGTTTCAAGCTATATAAAGAGCGTTTTAGCTTGCACACATTATTAGGTGAAGGTTGGGGCATACCATTAGGAAGTTTGATGTAAACTTTCTCCTTGAGGTTACTGATAATCACATATTTTATTCATTAAGAAACCCTTATGTTTAGTCATTTACACTCTCCATATTCTTAATTGATTGAGTTTGGTATGATTTTGTGAGTTTGAGCTCAAATTGGTCCTAAGTGAATATTTCCAGCATTATTGAGATTTGACACTGTTTCTGTATTTTGGCCATAACTTGAGGTCCTAATATCTGATGAACATGAATTTTACCTTGTAGGAAAGATAAGAGGAAGCTCTACAACTTTGATGAAGAGCTCGAAGTCTGATTCAGATGTCTAAGGGACCTAAGTTGACATGGAAGTCAGAATACGGGTTCTGTCAGTAGAATCCGAACAGTGTGCACTCAAAAAATCATATCTCAAGATGTAATAATGGAGATGGGCTGAAATTTTGACAGTGGATAGTAAAGATCCAAATAAACAACTTTAATGAAGAACACATTTTGAGAAAAAGAAGTCTAGTAGGTCATTTTGAGCTTGCAAGTCGGAACAGAGGTGCTGAAGTTGGGTTTGAGCTACCTACGGTATTTGGGACATATCTTGGGCTTAAGGAAGCCAAATTGGACGAACCAGCTATCCATTTTATAGCCAAGACAAGGATCTACAACTTTCATGAAGAACACTTTTCGTGGTTCTGAAGTATAGTGGGTCGTTTTTGGCTTCCAAGTCAGACACGAAATTTTCGTCCTCAACCATCCACTCATCCATCCACTCATCCACTAGACCAATCCACTAAACCAACCCACTAATCCATCCACTCAAACACTCCACTCACTCACCCACTCATCCACCCACTTCCCTTTGTCATTTTGTTACCTTAGACTTCTATAAAAGGCACCATTTATCATGAACAAGATGTAAATTCTCCTTCATTTCTCTCTAAGTTTCTTCTTGTTTCTTCATAGTTTCTCATAGTTTTGTATATTTTGATGCTCCCCTTCATGGTAATGGAGGGCTAAGCTACTTTGGGTCAATTTAGAACTCTTGAAGAGATTGTGGTTTGGATTCTTGAGACCTTGGTTATGTATTGTATTTGATTTGTAATTGAATTCCTCCTTTCTTCTTCTTTTTCTTCTTCTTGATCTTGAATGCATGAATGGTGATTCTATTTATGTTGATCTGATTGATCTTGGTTTAAGATCGAGATTTGTGATGAAACTTAGAACTGATTGATCTAAACTAATCACATAAATGAAGATTGAGATTTGTGATGAAACTTAGAACTGATTGATCTAAATTAATCACAGAAATTGAAAAGGTTAGGTTACCGATTTGTGCCTAAGTTAATTGAATTCGGTACTTGAAATTAACATAGATTTTCATGAATGGTGCGATTGCGGATTTGTGTTTATCACTTGTTAATTGAATTCTAGGCGATCGTCTAGTATGAATTCTGGATTTGATGCAGAGTGTAACACCCCTTTTGAGGATGTCACACATAAAAGAAAATAAAATAAATAGAAATAAAATCTACCCAAGTTGCGGAATATTTGTTAAAATTATTACGGGTTGTAAAAATAATTCCCGATGATTTAAATATGTAATAAAAAGATAATGTGGAAAATACGAAATAAAAAAAAAACTTCATTACCGATAATATACATATGATTAAGTTATAAACTGTACAAATAATTTACAACTAAGTCTACAACTATTTAAATAAAAACAAGAAAGAAAGCAATAAAAGAGTTAATATATACGTACATACTGACGCGCTAAAAAAAAAAAAAAACATCATGGTTATCTAATCCTCGGATGGATCACTCTCGGTCCGAAAATGATCATCGGAGATAGATATCCCGGATGTCTCGACACACGGCGATAACGGGATCGCGCGGTCGATACGATGCTTATCTCACTAGGCTCGGGGTTTTCAAGCACCCATAACGCCTAATGGATAAGGGTAACTCTAGGTGTAGAAATAACGTCGTCGTCATAATCGGATCTCCATCAAACGATGACGTAAAATCACCGTCATACGTCCAAAGATAGGTAACGTAAGCACGATCTCCTCGTAAATGCCAAGCCGATCACCTCCATGGAATATCACTCTATGAATCCCAAAAATGCAAAGGCGTCGCCATCCCCCACACAATCAATCCGGAGGGTATGGATGATCGGATGGTTCTTACTCGTAAACCGATCGTCGGCTTGTCGACCTTCCTCTTCCTCGGGTACACGATCTCAAGAGGTTGTTCCTCTTCTTCCTCTTCAAACTCTTTACCGCATAAAATAAATAGACAAGAGACACATACAATAAAGAGGTAAGACAACATAAAATCATCACAACATGGCAAATAAAAAGACGACAAATAACTACTACACAGTTCATACAATACGAAGAAGCTATAACAAGAATACATATTAAATATCCTAGTGTTTCGAACATCACGTATATAACACAAATAAAGAAATTCACACGTATAAATCAATCTCACGGATAAAATAAGATAAGAAATAGACAACTAACATAAAAATTATCGATAAATACAAATAGAGAAAATGTAAAAACATCCAAGATATTACCGATAAAGATAAATAGAGAAAATGGAATATTATCCAAGATATACTCAAATACACCAAAACACAACCCTACTCCATGGAGCTAAACCCAAACAGATATCAGAGAGAATGACTTGCAAAATCTATTAGTACCACGGCTGCCCAACCAACTATTACGCGATCACACGTTGCGTCAATAGCCTACGACACTGGGAATCCACCATCCAGGCGTAGTATAGTTCACGCCTCTCCGTTGTGGCACTATAGGCAATGTACTACTAGACTTTACAAACCTCGATTAAATATAGTGAATGTCGAGTACATTAGTGTGCTATCGGTTTACCACGGCCCAGCGGAGCTACCAACTGTCCACATGTGGGATCCCGTACACTAAAGTCTCCAAGTTTATTAGAACAATAAACTACACTACACTTATCGCATCGACAACACGATGTGATTCGTCTCACAACCAAAACACCAAAAATTGGTATAAAGACAAAACATAATTCCAAATATATGAAATTACGAAAATGCCCTCAAGATAAAAATATACCCTCAATGGCGTAAAGCCTCAGACGGCTCACATTTTCCCGACAAAGAAAAATAACCTCAAAAGCCATCAGACGGGTTCACATTTTCCCGACAAATAAAAATAAATATAGTAACGGTCAATCGCGTAGAAATTTTATCGCGTTTTTGAAATCTCGTCGTTTTTACAAACGTTTAAAAATCGGGTAAGGATATTTTTCTGCTTTTTAAAATCGCGTAGCATTTTTAATACGTTTTCAATTAAGCGTAGGATTTTTAAATCATTTTCTTATTCGAATGCCCTTAAATTACTGTTTAAACATATAGAAATAGTACTTAGTACATTTAAACTACGTTGAATAATTTTTCATACCGCATACTGTCATTAGGTTATTGTTACTATCTTATAGGTTCATTTTTACTAAAAATTGACAGTATTTTGTTTATAAACTTATAATAATGGTTTTCTAAATTTTCCATAAAATTTCTATTTACCTAATTTTTAACCATTTCATTAAATTCTTTTTGAAATCTCTAACATGCTTCAAAACCTAAAGTGAGCTATATGTTAGAAAATTTCTTAACATTACCAGTATTTCCTTCCTAATGATAAACTTATGAATTTTAACCCTTTAAACTTACTTCTAATCAATTGGTTCTTTCAAAAATCATTATAGAAAATTTCTTCTTAACTTGTATTGTTTCTTTTTGATTGAAAAAGGTTTGGAATCAAGTTTTAGAAATCATAATTACCTATAGTGGCATGTTGGCCGCATTTTGTAAAACTTTTTCATTAGATCTCTAAATCATATCAAAGGTATTATCTTATCTAAGTTCATTAAATCATGTTATAAAGTAATGATTTTAAATCAAATAAATCCTTTAGGCATGTTGGCCCAAAATTTAATAAATCTTTACCAATTGATTTCTAAATTCCTTTTCTTGGATCAAAACAATTTGAAACCTTCTTATTTCTCCTAATCAATTAAGTTGCACTTTAGGAAAAATGAAGAGAACATTTTGGTCCTCACACTTTAGCATTGCCGTGAGCTATTGGATGTGTTCTTTGGAACACTCATGCAAATTTACACATGTTATTCACATCCTAAACCTTATCATACAATTCTAACACATGCAAAATATTTCTAACACATGCAAAATATTTCTAACACATAAACCTAATTTAAAGCTTATAGACATACAATCAAAAGCTATTAGACATGCAAAATTATTACAATTACCAAATAAGAAAGCTACTAACACATAACACTTAAGCTACTAGCAACCACAAAAATTAACAAATACACATCAATAAACACACCACAACCGAATCCTTATGGATTCTACAAACAACCCATCTTCTTACCACCATCAAGGGATGATAAGAATTGTCTTCCTCTTACCTTAAATGAAGACAAAAAGCTTGCTTTCTCACCTCCTAGGTCACGGTTTTCACTCCACCAAACACCTAAAAATTTCAAACAAAACCTACATGTTACTAACCATGAAAAAGAAGCTAAACCATGGAAAAATCATGGCTTAGAACTTTGAAAAAGAAGAGAGAAAAGAAAAGCATGAAATTTCACCTTCTAGGTAAAACTTTCAAGGTTGGTTTCCAAGCCTTAGATGGAAGAATTTGAAGAAACTCCCAACTACAAAGGTTCTTAGAATGGTGTTTAGATTAAGAAAACTTGGTTAGAAAAATTTTTGGATGGTTGGATGGTTAGAAATGAGCTTGGCCGAATATGGTGAAGAAAATGGACAAGAATGGTGGCTAGGGTTCTTGATGAGAGAGAAGAGAAAAAGTGATGAAGATGAAAGTGATTTTTGTCTCCTAAGGCCTCTTGGCCGTGAACATGATGTGGGGTGCAAGGTGGGCACCTTGCTTGGCTTCATCCAAGCCATTGGATGAATCAAAGGCTAAGATCAAGCCTTGGTGAGCAAGCTTAATTCTCATTGGTTAGTTCCTGGTGACTCACATGGCTTAGTCACACTGTGTAATAAATGCTCACCGAGTCACCTAGTGAGTCACTGTTCGAAAGTTCTACAACTACGGTGATGATTAATTAAGCTACCGATCTAACCGTTTCATAATAATGTGGGGGTCCCGCAAAATATTTCCTGGTCCATCATTACTAAAACATACCGACTAATAAAATAATATTATAATAATATAAAATTATTTTATTTGACGCTTAAATCCTAAAAATTAAAAGATTATTTTTAGTCTCATTCAGAATCGGGTTAAGTAAGATCCCCCAATTCTAAATAATCAAATAAGATTTTCCCGGCCCGGAAAATATTATTTTCCCGCTTTCTGAGCAAATCACACAAAAAGTTCATATAAAATCACAGAGTACGGTATTTTCTCGGCATTAAATCAAGAAGAAAACAATTAAAAACAGACAAAACAGAGAAAACAAGACGTTCGGGACGTAACGGTCATTTTCTCGTTTTTCCCACAACGTAGGTAATCGTCCAAAACGTTCAAATAAAATATCCAAGCAAGATTATTTAGTCAGTATATCTTTCTAAAAAATTAATACAAGAGCTCGAGAAAATTTTTATTTTACCGTCTTCAAGCAAACTACGTAAAACGATCAAATAAAATTTGAACTCAGTATTATCGTAGTTGTTTTCATACAAAATTCAAGAACAGAAAAATAGGACACAAATGGCCATTCATACAAAAGCATGAAAAATGTAAAACAAAGACATTCAAATATTTTCTAAAAATTGGGGCGTTACACGGAGATCTCGGTTAGATCCAAATTAACAATTCAATTGCGCTTCAAGTGTTCTATGAAGGGTCTATGATTGAATCCACCCAATCTTGGATAGGTTTCTAAATTGACTGCTCTTTAATTGTTATTTCTTCCTTTAATTTTGTTAAGTACGATCTTAAACTGTCAAACCCCCCTTTGCTAACTTTCACTTGATTTGATTAAATTGCATTTACAATCCTTGAGGAGACGATCCGGTGTTGTCACTGTGCTACAAGCTTAGGTAATAACTTCGGTTATAATTTTGACTGAGTTCGACGCTCGTCAGTTACCATGGAGGAATACATTTTTGACATCCATTTGATATAATGGCCATGATTGTGATGCAACAAGGGCAAGAATTGTTCGCATAGTAGTCATCTTGGCAACCAGAGTAAAGGTCTCGTCATAGTTAAGTCCATATTCTTGCTTATTACCGAGCATAACTAAACGAGCCTTGTAATGGTCGATGGATCTATCCGAATGAAGCTTTACAGAGAAGACAAACTTACTGCCAAGAGGTTTTACTAATGGTGGACATGGAACAACATCCTATGTTTAATTTTCCTCTAGTGCTAGGAGTTCTGCTTCAATAGCTTTTTGCCAACATTCATGCTCCATTGCCTGTTTATAAGAACAAGGAATATGAATAGAAGATAATGTGGCTGTTAAGGATAAAGGAGAGGTAAAATCATACTTTTCTAGGGTTTACGAGCACGAGAACTTCGTCATAAAGGAGTTGGTTCAAGTGCTTGTACTGGATCAACAGCTAAGGAATGATCGTGAGGGGGGCCATGGGTTTCTGATGGCGGATGTTGAGTGGCATGACTTTGTCATTGGTATATCAAGAGAGTGTAGATGAAAGTTGCTATCTTGGAGAATTAGAAAACAATGGCAAAACAAAGATTTGAGAAGAGTGAGGATCATGATTTGTTGAAAAAAAATATTTATTTTCTTAAAAAATGACATTTCTTGAGACCCGAATCCGACGAAGATTAGGATCATAACATAGAAAGCCCTTTTGGTGAGGAGAATACCCAAGAAAAGCACATTGAACATATTGTGCAGTGAGTTTGCTACGCTCTTATGGAGGAAGATGTACATAACACACAACCAAAGGTACAAAGAGTGGAATAATTGGGTGGATGACCAAATAAGAGAGTGAAAGGAGGCTCATTATTCAATGATGGAGATGGCAAGTAGTTTATAAGATGAACAGTAGTAGAAAGAGCTTCACACCAGAACCTTAATGGCATATAAGATTCCAACAAAAGGGTGCAGACAACATCAAGCCAATGGCGGTTTTTTCTTTCTGCTACCCCATTTTGTTGGGGAGTTGAGGGACATATCCGTTGAGAAATAATGCCATTAGTTTGCAAAAATTCTTAAAATGAATGAGATGTGTACTCCCCCCATTATCAGATTGAAGAATTTTAATTTGTGAAGAAAATTAAGTCTGAACATAAGCATGAAAAAATTTGAATGCAGAGAATACTTCATCTTTAGAGTGCAAAAAATAGACCCAAGTGAAATGATTATAGTTGTCAATAAAAGTGACAAAGTATTTGTAATTAGCATGAGATATAATAGGTGCCACCCCCCATACATAACTGTGAATCATATCAAAAGGTTTTCCTACATTTAATTGATGTGTTGGAAAAGGTAGAGTTTTACTTTTGCCAAGTTTACAAGGAATGTAATCAAAGTGAACAGCATGAAGAGGTGGGGAATTTTTATTTCCAAGAAAACCAAATTTTAGTATCTCATGAAGTACATTTGAGCTTGGATGTCCAAGATGCTTATGCCACACTTGGTTATCAACATCAGTAGAATTACAAGAAACAAAAGGCAAGGGAAGACCTGGAGACAAGGAGGAATGGAGTGGAAAAAGAAATCCAACTTTTGGCCCCTTCGCGATTATCGTCCCTAAGTGTTGATCCTGCACAAGACAACCAGATTTTGAGAACTCTACTTGACAATCATTGTCAACTAACTGACCCACAGAAATGAGATTACTAATGAGACCAGGAGAGACAAAAACATCAGTTAAAGATGAGAAAATATCATCGGTTGCTGTGATAGGCAAATGATTTCCATCAGTAGTATGGATCTTTTCTAGAATATTTGGTGATATTAGTGAGGAAGTGGGCATTATTGGTCATATGATTGGAAGCCCCATTCAAAGTACCAAGGTGAAGATATAGAAAAGGGTTTACCTGAGAATCCCAAAGCAGAAAAGACTGAAATGATCATTTATTGAACCATTTCAGGAGTCAAAGTTTGAACAGGAATAGGAGCAATGTGTTGGGCAGCTGCTGTATTGTCATAACTGCTAGGAATGAAAGAACCAACCACGGTTGTAAAAGCTGTTGCAGATTGCTTTGGTGGTCTTGTTGGGCATTATTTAATAATATGCTTATCCTTCTTGCAGTAATTGCAGAATTTTTTTGGACAGTTTGAAGCATAATGTCCAAATCCTTTGCAACAGAAACATTGAACAACACTTATGTCGTGACTTCTTGGCTTACCTTGTGTTGCATACGCCACTGGAACAACAACTGATTTTTGTTGTTCAATGGTGGATTATGTGAAAAGACGTTGTTCTTCACGCAACAACTCATTTAGGCATGCATCCAAGGATGGTACATGGTCTCTATTCATGAGATCAAACCTAATACCTTCAAAATCAGATCTCAATTTCATAAGAACTTGATCTCGTTTTGTAGTGTCATGAATTGATTGCACTGAACAAAGGCCTTCAAAAGTCAGTTTTTCATAAACTATATCAGTGTATTCAGCCTATAAATTCATGAAATAAGAATAAAAATTAGAGATGGAGAAACTATCATGTTGAAAAATGGCTATGTCATGTTCAAGCTGAAATCTTTGAGCAGTGTTGTTTTGACTATAGAGTTTCTTCAAGTAGGCCCACATTTTTACTGTTGTCTTGAAAGGTCAAAGGTTCAAAACGAGGTGGAATCAATAGAACCTATGATCCACGCCATGACTTGAGCATCTTTGACCTCCCATTTGGCATGTTCATCCTTCTGGTTGTCTTTGTTAGGAGCAGAAGCACTACCATCAATGTGACCCCAAAGATCTTTTCCTTTGATAAATATCTGGAACTGAAATGCCCAGGCCGAGTAGTTCTTACCATTAAGGCGAACTAATAAGACATCATATTTTTCGGAAGACATTATGACGAAGAAGTAAATCTGGACTAAGAAAAAAAATAGGCAAGAAGATCTAGATATGAACTAAGACAGAACCGAGATAGAGTGGCAAGAATCGTGAAATCTGGAACGAGGCTGAAAAATAAGACAGAAAAAATATGACTAGGTTAGGACCGTAAGCCAGACTAATACCATGTCAAATATAGAAACGTGTAGGTCGGATAACTGTCTTCTCCTACTGGAGAATTCTCATATAAATAGTATTTAATTACAAGCAGTCAAGTTGATTCTCAACCCAAAATATTAGCTAACTAATATATATACATTTATCCTAATTAAGGAGAGAATAACAGTTACATCTACAACTGTGATATCTTATTTGTAATTACCATGCAATAATGAAGATGAATTTTGATGATAACAAACATGAAGATGATGAGAAGACCAAGTCCAAGATCTTCAAAGATTAGCTTTAGGACTTAGGATCTTTTTGTACGAAGCTCTTACTGGATATCTCATTATTTAGTTTAAAAGATCTAAAAACCTGTTCCTTATAAATTAAACTAAAGTTTTAATATGGTTTTTTAAAAGATCAAAAGATTTTAGAAATTCAAAAATCACCTGGGCAGTTTTCTAAACTCTTTCAAATGATTTTCTAACAGGGATATTCGAATAACCCCCAAGGTATTCGAATAACCTACTACGTTTTTCTTGTTTTCAAACAGAAGTATTCGAATAGCACAACAGGTATTCAAATATAGGATTTCTTAAAATCTGTTTTTCAAAATCAGGTATTCAAATATACCTGATTATAGAAAATTGCTTTTAAACAGAAGTATTCGAATAGATTGAGAAGTATTCAAATAAACCTCTTTCGAACTATTTTTTCCAAGTATTTTGAAACTAAGATATTCGAATAACCTTATAGGTATTCGAATAACCTCCTGCAGATTTGTTTCTCACTAAGCAGTGGTATTCGAATAACCATATAGGTATTCGAATAACCCACGAAGCCTGTTTTAGAAAGAAACAGACATATTTCAAAATCAAATTCGTAATTAATGCTTCCAATGGTCATTTGTGCTCAAATGCTCTATAAATAGAGACCTTGGGTCACTTCTGCAGGTCTCGAACAATCTAAACTATTTTTACTTGTGCTAAAACGTGATTTATAATTTTCTCTCTTATTTTCTGTGCTTTTTTGCCAAAATTTTGAGATATCCTTAGAGAGCTCTATGGTGCTTCAATTTGTGATATTTACTCTTTGTGAGAGTTTATTTTCATCTATTTTCTGCTGTATTTCTGAGAGGGTGAGGTATCCCTCAAAGGCTTTGTAACAAGGGTGAGGTATCCCTGACAGTTTGAGGCTTTAGCATAAGGGTAGAGTTTCCCTGTGTGTGAAAAGTGCTCTTGATTGTAAAAGTTGCAAGTACCTGCTTTAAGCTTGTCTTGAATAGTAAAAAATCTTGAACTGTGTTTCGAGGACTGGATGTAGGCTATAAGTGATTGGTGGTCGAACCAGGATAAATATCGTGTCTACTTTTCTTATCCTTAATCTTTTATTTATCTACATTTAATTTATTATTTCTTGCAATTTATTTATTGGTTGTTCTTCTTCTCTTCCTTTATTTTCACGCCCTTTTGATATTTTATTTTAGCATATTTATTTTGTTTACACTTTTGCGAAAAGTTTTTATTACTTAATTCACCCCCCTCTTGAGTACTGAAAGCCACTTGGTAACATTGTTTATGGAGAGAATAATAGTTACAAAATGTACAATTGCACAACTCTTTTAATGACCATACATTTTGCCATTAATTCCATTGACACTCTAAGTTATGGTTTAAGTTCCAAAACTTTCCCAACAACAAGTTCAACTTCTTGTAGAGTCTCAACAGGGGTTTTAGCAAGAGCAACAACTTGAGAGCAAGTCTCAATAGCCTGAGTGAAGACTTCCAAGACTTCATGCTATTTTTCCTAAACTTCTTTCATAGAGAGGGGTATAGCAGGTTTCTCAGCAGATTTCTCATACTCAGAAACTGATTTCTCAGGGGATTCATCAGTCTGAGAGACTAGAGTATTTTCTTCTTCAAGTACTATATCAAACTTTCTTTTTGTCCTTCTTTCTCTTGCTTTAGTGGTCAAGAAAACAAACACTTTTCTTTTCTTCTTTGCTTTCTCATCAGACTTTGGAGCAACTTTCTCTTTACTTTTCTTCTTCCTTTTCTTTTCAAACTTCTTTTCTTTCTTTTTTTTCCTTTTTCTCTTCCTTTTTTTCTTTCTTCTTTGCCTTTTTCTTTTTAGCAACAAAACAGTTTCTTTAGATGTACTTTTTATTTTCTTTTTGTCAGACCTTTTCTTCTTCATAGGTTTGGGTGGTTCTTTTCTTTCTTCTTCAGAAACATCCTTCTTAGACGGTACTTCCAAGTCCAACTTCATCCATTTTAAATTCTTGTTTGAGAAAATGGAACTTGGAGGATCATAGTTCTCATTTTTCAGTTCCACCCCATTATATTTGAACATTTTCGAGAAAAGCATGCCACAAGGAAGGCAAACTATCATATTCTTTTTATCATCCATTGCAGCAACCATGTATTCGAAAAGAACAAAAGGAAGGCTGATCTTTCTTTTGGTCAACAAATAAAACAATATAGTAATGTCTGCATTTGTTACCTTGTTAGTGCGTCTAGCACATGGCATGACAAAGTGAAGTAGTAGGGTGTGAAGGAAACGTGCTTTATTCTTTAGTTTTCTAGTAGTCAGAGAGTTCAAAGTAGATACTTTAGAAATCTCACTCGCTACTTTTCTTCAGTGAGATTTTCAGTAGAGATCCATCCAAGGCCATCATAGGCTTTAACTCTGTGACTTTTGACACTAGTAACTTTTTCTAGAATCTCTAATGTGATGATGACATCCTCGCCAAACAAATTACTTGCGTTTCTTGTAGGCTTGTCAAAGATGCATGTAGCTGTATAGAAAGCTCTGATAATCTGAGGATACACATTTTCACTTATACTGAAAAACTTTTCCCATTTCTAGAATTGGATGAGGTCTCGAACATCCATTCTATGTAGAGCCATCTCATCTAAAGAGATCGTTCTCCTAGCAACAATAGATTTGTTCATGTATCTTGAGAGATACTTTTCCTTTTCTTCCTTGTTTGAGAGCAAAGTTTTCTCTTCCTTATTAGAACTGAGAGAAACAGTTTTTTTTTTTCATTTTGAGGGCTTCGACTTGGGTTTTGGAATTTTTGTTTCTTTTCTCTTCTTGGCTGGAGTCATGTCTTTATTATTTTTACTTTCAAGGAGTTAGAAGATATTATGTTATTAGTCTTAGAGTTAGTAGGCTTGGGCTTGTACACCTAAGTATTAGTATAAATAAGAGTACTAGGTTATGAAATTATGTCACATCTCATTCCTATCAATAATATTCTTAGTCTACTATTGTTTAGTCGTCTTTCTTTTTTTCCTTTCCCTAACCCTAAACCTATAACTCTTCAACATGGTATTAGAGTGGTACCATCCACCTTGAGGAAAGTTTCTCCTTTATGCTATTTTGAGTTCATGAAACTCAGTTGTATATTCTCTCATTTACATTTTGTCTTGTGTTTCCTCTCTTGTTAGCTTTATTTAAAAAAAAAAGAGAAAGAAAAAAAAGAAAAGGAAAAAGTGTCGTGAGACTCGTGACTTAGGTCACAACTCAAAGTTAGGGGCAGCCATGATTATGACTGCCATCTCACTTCTCAACCAGCCACCGCATGGTCACCGATGAGTGATCAGTCATGGTCGATCGACATAGGAGGCATACTGATGACTGTTGATGTATTGAGGTGGTTCATCAGTTGATTGTTGGTGCGCGATACCCAGAGGTTGTGGGTGGCCAGCATATTTGATTTATGGCACAGACAGGTGCACATAGTAGTGTTCTACTGATGACGTCTCTGGCGAGACTTGTGGTGGCGGGCGATAGAAGTGGTAAATAACAATGGTTGGGTCGTGTTTCTAGTTTGTTAGGTCGTGTAGATGGTGTGTCGTTCACCTCGTTTTATGGCTAGTTTATGGTTGGGTCCTTAGTTTTAGGCGCAAATTAGCGTTGCACAACAATTAGGGAGGTTCTTCGGTGACCAGAAGTTCGGTGACTTCTCTGGCAGGGTAGTTTCAGCTTGTTTTGGTGCGATCTGAAGTGATTTACAGCAGTTGGTTCATTCTGGTATGATTCTTTGGTGATTTGTTCCCTCTTTGGTTGTTTTTGTTGGATCCCTCAGTAAGAGGGAGTCTTTGCCTGCTTGTGGTTGCTCGTTCATCGCCTTAGATGGGAGGAGCTCTTGAGTGCAAACTAGTGGTTCTATGGGGATCGATTTTGGGTTTGGGATATGTTTATGGTTATGGGGAATAAGGCTTTTGGGTGGTGTTGATTTAAAGAGGTGATTTGGATTTGAGGTTTGGATTATTTATGAGCAATAGATTTGGCTTCTGATTTTGTGTTGTTGGGTTGTTTTTATGCGATTCTAGTGTTTTATTCAAAGCCCAATGTGCATTGGAGCTTGGGCTGAGACTACTTGAGATGGTTAAAGAGAAAATTGCTTGAAAGATGATGAGCTTTGTGGTTGATTTTTAATTGAGATTAAAAGATATTTAGTTGTTGTTTGTTTGGATGTTGCTATAAGGGTGCACTAGGTGATGTTTCCCACTTTCTTTACCTACTTTGACAATCCCTTCAATTAGGGGGAGATTTGGCTTTTAATTTTGCTGGTTTTTGAGTTTTGATTTCGCAAAAATTCCAAATCCTGTATATGGGGTTTTGTTGCTATGTTGGCATGCTATGACGAAGACTTAATGGCCGAGTTATGATTGTGTCGATTTGATATCTTTGAAAGAGGCAAGCTAAAATTGTTGTTCTATCTTGTGTTTCTTTGTTCTTTTTGTGGATTTTCTTGGTGCACCTTGGGCTTGGAGTAAAGGACTGTCTGATTGGAGGCAAAGAGCAACCAACGAGGTGGAGTCGCCCCAGAGATGTTAAAGGAAAGGGCTCCCGCTAGATGGAGCCGCCAGGAGGAAATGGCTATCAGCGAGGTGGAGCCACCCTAGATTCTCACTAGCAATGATGGTGCAGGTTTGGGAGCAAGAGTTTCCCAGTTTCTCTTCTTCTTCTTTTTTGGATGCTTGGATGATTTAACATCTTCTCTTTTTTCTTATGCCATATTTGATTAGTTTAATGTCACTGTGTCGAGTTTCTTTTCTCGCTTTCAGATAAAGATGGGGTTCTATTATTTGTTTTATGTTTACGAGTTTGCTACTTCTAACAAGTTAAAGCTTAATAAGCTTTAACTTGAGGGGGAGTGTTAGAAGATATTATGTTATTAGTCTTAAAGTTAGTGGGCTTGGGCTTGTACACCTAAGTATTAGTATAAATAGGAGTACTAGGTTTTGGAATTGTATCACATCTCATTCCTATCAATAATATTCTTAGTCTACTATTGTTTAGCCGTCTTTCTCTCTTTTCCTTTCCCTAACCTTAAACTCGTAATTGTTCAACACAATTGAAGCTTGCCTTGATGAACTTCAGGTAGGTTTAGAAACTTTCTTGGAGGATTCAGTTTTGGCCATGGTAATAATTTAGTTTTTGAGTGAAGGTTAAGAAGAAAGAGAGAGGGAGCTAAGGGAGGTTGAGAGCAGTTTTGAAATGAAGAGAGAATGAGAGAAAAAATTGAGAAGCGGTTAAGAAAGGAATGACTGCCTATTTATAAAGATAAGAGAGAGAAAATTATCTATTTGACATTAATGGGATCCAATGGTTACTTTTTCAAAAATTATAGCAAGAGAGAGATAAAAGCTGATAGATGCAGTTTATATTTTCTAAGAGTTTTTTGAAGAAAAGAAACAAAGATTTCTAATGTTATGCAAAATGGGTTTCTGATGACTGATAAAGAGCTTTCTGAAGCTTATAACATGTCATAAAAACCTCAACTAAGCACAAACTATTTAGAATTCAATTTCAAAGCCTTGATCTAGACATATTTAAATTGTTTCTAATAAAATAAAAACAATCCTCAAGAAGAGGCTTTGTTAGAATGTTAGCTCACTGATCAGTATCAACAAATTTTAACTCAAAAATACCTTTTTGAACATAATCTTTTATAAAATGGTGTCTGATCTCAATGTGTTTTCTCTTGAATGTTGAATATGATTCTTAGCCAAATTAAATTGCACTTGTATTATCACAAAAGACAGGTATAGAATTGTACCTTAGAGAATAGTCTTCCAATTGACATTTAACCCATAAGAGTTGAAAGCAACAAATTGATGCAGAAGTGTATTCAGTTTCTGCTTTTGAGATAGCTATTCAATTTCACTTTTTACTTGAGCATAAGACAAGTGATTTGCCAATGAGTGACATCCTCCACTGGAGTTTTTCCTTTCAACTCGGTCTCCAGTATAGTCAACATCACAAAAACCTACTAGCTTAAAGTTTGGAGTTTTCTCATACCACAAACCATAGTTAGTAGTTCTAATTAAATATCTGAAGATTCTCTTAACAGCTTTAAGATGTGATTCTTTTAGGTTAGCTTGAAATCTAGCACATAAACACACACTAAACATAATATCAGGCCTGCAAGCAGTAAGATATAAAAGAGAATTAATCATACCTCTATAAGCTTTTCGATCTACAAGCTTACCATTCTCATCTTTGTTTAGAATAACAGAGGGATGCATTGGTGTGATCATGGGCCTTCTATCTTAAACTTTTTAAGCAAGTCCTTGGTGTATTTTTGTTGATGGATCAAAATTCTATCTTTTTCTTGCTTTGCTTGTAGTCCAAGGAAAAATTTGAGTTCTCCCACCATGCTCATTTCGAATTCACCTTGCATCAACTTAGAAAATTCTTTGCAAAGATTTTTATTAGTACATCCAAAAATTATATCATCAACATAAATTTGAACTATAAGAAAATCTTTTTCAAAATTCTTGGTGAAGAGAGTTATGTCAACTTTGCTTCTTAAGAAACCAGTTTCAACTAGAAAAGAACTTAGTCTCTCATACCAAGCTCTTGGAGCTTGTTTCAAACTATATAAAACTTTTGAGAGTTTAAAAATATGATTTAGATGTTTATCATCTTCAAAACCAGGAGGTTGTTTGACATAAACTTCTTCATCAATGAATCCCTTTAAGAAACTACTTTTAACATCCATTTAAAAAAGCTTAAAATCTTTATGAGCAGCATATGCAAGCAGAATTCTAATTGCTTCAAGTATAACTACAGGAACAAACGTTTCATCAAAGTCAATACTTTCTCATTGATTATAGCCTTAAGTAACTAACCTTGCTTTGTTTCTTACCATATGTCCATCTTCATCAAGTTTGTTTATGAAAACCCATCTTGTTCTAATAACTATTTGATCTTCGAGGTTTGGTACAAAGGTCTAGACTTGATTTCTTGTGAATTGATTAGGCTCTTCTTTTATTGCCATGATTCAAGCTTCATCTTCAAGTGTTTCTTCAATGCTTTTATGTTAAATTTCAGATATTAGAGCCATATTGTTAAGTTCTTTGAATAATGATCTTGTTCTCATTCCTTGTGACGGTTCACCAATGATAAGATCTTTTGGATGATAAGTAGCGTGTCTCCATTCCTTAGGTAGTTATGGAGACTTTGATCCATCATAAGGTTTCTCATCCTTATAAGGAGCTTTCTAATGGTCATCAAATTTGCTTTTTGATGAGTTTTCTGATGCAATCTTGTTTGCATTCTCATTTAGATTTAGTCCTTCAAAATCTTCTTCAAGTTCTGCAATATTTCTCAACTCAATGCTAGGATTAGTTACTTTGAAAGTCACATGCAATGATTCTTCAATAACAAGAGTACTAGTGTTGTATTCTCCAAAAGCTTTTGAAGTTGTAGAGTAACCAAGACATATACCTTTGTCAACTTATGAATCAAACTTATGTAGTTGATCTTTTATATTCAAGATAAAGCATTCACAACTAAAAGGGTGAAAGTAGTTTTCTTTCTTTTCACAATTTATAAGGAGTTTTCTTTAATATTAGCCTTATCAGAATTCTGTTTTAAATATAATAAGAGGTGTTAATTGTTTCAGCTCAAAAGTATTTTCATAAATAAATTTCACAAAGTAATGTTATTTCCATCTCTTGAAGAGATTTACTTTTTTCTTTCCACAACACCATTCTGTTGAGGTTTTATTAAAGAGGAGAAATTGTGAGAGATGTCATTTTCTTCAAATTGAAAAATTGATTTTCAAATTTATCTTCATGATCACTTCTAATAGATGAGATACAAAAATCTTTTTCATTTTGAACATTCTTATAGAAAACTTTAAAGGCCTCAAAAGAATCATCCTTGTGGGCAAGGTAGTATTACCAAAGCACTTGATTGTAAAACACTTGATTTTCGTTGAAGCTATTGATTGTTAGAGATGAATGGATAGAGAAGATTGAATACTTTCACTCACAAATGAAACAACCAAAGCAGATAATATTCAAGCTAGTAAATAAACTAATGCATAAATGTAAATGAGTAGAGTTTAGAAGATCAAATACAAGATTTATCCTGGTCTAACCACTCCTTATGACCTACGTCCAATCCTCAAGCAATCACTCAAGATTTTCCATGAGAACTTCAAGCTTGAACAAGTGCTTGCAACCTTTACACAATAGAGCACTCAACACACCTTCGGATACATCACTATTTGTGCTTGAGGCTCAACTTCAAGGGATACCTCATCGTTACAACTTTGAGGGATACATTACCCTCTTTACAAGATAAACAAAGTATGAATGATAAGAAACTATCTCAAGAGTGGATAATACAAATTGAAACTCAATGTGTTTATGGATTCACACTTTGAAGTTCAAAGCAGATGGTTAAGTGAAATGACTGTGAAAGCTCGTATTAATGCTCAAATAAGTTTTTCAGATTGATTTCCTTACCTCCATAAATGCCCAACAACTTATATTTATAGCCCATTAAAGATTAGAACTATTGGAGGTTAGTTGGAGCATTAAATGCTTCAAACTAGCCATTTATTTCTATTTTTGGAAAACATTGTTATTCGAATAACATGTATGTTATCTGAATAAAGCCTTAAATAGCACGTAGGTAAAAAGCTTTCTGAAATGTGTCATTCGAATAACACTTTGGTTATTCGAATAAACCATTTAACAATTGTTTTCAGAAAAACTTGTTATTCGAATAACAAATTGGTTATTCGAATAAACCATTTAAGATATAGTTTTTGAAAAACGTGTTATTTGAATATCAACTAGGTTATTCAAATAAACCATACACGCTAAGACTTATTTTAAACTTTTATTCGAATAAAGCAGGACTTTATTCGAATAAAGCTTAACCATATGGAATTCCTTGGCTTCTCTAACTTTGGTTATTCGAATAAGGGATCCTTTATTTGAATAAACCTTTTGAGAAACATTTCATACAACTTTTAAACATTGTCAATTGATTCCAAATAATCTTATAAGCTTTTAGGCACTTAGTAGATGTTTATTTAGAAACCAAAAATCATTTTGAAGCCTTGTAAACATATGTGCTATTTGGGTTCTTTGAAAAGCAAGTTTTAAAGCATTAGTGTGAATCTCATTATACATTTACACAATGATCTAAGTCCTAAAGCTTATTCTTGAACATCTTGGACTTGATCTTGCAACATCTTCATGTTTGTTATCATCAAAATAATGTCTTCAAAGGTCAATGACCAATTACATTCTTTCCCTTTTTAATGATGATAAACAAACATTGAGAAAAGAGTTAGTTGAAATAAATTGGAATTCACAAGATCATTAGAGAGACTTACTCCCTTTCTTTTTCATAAGAGGTAAATTTAATTTAGAGATATACGCAGCTCCCCCTTACTTTTGGAATCCCAAGATCCAGTTTATATTGTCATGTCTTTTCTCAAAAATATTCTAAAAAATGTGAGAACTCTAGCTCTTTCTCCCCCTTTTGTCATGATAAAAAAGATGGGGCAAGAGAAATCCAAAGCAAGCAAATGATATTTATTTAAGTCCAACAATTTACTTAAGTCAGTTTTAGCAAGATATATTCAAATATAACAAGCTAGAATTGCAAAGACACAAGATAATACAGAACAATAGCCATTTTATTCATAAAATTGGCCAAATACATGTACATTTGCATAGAAAATAGTAAAGCATCAAAACAAAGATCCTAAAAACTATGGATCCTAAAAATACGCGTCTGGTGGTGGAGGAGGTGAGTTTGGAGATCTGTCAATCAACAAGGCTCATAAGGCAGCCAGCTCATGCTCTACACTTTTTATTCTGTCAAACAAAATAGAAAAAGGTGTTCTCCATGTATGCACGGTTGTCTAGCAGGGTTGCCATCAGTTGTTCATTGGTGATTGGACAAACATCACCATCAACAGCAACAACGGTAGCAGCAGGAGCTCTTTCAGCTTCTTCATCAGCTCTAATTTCTTCAAGCTCGTCTGGGTACACCCAGCTGCCATTATCGTCTTGAACCATTTTCATCTTCTTCAAGGTGTAGGATCCGAAGATGTTGAAATGAGTCAACTTTGTTGGGCGCTCTATTTTTGTGACTTGAGGGTACTTGTTGAGAAAGGTTGTGATTAGGAGCCCATAAGGTAGTTCAGATCTCTCTTTTCCCTTAACATTCATCATATGTTTCCCAATGAAGTTGGGCCAATTGATCATGTATCCTTTTCGCAGGATCTATAGCATGAAGATGTAGTCCTCACTGAGGTAGGCATAGTTGCCTCCTCTAGGAGCCAGGATATGCGCATAAGCATAGTGTAGGAACCTGTCTTGACTATTCATCATACATTTTTTGACCCTTTTTTTTTGAACAACTAGGCGTGGGTTCAGAATGTCTTCAATAGTCTGTGACCTTTTGAACTCCTTGACATGAGGGTTGCTGTCTTCTTCAATGGTAGGGCCATCAGCTACTAAGTCGAATGACTCCAACTAGTCAGCATAAGTGATTATAATTTATTGATCTCTAACCTTAGAAATGATGTTGGGGCCATCAAGTCGTAGGTTGCAGTAGAACATCATCACGAGGTCCGGGAAGATGAGATTTATGTAGTAGTAGAGCTTTAGTACACCTTGGTGATTTAGAAGGTTCAGAAACTCGAACCCACCCTCAGCTTCGAAGAATGCCAAATCAATGTGCTTAGGTTGGACAAGATTTCTTTCCTTGAAGTGGGTCTTGAAGCAACCCAAATCTGTAACACCCTTGTGGGGATGTCACATTTAAAAGAAAATAAAAAAAAGATAAATAAAATCTACCCAAGTTGTAAAACATTTGTTACATAATAATACGGCTTGTAAAATTCTTCCTGTTAAATAGAATATTATTAAATAAAATAACGCGGAAAACATAAAACCAACAGAATAACATCACACATAATATACATTTTTTGGTCATAAGTTATACAAATAATTTACAACTAAAATATTTAGACAGAAATAATAAACAAAAACAATAACAGTCAATATATATACAAACGCAGACGCGGCCAAGTACACATCATAAATATTTAATCCTCTGAAGGATCACTCTCAGGAAGATCATCAGAAGATAAATATCCAGAATGCCTCGACTCTCGGCGGAAACGAGACCGCGCAGTCAACACGCTGCTAATCTCACTAGGCGCAGTGAACATACCACCCCAATAACGCCTAAGAGATAACGGCATCTCTAAATGCAAAAACACAGTAGTCGTCATGACTGGTTCTCCATCAAACTCATTACGTAGGGACACAGTCAACCATCCCACGTAAATCACCGAATCTCTGTCTTCACGCAGATGCTAGGCTGTCGATCCACCATGAAACTCGAGTCGTACAAAACCCAGAAATCCTGGCACCGCCATACCCAAGCAATCAATCCAATGGATATGGATGATCGACGGTTCTTGATCGTAGAACTGATCTTCGGCTTGCTGCTCTTCTTCTTCCTCAGGATACCAAATCTCAAGAGGCTGTTCCTCTTCCTCAAACTCTTTACCACATAAATAAATATATACAGAAAACACATACAATAAAGAGGTAAGACAATCTAAAATCATCACAAACATGGCAAATAAGAAAACGACAATACAACAGGCATACAGTTCATACCATATGAAATGCTATAACAATACAATGTAAAAGTCTTAACAGTAATCATAACAAGATAATATAAATATTTAAATATCACAATCACAAATAATAGCAACAAACCATAACAACATATAATATCACAAATACAATATAATAAGAAACATATAAATAAAAAAAAAATATACAAATAAAACTTTAGAATAATATGCAAGATATAATCACATGCAATATGATACGATCCTACTCCATGGAGCTAAACACATACAGATATCGGAGAGAAATGACTCGCAAAATCTATTAGTACCACTCGCCGCCCAACCAAACTATTGCATGACGTGTCACGTTGCGTCTATAGCCCCACGACACATGGAACCCACCGTCCCGTGGTGTAGTTCACACTGTCTCACGTTGTGGCACTACAGCAATGTACTATTAGACTTTACAAAATCTTGATTAAATATAGTGCGTGTCGAGTCCATTAGTGTGCTATCGGTTACCACGGCCCAGATGGAGCGACCGACTGTCCATATATGGAATCCCGTACACTAACATCTCTAAGTTCATAAAGACAATGAACCACACTACGTTTATCGCATCGACAACACGATGTGATTCACCTCGTCAACCAATCCACCAAAAATTGGCATAAACGCATTATATGATCCAAAAATAAGAAATTACCAAAATACCCTTAATAAAATATATCCTCAAAGATAAAAAGATACAGTAAGTCCCACCGACAAATCACATTAAATACAAAGCCTGTACGGGTTCACCTCATAGCCCGACAGTAGAAAAACACAGTTGCGGTCAATCGCGTAGAAATTTTATCGCGTTTTTACAATCTCGTCGTTTTTACAAACGTTTTTAAATCGCGTAAATTTATTTTTCTTTTTTAAAATCGCGTAGAGTTTTTAATACGTTTTCTCAATCGCGTAAGATTTTTAAATCATTTTCTTGTCCGAATTCCTTAAAAATTACTGTTTAAATAAACAGAAATAATATTTAATACGTTTAAACTACGTAAAATATTTTCTATACCGTATACTGCCTTTTGGACATCTTTTCTATCTTATTTGTCTATTTTTAATAAAAATTGACAGTATTTTGTTTAGAAAATTATAATAATGATTTTTTAATTTTTCCGTAAAAATTCTGTTTACTTAATTTTTTAGACCGTATAATTTAATCCTTTTGAAAACCACTAACATGCTTCAAAATACTGTATGAGCTATATGTTAGGAATTTACAAAAGTTACTGTATTTCCTTTCTAACAATAAAATCAATAGTTTTAGTTGTTTAAACTTAATTCAAATCAATTTATTTCTTCAAAACTCATTTTAGAAAAATTTCTTTTAACATATATTACATCTTTTTGATTGAAAATGGTTTGGAATTGAGTTTAGAAATCATGGATACTTGGTTTGGCATGTTGGCCGAAATATATATATTTGTACTCTTTGATCTCTAAATTCATTTTCTTTGATCTAAACAATTTTATATCTTGTTAATTTTTCTAGATTAATTAAATCACACTTTACGAAAATGATGAGAACATTTTGGTTCTCCATTTTGGTTAATGGTCGTGAGCCTCATTGGTGTGTTCTTTGGAACACTCATGCAAACCTTGGCATGTTGTTCACATCCTACAAATTATCATGCATTTCTAACACATACAAATTATTAAAGCTTGTAGACATGCAAATCAAAGCTTGTAGACATGCAACTTCATACAAATTATTACAAACATCAAATAGGAAAGCTACTAACAAACACACAAATAAGCTACTAACAAACACACAATAAGCTACTAACAATCACACAAATGAATCCTTATGGATTCTACAATCACAACAATCAATCTCCATCTTCTTACCACCACCCAAGGATGATAAGATTAGTCTTCCTCTTACCTTAAATGAAGACAAAATACTCTTTCACACCTCCTCTAGGGTTTCGGTTTTCTCGTTCAAAACCTAACAAACTTAAACAAAATTCTACAAGTTACTAACCATAAAAGAGAGCTTAAACCATGGATAAATCATGGCTTAGAACTTTGAAAAAGAGTTTAGAAATGGAAAACAAGAAATTTCACCTTCTAGGTAAAATTTTCCAAGTAGGTTTCCAAGCTTCAAATGAAGGATTTTGCAAGAACTCTCAACTAGAGATGTTCTTAGGATTGTGTTTAGGTTTAGAAAACTTGGTTGGATAAATTTTTGAGTGATTGGATAGTAAACAAGAGTGTTTGGCCGAATAGAGCTTCAAGGAAGCTTCAATGGAGTTTAGGGTTTTTGGAAGAGAGAGAAGAGAGAAAATGCATGAAGAGTGAAATGATTTTTGGTCCTCCAAAGGCCAAATGGCCGTAGACATGGAGCCATGCAAGGTGTCCATCGGCTTGGCTTCATCCTAGCCTTAGAATGGATCAATGATCAAGATTAAAACTTGGTTAGCAAGCTTAACTCTCATTGGTTGATTCTAGCATTGTCACTAACCTAGTCACCATGCTTAGTCACTAATTAGCCTAGTCATTAAGCTTAGTCACTATGTTCTTGAAAGTTCTACTACTAATGAGGTTTAATTAAGCTACTAAGTTAACTGTTTTAACTAAACGTGAGTCCCGCAAAACATTTCTGGGTCCATTACAGCTTATTGGTACTGATTAATAAAATAATATTATAATAATACAAAATTATTTTATTTGACAGTTAAATCCTAAAAATTAAAAGATTAACAATAGTATCATTCAGAATCGGGTTTAGTAAGATCCCCCAGTTCTGAATAATTAAAATAAGATTTCCCTGGTCCATAAAATATTATTTTCCTGTCCTGGAGCAAATCACACAAAAAGTCCAAATAAAATCATAGACAATAATATTAAACACTGTATCATATAGAAAAATTAAAAATAGTACATTCAGGACGTAATGGTTATTTTTCCATTTTTCCCCACGACGAAGCAAAACATCCAAAACGTTCAAATAAAATTACAGACAGTAAAATATCCCAAAGATTTCACACAAAAAATTTAAAACAGTAGTTTGAGAAAATTTTTATTTTACGATTTCGAAGTAAAATATTCAAAACGACCAAAGAAAATCATAGCCTGTAATATATATTTGTATTTCATATAGAAAAATAAGAAACAATAAAACAGGGACACAACAGACGTTTACACAAAAGTTTAAAAAAACAAACAGGACATTCTGAATATTTTTTCAAAAATTGGGGTGTTACAACTCTCCCAACAAAATAAAAATTTCGTCCTCGAAATTACTGTTTGCTCAAAACAAATGAGGATATTGATCCCTCATTTTATCTTCCAGCCCCCCAGGTAGCATCACCCGTCACGTCATTCCATATGACCTTCACTACTCGATCATCTTCCCTCGAAGCTGCTTTACCTTTCTGTCCTCTATTCTAACAGGTAAAGTCTCGTAAGTCAGATTCTCCTTCAGCTGTACCTCATCTGGTTGTATAACATGCGTCGGATCCTGAATATACTTCCTGAGCTGAGATACATGAAATACATCATGCAGATTTGATAGAAAAGACGGCAAAGCAATCTGATAAGCTATAGGACCTATACGTCGAATAATCTGATACGGTCCCATGAACTTAGGAGTAAGCTTCTTAGATTTAATAACTCTTCCGACACCAGTCGTAGGAGTCACTCTTAAAAATACATGTTCACCCTCCTCGAATTCAAGAGGTCGCCTTCGTCTATCCGCATAACTTTTCTGTCTGCTTTGCGTTGTCTTCATCTTTTCTTGTATCATCTTTACTTTTTCTGTAGTCTGTTGTACAAGATCTGGTCCAACAGTCATATTTTCCCCATCTTGATACCAACACAACGGTGTTCGACATCGCCTCCCATACAATGCCTCATAGGGTGCCATCCCTATGCTTGAGTGAAAACTATTGTTGTAGGTGAATTCTATTAAAGATAAAAATTCATCTCAACTTCCTCGTTGTTCCAAAACACAAGCACGCAACAGGTCTTCCAAAGACTGTATAGTTCTCTCTATCTGACCATCAGTCTACGGATGATACACTGAACTAAGTCGCAACTTAGTTCCCATTGCTTCTTGTAAACTTCGCCAGAACCTTGACGTAAACCGCGGATCTCTGTCAGAAACTATACATGTAGGCACACCATGCAGTCTGACAATCTCACTGATGTACAACTGGGTTAATCTTTCCAACGAATACTTGATATTGATTGGTAAGAAATGAGCCGACTTCATAAGTCTATCGACTATAACCCATATCGAATCATGACCTTTCCTTGTCTTGGCAAACCAAAGAACAAAATCCATCGAGATACTATCCCACTTCCACTCTGGAATAGATAACGGTTGCAACATTCCAACTGGTCTCTGATGTTCCACTTTCGCTTTCTGACAAACCAGACAAGACTCCACATATTCTGCTATGTCTCTTTTCATCCTTGGCCACCAAAACAACCTTTTCAAGTCTTGGTACATCTTGATCATCCCCGGATGTAAACTCAGGTCACTAGTATGAGCTTCATCTAGGATCGACTTCTTCAATTCAGAATCATCAGGCATACAAATTCTTCCCTTAAACCTTAAGATTCCATATGTTCCTTCCTCTACCGTCGCCTTATAACCTTGCTTTAACAATTCTCTCTCATTTTGTAAAAACATGTCTTCCTTTTGTTTATCTCGGACTACATCAAGAAATTCATTTATGATCACAATCTTATATAGACGAACTCTTTCAGGTAGAAACTCCACTGACAACCATAAATCTCGGAACTTGTTAATCAATTCCTCCTCCTTTATCATCATTGCCGAGACACTAAGCACCTTTCTACTTAAGGCATCAGCTATCACATTAGCCTTTCCTGGGTGGTATTGGAGTTGAAAATCATAATCCTTTAAGAATTCCAACCATTGTCTCTGCCTCATATTCAATTTTTTCTAATCAAATAAGTACTTTAGACTCTTGTGATCGCTAAAGACATTGAATATTGCTCCATACAGAAAATGCCTCCACACTTTCAGAGCAAAAACCACCGCAGCCAATTCCAAATCATGTGTTGGATAACTCCTCTCATGAACCTTCAACTGTTGAGAAGCATATGCCACCACATTCCGATTTTGCATCAATATGCATCCTAACCCTTGGTAAGAAGCGTCACAGTACACATCAAAAGTTCCCTTAGAATCTGCAAAATTATACACCACCGCAAGCGCGAATGTTAACCTCTTCTTCAACTCTGAAAAACTGGCTTCACGTTCTTCTATCCATTCAAAAGCTTGGCTTTTCCTTGTAAGCTGTGTAAGCGGTCCAGCAATCTTGGAAAAACCCTCAATAAACCTCCCAGAATATCCAAATCATTTTATATTTTAATAAATTGAAGTCCAACAAAACTTTGAAATTCTCACCGTCTTAGGTCTTTCCCATTGTAAAACAAACATCTCCACTTTCGATGGGTCTACCGCAATACCTTCTTTCGAAATTACGTGACCTAGAAATTGACTTCTTCTAACCATAACTCACACTTGGCCAATTTCGCATATAGTCGCTTTTACTTCAAAATCAAGAACAATACCAGATGTTCAAGATGCTCTTCCTTAGATTGAGAATAGATCATAATGTCATCGATAAAGACAACGACAAATCTGTCTAGATACGGACAAAAAATCTTGTTCATATAATCCATAAATATGGCAGGAGCATTCGTCACCCCGAATGGCATTACCTGATACTCATAATGTCCATAACGAGTTCAAAAAGCTATTTTTGGTACATCCTCCCCCTTAACACGAATCTGGTGATAACCCGATCTCAGATCTATCTTGGAAAATACCACTGCTCCCTTCAACTGATCCATCATCACAATTGGAAGCAGTGGATATTTATTCTTGATAGTCACCTTGTTCAGTTGACGATAATCCACACAAAGCCGAGAAGTTCCGTCTTTCTTCTTGACCAAAAGTACTGGCGCACCCTATGGTGAAACACTAGGTCGCACAAACTGTTTCTCCAACAGTTCCACCAATTGTTTCTTCAGCTCCTCCAACTCTGCTGGCGACATACGATACGGTGCAATTGAGATATGACCTGCTCCTGGTACTAAATCAATTGAAAACTCGATCTCCCTCTCAGGTGGCAAACCAGGTACGTCATCAGGAAAAACCTCTGGAAACTCATTGACAACATGAATAGTATTCACATCCTTCTCATTCTTAACTTCTAGAGAAGACAATACCATATATCCCTGTGCTCCCTCTCTTAACAAAGACTTGACCTTAATAAATAACCAAGAATCCAGACTTTTCTTCCTTAGGAAAAACTATGGTTTTGCTTGCACAGTCTATAAGGATATGGTTAGAAGATAACCAATCCATCCCTAATATCACATCTATCTCAACAAGAGGCAAACAAATCAAGTTGACCAAAAACAAACGGCCCTTCACAACAACAGGACAATCCAAACATATCTTAGATGTAACTACAGGTTTAGCAACAAGGCGTAGATACACTCAATTTAACATTCAGAGAAGACGCAGGCAACTTTAATCTTTCCACACAATCATATGCAATAAATGAGTGTGTAGCACCAGAATCATATAACACAGTCAGAAGATTACCTCCAATGTCACCTTCTCCTTGTATAAGATCATCAAACTTAGAAACTTCAGTTCCCGTCATAGTATATACGCGCCCTCCAGATCTCGGTTGAGTACTCCCTGATTTCTGCTGATTTGCACGAACATAACGAACAACAGGTTTCCTTTCCGGCTGAGTACAATCCTTCGACATGTGCCCAGGTTGTTTACAGTTAAAACAAACTGTCCCTTTAATCGTGCACTCCGGAGAGATATGGCCTTTCTTTCTGCATTTAAAACATGTCGGCGTAAACGCCACTTTCTGTCCAGCTCCACTACCACTTGTACTTCCCCCAACTGGTGGTCGTTGAGATTGATTCCCTGGTGGTCTAGAATACGGCTTACGCTGAAACCGATTCGTATTACTACCTCCACCTCTTTGAAACCTTGTTGGCCCAAAGTTACGGTTCCTCTGATCTCGTGACGACTCCAACTCCTCGAGTCGCACACAAGTATCAACTAAAGCATGAAATTGATTCATCCTCAAGGATATCACCCCTTGCTTCAATTCCATTCTCAACCCCGATTCAAACTTCCGACATCTCCATGTATTATCCGGTCGAGTTTGAGCATAATCCGAGAATTGAGACAAATTCTCAAATTTTGTAGCATACTCATTCACTATCATATTACCCTGACGCAAACCAAGAAATTCCATCTCCTTGGCATGTCGAACGCTTGCAGGAAAATACTTTCCCAGAAAAGCATCAGAAAATACTTCCCATGTAATTTCTATTCCTTCAGCCTACAACAATCGGCGAGTTCCTCTCCACCAATGTTCTCTATCTCCCCTTAACATAAAGGCTGCATAAATTACCTTCTTCTCGTCAGTGCATCTTATTCCCTCAAAAATTCTCTCCAAGTCCTACATCCATTGACTTGCTTTTTCAGGGTCAATCTCGCCTATAAACTGTGGCGGATTGTGGTGCCTAAATTCAGATAAATTTAGGGCATCAGCAGTAGCATCTTGCTGTTGAGCTGCTCTCAAATTTTGCTGTGTAATTACTTCACCATCCGTAAAATAGCTTCAAGAAGCTTAATGCAATCATTGGATCTACTTCCCGATTAACATTCGTACGTCCTCTGCCTCTACCAGACATCTTCTTTCTTCAAACATAACAAAACAAAGTCAAATACATCCTTTCGGAAGTAAATCATAGAGAATCACACAGCACAAACAAAAACAGACCTAACCATAACCCCAAAAGACTCTAACTTGGGCTCTGATACCAACTAATATAACACCCTTGTGGAGATGTCACATTTAAAAGAAAATAAAAGAAAGATAAATAAAATCTACCCAAGTTGTAAAACATTTGTTACATAATAATACGGCTTGTAAAATTCTTCCTATTAAATAGAATATTATTAAATAAAATAATGCGAAAAACATAAAATCAACAGAATAACATCACACATAATATACATAGAGTTTTGGTCATAAGTTATACAAATAATTTACAACTAAAACTATTTAAAAATTTAAATAAACAAAAAAATAAGATTGAACAATGAAATATATACATAAACGCCAGACGCGCCCCAAAATACACATCATAAACATTTAATCCTCTGAAGGATCACTCTCAAGAAGATCATCAGAAGATAAATATCCAGGATGCCTCGACTCTCGGCGGAAACGAGACCGCGCAGTCGACACGCTGCTAATCTCACTAGGCGCAATCAACATACCACCCCAATAACGCCTAAGAGATAACAGCATCTCCAAATGCAAAAACACAGTAGTCGTCATGACTGGTTCTCCATCAAACTCATTACATAGGGACACAATCAACCTTCCCACGTAAGTCACCGAATCTCTCTCTTCACGCGACGCCAAGCTGTCGATCCACCATGAAACTCGAGTCGTACAAAACCCAGAAATCCTGGCACCGCCATACCCAAGCAATCAATCCAATGGATATGGATGATCGGATTTTGGTTCTTGATCGTAGAACTAATCTTCTCAATGCTTCGCTTCTTCTTCTTCCTTAGGATACCAAATCTCAAGAGGCTGTTCCTCTTCCTCAAACTCTTTACCACATAAATAAATATATACAGAAAACACATACAATAAAGAGGTAAGACAATCTAAAATCATCACAAACATGGCAAATAAGAAAACGACAATACAACAGGCATACAGTTCATACCATATGGAATGCTATAACAATACAATGTAAAAGTCTTAACAGTAATCATAACAAGATAATATAAATATTTAAATATCACAATCACAAATAATAGCAACAAACCATAACAACATATAATATCACAATTACAATATAATAAGAAACAGATAAAATAAAAATAAAAATAAATAAATAAACAGATAGAATAATATGCAAGATATAATCACATGCAATATGACACGATCCTACTCCATGGAGCTAAACACATACGATATAAGAGAGAATGACTCGCAAAATCTATTAGTACCACGGCTGCCCAACCAAACTATTGCGTTGTCTCACGTTATGCCTATAGCCCCACGACACATGGAACCCATCGTCCAGTGCGTGGTGTAGTTCACCGTGCTCACGTTGTGGCACTACGGTGCAATGTACTATTAGACTTTACGAAATCTTGATTAAATATAGTGCGTGTCGAGTCCATTAGTGTGCTATCTACACCACGGCCCAAATGAGCGACCGACTGTCCATATATGGAATCCTGTACACTAACATCTCTAAGTTCATAAAGACAATGAACCACACTACGTTTATCGCATCAACAACACGATGTGATTCACCTCGTCAACCAATCCACCAAAAATTGGCATAAACTCATTATATGATCCAAAAATAAGAAATTACCAAAATACCCTTAATAAAATATATCCTCAAAGATAAAAAGATACAGTAAGTCCTACCAGACAAATACTGTTCCAAAGCCTGTATGGGTTCACCTCATAGCCGGCAATGAAAAAACACTGAAAAATCAATCGGTAGAAATTTTATCGCATTTTTACAATCTCGTCGTTTTTACAAACGTTTTTAAATCGCGTAAATTTATTTTTCTATTTTTAAAATCGCGTAGAGTTTTTAATACGTTTTCTCAATCGCGTAAGATTTTTAAATCATTTTCTTATCCGAATTCCTTAAAAATTACTGTTTAAATAAATAAAAATAATATTTAATACGTTTAAACTAGTAAAATATTTTCTATACCGTATAATCTGTCTTTTGACATCTTTTCTATCTTATTTGTCCGTTTTTAATAAAAATTGACAAATTTTGTTTAGAAAATTATAATAATGATTTTCTAATTTTTCCGTAAAAATTCTGTTTACTTAATTTTTTAGACCGTATAATTTAATCCTTTTGAAAACCACTAACATGCTTCAAAATACTGTATGAGCTATATGTTAGGAATTTACAAAAGTTACTGTATTTCCTTTCTAACAATAAAATCAATAGTTTTAGTTGTTTAAACTTAATTCAAATCAATTTATTTCTTCAAAACTCATTTTAGAAAAATTTCTTTTAACATATATTACATCTTTTTGATTGAAAATGGTTTGGAATTGAGTTTAGAAATCATGGATACTTGGTTTGGCATGTTGGCCGAAATATATATATTTGTACTCTTTGATCTCTAAATTCATTTTCTTTGATCTAAACAATTTTATATCTTGTTAATTTTTCTAGATTAATTAAATCACACTTTACTTAAAAATGATGAGAACATTTTGGTTCTCCATTTTGGTTAATGGCCATGAGCCTCATTGGTGTGTTCTTTGGAACACTCATGCAAACCTTGGCATATTATTCACATCCTACAATTTATCATGCATTTCTAACACATACAAATTATCAAAGCTTGTAGACATGCAAATCAAAGCTTGTAGACATGCAACTTCATACAAATTATTACAAACATCAAATAGGAAAGCTACTAACAAACACACAAATAAGCTACTAACAAACACACAAATAAGCTACTTCACAATCATACAAATGAATCCTTATGGATTCTACAATCACAAAATCAATCTCCATCTTCTTACCACCACCCAAGGATGATAAGATTAGTCTTCCTCTTACCTTAAATGAAGACAAAATACTCTTTCACACCTCTCTAGGGTTTCGGTTTTCTCTTCAAAACCTAACAAACTTAAACAAAATTCTACAAGTTACTAACCATAAAAGAGAGCTTAAACCATGGATAAATCATGGCTTAGAACTTTGAAAAAGAGTTTAGAAATGGAAAACAAGAAATTTCACCTTCTAGGTAAAATTTTCCAAGTAGGTTTCCAAACTTCAAATGAAGGATTTTGCAAGAACTCTCAACTAGAGATGTTCTTAGGTTGTGTTTAGGTTTAGAAAACTTGGTTGGATAAATTTTTGAGTGATTGGATAGTAAACAAGAGTGTTTGGCCGAATAGAGCTTCAAGGAAGCTTCAATGGAGTTTAGGGTTTTTGGAAGAGAGAGAAGAGAGAAAATGCATGAAAGTGAAATGATTTTTGGTCCTCCAAATGCCAAATGGCCGTAGACATGGAGCCATGCAAGGTGTCCATTGGCTTGGCTTCATCCTAGCCTTAGGATAGATCAAAGGTCAAGATCAAAACTTGGTTAGCAAGCTTAACTCTCATTGGTTGATTCTAGCGTTGTCACTAACCTAGTCATCATGCTTAGTCACTAATTAGCCTAGTCATTAAGCTTAGTCACCATGTTCTTGAAAGTTCTACTACTAATGAGGTTTAATTAAGCTACTAAGTTAACTGTTTTAACTAAACGTGGGTCCTGCAAAACATTTCCTCACCATCCATTACACCTTATTGGTACTGATTAATAAAATAATTTTATAATAATACAAAATTATTTTATTTGACAGTTAAATCCTAAAAATTAAAAGATTAACAATAGTATCATTCAGAATCGGGTTTAGTAAGATCCCCCAGTTCTGAATAATTAAAATAAGATTTCCCTGGCCCAAAAAATATTATTTTCCTGTCCCGGAGCAAATCACACAAAAAGTTCAAATAAAATCACAGACAGTAATATTAAACACTGTATCATATAGAAAAATTAAAAATAGTACATTCAGGACGTAATGGTTATTTTTCCATTTTTCCCCACGACGAAGCAAAACATCCAAAACGTTCAAATAAAATTACAGACAGTAAAATATCCCAGTATTTCACACAGAAAAATTTAAAACAGTAGTTTGAGAAAATTTTTATTTTACGGTTTCGAAGTAAAATATTCAAAACGACCAAAGAAAATCATAGCTTGTAATATATATTTGTATTTCATATAGAAAAATAAGAAATAGTAAAACAGGGACATAACAGACGTTTACACAAAAGTTTAAAAAATAGCAAACAGGACATTCGGAATATTTTTCCAAAAATTGGGGTGTTACAAAATCTTCTACGTTGGAGGAGAGTCTTCGAAGGTCCAACGAGTTGTTTATGGGGGCAGTTTTAGTGCGTGGACATTTAGAGGAGGAAGCTATATGTTTGGGTTTGTGTTTAGGGGTTAGCAAGGTGTAAAAAATGGAGGTTTGGGAGATGGAGGTGCGTGAGGTTCAGAGAGAAGGAGGAATATGAGAAACAGAGAGGGAGAAAGAGAAAGGAGAAAGTTGAAATGAGGGAGGGAATGCACGTCAGCTACTTATAGCCCGTGTTTTATTCGAATAATAACCACGTTATTCGAATAAAAATGTGGTAACTTAAACGTTTTGGTCTTCTGCCAAATGTTATTCGAATAATGTTTGCATTATTTGAATAACAATGCGCACTGACTTAGCTTTTTTCCAAGTATTATTCAAATAACATTCTTCTTATTTGAATGAAATGTAAAAACAACAGACTTGACTTTTTGCTAAGCTTCATTCAAATAACCATATGGTTATTCGAATAACACAACAAAGATTAAAATTTTGAGAACACTTTTGTTAAGCGTTATTCGAATAAGGTAGTCCTTATTCGAATAAGACATACAAAACAACAATTACTGGGGACTTCTGGGTTACATTATTCAAATAAGAACAACATTATTTGAATAAAACTAAGGAAAATAAATCAGTAAACACATTTAAAACATTTGTTTGGGAGGAGAATTCTTACTCATTCAGGGAGTACTTGCAAAACAAATTTTAGGATATCTTGGACGCTCAAGTCAGTAATAATTCAAGAAAAATAAATCGATTATAAAGTAATAAATACAAGCATTTATTCATATGCATGATTAATTAATAATGCTCAATTCTCTTCTAATATAAAAGAATGCTTCTTTTGCTAAAAGTTTAGCGAAGATATCTACAAGTTGTTTAGTTATTTCAACAAATTTTAGCATGCAATCTCCTTTTTGTACGTGATCTCTTATAAAGTGGTGCCTAATTTCAATGTGCTTAGTCCTTGAGTGCAAGATAGGATTTTTAGATAAATTGATTGCACTAGTGTTATCACATCTTATAGGGATGTGATCAAGCTGAAGTCCATAGTCTAGAAGTTATTGTTTCATCTAAAGGATTTGAGTACAACAACTCACAACTGCAACATATTCATCCTTAGTTGTAGACAATGTCACATTATTTTGCTTCTTGCTATGCTAAGAAACTAAAGAACTTCCAAGCAAGTGGCATGTCTCACTAGTACTATTCCTATCCAAGTTGCATCTAGCAAAGTCAAAATCAAAATAACCAATCAGACTATAATAGAAACCTTTTGGGTACCACAATCTCATTTGTGAAATGCCAATAAGATATTTCATTATTCTTTTTACAGCACTTAAGTGTGATTCTTTAGGATTAGTTTGATATCTAAAACACATGCACATACTAAACATAATATCAAGTCTACTAGCAATAAGATAAAGGAAAGAACTAATCATACCTCTATACTTAGTGATTTCTATAGGTTTACCTCCTTCATCATTGTCCAAATAACAAGAAGTACCCATAGGTGTAGACATATGCTTGGTGTTGTCCATTCCAAACTTTTTGAGCAGCTCCTTGCAATATTTGGATTGACTTATGAAAGTTTTATCCATTGTTTGCTTAATTTGGAGTCCAAGGAAGAAGTTGAGCTCATCCATCATTGACATTTCAAATTCACTTTGTATAGTATTGATAAACTCCTTACAAAAAGATTCATTAGAAGCACAAAAAATTATGTCATCAACATATATTTGTACAAGGAGAATGTCATGCACTTTGTTTTTAATGAAATGAGTAGTGTCAACATTTCCTCTTGTAAAGCCTTTTTCTAAAAAGAACTTGCTCAACCTTTTATATCAAGCTCTAGGAGCTTGTTTTAAGCCATACAAAATATTTTTCAATTTAAAAATATGGTTGGGCAATTTATAGTCTTCAAAACTAGGAGGTTATTCCACATGCACCTCTTCTTGTATAAAACCATTTAAGAGAACACTTTTGACATTCATTTGATAAAGTTTGAAATCCATGATGCTTGTATATGCAAGTAGCATTCTTATTGCCTCTAATCTAGCTACGGGTGCATATGTTTCCTCATAATCTATGCCTTCTTCTTGATTATAACCTTTAACAACAAGCCTAGCTTTGTTTCTTATTATTAAGCCCATTTCATCAAATTTATTCCTAAAGACCCATTTGGTGCCAATTATGGGATGATCACTAGGCCTTGGAACTAATTCCCAAACTTGATTTCTCTCTAATTATTTTAGTTTATCTTGCTTGGCCAAGATCCAATGTTCATCATTAATAGACTCATTTATGTCTTTAGGTTCAACTTGAGAGACAAAAGTCATATAGTTACATGCATCTCTAAGAGAGTTACGAGTAGTTACCCCTTTTGATACATCACTTATCACCTTGTCAAGAAGACGATATCTTGATGTCCTCCATTCCATGGGAAGGTCCATGATTTGTGAATCATCTTGCCTTAGGGAATCAAATAGGCTTTCTTCTTGCTTCTTGGCTTCTTTTTCTTTGTTCTCCAAGTGTGTTCTTGCCAAAATTTCTGTAACATCATTATCAAATCCTTTCTTGGACCATTAGGGTTAGTTTCATAAAAAATAATATGTATGAACTCTTCTATAATCGTAATTCTTTTGTTGTAAACTCAAAAATCTTTATTATTTATAGAATAGCTAAAAAATATTCCCTCATCAGACTTAGCATCAAACTTCCCCAAGTTATCCTTTCTATTGTTCAAAACAAAACATTTACATATAAAGACATGAAAGTGTGAGACATTTGGCTTCTTTCCCTTGCATAACTTGTAGGGGGTTTTCTTTAAAATTGGTCTTATTAGGGCTCTATTTATAACATAACAAGCGGTACCTATCGCATCTGCCCAAAAGTACTTAGAAATGTTAGCTTCTTTGAGCATAGCTCTTGCTATTTGTTCTAAAGATCGATTTTTGCTTTCTATAACTCCATTTTGTTGAGGAGTTCTAGGGACAGAAAAGTTATGCTCAATGCCATGTTCATAATAAAAGGTTTCAAACTCATGGTTTTCAAACTCACCACTATGATTACTTCTTATGGATGCAATGCAAAAACCTTTTTCATTTTGGATAACTTTGGCAAGCCTTTTAAAAGATTGAAAAGCATAATTTTTGTGAGATAAGAATAATGTCCAAGTAAACCTAGAAAAATCATCCACAATCACTAATGCATAGTAATTCCTACTAAAGATTATAGTTCTAAGGGGACCAAAAAGATTCATGTGCAAAAGTTATAAATGTCTAGTAGTTGAAATAATATTTTTAGCTTTAAAAGAGACCTTTACTTATTTTTACTTTTAACATGCATCACAAAGTTTATCTTTTTTCAAATTTGATATTTCAAAGTCCAATTACTAACTCTTTTGAGACCAACTTATTTAAGTGATCCATGTGAATATGAGTAATCCTTCTATGCCATAACCATGAATCATCTTGCTTACTAATAAAACATTTAGCATCATTTGAGGATATATCATCAAGGCTAATCATATATATATATATATATATATATATATATATATATATATATATTATTGACCCTATGACTAACAAACTTAACTTGCGTATCAATTTTTGCTTCAATTATGCAACAATTAGAATCAAATATAACTTTATTTCCTTTATCACATAATTGACTAATGCTAAACTAGTTATGTTTAAGTCCTTCAACAAATAAAATATTATCAATAGAAGAGGAAGGGATTTTACCAACTTTGTCAACTCCAAGGATCTTTCCTTTATTGTTGTCATCATATGTTACATGTCCATTCTTCTTAGGGGCTAAGAAGGAAAACTTGGAGCCATCTCCGGTCATGTGCTTGGAACAACCACTATCAAGATACCAATTTGAGTTCTTGGCTTTCAAGCACACCTACAACACAAATTTATATTTTAACCTTTGGTACCCAAATTTTCTTGGGTCCTTGTGTGTTAGCTTTGGGCAAGGTACCCTTGGGGACCAAAACCCTCTTATTAGTTCCAACCTTGGCATTGATGTTCTTCCTTACATTACATGTTGAAGCATTATGCCCCTTCCCGCAATGAAAGCATTTGATAAAGGGACTACTTGAAGTACTTGATGAAACAAAGAAATTTTTATAAAGCTTTTGTTGGTTTTTGGGATTACACCCTAAATAGGTGATGGGATAATTTAAAGTTTCAAACCTAAGTGCAGGTTGTTTCAAGTAATATATTCTCGGGAGTCTGAGGTCGATCCACAGGAAATTGATGAAGAAAAATTCTTTGAAGTAAAGAGAAGATTTGTTACAACAATAAAGATGATATAAGTTGTTCACAAATGAAAAGGATTTGCTTGGGTTAGGAGATCCACTCTTGGTAATAAATTAATGACCAAATTAGTTCTTTTTATAACTCAATTGAAATCATACATAATGAAGGTTCTAATCGAAAGATTTAACATTCATAGTTCAATTAAGATTATACATGTAATCATATTATGATTCCAATAATTATCTACCAATACTTGTAAATGGTCTCAAGCATCCATTGTGCCAACGTCTTGTCTACAATGAATCAAGATATTCATTATACAAGAAGAGTTTCTAAATTAATCGGAAACAACATACAACACATATAAAGATCACATAAAAATATATCATTCAAACACAAGAAGTAGAATAATCTAACCTTATTTCATTACTAAGAGCTTCACCCTTTCACCTAAGCAAGATGAAGATTTAGTTACTCATAGACAAGAAGAAAGAAAGAGAGAAGAAGAAGATGATGAACATAACTTCAGTTAAGAATAATATAAAACTATACAAAGGAAACAATTAACATACAAACATGAAAGTAAACTCTAAGCTAAGCTAACACCCTTAAATGATCAGCCTTTGCCTCCTTTTATAGAGTTCAAGGAGTGCAAGAAGACAATGGAGTTGTTTGATGATGAGAAGCAAAATCAACATAGATGATGAATGAGCTGAAATTATGGACTTTCCTGGCTCTGAAATGTCTCTGCTCTTTGCTTATGGTATGCGTCAGAATTTCATCAAGTGGTCTTCATAAAAGTTCTAGAAAATTGTCTCAAGTTTCCAGAGACACCAAGTTTAGCCAAATCCAACAACCACAGCCCGAGATATGGCTCAATTACTACTCATGGGTCAGGCCTAACTCCAACACCTCTGTTCTGACTTCCAAGCCCAATATTACCTTCAAGGAATCCGAATTGAATTTTGTGTTCTTATAAAAGTTGTAGATATGGGTCTTAACCTTCCACTTTCAAACTTTCAGAATTTTTGAACTCCTATAGCTCGAGATATAGCCTAATGAGTGCATAGAGGTCAAGTTGTCAGGCTCAAAACGCTAGATTTTGCTTCAACTCCAATTTGAGTTATCCAAACATATGTCCCTGGTCTTGAGGCCTTCATGAAAGTTGTAGAAATATGTCTTAGCTTTAAAACAAGACCAAAATCACATCCATCGGATATTTGTAACTCAAATTATAACTAGTTTATTGAAAAAGCCAAGTGAGAAGGTTATACAATAAATGAAACATATTGCTATCAATGTGGCTCTTGCTATCAAGTGAATAGTTATTAGAGAATTATTTTAACTTTCCAACAAGACCAGAATCACATTAATCAGATAATTGCAATTCAAATTGTGGCCACTTTACTTAAGAATGCAATCACCCAAATTAATGATAATTCAAGCAATAATTTCTTCAATGATCCAATTAAGCTTAATTTCATTAAATGTGGCAAAATCAACTTAATTAAGTCAAATTGAACCTTAAGAAGCCTAGTGAGAGGATTATAAAATGAATAAAATACATTGTTATCAAATTCCCCCACACTAAACTTTTGCACTCCTAGGCAAAACATATAAGAAAAAACTAAGGAATAAAGAAAAGTAACACAGACTCAAAAGTTAAAAATTCTAAAAGATTTAATGAAACAAGAAGAGCAACCAGTCATTCAAGGGGTCAAAGAATTTTTTAGGTAATATTTCTTCGCATCTCAAACCATCAAGTAAGGAAACATCAGTTAAAAAGAACAAATCAAGAATGAAAGATCCTTATAGGATTCACTCTCAATCCCTCAAGTGTTTAAAATGGTAGATATTTCACTCAATTCAACCCATGAAAAATTGCACTACCATAAGCTTGCTTATCTTCTACTTCTCCACTACTCAGAACACATGCACACACAAATCATGAGGACTTTATTCAAGGTTGTAACGGGGTCATGGTAAAAGAGGAGAAATAATATGGATATAAGAAGATAAATACCAAAGAGAATAAAAGAGCATTATGGTACAGTTAGAGTGGAGAAGATATTTGAGAACATTCATCAATAAGGACAATGACCAATATTTGACTAATGTTTTGTTGAAGATTAATCCTAAATTGGTGAGTTGAATTCATTGTTAGGCATGAACCTTCTCCTTCTCTTCCTGTTGTTTCCAAGCATCCATCTTTATTCTAGATATGGATGTGTCACATAGTGCATTAGGTAGTCAGCTATTTCTTTCTTTTCTTTTCTTTTTCTTTCTTTTTTTTCTTTTCTTTTCTTTTTTTTTTCAACATTTTGTACACACATCCCCACACTTGTTTAAGAACAAGGTCAATGCTCTCTTATTTCCTAAGGTTAGGTAAAAATATATTTTTTTAAGGCACGTAGTGAGCTAAAAACAAGAAATGGTCAAATAAGCTCAAAGGGTTACACAAGAAAAAATATACAAGGATGGCTATTTGGTCAAAATAGCTATTTCAAAATGCCTCAATCATATTTATGTATGCATGTGAAAATGTAGCCTTAAAAAGAATCAAAGCAAGTTCTAGAGTAACAATTTCATGAGTGAAAATCACACAAGAAAGAAGAGAATGGTACAAATGTTCAATCCATTCATTAATAGGCTCAAAATCTCTCAAGGCATATTTTTATCATTTTCAATCCAACAATTCAACATTCATATCTAAGCATGTGATTTTTAAGAAAGAAGAAAAATTTATGCTATGACCCAAGATATATTTTTTGCTACTTCTAAAACAGTTATTTCCTAAACTAAGATGCGTCTCAAGAATAAAATTACCTCTAGGGTAAAATTTACTCCTTACTCTGCCATCCTTAATTAGTTTTGTTGTAGGTTTCTGACAGTCATCTCACTAAACATACTTTCTTGAACTAAAATGCGTCTCAGGAGTAAAATTACTCCTTACTCTGCCAATATTCATTGGTTTAGCAAGTTCTTGAAAATCATATCATACTTCCTTATTTTTTTTTAACTATCCTTGCCTCCAACCAGATCACAACATTATCCGCAATGTTAAAATATAGATAAGTAAAGGATAGAAAATAGTACCTGCTGGAGAAATTTGACACAAATTTAAACATAAACAAAATACGATAAATAAAATCAAAGGTAAAGAAAAATTAAAGATGAAATGTCAGATCTGGCTTTCTTTGCATGCTGCTTCCCGCACTGCTTCCTGCTGACTAATCTATCTGAGCTATTGTTTTATCAGGTTCATAAACAAAAACTTCTAATTTATCAATCAGCTCATTAGTAGTGGAGGCAGAGATAAGAAGTTTTCTTACCGAAGATGTGATAAATTTCTGTGCCACAGCTTTGTCAAGAAAAATTAACAAAAGATCAAAGAAATTATTAACATTCAACAAACCAATGGGTTTATAATGGATGTTTAGTTGGTCCCAAGAGATAATTTGAAAAATTTCTTCCAAAGTACCAAAACCACCTAGTAAGGTAATGAATGCATCAGAGTTGTCAAGCATTGTTTTCATTCGTCCATGCATAGATGATACCTGAATTTCTTATCTAACTGCCTTTCCAGTGATGTTCTTTTGAGCTAAAGGTCTAGGAATGACACCTAAAACCTGATTGCCTCCTATAAAAGCAGCAAGTGATAAAGCCCCCATTAACCCATGGCAACCTCCCACATATACAATATGAATATTCCTCGTAGCAAATGTTCGACCAAGAGCACTTGCTGCACTTACAAACTCTAAACTCTTCCTATAACTTGATCCACAAAAAATATAAATATTTTTAAGGTTACGAATAGGAGGTCCCATAATTTCACCTTCCCTTTGGATGATTATGAGTTGAAGGAAAGTTGAGAGAATGGAGTGTTTAAATAGGGAAAAGAAGGGGAAAAGTAATCATAGCACCTATATGGATAGGTTGGTTGTTGTCAGAAAAGTTTGAAATTAAGAAACACAGATTTTTTTTAATTTTTTTTTTACTTTAAGAAAACCATCAGGGTAAAGAAGTCTAGAAACCCCTGAAGGACCTTGCTCAAAGGATCGTCTGTCTAAAAATCAAAATACAACAAAATCATGCAAAGATAAAAGAAATATAATAATAAATGACGACATACATGTATGTATAGTTTTCATAGCATATATTTATTCCACGCATCATGAGTGCAATAGTGCCATGTCTTTGAGTTGCGTGTCACTAGTGCAACATAAGAACTCCACAAGGATTGCCGAACCGACAACAAACCTAATTAAAGGTCTGTATTCTAAGAAGATGGTACCTAACCGCAACTAGTCAGAACTCGCTATAGAGGCCTACTAATTAAAGTAAGTATATGTCAGGTGGGTCACCAAAAGTGGGCCCACCTTGACTTTAATTTTAAAAGAAAAAAAAAACAGAAAAGCTCATTATTTGGTTATTTGGTGTGTGTGCCTCGGGTGAGAAAAAAAAAGCCGAGAGAGATAGAGAATTGGAAAGTGAAAAATGGAGACAACAGAGCGTATGGCAAAGAAGAGAAGGAAATAAAGGGAGAAAATTTGTGCTCTTCTATCAGATGTTTTGATATGTTGATCCTGGTAGTGTGAGCTTTATTTTGGTTTTAATATCTCTCTATTTTTTGTTCTCTCTGTTGCCTGGCTAGATATCCATTGGTGGTTTATTGTGTTGTTATCCACTTTATTGGTGAAGATTAATTTTCTGTTGATCCCTAGTGGTTCCAGGAAGACTTGTGGTGTACCCATTAATTTTATTAGTGGAGGATTTTTTACTAGACTAGGTCTCGTGGGTTTTTCCCTCACATTGGGGGTTTTCCCACGTTAAAAATCTGGTGCCTATTGATTTTATTTTTCTGGTCTGTGCATCCTATTATTTGCCTAAAATTATTGTTTGTTGCCTGAGAAATTTCCAGAGCCTATTGTTAATTGCACAGGGGGAAAAAGTGATCCAGTTTGCTTCTGCTTGTTGTTAATATTTGTTATCTTTTCCAACAACTGGTATCAGAGAGCTCCTTGGTTGGGGCTCTGGTTTGTGCTCTTAAAATGGGAGAAGGCGATGTTGCTGGTACTATGATTAAATTGGATTCTACCAATTACTCAATATGGAAATCCCGAATGGAAGACTTGCTATTTTGCAAAGACCTATATGATCCCATTGAGGGTGATGGTACTAAACTAGCAGATAAATTTGATGAAGAATGGAAGAGAATAAACAGGAAGACTATTGGCATGATCAGGCAATGGATAGACCAAAGCATTTATCACCATGTATCTAGTGAGACTAGTGCCCACAGCTTGTGGAAGAAATTAAGCAACTTGTTTGAGTCTAAAAATGCACAGAACAAGGCATTCTTGATTCAGAAGTTAGTAAACTTGAAATACAGGGATGGGTCTTCAGTGGCTGAGCATATGAGTAGTTTTCAGAATGTTGTGAATCAGTTGAATACTATGGAGGTTGTGTTAGATGATGAACTACTTGCACTATTGTTGCTTAGCTCATTACCAGACAGTTGGGAAACACTGGTGGTATCTCTGAGTAACTCTGCTCCTAATGGAAAGTTGACTTTTAATATTGTGAAAGATAGTCTCTTGAATGAAGAAACTAGGAGAAAGGGACATGGTATGGCTAGCTCTTCGACTCAGAATGAAGCTTTGGTTGTGGAGTCACGGGAAAGAAGCCAACATAGAAATTTTCAGAGATCTGAAGACCGCAGCAAGTCAAGAGGAAGGTCAAAGAACAGAAAAGACATCAAGTGCTTCCATTGCAAAAAAATGGGACACATGATTAAAGAATACAGGTTCCTTAAGCGGGAAAAATCAAGGACTAGAGGCAATAATAAAAGAGAAGACAAAGACAAAGACACTACTGCAGTTGTATCTGATGGTGACTCTGTTAATCTCACATGCCAGGAGTACGAATAGGTTGTTAATTCTGCTGCCTCTTTTCATGTTACACCACACCGTGAGTACTTTACATTCTACACTACCGGAGATTTTGGGCAAGTGAAGATGGGAAATCAAGGGGTAAGCAAGGTTGCTGGCATTGGAGAAATTTGGTTGGAGACTAATGCCGGATGCAAGTTGCACTTGAAGAACGTCAGACATATTCCTGACATGCGCCTCACTTGATCTCGCATGTGTACTTGATGAAGATGGCTATCATAATTCCTTTGGTGATGGCAAATGGAAATGTACCAAAGGGACTTTGGTGGTAGCAAAGGGAGTGAAGTGGAATACTCTTTATTGGACATCAGCAAAGTTGTCTACACCTTAAGTGAATGTAATTGAGGATTGCTCTACAGAGCTATGGCATAAACGCATGGGTCACTTGAGTGAGAAGGGTCTTGACACTCTTGCAAGGCAAAAGTTACTTCCTGTTAGAGGTACATCTTTTAAAACTTGCTCTCATTGTCTTGTTGGTAAGCAACATAGATTTTTCTTCCGCATTTATCCTCCACATAGGAGACCTCATATCTTGGATTTAGTTCACACTGATGTTTGCACTATGGATGCCAAAACCCTTAGTGGTTACTCTTATTTTGTTACTTTTATTGATGACTATTCTAGAAAAGTGTGGGCTTTTGTTTTGAAATCCAAAGACCAGGTACTTGATGTGTTCAAACACTTCCATGCAAGTGTTGAAAGAGAAACAGACAAATTGTTGAAGTGTGTTAGAGCAGATAATGGTGGTGAATACAAGGGTCCATTTGAGCACTACTGTAAGGACCATGGAATCAAGCTTGAGAAGACAGTTCCAAAGACCCCTCAGCACAATAGGGTTGTAGAGAGAATGAACTGCACAATTAATGGCAGAATCAGATGCATGCTCTCTCATGCTAAATTGCCTAAAGCCTTCTGGGGTAAAGCACTGAGAACTGCAGTGGACTTGATCAACCTTTCCCCTTCTGTTCCACTTGATGGTGATGTTCCTGAGAGGGTGTGGAGAGGGAAAAATGTTTTATATAATCATTTGCGTGTGTTTAGTTGCAAGGCATTTGTTCATATTCCTAGAAAGTTATCAGAAGCCGAGATGTTGTCTTTCTTGAAGACCAGACTTTTGAAGATATTGATAAGAAGGATAAGCCAAAACAGGTTGTTCATGGGTACATTGATGTTGAGCCAGAACCTCCTACCAGGGTCACTGATAACGGGGGAGATGTAAATGCAGATGTGGAAAACACAGTTGATGTGCCTGAGCCTCAAGTCAATGAACCAATTGAGCCAATTCTACAAGAACCACCTTTAGAGCCTCAGGTGAGAAGATCTGCAGGAGAGCATCATCCTTCACAGAGATATCCTCCACATGAGTATGTGTTGTTGACTGATGGGGGAGAGCCAGAGAGCTATGAAGAAGCAATGTCACATAAGGAGAAGGACAAATGGCATAAAGCCATGCAAGAGGAGATGAAATCCTTACATGAGAACCATATGTTTGAGTTAGTGAAGCTGCCCCAGGGCAATAGAGCAGTTAGGAATAAATGGGTGTTCAAGCTAAAATCAGAGGAGAATTGCTCACAGCCAAGGTACAAGGCAAGGTTGGTTGTGAAAGGCTTCAATCAGAAGAAAGGAGTTGATTTTGAAGAAATATTTTCACCTGTGGTCAAGATGTCTTCAATACGAGTTGTGCTTGGCTTAACAGCTAATTTGAATTTAGAGGTTGAGCAACTTGATGTGAAGACAACTTTCCTCCATGGTGACATGGAGGAAGAAATTTACATGGAGCAACCTGAAGGTTTTACAATCAAAGGCAAAGAGAAGCTTGTCTCAGATTAAAGAAAGAGCTTGTATGGGCTCAAACAAGCTCCAAGACAGTGGTATAAGAAATTTGATTCCTTCATGATGGATCACGGGTATAGTAAAACTTCTTCTGATCACTGTGTGTTTGTGAAGAAATTTTCTAATGAAAATTTTATTATTCTCTTGCTTTACGTGGATGACATGTTGATTGTTGGCCATGACATTAAAGAGATTCAAAATCTTAAAAGAGAGTTGAACAAGTCCTTTGCAATGAAGGATTTGGGCTCTGCAAGGCAAATCCTTGGCATGAAAATTGTTCGTGACAGGAAGAATGGTAAATTGTGGTTATCACAACAAAGGTATATTAAGAAAGTATTGGAGAGATTTAATATGGGCAATTCCAAATCTGTTAGTACTCCACTTGCAGGTCACTTCAAGTTGAGCCTTGCACAATGTCCTACAAGTGAGAAAGATAAGGAAGAAATGCAGAAGATTCCGTATGCATCTGCGGTTGGTAGCTTGATGTATGCGATGGTATGTATAAGGCCGGATATTGCTCATACTGTTGGCGTTGTTAGTCATTTCCTCTCCAATCCTGGTAAAGAGCACTGACAAGCTGTGAAGTGGATACTCAGGTATCTCAGAGGTACTTTTGGAGTCTGTTCATGTTTTGGGAGTGGTGAGCCTGTGTTGAATGGTTACACAGATGCAGACATGGCTGGTGATGTGGATTCCAGGAAGTCTACTTCTGGTTATATGATGACTTTTGTAGGGGGAGCAGTGTCATGGCAGTCTAGATTATAGAAATGTGTTGTTCTATCCTCTATAGAGGTAGAATATATTGCCATTACAGAAACTGCTAAAGAACTCTTGTGGATGCAAAAATTCCTACAAGAGTTGGGTCTTTCACAAGAAAAATATATTTTGTACTGTGATAGTCAAAGTGCAATCCATCTCAACAAGAACTCAATCTTTTATTCAAGGTCTAAGCATATTGAGGTTCAGTATCACTGGATACGGGATGCGCTGGAGATGAAGCAATTATCATTAGAGAAAATCTATACTGACGAGAATGGTTCATATATGATGACAAAGACTTTACCCACAGGAAAATTTGCCACTTGCAAAGAGAAAGTGGGTTTGGTTGACTATGGCCCTACTTGATTGGTGAGGGGGAGAATTGTCAGGTGGGTCACCAAAAGTGGGCCCACCTTGACTTTAATTAAAAAAAAGAAAAAAAAAGAAAAACAAAAAGGCCCATTATTTGGTTATTTGGTGTGTGTGCCTCGGGTGAGAAAAAAAAAAGCCGAGAGAGATAGAGAATTGGAAAGTGAAAAATGGAGACAACAGCGTGCAGCAGCGGAGAAGGAAATAAAGGGAGAAAATTTGTGCTCTTCTATCAGATGTTTTGATATGTTGATCCTGGTAGTGTGAGCTTTATTTTGGTTTTAATATCTCTCTATTTTTTGTTCTCTCTGTTGCCTGGCTAGATATCCATTGGTGGGTTTATTGTGTTGTTATCCACCTTATTGGTGAAGATTAATTTTCTGTTGATCCCTGGTGGTTCCAGGAGGACTTGTGGTGTACCCATTAATTTTATTAGTGGAGGATTTTTTACTGGACTAGGTCTCGTAGGTTTTTCCCTCACATTGGGGGTTTTCCTACGTTAAAAATCTGGTGCCTATTGATTTTATTTTTCTGGTCTGTGCATCCTATTATTTGCCTAAAATTATTGTTTGTTGCCTGAGAAATTTCCAGAGCCTATTGTTAATTGCATAGGGGGAAAAAGTGATCCAGTTTGCTTTTGCTTGTTGTTAATATTTGTTATCTTTTCCAACAGTATACAACTCAATTAACAGTTTCCATTCATTGTAAAGACCGGACACTTCTTTTTGTCTATCAGCACTACAGAGCCTTAGTTCCAAGAACTGGGAATATAGCACGCGGCTCTTACAGAGCATGGCACACAAATTTTATTTACATACTGGCGTGTGAACAGGGACGGACCCATGTGTATTGGTATGGGGGCAGCTACCCCCACCAATTTTTTTTTATTATTACCTATAAAATAATTTTTTTTGCCCCTACTAAAAATTAAATGTTGCCCCCACTATCCTACAATCCTACTTCACATAACACTACAAAATGTTTCCTTATTGTGTTATAATTCTACTCTACATAACACTTTTATTTTACACTACAAAAATTATAAATTAAATTAGAAGTAATGAAATAATTAAATGAAAATATGGTAGAAAGGCCAACACCACCGTACAAGAAGTCTGAAGTCAACAAATTCATTATATGCCTTTTGAAACCTTTTGTTTTATGGCCAATTACCATTTACCACATCACACCACTGTACAACCTTTTTTTATCTAATATTGTTGGAGCTTCATGTAAGTATAGAGAGATTCTTAGAGAAAGTCAAACTCTTAAACTAAATGAAGCATTAGAGAGTGGAGAAATTTCTAGTAGTCGTGGCTTGAATCAAGAAATTTCATTGACAAGGGCCGGAGATACTAGATAGGGCTCACATTATGGTACATTACTTAGATTGATTTCTTTGTTTCCTTCCATGATTGATGTGCTTCATACTATAATGGAAGATAGCAAGGACTCAGACCAAAAAGCTGATGCATATAATTTATTGAGAACTTTGCAGTCTTTTGAATTTATTTTTAACTTGCATTTGATGAAGAATATATTGGGAATTACTAATGAATTGTCTCAAGCATTGCAAAGAAGTGATCAAGATATTGTAAATGCTATGTCATTGGTTAGAGTGTCAAAGGAAAAGCTTCAAGGTGTGAGAGAAGATCGTTGGCATAATTTACTCAATGAAGTATCATTGTTTTATGAGAAGAAAAATATTGCGATTCTGAATATAGATGATTCATTCATGGCACAAGGAAGATCAAGACGTAAACCTGAAAATGTTTTAAACTTGTATCACTTTCGAGTTGAGGTATTTTATCAGGTGATTAACAGGCAACTTCAAGAGCTTAATAATAGATTTACAGAGGTGAGCACTGATTTGCTTATTTGTGTGGCAAGCTTAAATCCAAGAGATTCATTTTTTGCATTTAACAAGAAGAAGTTGATTTGTTTGGCTCGACTTTATCCATCAAAATTTTCCTCGATAGAGCTTATGGGGCTTGACAGCCAACTTGAAAATTATATCATGGATGTTCGTTCTAGTGAATATTTTTCTAATTTAAATAGGATTAGTGATCTTTCAGAAATGTAGGTGAAAACTAGAAAGCATGTTGCATATCCAATGGTATATTTACTTGTGAAGTTAGCTTTGATTTTGCCTCGTGGCCACCGCACCTAATTGATTGAAAGGAGTTTCTCCTTCTCTGCAATGAAACTTGTGAAGAATGAAGTGCGCAATCGTATGGGAGATGAGTTATTGAATGATTGTTTAGTCACATACATAGAAAGAGATATTTTTGATAGTGTTGAAGATGAAAAAATCATACAACAATTTCAAAATATGAAGACACGTAGAGAGGAGCTATAGTTTGTGAAAGCTGATTAACTACTATTTTTTTTTGTATACAATGATATAGTTTTTGTAATCTCCAATTTTTGGCTTAATGATAATGATGTCCTTATTTATTGTTTATCTATTTATATTTATTTATAAAAGTATTTATAGTGTATGATCTCGCCCCCACTAACCAGAATTTCTGGGTTCGTCCCTGTGTGTGAAGGTCTCCTCCTGAGTCTATGACAGGACGGGCATCCGCCCGGGGCTCCTAATCTAATTAAAGACCAAGTACAACCGTAGTTTCGCCCTCTTTTTTTTCAAGTTATTAGAAACCTGATGAAAGGTGAGTGTATACTCACTTGAGATTGGGATGGAGGTAGTCTGCTCTTTCGGCTTTGTGCCATTGTTGACTAGTATTAGACCCATTCAAGACCAGCGCAACATAAGGCTCCCAAAAGGGATAAGTGGCCATAATGCGACTGGCTACCTCACATGTGAGATACAATCTACCTACTTTGTTTTTCAATTAAAAAGGCTGGATCAGGATGCATGCATTTTTCTATTCACGTTTTGTGTTACCAAAGCTAAACCCAAGATGTATACATACTTTTTTTTTCTTTTTTTTCTTTTTTTTTTGAATATGAAGAAGAAGAAGAAGAAGAAGAAAATATGTACATGTTGTTGTGGATGTGACTCACATCTGCCTCTGGTTTCACATCCAAAAACGACTTAAATGCCTTCTATGAGTCGAGGATAAGCTTCCCATTCAATTTTCTTATAAATTAGCAAACATAGTCTTTTAGAGTCAGATTCTCAAGACTGTATTGCTTTTGTTCATCCTTGAAGAGATTCCATAAGTTAAGAAGTTCACGATGCACTAAACTACAAGAATGCATATCAAGAGTCAATAAGATATCATCTAATGACTCCTAACTCAATCCATTCTTAATGAAGAAAATTTATCTTCTCTGTTTGCGGAAACTATCCCCAAAGAACGACATCACTTGTTACAATTTCATCGTGCGCATATATGACAGACTTGTAATCTTTTTGCTCTTCTCTTTTTAGAATATGAACTTCTACCAAGACCTGGCATGTATGAGTCAAATAAAATTGAAGACTCACCTGCTAGTCAGATCTTTGCTTTGATTATCCAACGTACATCTTCTAGTATACCCTTGTGCATTAACAATCTCAATCTTTCACATCTAACTTTGTAAAATTTTGTTAGAGCATTTTGAGGAAGAGAAGGAAAATATTTTCTCAGGTTTGAGAGAATGATATCCATTTTGAAGGAGAAAGAATAAGTTATTTTGGGAAACTGATTAAAAACTAACTGACTTGAAAGTCACGGAGTACCGTCATCTGCCATTTTACCGGGGAGCTAAAGAACTGCGCAACAAAATAAAGCCACAAAATTAGAGTAAATTTTTCTCATAATAAGGATCAGAAAGAGAAATGAATTCTACCTCAGCAGCTTGATTTTCCAGAAATGGTTTAAGTCTTTATCCATTGACCTTAAACACATTACCATTCCTAGGATTTTCATTGTCTATGGCCCCATAAGGATATACATGTTTGACAATAAAAGGATCAGTTTACCTAGATCTCAATTTTCCAGGGAATAGGTGAAGACGAGAATTATAAAGCAGAACTTTTTGACCAATTTCAAAAGATTTTCTCAAAATAGATTTATCATGAAAAACATTTGTTCTTTCTTTATAAATTTTTAAGTTTTCATATGCATCATTTTTCAATTCCTCAAGTTCATTTATTTGTAATTTGCGTAACTTGCAAGCATTATCAAGATTTAAATTGAAAGTTTTAATGGCCCAAAATGCTTTATGTTCCAGTTCTATGGGCAAGTGACAAGGTTTTTCATAGACTAACCGATAGAGGTCCTAAAGAAGTTTTAAAAGCAGTACGGTAAGCTCAAAGTGCATTGTTTAGTCTTAAAGACCAATTTTTAAGATTTGGGTTAACCATTTTTTCCAAAATTTGTTTAATTTTCCTATTCACTAATTCTACTTGTCCACTTGTCTAAGGGTGATAAGGGGTAGCAACTTTATGGGTAATACCATATTTCTTCATTAAAGATTCAAATGGTTTATTACAAAAATGTGTTCCCCCATCACTGATGATAGCTCGAGGGATTCCAAATCGACTTAAGACATTTTCTTTTAAAAATTTGAGAACAGTTTTATGATCATTTTGTCGACATGGAATCGCCTCAATCCATTTTGAGACATAATTAACTGCAACCAAAATATACACAAATCCAAATGAGGATAGAAATGGACCCATGAAATCAATTCCCTAACAATAAAAAATTTCAATGACAAGGATAGGGTTCAGAGGCATCATATTTCTTTTAGAAATGGAACCTAATTTCTGACAATTTTCGTAACTTTTGCAAAAGGTATAGTTGTCTTTAAATAAAGTAGGCCAATAAAATCCACACTACAAGATTTTCGCAGCTATTTTCTTTGAAGAAAAATGACCTCCACATGCTTCTGAGTGACTAAATTTAATGACACTACCTACCTCATTATCGGGTACACATCTCCGAAAGATTTGATTAGGACAATATTTGAACAAATATAGGTCATCCCAATAAAAAATTTTCACCTCAGTCAAAAACTTTTTTCTGTCTTGATGTGTCCACTGAGGCAGCATCTTTTTTGTCACAAGAAAATTGACTATATTAGCAAACCAAGGCATGGAATTGACAGAAAATAAAAACTCATCAGGAAAAGAATCATTGATAGGCGTGCTATCAAAAGGTGAGCCTGTTGTAAGTCTGGAGAAATGATCTGCGACAACATTTTTGGCTCCTTTCTTATCTTTAATTGTGATGTTGAATTCTGGAAGCAACAAGATCCACCGTATCAACCTAGGTTTGGCATCCTGCTTAGACATTAAATATCTAACAACAGCATGATTAGTGAAAATAACAGTAGAAGAACTAATTAAATGAGCTCAAAATTTGTCCAATGCAAAAATTATAGTAAGCAGTTCTTTTTCAGTAGTGGTGTAATTCATTTGTGTACTATTTAAAGTTCTACTTGTGTAACAAATCACGTGAGGCTTACCTTTCTTTCTTTGGCCTAAAACAACGCCAACAACAAAATCACTTGCATCACATATTAATTCAAAAGGCAAAGACCAGTCAAGGGATTGCATGATAGGAGCCGATGTCAGAAGACCAATTAATTTTTTAAATTTTTTTTGACATTCTTGAGTCCAATCAAATGGTGCATCTTTTATCAGAAGATTGCATAATGGTCTAGAAATGACACTAAAGTCCTTAATAAATCTTCGATAAAATCTTGCATGTCCTAAAAAAGAATGAACTTCTCTGACTATTTTTGGGGAAGACAAATGAACAATTAATTCAACTTTGGCCTTATCAACTTCAATTCCTTTAGAAGATATCACATGACCTAACACGATTCCTGAAGTAACCATGTAATGACATTTTTTCCAATTTAAAACAAATCCTTTTTCTTCACATCTTTTAAGAACTTTATTCAAATTATCAAGACAATTTTCAAAAGAATTTCCAAAAACTGTCAGATCAGCCATGAAAACCTCTGAATAATGTTCAATCATGTCACTAAAAATACTTAGCATGTATCTTTGAAAAGTTACCGGTGCATTACAAAGACATTCTTCTATATGCAAAAGTGTCAAAGGGGCATGTAAAAGTAGTCTTTTCTTAATCTTCTAATACAATTGGTATTTGATTATACCCTAAATAACCATCAAGAAAACAATAGTAGGGATGTCCTGCTACTCTTTCTAGAATTTGATCAAGAAATGGTAAGGGGAAATGATCTTTCCTAGTGGCTGTATTCAATTTTCTAAAATCAATACACATACGCCAACTAGATGAAACTCGCGTAGGTATTAACTCACCTTTTTCATTTTCAACCATTGTTATTCCAGATTTCTTAGGCACAACTTGTGTAGGGCTTACCCACTGGCTATCGGAAATAGGGTAAATAATTCCAACATCAAGTAATTTAAGAATTTTAGCCCTAACTACCTCTTTCATGTGCGGATTTAATCTTCTTTGAGGTTGTTGTGATATTTTAGCATTATCCTCTAAATGTATTCTATGTGTACAAATTAATGGAATAATGTCTTTTATATCTATTAATGTCCATCCAATTGCACTTTTATGCCTTTTAAGTACTTCTATCAACATATCTTCTTGTTCTTCAGTAAGGATTGATGAAATTACTACTGAAAAGCTTTGGTCTTCTCCTAAAAATGTGTACTTCAACCCAACAGGTAATGACTTTAGTTCCAGTGTAGGTACTTCTTCATGAATATTATCATTCATGGGCTGTAGCTCTTCGAATCTCGGCTTCCATCCCTTGTATCCATTGCCTGTGTATAATCAAGCAACGAGCATATTTCAGAAATATCATCATCTACTTGCGTAGATGAATCAAATGAATTAATTAATCAAACTTCTAATGGGGCAGAAGAACTCCCTTTTAGAAGATGATCATCTACAATGGACTCAATCTCGTCAGCTTCCTCATTTTCATCATTGACTTCATATGGTTGCTTGCAAATGTTGAAAATATTAAGCTCAAGTGTCATGTTTGCAAATGTTAGCTTCATCACTCCATTTCTGTAATTTATCAAAACATTCGATGTTGCTAAAAATGGGCGACCTAAAATAATAGGAATTGACTTGGAACTATTAACCATAGGTTCAGTTTCCAAGACAATAAAATCCACATGATAAATGAATTTATCAACTTGTACCAACACATCTTCTACTATTCCTTTTGGAATTTTAATTGATCTATCAACAAGTAGAAGAGTTACAGAAGTTAGTTTTAACTCACCAAGGTTGAGTTGTTGATAAACTGAATATGGAAGTAAATTAACACTAGCACCAAGATCAAGTAAAGCTTGATCAATTTTATATTCTCCAATAATGTATGAAACCGTAGGACAACCAGAGTCTTTATGTTTCAAAACATTATTGCTTTGAATAATGGAACTTACCTGTTCGGTCAAAAAGACATTCTTTTTCACATTTAATTTCCTTTTAACAGTGCATAGGTCCTTCAAAAATTTAGCATAAGAAAGAACCTGTTTGATAGCATCTAACAACAGAATATTGATCTTCACTTGTTTGAAAATTTCAAAAATTTTAGTTTGGTAGTCCAATTTCCTTGGTTTGCTTAATACTTGAGTAAATGGGGGTGGAGGAACGAGAGTTTGGTCTCATTTTAGCTAGATGGCTTATCAACCTCTTCCTTATCTTGGGGAATTGATTCACTATCTTTCTCACAAGGTTCAAAAATTTCTTTTTCAAGAACTTTTTCACTCCTAAGAGTTATTACAGAATTGACTTGATTTAATTGTTGGTTTTCTGAACTACCTTCATTTAGACTATATTGACCTTTGGGATTCGGTTGAGGTTGAGAAGGAAATTTTCCTTTCTCGTGAATGGTGAATGCAGAAGTAAGTTTGGAAAGAGTGTCTTTTATGTCAATCATGGTTTAAGTGTTTTGTTTATTGATGGTCTCTTGTTTTTCTATGAATGCATTCAATATTCCTTCAAGGTTTTTCCTATATGGTGCGACATAAGGTGCATATCCTTGAGAATTTTGAGAATCCTATTGTTCTTGAGGAGGCGGTGGTTGCATAAATTGTGCTTGATTATTATTCCTCCAACTGAAGTTCGGGTGATTTCTCCATCCCGGATTATAAGAATTTGAAAAAGAAGAGGTGAATGACTTTTTAAAATTGTTCATTGCATTTACTTGCTCATGCACAACTTCTTTAAAAATAGGAATATTAGGACATTCATTTGTTGAGTGTCCTAATTCATCACAAATGCCACAAATTTCTTCATTTTTCACAGATTTGACTTATTTTACTTTCCCTAATTCTATGGATTCAACCTACCTTGCATTTAGATCTTCTTCTTGAATAAGATGATATTTTCCTTTACCAGCATTTGCAAAGTCATATCTAATTGAATTTTCAGAAGGATTAGTACCATGCCAAGATTAAGAATTTTCAGCTAAATGATTTAAATAATCTAAAGCTTCTTCGGGTTCTTTATCAAGAAACTCGTCATTACACATCGTTTCCACAAATTATTTAGTTTTAGGTGTTAAACTTTCATAAAAGAAGCTTATAATCCACCATTTTTCAAAACCATGATGTGGGCAAGAATTTAACAAATTTTTAAAACGTTCCCAACTTTGAAAATACGCTTCATTTGAATTTTGGGAAAAATTTTGGATTTGTCTTTTCAAAGCATTGGTTTTATGTGTTGGAAAAAATTTCTTTAAAAACTCACTTTGCATTTCTTGCCATGTGCCAATTGATCTTGATTTCAAAGCGTTAAGCCAAGTTTTTTCTTTATCTTTCAAAAAAAAAGGAAACAATTTAAGCTTAACAATCTCTTCAGTGCAATTTTGATCATTGAAAGCAATACAGACTTCCTCAAATTCTTTTAGATGTAAATATGGGCTTTCAGATTTTAAACCATGAAAATTAGGAAGTAAAGAAATCATACCCGACTTAAATCTAAAAGTATTAGCAATGAGTGGAAAGATAAAACATGATGGACTAGAATTTCGAGGTGGTTGCAAATATGCACGCATAGTTCGCAACGGTTGATTTTCCTGTTCATCATGTATACTTTCATTTTCAGCTCGTTGTGTTTGATTTTCATGTTCAATATGTGCACCTTCAATTTCAGCCATTGTGTCAATTGTGTGTGATTGTGATTCAAACAAATCAATATATAAAGTATCAAGATTAATTTTAACCAAACAACTAGAATTTGAATCACGATACTAGTTAAGCATAAATAAGTAACGTAAAAAAAATAATGGACAAGTAAGCGATATAAATTGGCCGTTAAATATTAAGAATGATGTGGTATAAACCAGCCACCAAATAAATATTAACAACTAAAAAGTTAAATAACTGATAAAATAAAAAGTTAGAAAGTTAGAGAGTTAATAATATACAAAAAATAAAATACGTAAAATGAAGTGCACAGAAAGTAAATTGCAGAAAATAAATTTAAAATATGAAAACCGGAGAGTGACAGAGCCTACAGAGTCGGTGAAAGAGAAGAGAAGAAGAAAGATTATTTCATTACATTAGAAAGTATTAATAAATGATTTAAAATTAAAAAAGTTAGAGAGCAGAAAATAAATGACATAAATTAAAGTTAGAGAGCAGAAAAATAAATGACATAAATATAAATTTAGAAAGTTAGTAAGCATAAAGCATAAATAAAAAATAAAAGCAAAAAGCATAAATAAATTAAAAAAATGAAAAAAAAAATAAAAAAATGAAAATAAATATAAAAAATAAAAAGCAAAAATAAATGACATAAATATAAAAGTTAGAAAGTTAAAAAGTAAAAATAAATGACATAAATATAAAAGTTAGTTAATAAGTTAGTAAATTAATTAGTAAGTTAGTAAATTAAAAAGTGAAAAGAGTAGAGAAAGAATATACCTGTTGGTGAAGTTTACTTACAGAAGAAGAACCTCAATAAATTAGAAATTCAAATCAAGTCCCCAACAACGATGCCAAAAACTTGATAGGATAATTAAAAGTTTCAAACCCAAGTGCAGGTTGTTTCAAGTAGTAAATTCTCGGGAGTTTGAAGTCGATCCACAGGGAATTGATAAAGAGAAAATTATTTGAGGTACGGAGAAGATTTGTCACAATACTAAAGATGATATAAGTTGTTCACAAATGAAAAAGATTTGCTTGGGTTAGGAGATCCATTCTTGGTAATAAATTAAAGACTAGATTATTTCTTTTTATAACTCAATTGAAATCATACATAATGAAGGTTCCAATCAGAAGATTTAACATTCATAGTTCAATTAAGATTATACATGTAATTATATTATGGTTCCAATAATTATCTACCAATACTTATAAATGGTCTCAAGCATCCACTGTGCCAATGTCTTGTCTACAATGAATCAAGATATTCATTATACAAGAAGAGTTTCTAAATTAATCAGAAACAACATACAACACTTATAAAGATCACATAAAAATATATCATTCAAACACAAGAAGTAGAATAATCTAATCTTATTTCATTACCAAGAGCTTCACCTTTTCATCCAAGCAAGATGAAGATTTAGTTACTCGTAGACAAGAAGAAAGAATGAGAGAAGAAGAAGATGATGAACATAACTTCAATTAAGAACAATAGAAAACTACACAAAGGAAACAATTAACATACAAACATGAAAGTAAACTTTAAGCTAAGCTAACACCCTTAAAAGATCAGCCTTTGCCTTCTTTATAGAGTTCAAGGAGTGCCATAAGACAATAGAGTTATTTGATGATGAGAAGTAAAATCAAAATAGATGATGAATGAGTTGAAATTATGGACTTGGCTCCGAAATGTCTCTACTCTTAGCTCATGGCATGCGTCAGAATTTCATCAAGTGGTCTTCATGAAAGTTCTAGGAAATTGTCTCAGCTTTCTAGAGACACCAAGTTTAGCCAAATCCAATAACCACAGCCCGAGATATGACCCAATTACTGCTCATGGGTCAGGCCTAACTCCAGCACCTCTATTCTGACTTCCAAGCCCAATATTACCTTCAAGGAATCTGAATTGAATTTTGTGTTCTTCATAAAAGTTGTAGATATGGGTCTTAACCTTCTATTCTCAAACTTTCAAAATTTTTGAACTCCTATAACCCGAGATATAGCCTAATGAGTGCATAGAGGTCAAGTTGTCAGGTTCAAAATGCTAGATTTTGCTTCAACTCCAATTTGAGTTATCCAAACATATGTCCCTGGTCTTGAGGCCTTCATGAAAGTTGTAGAAATATGTCTTATCTTTAAAACAAGACCAAAATCACATCCATCGGATATTTGTAACTCAAATTATAGCTAATTTACTGAAAAAGCCAAATGAGAAAGTTATACAATGAATGAAATATATTGCTATCAATGTGACTCTTGCTATCAAGTGAATAGTTATTAGAGAATTATCTTAACTTTCTAACAAGACCAGAATCACATTAATTAGATAATTACAACTCAAATTGTGGCCACTTTACTTAAGAATGCAATCACCCAAATTAATGATAATTCAAACAATAATTTCTTCAATGATCCAATTAAGCTTAATTTCATAAAATGTGACAAAATCTACTTAATTAAGCCAAATTGAACCTTAAGAAGCCTAGTGAGAGGATTATAAAATAAATAAAATACATTGTTATTAACAGGCCTTTTGAAAAACACATATTTGTTTCCCTAATAATATGTTCAAGTTATCTTTTCCAAATGTGAATTTTGAAAGAGTATTTTTCAAATCCTTAATTTCTTTTTCGAAAGTTTTACATGATGAGAAATATGAGGATGTGAATGCATTTTCGTGTGAAGAACAAGTCATGCATGATGAGTTAGCATTGATTAATCCTATAGTCTCATTCTCAATTTTGAGTTCTTCAAACTCCTTGTTTAAAATAGAAATTTTGTTTTCCAATGAGGAAATTGTTTTATTGGAAGATGAAACTAATTTTGTGAGCCTTATGGATTCATCATGCATTCTTCAAAAGTATATTATAATTCACTATAGGAAGGTGAAAAGTCTAGGTTAGAAGATGTGATTGGCACTGACTCAAGAAATTAGTTTTGATGAGCACAAACAAGAAAAGATGGATGTGCATTGATCAAGCTTCAAGAATATTCAAGTATAGCACATAGGGCTTAGATATTGTGTTAAGGTATTTAGGATTCACTCCAAAGCTCATTCAAATGGTTTTTCACTTGACTTAAATGGCTTTACAAAATCATGTTTTAAACTTGTGAAAAATTGGTTTATGTTTGAGCTAAAATGTTTTAATGGGATAACATGTTAGTGACTTGATCAAGAACAAAATACTAAATCTTTTTAAGAGCTCCTAACCAATTATGAACTCCAACTAATTGGTTATTCATCAAGTCAAAACATGTTTTTCAAATTGCTCCTAACCAATTAAACTATTTCACTAACTGATTAGCATTTGTTATAAAAGCTACGTGAACCACCTTTTTTAATTGCTTAACCGATTAGGCATGTTTGCTAATTGGTTAGTGTGCTTTTAAATGTCACAGGAAATATTTTGTAAAAGGACCTAACCGATTAGAACAACTTGCTAATTGATTATTTGAGAACTCAGAATCCATTTCTAAAGTATCCTAACCGATTAGAGACTTTTGCTAATTAGTTAGTATGTTTCTAAAATGTCACTGGAAAGGAATTGTGAAATGTCCTAACTGATTAGTGACTTTTACTAATCGGTTAGTATATCTTTTAAATGCTACGAGAACTAAATTCTGAATGCCTAACCGATTAGGCAAGCTTTGCTAATCGGTTATTCTCTAAAACAGAAACTCAAGAACAATTTTATATACTGTCTAACCGATTAGGAGGAACCTCTAATCGGTTATCTGGAAAACCAATAAACTTGTTCAACGGCTATTTTAGCAGAGCCTTAAATGCTACCAACCACCCCAACGGCTCTAATATATATCTGGTTATAAAACCAAGTTGCTGGGCATATTTATTAATGTTGGTCAATCAATCTGAAAAATCTTCTTAAACATTAAACTCACGTTTTTTCTCCATCTCCAGAAATCATACTCTGTTTTGAGTTATTAGTTGAGTGAATCCTTGATACCCATAAGCTTCAATTTGTATTATCTACTCTTTTGAGAGAGTTTCTATCATTTAAACACTTTGTTTATCTTGTAAAGAGGGTGAGGTATCCCTCTAGTGAAAAAGGGTGAGGTATCCCTTGTTGAAAAGAAGGTGAGGTATCCTTCAAAGGTGTAAAGAGGGTGAGGCATCCCTCAAAGGTTGTTAAGGGTGAGGTATCCCTGTTTTGAGGCTCAAGCACAAAGGGTGAGGTATCCCAAGGTGTGGTGAGTGCTCTTGTTTGTAAAGGTTGTCAAGCACCTGTTGAAGCTTGAAGATATAGTGGAAAATCTCTAGCGGTTGCTTGAGGACTGGACGTAGGTCACAAGTGGATTGGTGGCTGAACCAGGATAAACCTTGTGTTTGATCTTCTAAACTCATCTCTTTACATTTGTGCATTTATTTTATATTCTTACTTGAATGTTATTCAACAACTTGGCTTATTTAATTTGTGAGTGAAATATTCAATCTCATTTATCTATTCACTTCAATCATCCAATAGCTTCAACAAAAATTGATAATCAAACGTTTTGCAAAAGATTTATGAAAATATTTTACACACTCAATTCACCCCCCCTCTTGAGTATTGTGGCCACTTGGTAACAAGTGGTATCAGAGCTAGGCTATTGTGTAAAGAGCTTAGCAGCTTCAAGAGAAAGTGATGGCCTCTTCAAATGGTTTTTCTGAAAGTTCTTCTCTTTATAGACCTCCCTTTTTCAATGGGGATGGGTATGCTTATTGGAAAGAAAGAATGAAAATTTTTATTGAAGCTATTGACTTGGATGTGTGGGATGCTGTTAAAAATGGTCCTTTTGTACCCACACAAGTTGTAAATGGTGTAAGAATTAATACACCAAGAAGTGAATGGACGGATGATGATAAAAAGAAGGTCCAATATAATTTGAGAGCCAAAAACATCATTACCACTGCTTTGGGGTATGATGAGTTTTTTAGAGTCTCAAATTGTAAATCTGCCCAAGAAATGTGGGACACCTTACAAGTAACTCATGAGGGTACTAGTGAAGTGAAAAGATCAAGGATAAATACTCTCACTCATGAATATGAACTTTTTAGAATGAACCAAGGTGAAAGCATTCAAGAAATGCAAAAACGATTTACACATATTACAAATCATCTTGCTTCATTGGGAAAGACTTTTCCTAATGAAGATCTTATTAACAAAGTGTTAAGATGTTTGAGCAGGGATTGACAACCTAAAGTGACGGCTATCTCGGAATCAAGAAATCTAGTAACTATGACCTTAGCCACACTTTTTGGAAAGTTACAAGAACATGAGTTGGAGTTGAATAGGCTCAATCAAAATGAGAAGCATGACAAGAAGGAAAAGAAAGGAATTGCTCTAAAGGCCACCTCCTCCATGACTAATGATGATAAAGATGATGAAGATGACTTGGAGATAAATGAGGAGAATCTATGATGAAGATGACTTGGAGATAAATGAGGAGAATCTTAGCCTTCTAGTAAAGAAGTTTAGAAGATTCTTCAAAAAGAATGGAGCTCAAAGAAGACCTCCCCTTCCCTCAAAGAATGCCTATCACAAAGGGGAAGGAACCTCATCCACTCCTAAATGCTATGAATGTGGGGAACCGGGACACATGAAGATAGAGTGTCCCATTTATTAAAGAAAAGTGGATAAATATGAAAGGAGGTCCTCAAAGGATAAAAATGGAAGAAGAGCTTATATAGCTTGGGATGAAAATGACATGGACTCATCCAATAGCTTAGACAATGAGAAAGCCAATCTATGCCTCATGGCTAGAAGTGAAGAGGAAGAAGAAGATGACATAGAGGTAACATCCTCAAACTTTGAATCAAACTCTTCCCCCTCCTATGATGAATTGCAAGATGCATTTGAAGAATTGCATAATGAATCTATGAGGCTTGCAAAACTTGTTTCATCATCCAAGAAAACAATTTTCTCTTTTGAAAACAAAATTTCTATTTTAAATAAGGAAATTGAGGAACTTAAAATTGAAAATGAAACCCTTGGACTTATTGATGCCAATTCTTCATGCATGACATGTTCATCACTTGATAATGCATCCACATCCTTACCATGCTCATCATGTAAATCTTTTGAAAAGGAAGTTGAGGATTTGAAAAATACTCTTGCCAAATTTTTCCTTGGAAGAGATAATTTGAACATATTGCTTGGGAATAAAAAATGTGTGTTTCAAAAGGCTGGTTTAGGGTACAATCCCAAAAATCAACAAAAACTTTATAAGAATTTCCTTGTTCCCTCAAGTACATCAACAAGTCCTTTATAAAGTGTTTTCATTGTGGTAAGAAAGGACATAGTGCATCAACTTGTAATGTAAGGAAAAATATCAATAACAAGATAAGGACCAAAATGGCTTGGGTCCCTAAGGGCACTCTGCCTAACACTAACACACAAGGACCCAAGAGAATTTGGGTACCAAAAGCCAAAAATTGAAGTGTGTTGTAGGTGTGCTTGAAGGCCAAGAACGGACTTTGGAATATCAAAAGTGGCTGCTGCAAGCACAAGATCAGAAAATACTCCAAGTTTTATCCATTGTCTTCAAGAAGCTTGGACTTGCAACCTTTGGATAAGTGGAGACTTGGTTTTTGCTTTAAGATGCTTTAAAGTTGTATTCCTCTAGCTTTATATCTTGAAAATGTCTTTTACATGTGTTAATATGCTAGATAAGCTCACTTCTTGTTTGAAATAGCATATTTGATGAAAACATCCTTGAACTTAGCATTCTGGATCAATCATGCATCTAACTCTTGCTAAAAATGATATTTTGCTGCATAATGCATCACTTTGCTGCATAATTTGTCATGTTATTTCATAATGTGATATTTAGTTGCATAGTCTATCATTTACTGCATGATATGTCATTTTAATGCATAACTTGTCACTTTGTAGCATAATTTGATACTTTGCTACATTATTGAACTCCATGCATAGTTATCTTGTTTTAATCATTTTTGAATCCAATACTAACTTGAGCATCAGAGTTTTTCCTAAGATTGTTTTGCAGATACTTGATCCATGCTTAAGTTCCCCAATTTCCTGTAATTCTGTTCCTGCTGAAGAAATGTACATTCTGGCTCTATTGAAGAAAAGAATCTAGTACTTTGGATACTTTTGAAATGGCAGCAGTTAATAAAAATGAAATCAAGTTGAGCTGGCACAAATTGGTGGGCTAAGGACTCAATTCTTAAGGATTTTGTCTTTGTTTGGAAGTGCAATAATCAGAAGATGAAGAAAAAAAATCAACTTATGAGTTGCATCTATGGTGGTTGAAGTGTTGAAAGTAAGGCCAACCTCAAGAATGAATAAGTCAATGGTCTCTAGCACTATTAAAGAAAGGAAAATCTAATCTGGGATGTAATGATAGTGCTTAGAGTGGATGTATCTGAGACAAAGTCAAGATGAACCTCAAAATGTCATGAGCTGGTATTTTTTTAAGGGCTGAACTCTCAAGGGTTTTTCTATTTTTAACAGTGGAATAACCGGTTATAAGATGGTTAAATTAGTTTTGAGGCTCATTTATGGTACTTAAAGTGGATGTCATGGAGGCAAAATCAAGTTGATTATCAAAGAGGTCATGTGATTGGTTCTTAAAGACAGAATCTTTGAAGATTTTCTAGTTTTGGAAATGGCATAATCTGTTAAGAGAAGGAAATAATCTGTTAAGAGAAGGAAATAATCTGTTATGGAGAGGGTACAATCTATTATATGACCTAAGGAAGTGTCTGGTACATTAAAATTGCTCTCTGCCATGCTTAAATAATCTGTTAGGAACCTTACCTAATCTGTTAGGAGCCTTTTCCTAATCTGTTAGGGGATTCTCCTAATCTGTTATTGAAGCAAACAGAGAGCTCAGAATTCTGATTTTATAATAAGCTAATCGATTAGCTCACTTCCCTAATCTGTTATTTGTGCAACCCGTGAGCACTTTGTTTTGTTTATACCATCTCTAACTGATTATCTCTATGTCATAACCGATTATTCTGCCTTACAGGGACCTCACATTTTGGATTTCACTTTAAGCTAATCGGTTAGCTCACATCTCTAACCGATTATTGAGCCACTTAAAATAGAAAAACTGTGACCCTTCCTCATTCTTCATGAAAGCCCAAACTCCATTTTCATCTTCTTCCTCTCACAACCACTAATACCCACTACCTCAAACACTTCACCCACCTATCAACCCAGATTTTTATGTCTATACGGATATAACAATGGAGCCATCTATGACCGTTTAAGTGCTATGGAAGATCACTTGGGGAGGATTGAAAAGTTGCCTTGCACCACCAGAAGTTGATGAGGCTTAGGCATGAAGTACTTATTTCTGTTACAACATCTTTATTGTGATTAAAGCTTATCTAACCATAGTTAGTTATCTTTTTTAATATGATATATTTATTATCTTAGAATTATAACATGCTTAACTATGCTTAGTATAACTTGGACGCTTTTGTAATGAATGGACAGTTGAAATGCTAATATCCTTATATTGTCACTGCATTATTATTGAATATTTGGTATACAATGGTTTTGTAAGGATATACTGTTACTTCTCTTTGGTAAGCTCTTTTTGATTATGTCAAAAGGGGGAGAAGGTTTTTGGCTTGGCTTACAAGCCATTGAGAAAAGTAAGGTAAATTCCCCAAAGGTATATTTGTTAATTGTATAGAATGATCTTGGGATTCTAAAACTAAGGGGGAGCTGTGCATCTCTGATATAATCACCTCTTGAAAAACAGAGGGGGAGTAAGTCTCTAATACCTTTTGTGAATTCCATTTTGTTTAACTAACCTTTTCTCAATAGTTGTTTGTCATTATCAAAAAGGGGGAGAATGTGATTGGCACTGACTCAAGAAATTGGTTTTGATGAGCACAAACAAGAAAGGATGGATGTGCATTGATCAAGCTTCAAGAATATTCAAGTATAGCACATAGGGCTTAGATATTGTGTTAAGGTATTTAGGATTCACTCCAAAGCTCATTCAAATGGTTTTTCACTTGACTTAAATGGCTTTACAAAATCATGTTTTAAACTTGTGAAAAATTAGTTTATGTTTGAGCTAAAATGTTTTAATGGGATAACATGTTAGTGACTTGATCAAGAACAAAATACTAAATCTTTTTAAGAGCTCCTAACCAATTATGAACTCCAACTAATTGGTTATTCATCAAGTCAAAACATGTTTTTCAAATTGCTCCTAACCAATTAAACTATTTCACTAACTGATTAGCATTTGTTATAAAAGCTACGTGAACCACCTTTTTTAATTGCCTAATCGGTTAGGCATGTTTGCTAATTGGTTAGTGTGCTTTTAAATGTCACAGGAAATATTTTGTAAAAGGACCTAACCGATTAGAACAACTTGCTAATTGATTATTTGAGAACTCAGAATCCATTTCTAAAGTGTCCTAACCGATTAGAGACTTTTGCTAATTGGTTAGTATGTTTCTAAAATGTCACTGGAAAGGAATTGTGAAATGTCCTAACTGATTAGTGACTTTTACTAATCGGTTAGTATATCTTTAAATGCTACGAGAACTAAATTCTAAATGCCTAACCGATTAGGCAAGCTTTGCTAATCGATTATTCTCTAAAACAGAAACTCAAGAACAATTTTATATACTGTCTAACCGATTAGGAGGAACCTCTAATCGGTTATCTGGAAAACCAGTAAACTTGTTCAACGGCTATTTTAGCAGAGCCTTAAATGCTACCAACCACCCCAACGGCTCTAATATATATCTGGTTATAAAACCAAGTTGCTGGGCATATTTAAAAATGTTGGTCAATCAATCTGAAAAATCTTCTTAAACATTAAACTCACGTTTTTCTCCATCTCCAGAAATCATACTCTGTTTTGAGTTATTAGTTGAGTGAATCCTTGATACCCATAAGCTTCAATTTGTATTATCTACTCTTTTGAGAGAGTTTCTATCATTTAAACACTTTGTTTATCTTGTAAAGAGGGTGAGGTATCCCTCTAGTGAAAAAGGGTGAGGTATCCCTTGTTGAAAAGAAGGTGAGGTATCCTTCAAAGGTGTAAAGAGGGTGAGGCATCCCTCAAAGGTTGTTAAGGGTAAGGTATCCCTGTTTTGAGGCTCAAGTACAAAGGGTGAGGTATCCCAAGGTGTGGTGAGTGCTCTTGTTTGTAAAGGTTGTCAAGCACCTGTTGAAGCTTGAAGATATAGTGGAAAATCTCTAGCGGTTGCTTGAGGAATGGACGTAGGTCACAAGTGGATTGGTGGCTGAACCAGGATAAACCTTGTGTTTGATCTTCTAAACTCATCTCTTTACATTTGTGCATTTATTTTATATTCTTACTTGAATGTTATTCAACAACTTGGCTTATTTAATTTGTGAGTGAAATATTCAATCTCATTTATTTATTCACTTCAATCATCCAATAGCTTCAACAAAAATTGATAATCAAACGTTTTGCGAAAGATTTATGAAAATATTTTACACACTCAATTCACCCCCCCTCTTGAGTATTGTGGCCACTTGGTAACAAGTGGTATCAGAGCTAGGCTCTTGTGTAAAGAGCTTAGCAGCTTCAAGAGAAAGTGATGACCTCTTCAAATGGTTTTTCTGAAAGTTCTTCTCTTTATAGACTCCCTTTTTCAATGGGGATGGGTATGATTATTGGAAAGAAAGAATGAAAATTTTTATTGAAGTTATTGACTTGGATGTGTGGGATGCTGTTAAAAATGGTCCTTTTGTACCCACACAATCTCATAGGATATGGTTGGAAAATAACCAATCCATTTTCAAATATCATGTCTGTTTATGAAACAGATCAAACTAACACAAAGTTTTGAATGACAGATCAAACTAACACAAAGATTTGATCCATAATAACAATTTGAATAACTTGAGTAGCTTGATCGGCTAAGAATAGAAACAGAAGTAAACAAATCAGAGGATTACGAATAACTCTAACATATAATTGATCTACTCAATCATATGCCATAAGGAATAGGTTATTCACAGAAATATTCAGTATGGTTGATAGGATTAGCTCCAATGACACAATCTCCATTGTTTAAATCTTCCGCTCCGAACGCTTCCTACTACCTGAATCTTCCGCTCCGAACGCTTCCTACTACCTGAGATTTTACTAACAGAAAACTCTATTTTCATTGGAACTCTATTTTCATTGGAACTCTATTTTCATTGGAACTCTATTTTCAAAAATTGTTCCAAACTTCTCGCACTTAAAACAAATTATTTCCTTGAACTTACAATCTTTCGTTAAGTGCCCCTTTCCACACTTCTTACATTTCGGTGCAGATGTCACAGTCAAACTAAACCTGTCATTACTAGTACTTTCTCCACAAGATTGTTGTTGTTGTTGACTTCTTGGAGATTGCAAGTACGTTTTCTGTTGGAATCGCTTGACCTTACGATTTCCCTTTTTCGTAACCAATATAGTCCAACGTTACAGGGTCTCTCATCCTGAGATTGATTTAACTCTAACAAAATCTTAGCTTAAGAAATCAATTCTTGCTGCGGAACAATCTTCTGAGTTTGCTGTATAATTGCTTCAGCCACTGTTTGTATTACTTCCAAAGTTGCATTCAATCACTACCATTATGTCTCGCTTCCACACGCGTACGTCTATCACGAGTCATTTCTTTTCTTCAAAGATGGACAAATCAAAATAAAATAGAAACCAGATGTAACCATTTCAAATAAATGTTTGTTTTCTTGACGTACATTTCTTCATTAAGTACCTTCTTTCACATCAGTTACTGCCTTTGGTTTCCTCAATGGTTATAAATACATCTTCCGTTGAAATCAATCACTTTCCAAATATCCTTAAAAATATTGGGTTCCAAAATTTTGAAATCTTATATTCTAAGACTGATTCTCTTCCATTAGATCCTGAACCTCAACTTTCATTTCTTTCCCACTGATCAGCGGTCCTTTGTTCCTGCAGCCATCCTTCCACATTGCTCCCGTTGCTCCCGTAGCTGCAATTGCATTACTAGTAACATGTTCCACTTCCACATACATACAACTATCCCGAGCCAGTTCCTTTTTTTTTTCTTCTCGTGGCGTGCGGATCGAAATACAATGGATCTGATATCCATTGCAAACAACATTGTTTCCTTTCGGAAAACAATAACAGAGAGAACACAACACAAGCAAAACAGACCTAACCACAAACCCCAAAAGACTCAAACCGTGCTCTGATACCAACTAATGTAACACCTTCCCTAGGGTATCACATGTCTGACTCCCGACTCATAATCTGAAAAGAAATTCGTAAAAGGTTTGAGTTATGAAAATATGGGTTTCAAAATCTCTTCTTTACTGAAACGTAAATTTACTGAAAATATTAGGTAATATTGAAAATCATATTTCAACTATTCATTATGCAATATTAACACTAATTAATATTTCTCAATTTAAAGAGAAATATAAAATTAACAGATTCTTTTTTTTTTTAACAGTAGCAAACCCCATGACGGGTCCTACTTAATAGCACGGTACAACACTAACGTTAAAACTTAACATACTTATTCTGTTGTGTATCCATCTTGTTGCATCAGACATTTGTTCTACATCTGTTCTTTGTCAACACTGCACATCTTCGAGTCCTGAATGTCCACTCCTTATTGTTGTCACCAATCTCAGAGTATCCATCGCCCGTTATGTCTAAGACAACTCATTCTTTCTACTGTTTAATTTAAACAATACAGACATAGCAAGATAACATAACAAAGAGGTGAGATCACCTACGCCAATACCAACATGGCAGCACAGAGATAACACAAACAACCTATCATACAGATATATCATACCAGAATTCCAACAATTCAACATTAACCAACTATCATCATCATACCATTAACATTATTATCATCATACAATAATCACAATAATGTCATCAACATGATTATCATCATCATCATCCAAGTATTCAAAACAATTGTCATAGCCAATATTCCTCAATTAATATATCACACAGATATAAATGTTCAGATTATGCATGTACACAAGACTCGATTTCCTACTCCATGGAGCTAAACTCAGGTCGGAGAATGATCGAAAAGATCTGTCGGTACCACATGCCTCAGACCACGTGCTATAATCCTCATTTTGATTTTACACATCTAGCATATACACGACAGTCTTTATCAGATCTTGAATAAGAATAGTGTCTCGGTCGGGATCATCGGTGTGTTGCATCGGTCTAACCTACGGGAAGAAGCGCGACCATCCACCCGTGTAAGCAACCCGCACCCCGATGCCCCCAAGGTCAACAAGTGACCTACACTACGCATATCGCACCCACTCAAGAGGTGTGTTTCTCCTAGGCAATCAGCCATATCCAGACTTCATCGGACCATTCCAATGCATGTATAATGCACCAAATCCAATCACAGACAAATATGTCATTTTCTCACAAATACAATGCAGAATATATATGACACCAAGGTTCAACAAGATCATATTGTACTTTCAACAAAAAATCATATTATCACGTTTTCATAGTTGTAAAACACTTTTACCGTATTTTCACAATTGCGTAACATTTCAACATACGCTTTCACAATCCAAAATGTTTCTGTTATGTTTTCACAATACCATAACACTTCTTATATTTTCACAATATCGTAACACTTTTGTTACGTTTTTAAAATTCCAAAACGTTTTTATTACATTTTTACAATACCGTAACACTACTGTTACGTTTACAAAATTTTGTAACATTTCTGTTACGTTTTCAAAATGTTGCAACTCTTCTGTTACACTTTTAAACCACGTACTAATTTTTTAACGTTTTTCTCAATCGCGTAAAAACATACGTTTCTCAAATCGCATAGTATTTTTTCACTGTTTCAAAATCGCGTAACTTAAAAATCATTCTTTTACGTTACGTAAATCATTTTCTATCATTCTCAAAATATTTAAAACACTTTCCAAATCTCATAATAATTTTTCCCCATTTTCACAATCGCATAAAAAAATATTCTATCGCTATTCAATCACGTAGTGATTTATCAAAAGTAGTTCAAATCACGTAAAATATTTAACCATAAATTCAAAGCGCGTATAAATATTTCAATGTATTTAAAATCATATAGAAATATTTTTTCATATCACGTAACTTAAAAATCACGTTTTTAAGATACGTAAATAATTTTTCACCACAATTTCATTACAAAAATATTTCTTGACCTTTAAAAATTCCTTTTTAACTTTTCTCAAAATAATATAACTTTATACTTCATTTAATATATTTTCTTACTCAAGAAAATATTTTTCCAGAGTTCTTTACTCAAGAAATTCTTTTTCAAAATATAATTCACAAAATCACTTTTCCATTGATGTATATCAACGTTTCAAAATTTAACATTTTCTAACGTATTTCAAAACTTGAAAATAAGTTATACGTTAGTAAATTTTCAAAACACCATTATATTCTCCATTTTTCCCAATTCAATTCTAAAATCAATTCTCTTCAAAACAAATTAAGATTCAAACCCTTGCAACTTTTCTTTTTCATTTTCATATGAAAATTCATTTCTCAAGTGATAAAATACTTTGATTCCTTTTCCAAAATCCTTATACTAAAACATTTTGTTCAAACATTTTGTTTCCACTTTAAAATTACTTTGTTTCATAAAACCAAAATTATTCCAACCTCCAAAAATCGTAGAGTCTTTGGCCATTGAAGCCATCAAATATTTTCCTCCTAAATTGATATGGTTTTACACAAATAAAACCATTAAAAATTCTTTGTTTTCAAAATCGAAATACCGATAGTCATAAAAACCAAACCCATTTGTTCAAATTCATTTTTACTTTCTTTACAAATTCTTTTTCACTTTCTTTGCAAATCCTTAAAATCAACGTTTGCCTGTTTCATTCAAAACTCATGTTTAGAAAAACACTTAGGATCTTTTTACACAAAATAAATCAATAAAAATTCCTCCAAAAATCATATTCTTGTTCTCTTGAAAAACAAATCCTTTGTTTATTTTCCATACTCTTCAAATCATCCATTTTCATCTTTCATGAAAATATTAATTTGTGAACACCTATTTTGAGGTGTCTTGTTCGAAATCCACCATGTTCTAAGAACTCAAAATCAATTCTTTTGTTCTTGAAAATTTTCAACATGAACCCTAATCAAGGGCATCAAAACCGTAGCTCTTCCTTGGCTATTGGAGCCAAAAATCAATTTCCTTTCCACCATCAAGTCATGGCATATACATATATATTTCATCATAAATAATATAAGCATACCATCAAAGCCATAAAAGCATGTATAGCATATCAAGCATATTATCAAAGCTATAAAATCATGCAAAGCATATCAAGCATAGAAAATTAATCAAAGCTCATAAACACCCACAAATTAATTACATGACTATGGATATGAATCCTCACATGGATTCCACATCCATCAATTAAAATACCATCTCTCACCACCATGCTTAGTTGGTGAGATGGATCTCCCTCTTACCTCTTGAAGATCCTCAAAAACTTCTTGATTTGCTTCTTTTTCCAAGTCCTTCATCACCAAGAGCTTCTCAAATTCAAAACAAAATACATAAAAATTAGTATACTAAGCTTGATTAAGAAAACCATGGATCAAACATGGTTTAGATCATAAAAAAGAAGAGAAGAAATGAAGTCTTCTTACACTTCACCATAAATACCTCATAACTTTGATCTTGAAGAAAGTCCATGAAGATGAATGATTTAGAGAAAATCTCTAACATGAAAGTTGCTTAGAATATCATGTAGATTCAAGATCTATGGTTGGATGAAAATAAAAGAGATTGGATGGTGATTTTAGGGTAGATAACCGAATGGTTTCTCTTGAAGCACAAAGATGAAATTTTTGATTTTTGATAGAAACTTGAAGCTTGGATTTGAAGATCAAAATGAATGATTTTGGAAAAACTCATAACTAGAGATGTTCTTAGAATGGTGTTTAGGTTTAGAAAATCAAGTTGGATGAAATTTTTGAATGATGGAAGGTGCTCTTGGATGTCAAAACCGAACCATGCTAGAAGGAGAAGGAGAGAAAATTTTCTAAGAGAAATTTCTTGAAGGAAAGTTTCAAGAATGATGAAGTATGGTCAATAATGACCAAAGGTGACCAATATGGTCTTCAAAGCTCCCAAAATTAGACCAAAACCGTGCCCCCCCCTTCATGCATTCTCCTTGAATGCAAACAAAGCCTCTCCTTTCAATAATGAAACAAAATTGACGAAAGCTAGTCATAATTGACATAAAGCATCAAATAATGTCATAAAGCTTTTTCTTTGTCTTCTAAACAAGCCAAATCCATCACCTTCTCTTCATAATGCATTCAATAAAGTTGTCTTCATTATTTGCCACCATTTGAAACATTTTTAGCCATTGATTAATTCAATGGTTAGGATTTAGGTAGATTTTTAATTTTAGAAGACTAAATATAGGCCATTGGATTTTTTCTCCTTTAAATTCTAGCCCTTAGATGTGTCTCCAAAATTAAGGGTCAAGATTGCTCCTTCTAACTTTTAATCCAAGGGTTATAATTAGTCTTTGTCACTTTTTTAAGACTAAATCTTCACCATTGATTAAATTAACATCTAATGGTCATAAATGGTCTTTGTTACTTTTTAAGATTAAATCTCCACCCTTGATTTAATCTAAATCCAATGGTTATCAATGGTCTTTGTCATTTTTCAAGACCAATTCTACACCTTTGATTACATCTATGGTTGATATCAAAGCCTTCCTAACTAAGCTTATTCTCACACCATTGATTAAATCAATGGTTATTATCCAAGCGCTTTATTTAAGTTTGTTTCTTAACCTTTGATTAAATCAATGGTTAATATTCAAACTAAGTATTCTCATCCAAGGGTATAAATCAATTCAAGCTCTCTTTGTTGACTACGCAGTATAATATTTATTCTTGTATCCTACAAATAATATTTTTACTGTATTTTTATCATCCGATAATTAAATACAGTATAAAACACAGTACAATAAATTTTCTAAAACTGTTTCCAGATTCAGGTTTAGTAAGATCCCCTGTCTCCGTCTAAACAGTACAAATTTTTCTATGCGTAGAAAAATTTTTGCTTTGTGGGACCCATCTGGACTCACGTAAGGTCACCTGGGCTCACATAGGACCACCTGGGCCCACATACAGAAAAAATTTTATAATCATCCACAAAAATCACAAAAATTATAAAATGCACAAATATCAAATCAGATTAAGTAAATAATTGCCTAACGGTAAAAATTAAATTACGTAAAGTTTTCCCCAGCCCGAAAATTTTTATTTTCCTGACACGGAGTAAATCACTCAAAACAATCAAATACACTGACGGAATAATCAAAATAATTTTACAGTATCCAGAAATTACTAAACTGTAGAATTCTGTTAACTGTCAAAATTAATGTTTAAGAGATTCGAAAATTTGGGGTGTTACAATTTTTCGTCATTCTCAAAATATTTAAAACACTTTTCAAATCACATAACGATTTTTCGCTATTTTCACAATCACGTAAAAATAATTCATCATTTTTCCATCACGTAGTGATTTTTCAATAGTAATTCAGATTACGTAAAATATTTAAACGTAATTCAAATCGCGTAGAAATATTTTAACATATTTAAAATCGCGTAGAAATATTTTTCCATATTACGTAACTTAAAAATCACATTTTTAAGATATGTAAATAATTTTTCACCACAATTTCATTACAGAAAATATTTCTTGACCATTAAAAATTCATTTTTAACTTTTATCAAAATAATATAACTTTACACTTCATTTAATATATTTTCTTACTCAAGAAATTCTTTTTCAAAATATAATTCACAAAATCACTTTTTCATTGATGTAAATCAACGTTTCAAAACTTAACATTTTCTAACGTATTTCAAAACTTGAAAATAAGTTATACGTTAGTAAATTTTCAAAACACCATTATATTCTCCATTTTTTCCAAATCAATTCTCTTCAAAACAAATTAAGATTCAAACCCTTACAACTTTTTTTTTTCATTTTCATATGAAAGTTCATTTCTCAGTGATAAAATACTTTGATTTCCTTTCCAAAATACTTATACTAAAACATTTTGTTCAAACATTTTGTTTCCACTTTAAAATTACTTTGTTTCATAAAAACCAAAATTATTCCAACCTCCAAAAATCGTAGAGTCTTTGGCCATTGAAGCCATCAAATATTTTCCTCCTAAATTGATACAGATTGATATGGTTTTACACAAATAAAACCATTAAAAATTCTTTATTTTCAAAATCAAAATACCGACGGTCATAAAAACCAAACCCATTTGTTCAAATTCATTTTTACTTTCCTTACAAATCCTTTTTCACTTTCTTTGCAAATCCTTAAAATTATCATTGCTATTTTCATTTAAATCTCATGTTTAGTAAAACACTTAGAAACTTTTTACACAAAATAAATTAATAAAAATCCTTCTAAAACCGTATTCATGTACTCTTTGAAAAATAAATTCTTTGTTTATTTTCCTTACTTTTCTAAACATCCATTTTCATCATTCAAGAAAATATTAATTTTGTGAACACCTATCTTGAGGTGTCTTGTTCGAAATCCACCATGTTCTAAGTACTCAAAAATCAATTCTTTTGTTCTTGAAAATTTTCAACATGAACCCTAATCAAGGGCATCAAAACCGTAGCTCTTCCTTGGCTATTGGAGCCAAAAATCAATTTCCTTTCCACCATCAAATCATGGCATATACATATATTTTTCATCATAAATAATATAAGCATACCATCAAAGCCATAAAAGCATGTATAGCATATCAAGCATATCATCAAAGCTATAAAATCATGCAAAGCATATCAAGCATAGAAAATTAATCAAAGCTCATAAACACCCACAAATTAATTACATGACCATGGATATGAATCCTCACATGGATTCCACATCCATCAAATAAAATACCATCTCTCACCACCACGCTTGGTTGGTGAGATGGATCTCCTCTTACCTCTTGAAGATCCTCAAAAACTCTTTGTTTTGCTTCTTTTTCCAAGTCCTTCACCACCAAGGGCTTCTCAAATACAAAATAAAATACATAGAAATTAGTATACTAAGCTTGATTAAGAGGAACCATGGATCAAACATGGCTTAGATCATGAAAAAGAGAGAAGAAAATGAAGTTTCCTTATACTTCACCTCAAAAACCCAATAACTTTGATCTTGAAGAAACTCCTTGAAGATGAATGATTTAGAGAAAATCTCTAACATGAAAGTTGCTTAGAATATCATGTAGATTCAAGATCTATGGTTGGATGAAATTAAAAGAGCTTGGATGGTGATTTTAGGGGTTTTGACCGAATGATATCTCTTGAAGAACAAAGATGAAATTTTTGATTTTTGATAGAAACTTGAAGCTTGGATTTGAAGCCCAAGATGAATGATTTTGGAAAAACTCATAACTAAAGATGTTCTTAGAATGGTGTTTAGGTTTAAAAAATCAAGTTGGATGAAATTAAAAAGTGATGGAAGGTGTTCTTGGAGTGCTTGGCCAAAACATGAAGAAGGAGAGAAATTGAGAGAAAACTTGGTAACTTAGCTTCTTGAAAATGTCTAATGATGACCAAGGATGGCAATAATGGTCTTCAAACTTTTTCCTATGTCCTAAAGCTTCTCAATTTTGTAGCTCCCCTCCAATGCATTCTCCTTGAGTGCAAATTGATCAATAATGATCAATTATGATGAAACATTGACCAAGACATGCAAAAATGACATAAAGCTTGTCTCTTTGTCTTCTAAACACTCCAAAACCATCACCTTCTCTTCATAATGCATTCAATAAAGTTGTCTTCATTATTTGCCACCATTTGAAGCATTTCTAGCCATTGATTAATTCAATGGTTAGGATTTAGGTAGATTTTTTATTTTAGAAGACTTAATCTAGGCCATTAGATTTTTCTCCTTGAAATTCTAGTCATTGGATGTGTTTCCAAAAATAAATGGTCAAGATTGCTCCTTCAAACTTTTAATCCAAGGGTCATAATTAGTCTTTGCCACTTTTTAAGACTAAATATTCACCATTGATTAAATCTTCATCCAATGGTCATAAATGGTCCTTGTTACTTTACAAGACCAAATCTCCACCCTTGATTACTTCTAAATCCAATGGTTATAAATGGTCTTTGTCATTTTTCAAGACCAATTCTACACCTTTGATTACATCTATGGTTGATATCAAAGCCTCCTAACTAAGCTTATTCTCACACCATTGATTAAATCAATGGTTATTATCCAAGCTTTTTATTAAGTTTGTTTCTTAACCTTTGATTAAATCAATGGTTAATATTCAAACTAAGTATTCTCATCCAAGGGTATGAATCAAGTCAAGCTCTCTTTGTTGACTACGCAGTATAATATTTATTCTTGTATCCTACAAATAATATTTTTACTGTATTTTTATCATCCGATAATTAAATATAATATAAAATACAGTACAATAAATTTCCTAAAACTATTTCCGGATTCAGGTTTAGTAAGATCCCTTGTCTCCGTCTAAACAGTACAAATTTTTCTATGCGTAGAAAATTTTTTGCTTTTATGGGACCCACTGGCCCACGTAAGGTCACATGGGCCCACATAGGACCACCAGGCCCACATACAGAAAAAATTTCATAATCATCCACAAAAATCACAAAAATTATAAAATGCACAAATATCAAATCAGATTAAGTAAAATAATTACCTAACGGTAAAAATTAAATTACGTAAAGTTTTCCCTACCGAAAATTTTTATTTTCCCGACACGGAGTAAATCACTCAAAACGATCAAATACGCTGACGGAATAATCAAATTAATTTTTACAAATTTAAATCACTAAACAAAGGAAAATTACATTAACCGTCAAAATTACTGTTTAAGAGATACAGAAATTTTGGGGTGTTACAGTCCTAACTGATTAGTGACTTTTACTAATCGATTAGTATATCTTTTAAATGCTACGAGAACTAAATTCTGAATGCCTAACCGATTAGGCAAGCTTTGCTAATCGGTTATTCTCTAAAACAGAAACTCAAGAACAATTTTATATACTGTCTAACCGATTAGGAGGAACCTCTAATCGGTTATCTGGAAAACCAGTAAACTTGTTCAACGGCTATTTTAGCAGAGCCTTAAATGCTACCAACCACCCCAACGGCTCTAATATATATCTGGTTATAAAACCAAGTTGCTGGGCATATTTATTAATGTTGGTCAATCAATCTGAAAAATCTTCTTAAACATTAAACCCACATTTTTTCTCCATCTCCAGAAATCATACTCTGTTTTGAGTTATTAGTTGAGTGAATCCTTGATACCCATAAGCTTCAATTTGTATTATCTACTCTTTTGAGAGAGTTTCTATCATTTAAACACTTTGTTTATCCTGTAAAGAGGGTGAGGTATCCCTCTAGTGAAAAAGGGTGAGGTATCCCTTGTTGAAAAGAAGGTGAGGTATCCTTCAAAGGTGTAAAGAGGGTGAGGCATCCCTCAAAGGTTGTTAAGGGTGAGGTATCCCTGTTTTGAGGCTCAAGTACAAAGGGTGAAGTATCCCAAGGTGTGGTGAGTGCTCTTGTTTGTAAAGATTGTCAAGCACCTGTTGAAGCTTGAAGATATAGTGGAAAATCTCTAGCGGTTGCTTGAGGACTAGACGTAGGTCACAAGTGGATTGGTGGCTGAACCAGGATAAACCTTGTGTTTGATCTTCTAAACTCATCTCTTTACATTTGTGCATTTATTTTATATTCTTACTTGAATGTTATTCAACTTGGCTTATTTAATTTGTGAGTGAAATATTCAATCTTATTTATCTATTCACTTCAATCATCTAATAGCTTCAACAAAAATTGATAATCAAATGTTTTGCAAAAGATTTACGAAAATATTTTACACACTCAATTCACCCCCCTCTTGAGTATTGTGGCCACTTGGTAACAAGTGGTATCAGAGCTAGGCTCTTGTGTAAAGAGCTTAGCAGCTTCAAGAGAAAGTGATGGCCTCTTCAAATGATTTTTCTGAAAGTTCTTCTCTTTATAGACCTTCCTTTTTCAATGGGGATGGGTATGCTTATTGGAAAGAAAGAATGAAAATTTTTATTGAAGCTATTGACTTGGATGTGTGGGATGCTGTTGAAGATGGTCCTTTTGTACCCAAACAAGTTGTAAATGGTGTAAGAATTAATACACCAAGAAGTGAATGGACGGATGATGATAAAAAGAAGGTCCAATATAATTTGAGAGCCAAAAACATCATTACCACTGCTTTGGGGTATGATGAGTTTTTTAGAGTCTCAAATTGTAAATCTGTCCAAGAAATGTGGGACACCTTACAAGTAACTAATGAGGGTACTAGTGAAGTGAAAAGATCAAGGATAAATACTCTTACTCATGAATATGAACTTTTTAGAATGAACCAAGGTGAAAGCATTCAAGAAATGCAAAAACGATTTACACATATTACAAATCATCTTGCTTCATTGGGAAAGACTTTTTCTAATGAAGATCTTATTAACAAAGTGTTAAGATGTTTGAGCAGGGATTAGTAACCTAAAGTGACGGCTATCTCGGAATCAAGAAATCTAGCAACTATGACCTTAGCCACACTTTTTGGAAAGCTACAAGAACATGAGTTGGAGTTGAATAGGCTCAATCAAAATGAGAAGCATGACAAGAAGGAAAAGAAAGGAATTGCTCTAAAGGCCACCTCTTCCATGACTAATGATGATGAAGATGATGAAGATGACTTGGAGATAAATGAGGAGAATATTAGCCTTCTAGTAAAGAAGTTTAGAAGATTCTTCAAAAGGAATAGAGCTCAAAGAAGACCTCCCCTTCCCTCAAAGAATGCCTATCACAAAGGGGAAGGAACCTCATCCACTCCTAAATGCTATGAATGTGGAGAACCAGGGCACATGAAGATGGAGTGTCCCATTTATCAAAGAAAAGTGGATAAATATGAAATGAGGCCCTCAAAGGATAAAAATGGAAGAAGAGCTTATATAGCTTGGGATGAAAATGACATGGACTCATCCGATAGCTCAGACAATGAGAAAGCCAACCTATGCCTCATGGCTAGAAGTGAAGAGGAAGAAGAAGATGACACAGAGGTAACATCCTCAAACTTTGAATCAAATTCTTCCCCCTCCTATGATGAATTGCAAGATGCATTTGAAGAATTGCATAATGAATCTATGAGGCTTGCAAAACTTGTTTCATCATCCAAGAAAATAATTTCCTCTTTTGAAAACAAAATTTCTATTTTAAATAAGGAAATTGAGGAACTTAAAATTGAAAATGAAACCCTTGGACTTATTGATGCCAATTCTTCATGCATGACATGTTCATCACTTGATAATGCATCCACATCCTTACCATGCTCATCATGTAAATCTTTTGAAAAGGAAGTTGAGGATTTGAAAAATACTCTTGCCAAATTTACCCTTGGAAGAGATAATTTGAACATATTGCTTGGGAATCAAAAATGTGTGTTTCAAAAGGCTGGTTTAGGGTACAATCCCAAAAATCAACAAAAACTTTATAAGAATTTCTTTGTTCCCTCAAGTACATCAACAAGTCCTTTTATAAAGTGTTTTCATTGTGGCAAGAAAGGACATAGTGCATCAACTTGTAATGTAAGGAAAAATATCAATAACAAGATAAAGACCAAAATGGCTTGGGTCCCTAAGGGCACTTTGCCTAACACTAACACACAAGGACCCAAGAGAATTTGGGTACCAAAAGCCAAAAATTGAAGTGTGTTGTAGGTGTGCTTGAAGGCCAAGAACGGACTTTGGAATATCAAAATGGCTGCTGCAAGCACAAGATTAGAAAATACTCTAAGTTTTATCCATTGTCTTCAAGAAGCTTGGACTTGCAACCTTTGGATAAGTGGAGACTTGGTTTTTGCTTTAAGATGCTTTAAAGTTGTATTCCTCTAGCTTTATATCTTGAAATTGTCTTTTACATGTGTTAATATGCTAGATAAGCTCACTTCTTGTTTGAAATAGCATATTTGATGAAAACATCCTTGAACTTAGCATTCTGGATCAATCATGCATCTAACTCTTGCTAAAAATGATATTTTGCTGCATAATGCATCACTTTGCTGCATAATTTGTCATGTTATTTCATAATGTGATATTTAGTTGCATAGTCTATCATTTACTGCATGATATGTCATTTTAATGCATAACTTGTCACTTTGTAGCATAATTTGATACTTTGCTACATTATTGAACTCCATGCATAGTTATCTTGTTTTAATCATTTTTGAATCCAATACTAACTCCATGCATAATTGGTTTCAAGAAAACGTGTTATTCGAATAACAACTTGGTTATTCGAATAAACCATATGTGCCAAGGCTTATTTGAAACTTTATTCGAATAAAGCAGGACTTTATTCGAATAAAGCTTAACCAGATGAAATTCTTTGGCTTCTTTGTCTTTGGTTATTCGAATAAGAGATCCTTTATTCAAATAAACTATTTGAAAAACATTTCATACAACTTTTAAACATTATCATTTGATTCTAAATGATCTTATAAGCTTTTGGGCACTTAGTAGATTTTCTTTGGAAACTAAAAATCATTTTGAAGTCTTGTAAGCATGTGTGCTATTTGGGTTCTTTTAAAAGCAAGTTTTAGAGCATTAGTGTGAACCTCATTATACCTTTACACAATGATCTAAGTCCTAAAGCTTATTCTTGAACATCTTGGACTTGATCTTGCAACATCTTCATGTTTGTTATAATCAAAACAAAATCTTCAAAGGTCAATGACTAATTACAGGTAGAGTACACATGCAAATCTAGAGAAATCATCAACATTGACTAAGCCATATTTCTTACCACCAAGACTTGTGGTTCTAGTTGGACCAAATAAATCAATATGTAACAACTCAATGGATCTTGTGGTAGTAACCGCATTTTTTGATTGAAAAGATGCTTTTGTTTGTTTGTTCCTTTGACATGTTTCACAAAACATATCTTTTTCACATTCATGGATAATGAACATGTTACATTTTGATCATTTAGCTCATCTAGATCAACTTTATACATGTTGTCATATCTCTTGGTAGTGAAGAGGGTAGTGTCAGATTGAGAATCCTTCATAGTATAAAGAGCTTTGTTGAAGGAAACATTATATCCACTATCATATAATTAGCTTATGCTAAGTAGATTATGCTTTAATCCATCAACCAACAACACATTATTAATAGAAAGAGAGGAATAGTTACCTATCTTACCAATTTCAATGATCTTTCCTCTTCACTTGTTAGGTGCTCAACCCAAATGCTGATCTCTGATACTAATTAAAGATGGATTTTGCATAAGAAAAAGGGTTGAATTGTGCATATTTTGAATTTTCTGAACTTTAAACTAAAACTTAAACAAGCTTTCTCAAGTATATAATTAACTGAAGATGGCTAACCCACATCGGTCTATTTAATTACAGTTCGTTGCAGACTGAGCTAGCCTGCATACCGACCTCTACCTATATGGTAAAATAAAAATAATTACTAAAAATCTTACTTCATTACAACAAAATTAGAATAGAACTTGCCACTACTCATTAGTAACTATTGTCTTTTAAATTAGGCAGCTATTTGTAAATTGTAATTGCACCATCCTGTGCTAATAAGTGTGGGCTGACCTTTCCCTAACCCATTTTAGCTCAGAGGCCAATGATCAGGGCCCAAAATTATACATTTTAAATGGGTTGCTAGAATGGGAGCCTAAGCTTGAAGATGGCTTTCCAGAAGAAGGGGGTTGAATTGTGCCTATTTTGAATTTTTTGAACTTTAACTGAAACTTAAACAAGCTTTCTCAAGCATATAAAGTTGGATATTATGATCAAAAGTTAGTGTTTCCTTTAGAAAGCTAAGTATCAGAAATCAAACAACTAGAAAGGAGTATCAGAAACCTAATACTGATAAGGTTCAGAAAACTACCAGAATGCTTTAGAAAATAACTTTCTCAAAGTTTGAAAAACTTTTATTGATTGTAGGGTCAAAAAACAGTTTTCACAAACTTATCTTTTTACTTAAAAGAACTTAAGATATTAGAGTTCAACAGGTAAAATTTAGAAAGTAAAAAAGATAGAGATAGAGAGAGCTTTACACAAAGGATTTCATATTGGTTCAACCAAACCACTTGCCTACATCCAGTCCCCAGCATATACCTGAGATTTTTATAGATTCGAGTAGTCTTTCTTCCATCCTAACCTCTCCAAGCTAGATTATAAGTATTGTTTTCACATCTAGCCTCTTCAGGCTTACTCAAAAACCTCACTAACCACTACCAGGTCAAGGTTACAAAGACTTAAAAGAATAGGTTTGTGTTTGCTCATTCACACACTAATAGAGTGGATTACAACACTTAAAATCAAAGCACAAAACTCTACTTACAAGACAATGAATGAATGTATAGGTAGAGATGAAGTATTGCTATAAAAAAGTAATATAATAGTAAGTGATATGATCAAAAGGCTTTTCTTAGAAAGTTGAAAATTGAGATATTTGAAAGCACTTTAGCAAAAATGTGTTCTCCTCCATTATTGAGCTTCAACAACTTCAATTTATAGACCTTGAAGAGATTATAGACGTTGAGATTCATTAAATGCTACAGTAATATGTCTTGAGACTTGTTGAGAAGATATAGTCGTTATTTTGTCTTTTTGTGGCAACTTTTTTAGCTTTCTCAAAGTTGGTACAACTACTTTTGTACTTTCTTAGAAGAATATTCCATGTTAGTTGACTTTCTAAAGCACATTCTTAGGAAACTTTGATCTTCCAAGTTGAAGTCCTACAAACATAGCTTTTTGATGGGTTTTTTTTTCTGAACAAATTGTTTTTTTAATAGAGAGCTTTCTCAGCAAATAGCTTTCTAAATGGTAGCTTTCTAAGCATTGTAAATACTTTGAGTTTAGTTGAAGTGAAGTGCTATCTTCAAGAAAAAACTTTTAAGACCTTAATTCACTTCAGCAAACTATTAGAACAACTCTCACAATTCATAATTATTAAAGTTCAAATCAAAAGATATAAACCATTAAGTGTGTAGAGCAAAAAGTATAGGAACTTGTTGTTGTAAACATTTTAGAATAATCAGAAAACAACAATTTGTTATGGATCAAAACCATATACATAGGAATGAATTAATAACAAAGGTAAGGATCTTTAAGACTTTGGAGCTTACAAAGCTTACCCCCATATGCAGGAAAGCCAAATAGGACAATAGACAACCTGTAGGCTTTTGCTTATTTTAAAAGCTCTACTCTTTTAAGCCTTATATGTTCCCAGCTTTTAATTTATGTTGTTTGTTTTCTCATTTTTATATGGCTTTGAATCAGACCAGAATGATATGTCTAGACAAGATAAAACAAATTAAAAATGAAAGTGGGAAATTCCCTTTATATAATACTAGCGTACTGTCATTTCACATTTTTTCACCCTTTATTTTTCATTTTTATTCAAATTATTGTATCTTTTTTTATGTTTATTTGAATCTTATCTATTTCAATTTCTTGGAGTTAAGTCGCAAAGAATATTCTTGTAAATTCTCTAGTCTCGGTATGGATAGTCTATCTTTAACTAGACTGGAGAGGTGATCAGTTGAGATGTGCATATGCTAGTCCAAACACCACCTAACAACAATACAAAAAACAAAAAAAAAATCTATGAATAATAAGATATTATTATTTTATCATGTTTATCTTTAAATCTTTAAATGATTAATAATATGTATTTACTTTGTTTTATCCTTTATTTTTCTTTAAATTTTTAAATGATAATTAATAATAGTAATTTAAGAAAAGTAAAAATTTGACATTAAAGTGGGAAATCTCCTTTATAATAGTAATAGAAATCCCTTTATAATAGTAATAGGTACAAGTATATTAACTATCAATATATACTTGTTAGTTTGTATTTTTTTTATTTTTTATCAAGATAAACAAAATAAATAATAATGTAAAGTGGTTAAAGTAAATTATGATTATATAATGAAAATTCGAAAAGTGTTTGAAAATAATTTCAATTGAATAAGAAATATTTAAAATTTTGTCCTTTTTTATATTTATCTTTAAATATTCAAAATGAGTAATTCATAACTAATTTTGGAAAGGAACAAATGGATAATAAAGTGGAGAACCCCTTTATAATAGTAATAGATACTAGTATATTAAGTATCACCACATACTTGTTAATCTGTATATTTTATTTTTTATTATGATAAGCAAAATAAATATTAATGAAAGTGCTTAAAGTAAATTATAAATGATATCATGAAAAGTTGCAAAGTGTTAGAAAATAATTTCAATTGAATAAGAAATATTTAAAATTTTGACCCTTTTATATTTATCTTTAAATATTTAAAATGAGTAATTCATAAATCTAATTTTGGAAATGAAAAAAATTGGATAATAAAGTGGAGAATCCCCTTTATAATAGTACAGATAAATATAAATACTAGCATATTGATCAACATTATGTGTATATCAAATAGTGTTTTAAATTTGAGTTTAATTTCGATATAATGTAATATATAAAAGCTTTATATTATTATCTAATGATGTGTTGTTACATCATTAAATGACACTGTAAATGAGTAAGAAATTGGATGACAATTGTAATTGAGTAAGAAATGTTTATAATTCTATCATTTTTATATTTATCTTTATATATTTAAATGAGTAAATAATAATGAGAATTTAAAAAAGAAAAATGAGATACTAAAGTGGAGAATTCCCTTTATAATTGTAAGTACATAAAATATATATAGTAGCGCATTGATCCTATCAATTTACATTTTTTGTTTTTCAATAAGACAAAAAATAAATAATAATGAAGAGTATTTAAAATGAATTATAATTATAAAGTGAGAAGATGAAGTGTCTGAAGTCAATACTTATAAGACAAAATTTAAATAAAGTTTTTAGATGCTTGTAACATATTTTTTAATTAAAATATGACAAGTGTTTTATTATTTAAATGAGTCATGCTAATTCCACAAACTAAACCAGCACATAAATTACACAAATCTATTCTTTGATGCTTGTGTGAGAGTACTTTTGTTTCTTTCTGTGCCCCGATTACCCAACGCAAACTTTAAAGAATATGTTTGTGTAGTTTATGCGTTCATGTTTTTTTTGTTAAGTGAACTTTTCTTTTTCACCCATAAGCTCCAATTCCTCCTTTTCAATCTCATGATCTTCCCACTGTTATTTCCATTTTCTTCTCTGCTTCGTCTTTTCTTTCCCATGGTAGAGGATCCGATCTCTTAGAACGCCACCCATGACTCATTATCAGTCTCCATCCCTATCGTCGGCTGTTGCGCTTCTGCCAATAGCTCATGCGCCACCGTCAACCTACAACTGGAAGTGGAGATAATGTAAACTGGGACAAACCCAACTTTCAAACCATGAATTGAAACTAGAAACAATCCTCAAAGGGTAGTACAAGCACTCTTTAATTTTTATATTGCGCAAATCATTTCCAATTATAGCAAGGGTGCCCAATCAAACCCTTTGCAGAACACCACACCGAAGAGAGATTACATTTAAACAAAGGCAAAGAAAAACGATAATTATAATGGGTATGACAATAGCATTTCATTTATGCATTTGGTCAAACAGATTATGGGTATTCGAATTCCAAGTCAGATTCAAGAAAAAAAGATAAGTATGGAAGGAAAAACTAGAAACGTGAAGCCACAACCATAGTGAGACAGGATAGAATGTCGAATGAAGAATCATGGAAGGAAGAGTGGCTGTAGGACACAAACACCGAGCATGCATCTTGGCAAGCTCCATTCACTGGCTGTCGGAGGGGGGATAAAGGTGCGATAGGGGTGGAGAAGCCGAAAGGCTCCATTTGTTTGTTGAGGAAGAGAAGACAGAACTGAATGTTTTGCTTTAATGGAGAGAACTGAGATTATAACAATGAGAAGATTAAAAGGTAAGATGAAGTGGGACTGATGGTAAAATGTATACACTTGTTATATATATATATTTTGATATTAATCGGGGCCTAAGCTCAAAATACAATCACACATAATGTCCTCTAGTAGTAGAAACTCCCATCACATAACGTAACAACAACCCTCTGATTTCGCAGGGAGGGTCTTCTAAAATTAACATCCCAGGCTCGCGTTCAAGGCTCAAATTAGCAAGCCTATTTGCGCATTGATTCCCCTCTGGTAGAGTGTGGCTTAGCTTCACCTCCCATATGCTCTCCTAATCGAGCCTTCTCAGAAAATTTCTTTCCTAAGGACATCTTTCTAAACAAAAGTTTTCAGAGCACTGATTGTGCATAGGTTTGAGTGAAGCAAAGTATTTTCTCTTTGATAAAACTTTTATGACCTTAACACACTTCAACAAATAATTAGAATAGCTCATACGGTATAGAAATATTTAAACTCAACCAATAATATAATCAAATGAGTATATGAAGCAAATATATCTCAAGAGTTTTCTGATGCAAGCATTATGATTTTTATTTGAAGAACAAGTTTATTATCATTAAAACTAAAGGAATACAAGAGGATGAAGACATGTACAAAAGTCTTAAGATTTTGGAGTTTATAATCTCTTCATTTTTTATGATGACAAACTATTACTTGCATAAGTTTTCTGATATAAGGTTTTCTAATAGAACTTGCAGATTTAGAAAACCTCCCCTCAACTTAATCATTAGGTATTAAACTTTTGATTTTAGGTTATAAGAGGAACAAAGCTTCAATGTTATAGAATAATAAGAGTTAAAGCAAGATAATTGAATAGAAAACAATATCAGAACATAAATTGTGCAAAAAGTATTCATATATTGATTAGAGAGAGATCTAACATTAAATACACTAAGTTGCAACTTAGAACAAAAATGACTAAGGGTTTTATGAAGGAATACACAATTCTTTTTGTAACGTCCCAAGACTAATTACTCTATGTATATATGAATTACACTGAGGTACTTAAGCTTCGGCACATCACAACTAATCTCCTTACTACTTTGGTAATTAACTATACCAATTTTATATTTTAATCAAACCTTGTGAGAATAAATTTTTGCTTAAATGGAAATGTTAATTGAATAACTCCACTAAGTTACCATCCATTATTTATTTATTTCTTTATTAATCAATTTTTTTGTCCTTTGAATTTTCTTGATAGAACTCTAGGAACTTATACATTTATCTAATCAGGTATCAAAGGAATTTCATATTCTAACCCAAAATACAAACATATCCCTATAGTCCACAAGTGTATATATATATATATCACACTGTCTCTACATAATCTATTACATAAGTATCAAAGTTCTACATTTTAAGCCTTCATAGGCATAAATACAAACTATATACAAACCATTGCATAATTATAATTACAAAGCAATGGTCAAAAGAGTAAATAACTCTATACTATATCAACATCTACTTCACTACTTCGTGGGTGATTCACATCCAACATCTGAGAAAAGAAAACAGTAGAGTGATAATTTTAGGAATTCCCAATATATTTAACAAACATATGTCATCACAATAATTCTAGTTGTTTCGGGAAATCAAAATAATTTTTAAATATTTCATAGAAAGGTGGCAAATGGCAAAATGGTTCCTTTTTCTTCCCAAGGATAGAAGTTCAATTTTAATCATTGATCATCAACATATACTCAAACAATATATAGATTTATAAGCACATCATCAAATAAACCATAGGATTCATCATAAATGTATCAATGCATAAACCATCTCATACTATCATTAGAATATTTACATTACTCAAGATGTAAATATTCATTATCAAATCTATGATTTATATACATATATATATATATATATATATATATATATATATATATATATATATGTATGTATATATATATATATATGTATGTATATGTATCTATATCTATATATATACATATATAATTATCATCTTTCTTGGCCTATTCCTCGGACTTTTGTCCTTTTATTTCAAATAAATAGGAAGTGAATGTCGCCTCCTCACATTACCAAACACTAGGTGATAGTCTGCTTATCAGGCTGGTGCACTCAGCCTATATGTAATAGTACTTCGTTACATAGCATTATCCCAAGTAACCCTAGTCAAATCTATAAAAGAATCACATCTAGGATCACCTCTAGGTACATGGATCATTTCCTTTCACGAAGGATTCACATCTAGGATTACCCCTAGATACGAGGATCATATCCAATATCAGATCTAGGATCACCCCCAGATATGAGGATCATTTCCAAAATCCATATCTCAATACCAGATCTAAGATCATCCCCAAGTACAAGGATCATTTCCATAATCCATTACTGGCCAAATCAAATATTCAATCAATGGGTTACCCTTCATAAGGGAATTACATCTAAGGATCACCCCTTAGTATGAGGATCATGTCCAATATCTTTTAAACTTTGAGCACCTTACATTTTATTTCAATTACAGGCTCAACTTTAACATTTTAAAGGAGCACATCACAATTCATCTCATAAGTATATCAAGTGCGCATAATCATCATCACATAAGTATATCAAGTGCACATTATCATCATCTTATAAATATAACAATATCTCATAGGTATACCAAAAGCACATCATAATTCACCTCATAGATATATCAAATGCATATGACATAAGCATAAGTCACCTTAGTGAGCTTAATCAAATCTAATCACACCTTATAGGATCGATATATCCCATTTGATTTCCATGGAGCAGAGAACTTTGTTTCTCTCTAATCAGGGGATTGGTAATCGATTACCATAGCTGGTATTGATTATTACAATCCTAACAATAGCATTATGTAAGTTGATAATCGGTTATCACAACTAATAATCGATTATCTCATCCTAGTAATAGCATTCTGTAAGATGATAATCGATTATCACAGCTAATAATCCATTATCTCATCCTAGTTGATAATCGATTATCACAACTAATAATAGATTATCTCATCCCAGTAATAGCATTCTTTAAGTTGATAATCGATTATCACCATTAATAATTGATTATGTCATCCTAGCAATAACATTCTGTAAGTTGATAATCGATTATCACAGTTAATAATCGATTATCTTATCCCAACAATAGCATTCTGTAAGTTGATAATCAATTACCAACATTAGTAATCGATTACCATGCTGTTTTCTAACATTCCATAATGTTTTCTAATCATGGTAAACTCACAAATATCATCAATTTTAACTCCAAAAATTACTTATTCATTTGCTACTATCAAACATCAACTTAACTATTAATAATTAACATCAAAATTGGAGATAATTCCTCCTTTGATTCATTTGGCCAACTTCCTCAAACAACCATCCAAATAAGGAAAAATACAACTTAACAAGAACCACAACCAATTCATCAAAAAAAAAAAATAGAACATAGGAGTAAAGGAAGCAAGAACAACCTAACTTTCTCTTGAACTCTTTTCCAATTCATCAATCCAAATCATATATATATATAGCTCGAGATAAACATCAACATAGTGAAATCAATCATTAAACTTATTTTCTTTCAATCAAAAATCAAACAAAATGTTAACAATAATTGTGGCAATAAGATGAGATAAACATGGTGAAGATTTTCCTTCTAATTCACCCACAAATTCTATACCCAACATCAAACTTATTTCACCAAGTATCTCAACCAATTAAAGCATACAAATCATCCACTAGCAAAGGAAGAAGGTAAAAGAATAAAGATGCCAAGAAAGAAGGGAAAAGAGTAAAGATCAAAGGAAGAAACCCTTACCTAAGCTCTTAGTTTCCTTAGTTTCTCCTAGCTCCCTTGATGATTTTCTCTCCTTTGTCCCCCTGTTCTTGAAGAGGAATATCGAATTTGAAGGCTTGAGGGAAAGTTGAAGGAGAAAGGAAGGAGCTTTAAGTTTCTATTAATGGAGGAAGAACATAACCTCTCTTCCTTTGATGAGAAACTCGTCTCTCTCTCTCTCTCTCTATTGCTCTCTACATATTTTTGATATTGGTGTGTAAGTGTGATTGGTATTTGGCGGTGGAAAAAGGAGAGATAAGATCAAATATGTGTGGTTGTCATTTGATGTGATAAACCTATCTCTTAGGGACACTTTGATCTTCCACTAATGAATTTTCTAGCTTTCATAAGTGTTGTAGAAATTTTAGGATCTCATTAAGTTCCTAAACACATCATTTAATAGATGTTAGACTGTATTACTTTTCCTTAAATTAATATAACCTTAAGGAAGTAATTAATATGTATCTGCCCTAAACTATAATTATTTTTAAAATAATCTTCATCTTTTATTTAACAATTCCACAAATTTTCATAATTTTCTTAGCTACTCTCCTATTTAATTTGACCTTTAAACATTTATTCTATTTATTAAAAATACCAAACTAATTTATTTAATTCCCCAAAAATTACCATAATTCATTCTAATTATTTATAACATAGAAATAAATTTTTCACATTTATTTCTATCTTTTAAACAATTTATGCTAATTTCTAGGCTATTCGGGCTATTATTCACTTTCAGTGTTATATTGTTATACTCAAACTAACTCGAAAAATTAAAAAAATTAACAAGTAAAGCACACAAGTGCTAAAGAACTATTATAACAATAATTAAAGCTAACAGGATAAGGAGAATGTTACACTTTTCCTTACTCCCCCTTTGTCAACACAAAAGGATAACAAAGTGCAACTTTTCACATCATAGACAATAAAAAGATAAAATCCTAAGAATCATCAGAATCAGAATCAGAATCAGAAGGGATATTAGTAAGAGTAAGGATTTGGGCGATGAGTTTGGAAAGGTTTAGGCCTAGAGGATCTAATAGTGCCAAGTTTGAGTTTCATTTCATAGTTCAGAACCCACCATTCCTCAAACTATCTGAATCTTCCCGTAAACTCCTTTATAGCAGTCAGTATTTCATAAAATCCCTGATTCATCTCATTTTTAAGATTTCTCTATTTTTACTTTAGCTTTCTCAGCTTGGTGTTCATTCTTTCGAGTTGTTCTTCAATAGACCACGTTGGCTTGGTCTACTGATAATGCATGGTGTACCAAGGCACAATTTCTAGGTTAGGGTTAGAAACATATTCAGGAGCAGTAGTTTTTTTTTTCCAAATGCAGTAGGACTTACAACAGATTCACTAGTAGTAGGTTTCTTCCCTTCAAAAACCTTTTTAACATAAATTCAGTTTAGGTTTCTCAACTTCAGAAACATTTTCTAACTCGACATTAAGAATTTTTTTCTCAGTTGAAACTTCAAATGATTTTTCTTCAAGAGCATGCAGAGAGGCTTGTTCCATCATAATAGCCACATCAATTACCTTATCAAGCAGTCCAGATAGTGCTTCAGTAGTAGCTACCTTAGCATCAACATCAAAAGAGGGTCTTTAAACAGATGGAGGGATAACAAGTGTAGTTTCCAAAATCTCAGTATCACTAGACTTAGTAGGTTGTGTTTGACCATACTTGGGTGATCCAGTAAAGGGTGAAGATGGAGGAGTGTGAAATAAAGGTTTAGAGGGCGGCATATAGATCATACCTTCTAGGTTTATATTAGAGAGCTCGAGAAAACTAGAAAAACTTGCTTATTTTGCAGCTTCAGTTTCCTTGATTTTTCTTACTTCCACAACTTCATTAATTTTCCTCATTTCCTCCTCAATGTATATTTCCTCTGCATATTTTTTTTTGTTCTTCTTTAGTAACAAACATATTTCCTTTTTCCTTAGCTTTATCAGCCTCAATAGGCTTTAATACTCAGCTTTCTCACGCTCATCTTCTTTTTCAAGCCTTCTTGTGGAACATATAGAGATGGGAATAGATTATATACCTTGAACAAAGATATCTAGGAAATCTTATTGGCTTTTCTAAACTTCTTCCGTGGAGTTAGGTGCTGGAATAACTTTCTCAACTGGTTTCTTTGGTTTAGAAATCTCAGAGTGAGTCTTCTTAGGTGACTTATCAGTTTGGAAAATAATAACCCCATAAAATGTAGTTATTTATGCCCTATATATGTGCTCTATTGATTGCTTAGTTCTTGTTATTGTGCATATATGGAAGATTTCAAGCTTATATTCATCGAATTCCATTGTATATCTTCCTATATGATCTTAAGCAAATTGGTATAATTCTTCATGTGATTATGTGAATTTGCAACTGTGATTAACTTGGTGATTTCTCTATTGCAGGAAGGGCTCCAATCAAGCAGAAATTTAGAGGATTTGGACCAACATTGGAAGAGAAAGCCAAGTGTGAATTTCAGCATCTCATGCCGTGGCTTAGGTATGTTAACACCGCAGCATAGTGCATTCAGTAGGCTATATACTGAAACCCGAGGCTTGAGCGCCGCAGTGCAAAGAAATGAATGTCGCAACGTGGTGACCTAAATTGACATGCACTGTGGCACAGGTATGTTAACACCTCGACGCACAAGTGCAAAGTTTGGCCTATAAATACTATTTTATCTGATTTTAGAAAGGAACTTTTTCATCTTTAAAACACAGCTGCTAGGTTTTCATGTTTAAGGCTTAGAGGAAGCTATGAAAGCCAAGGTTAGAAGTTATCTTCTTCATGGAGGATGATTTAAGCATAAAGGATCACATCTATTGAGCTTTCTTCCTTTCCTTTCATCTTTCTCTTTTCTTATATCATAAACATGATGTCTATGCATATATTTTTGTGTTTCATGGCTAGTTAAGTTGTGTATAGGGATTTTTTTGGATACTCATATGGATATTGAATGATTTTTTAATCCTTTGAGTTTATATAGATGATTTGGTTTTGTTCAATCATATGGATCTTAATGCTCTTGATTGTTTGATCAACTTTTAAGTGATTTGTTGAAATCTAATGAACCTAGACATAGGAATTTGGATTTGAGATCATAGGTATGGTTGATGCATGCTTAATTTCATTCTAATGGTGGGGTGAGTTAATTCGCTAATGTGATAGAAATATACCTTTTGGCCATGTATATTAATTGATTGAGAATATATCTTAATGAATGGATTTTGCACTAGTTTTCATGAAAACATAGTGAATTAGGTAAATGAAGCATGATTGATTGACCTCGACATAAGCTTTTAAATAAGTTAGATTCTCAAGCTAGCCTAATCTTTTCATTTATGTTGCTCATAAGGATTGCTTGTTATCAATTGAAGTAGGAGGTGAAGAAAGATTCCCTATTCTCTAATCATCAACTTTAATTCCCAATTTACAACATTTAAGTTTTTAAATTAAGTTAAACACTATTTTTCAAATTTGTATGTTCTTGAATAGTATTAACTAAGCTATTGGTTAATATTTGGCTTTAGAAATTAACATACTCATCATGGGAACGATATCTGACTCTTTACTATATTACTTGTGAAACCCGTGCATTTGCGGTAAGCAAAAGAGCGAACACGTTTTTGGCGTCGTTGCCGGGGACTGGGCTTAATTTTAGTATTACCAATATTAACAACGAGTTTATTTAGTTCTAGTTCAAGTTTCCTTTTTTGCATATTAATTTAAGTTTCCATTCTTTATTTGTTATAGGTACATGTAAGATGGCGGATGAGCACAACTATACGTGGCCTTTGAGGGAGTTTACAACCCCTCAAATGGATAACTTGCAGTCTAGCATTAGACGGGCGACCATCTGTGCAAACAATTTTGAGATCAAGCCACCCATAATCCAAATGATACAAACTTCTGTACAATTTGGCGGCTTGTCCAACAAAGATCTCAACGCTCATCTCTCAAATTTCCTGGAGATATGTGACACCTTTAAGCATAATGGAGTATCTGAGGATGCCATTTGCCTAAGGCTCTTCCCTTTCTCTCTTAGAGACAGAACCATGAGCTGGTTGTAATCTCTGCTTGCGGGATCAATAACAACTTGGTCTGAGACAACTTGGTCTCAACAAATATTTTTCTCCGGCCAAGACTGCTGAGATGGTGAATGATATCACATCATTCACCCAAATAGAATCTGAATCCTTGTATGAAGCCTGGGAGAGGTACAAGGATCTGCTCAGGAGGTGCCCACATCATGCTATACCGCTGTGGCATCAAGTCTATTCATTCCATACAGGCTTGTTGCTGCAACATCGTCTTATAATGGACGCAGCAACTGGAGGCTTTTTATTGAACAAATCTTTTGGCGATGCATTTCAACTGTTAGAGGAATTAGCACCCAACAACTACCTATGGCCCTTTACAAGAAACACTCCATGGAAGGTGATTGGAGTGCATGAGGTGGATGCTTTAACATTGCTGTCAACTCAAGTGGCAGCAATTACAAGTAAATTGGACAGTATAGGGCAGAACCCTCATCAGAGCCAATTTGTTCTTTGTGACAAATGTGGAGACAACCATTCAAGCGATATGTCCCTCCCATGTCTGAAAGTACACAATATGTAGGGAACTATCGCCATAACAGAACAACCAATCCTCGAACCAGTACAACCCTAGATGGAGGAACCATCCAAACTTCCCTTGGAGGGCCAACCAAGGAGCTTCCTCCTCAGCACCTAGAAATGATAGATCTAACTATCCTCTTGGTTTCTCATCACAAACTAGGCAGCCTGTGCAAGACAAGAAACCATCTCTTGAAGATATGTTCATGCAGTTAATGGTTAAGACCGATTCCTTCATGACAAAGACTGATGCTCATCTAGCAAAGAATGATTTAATGATTCAGAGCTAAACAATAGAAGGGAAGTTAGCAAACACCATCAATAACAGGCCCCCAGGCTTATTTCCAAGTGACACAGTCAATAATCCACAGGGTGTCTCCAATGAGCACTGCAAAACCATCTCACTAAGGAGTGAGAAGGAAATAGAAGGGAATCCAAAGACAAAGCTGCTTGAGGAAGAGGTCGAAGTGAGTAAGGACCAGGAGATTGTGAATGAGGAAGTGGAAAAGAAAGAAAAAGTTGTCCAGAAGAAGGTGTAGGACAAGAAGGTAGAGGACAAGCCTTATACACATCCACTACCCTTCCCTAATAAACAAGTTAAGTACAAGATGGATGTATAGTTCAAGAAATTTTTAAAAGTTTTTAAGAAGCTTCACATAAACATTTCTTTTGCTGAAGCATTAGAGAAAATGCCCAGTTAAGTCAAGTTTATGAAGGACATTCTATCAAAAAAGTAAAAATTAAGTGAGTTTGAAACTGTCGCATTGTCAGAGGAATGCAGTGCTATTCTACAACAAAAGCTTCCTCTAAAACTGAAGGATTCAGGAAGCTTCACGATCCTGTGTGCCATATGAGATCAATTCTTTGGACAAGCTTGGTGTGACATAGGGGGAAGCATTAATCTCATGCCCTTATCCATTTTTTAAATGCTAGGTTTGGGCGAATGCAAGCCCACATCAGTGACCCTCCAACTACCTGATTGTTCCTATACATACCCAAAGGGAATTGTTGAGGATGTCTTAGTTAAAGTGGACAAGTTCATATTTCCCATTGACTTTGTCATCTGGATATGGAGGAGGATCGTAAGGTGCCTCTAATTCTTGGCAGACTGTTCCTTGCTATAGGGAGAACACTCATAGATGTCCAAAAAGGTGAATTAACTATAAGAGTTCAAGATCAAGAGGTAACATTTAACATTTTTAAAGCAATTAAGTTTCCTCAAGATCATGAAGAGTGTTCATACATAGGTATGTTGGATAATATCATTGTTGACGCATTTGATGCTAACTATCCTAATAACCCTCTTGCATTATAATTGACTTCATTGACTAAGCAAGATAAAAATACTAGGGATGATGTTTCTGATTTTATTAAATGGCTTGATGCAGTTCCTAAGTATTTCAGGTCACCCAAGTTTGAACCTTTGGAGTTCAATGCATCTTTGGAGACATCAAAGCCTTCCATTGTAAAACCTCCAAAGCTTGAGTTGAAGTCTTTTCCTAATCATTTGCAGTATGCTTATTTGGGAGCAACATCCACTTTCTCGGTAATCATATCATCATCCCTCACTGACAATCAAGAGGAGAAACTTCTTTGTGTGTTTCAAAAATATAAACATGTCATTGAATGGACTATTATTGATATTCATGGCATTAGCCCCTCCATTTGTATGCATAAGATTTTGTTAGAGGATAGTCAGAGTGGGGTTGTGGAGCACCAAAGATGACTTAATCCAATAATAAAGGAAGTAGTGAGGAAAAAGATAATAAAATGGCTTAATATAGGCATAGTTTATCCTATTTCTGACAGCCCATGGGTTTCACCAATTCAATGTGTTCCGAAGAAGGGTAGTATGACGGTAGTCACCAATGAAAATAACAACCTCATCCCTTCTCATAAGGTTACTGGCTAGCGGGTATGTGTAACAACCTAATACATATATCTAGATATATCATAGATATACAGAGATATATAAAGATAACCAGTACTAGAGATGTCACTTCTACATACTACATACTAACATATATTCATAATCACAACTGAGTAATTATAAAAAGCCTTGAGAGATTACGGAAAAACTTAAACTCACACACACACACACACACACACACACACAACACTAGCCACAAGAGGGTATATTGTAATACATATTCGTAATATATACAAAACAAATGTAAACTGTATACATAAGTTCTGGCTAGAAAAACATATAAAACTATGCTAGTCTTCATGCTTCACCTTCTTTCCCTTAGCAGGGTCTTTACTTGGATTTACATAGAAGAACAACTGGGGTGAGAATTACAATTCTTAGTCAAAGAAATTCCAATACCAGCTAGCTATAACATTGTATAACAAATATAACAATTGCTATAACTACCAATAATAGGAGTTTTCTCCCTCGTTCTCATAACTGCACACTACCAAGTAGTGTGATCTAAACCGATAGCCTACATACTGTTAAATATAAACAACTGCCCATACAATTATAAAAACCAACAGTAACAGACAATGCCCATACAACTACCTGTAAATGCTATACAGATGATATGCAATATGATTATGCCTAATAAAGATCCTAAAGATATGCTCGTGCAATGCTCTATTTTGAAATACATGCAGGGGTTTATTTTGAAAACTAAGAAGTTCATTAGGCACTAGTTCAGTATATCAACCTGTGGTAAATAGAGGGAAAGCTCATCCTCACATTACACGTATCCTGGCATGCTGAAAAGTTTAGGTTGAATCTCTGTTCAAAAGACCTTACGGACTCCCCACTTATCTCTTTTGGCCTTAATGATGGTGTATAACATCAGATGACACTCACAGAGAACAATACTACTAGACCATTTCCATAAACATATATACATACTTATATACTTAGTTCATTTAAGACCTAAGCATATTCTACTAGGAACTTTGGCTTCTTATGTTTACCCATTGTAGAGAGGAAAATCTGTAACCTCATACTACACGTAACCTTAACACTTGGATAGGAATACTTGTCCCCTTAGAAACTTTTGATTCCTTTCCTTCTGGCTAAATGACCTTTCGTCATATAAAGTCACATTCTTCGACAAACACTACCAATCCATCCTAGTTCATTGCGTCTAATATACCTTATCATCACTCATTACATCTAAGTGAGCTTTATGTAACACTATGTTGCTAAGGTGTTAGATACTCACCTATGGCAGACCATTACTCTTGGTTGCACTAAGGTTCTTAGCTTTCACATACAAACTAGATTAACTAACTAGTATGTGAAAAATAGAGTGTTATGTTTACCTCTTACATAAACACCACCTTAACACTCCTATAGACTCAACTCATCCTAGTGAAAGAGTCTATCTTAACTAATGCTTCATTCCAACCTTGCTTAAGGAAATAAATGAGCATTTCTCTAGAACTTTGCATACTTAATGAATATAACATGCTTACAAGTCAACATTTCATCCTTTTGTGTATTCTACGATGCACAAAGTCCCACTTAACTAGAGACTTAGTACATAATATTCCCTCTTAAGAGCTAAATACACAACCTTTTCTCCACTCAAGTGAATCTGATGCAAGAGTGGTTCTTACTTGCAACTCTTTGTTGCTTAAGGTTCTAGGTACCTTCCTAAGGTAATCCACTACTCTTGGATCTCCTAAGGTTCATACATTTCTCATACTTGCTAGAGTGAATACCACAATCCATCCTAGTATACTTATGTCCAATGCACTATCTTATCACATCTTAAGTGACATCTAATACAACACTATGTTGCCTAAGGTGCTATGTTCTTACCTAGGGCAATCCTTTACGTTAGGTTGCTCAAAGGCCTAAGTTTTCTCATAACATATACATACCAAAGGATCATCCTCTTGTTAGATTAACTTTAGTAGCATACTAGACATACACTAAGTCCATCCATGACTTTTGGACGTTCAAAGCTTAGACTTCTTTTCATCAACTCTAGATGATAATTTTCCTATTGAAAAATACACCTATTTGTACCTCAACACACTTTAAAAGGTATAAAAGAGTGATCCCATCACTTAAGAAGTCACATAACCACAAGAACACAAATCCTGTAAAATTCTGGTAACGATGCCTAGGCGCCACCCTCCATGCCTAGGCTTGAAGGTGGCAGGGAAACAACCCTGTAACTCCCAAGAAATCACGCCTAGGTGCAGTTCTGTCACGCCTAAGCATGATGCTCTCTGTCTCACCCACGCCTAAGCGTGGTTCAATCACGCCTAGGTGTGACCCTAGGACAGAAACTTCTGCAGATTTCTGCAGAAGTGGTTACTATTCCATTAGTTCAAATCATGGATTTTAGCCACTCCAATTTAGTTTCTAGGTGATTTAAGGTCCCTAACAAGTTCACTAACATATAGGAATCATTAATCACTAATAAAACCCTCCAAACCAAAACCACACAACCTTGACCTAAAACCCTAAAAATGAGCATCAATGGTATTAATGAGATGTTCTAAGCTTCTTACTTTAACTTAAGCCATGAACAAGTCATAAATAACCAAAGAAACACATTCATACAACCAAATACATCAAACTCCTCTAGAACTCAGTTTGGCCTATCAAGCACCAAGGGTGCATCAATGGTGAAAAGAATGGAAGAAGATGAATATGGATATAAAACCCCTACCTTTTTACAACTGTGAAGGAGATTCAAGCTTGGTTGGATCTCAAGTCTTGGCTAAGCCTTTGGTCTTCCTCTTTTTCTCCTCCTCTTCCTTCTTCTTTCTTTCCTCTTCTTTCCTCCCTTCTCTCATATTTTCTATTTTTTTTTTTGCACATAAAAGAGCCGTGAATGAGACTTATAAAAGAGAAACAAAAGACTCAATAAATCATAAGGCCTTTAGGTCATAACTGATAAATCCCAATATGCTAAAAACACTCAAATTTAGCTAAAACAAGTTTTCCAGCTTTCAACAACTTTACAATAAATCATAAGATTCATCGAAATTATTGTTTCACTATTTTCATGATTTTCCATATCTGCTACTAGTCAATCCAATATTAAATGCATAACCAGTATGCCTAAAAATATCAAATTAACTTCGATTGTCTTGAAACTTTAACCACTTCTTACTTGGCTCATTTGTAACCTAGAAACAAGTTATCCATACATGTTTCCCTCAACTTAGCCTTCAAAGCCAATATCTGAGTCATTTTAAGCTACTTTTCAATTTCTGTGTTACAACTAAGTGCCTAAATGAACTCAGTTCATCACAAAACTTAACTGACATGTTAAGCAAGTTATATGCTACCTTTGTAACCATATACAAGCCTAATCATATTGCTAAGGGTATTATAGTCTGCATGGACTACCAAAAATTGAATAAAGCTACCCGAAAAGATCATTTCCCACTTTCTTTCAATGACAAAATGCTGGATAGATTGGATGGAAGGGCTTATTATTGCTTCCTTGATGGTTACTTTGGATATAATCAAATTGCTATAGCACCTGAAGATCAAGAAAAGATGACATTCACTTGTCCCTATGGTACATTTGCTTTCCGGAGGATGCCATTTGGGTTATGCAATGCACCAACAACCTTTCAACGTTGCATGATGGCCATCTTTGCAGATATGATTGAGCGTGGCCTTGAAGTCTTTTTGGATGAATTTTCAATGTTCGGAAACAATTATAATAGTTGTTTGCAGATTCTCTCATCCATGCTGAAAAGATGTGAAGAGACTAATTTTGTCCTAAATTAGGAAAAATGTCACTTCATGGTCCAAGAAGGCATAGTTCTTAGTCATAAAGTTTCTATCAAAGGGATGGAGGTTGATAAGGCAAAGTTAGAGGTGATTGACAAGCTTCCTCCACCAAATTCAGTAAAAGGAATTCACAGTTTTCTTGGTCATGTCGGTTTCTACCAGAGATTCATTAAAGACTTTTCTAAGATTGCTAAGCCTCTTTGCAATCTTTTGGAGAAAAACGTTTAGTTTACTTTTGATAAATCATACCAGGTTGCATTTAAGGAGCTGAAGAAGAAACTTGTGTCAGCTCTAGTGATTACCACTCCAGATTGGGAATTACCTTTTGAACTAATATGCAACACTAGTGATTATGCTATGGGTACAGCTTTGGGGCAAAGAAAGGACAAGGTGTTTTGCTCTATTTATTATGCTAGCAAAACACTTAATGATGCGCAGCTAAACTACACCACAACGGAAAAGAGCTGCTGGTTGTTGTATTTACATTCGATATGGTTTGAGCTTATTTGGCGGGCACTAAGGTGATAGTTTATACGGATTACTCCGCAATTAAATACTTGGTGAGCAAGAAGGATGCAAAACCGTGGTTGATTCGGTGGGTCTTATTGTTGCAGGAATTTGATTTGGAAATTCGTGACAAAAAAGGGGGCAGAGAATCAAGTTGCAGATCACTTTTCTAGATTAGAAAATGAAGAATGTCAAGTTGAACTGATCCCAATTAGAGAAACATTTTCGGATGAGCAGCTATTTGCTACCACAACTCAATCATATCCATGGTACGCAAATTTAGTGAATTACATAGTGGGTAGGGTGTTACCCCCTGATCTAACCTCTCACCAAAAGAAAAAATTCTTATACGATGTTAGGCACTATCTCTGGGATGAGCCGTTCTTATTTAAATAGTGTCCTGATCATATGTTAAGGAGATGTGAGCCTATGGAGGAAGTTGAGCAGATTTTGAACCAATGTCATGCTTTTCCGTATGGAGGACACTATAGTGGTGAGAGAACAACAGTGAAAGTGCTCCAGTCTAGCTTTTATTGGCCATTTCTCTTCAAGGATGCATATTTTCATGTTAAAAAATGTGATTAGTGTCAAAAGTCGGGGAATATCTCGAGGAGGAATAAGATGCACCTCAATTCTATCTTAGAAGTTGATATTTTTAATGTTTGGGGCATTGACTCCATGGGCCCTTTTATTCCCTCCTTTGGGATTCAGTATATTCTTATGGTAGTGAACTGCGTGTCCAAGTGGGTGGAAGCATGTGCATTTCCTACCAATGATTCTAAGGTAGTGATTAACATCATGAAAAAATAGATCTTCACCGAGTTTAGAACACCTAAGGCCATAATCAGTGATGGAGGGTCACATTTCTACAATAAACATTTTGAAGCTCTCCTCACCAAGTATAGGGTAACGTATCGGATTGCCACTGCTTATCACCCATAGAAAAGTGGGCAAGAGGAGGTATCCAATCGGGAAATTAAGCGAATACTAGAGAAGACAGTGTGTCCATCCCAAAAGGACTAGTCAAGAAGACTAGATGATGCGCTATGGGCTTATAGGACAACTTATAAGAACCCCATTGGCATGTCTCTGTATAAGCTTGTATTTGGGAAGGCATGCCATCTACCGGTTGAGCTTAAACATAATGCGTTTTGGGCAATAAAGCAACTAAACTTCAACTTGCAAGTCGCCAGTAAGAAAAGACTTTTGCAGTTGAATAAACCTGATGTATTTAGGCTGCAAGCCTATGTGAATGCAAAATTGTACAAGGAGAAGGTGAAAAAATGGCATGATAAGAAGATTGTGCAGAAGAGATTTGAAGAAGGTCATCAAGTCCTCCTTTACAATTCCAGGCTCAAGTTATTCCCTGGAAAGCTTAAATCAAGGTGGTCGGGGCCATTTGTAGTGATGAAAGCATTCCTCCATGGAGCCGTAGAGATTGCTCCACCGGATAGTTTATCAAGTTTTAAGGTTAATGGCCAGTGCCTAAAACCTTATTATGGAGGAGAGATTGATAGGGGGAAGACCTCCCTCACATTGATAGCTCCAGCTTGATGTCTACAAAGTCTTGTCGGGACTATAAATAAGGCCCTTTTTGGGAGGGAACCTAAATGTTAATCCTTTGAGTTTTAAGTCTTTAGTATGTCAATATGTTGATTTTATAGTTTTATTAAGTTTTTGTTGTACAAACTATGATTTAACCCTTTGGACAAGTTTTGCAGGTGATGGGGACCAAAATGCTACAAAAATGGCAGTAAAAATCATTTTTCTGCATAATTATGCAGATAGACCTCTCATGCTGCAGTGTGAGACTTGTAACATCCTCTTTTTACACAAGTTAGGCTTGTATAAGGTTATAGAGGCACCTTAATACTTGTTTAACATGTTCGCTAAATTTTGTGACATTTTGAGTTAATTTAGGCACTTTGCTGCAACACAGAAAGTGCAAAATGACTATTTTAACTCAGAAAAATAACATAAATGCTATATTAAAGGAAATAAATATGGAAAAGTTATTTCTAGGACACAAATATCTGGAAGTGGATGTGGTTAAATTTTGAGGACAAACGAAGTTAGTTTGGTATTTTTAAGTATATCGTGTGAGTGTTTAAGTACTAGATTGAGGTGCAGCAGATATAGAAAACTAAGGAAATTGTGAAACAATAATTTTGATGAATCTTAGAGTTTATTCTAAGATTGTTAGAAGTTAGGAAACTTGATTTAGTTAAATCAAAGTGTACTTAGCATATACGAAATTTAGCAAAAGGACAAAATTATCATTAGTGTCATCTTTTTAAAAGATGAGATAAAATCTCATCTTTCCCATTCTCTTTCACGGCTATGTAGAGAAGAATGAAGAAAGAAAAAAAGCGGAAGAGAAGGGGGAGACGAAGGAGGAGGAAAAGAGGAGAAAATAAGTAGGAATCAAGAACTAAGATCCAATCTTGAGGTAAAGGGTTTTGCTCTCAAACTCTCATCTTTGCTATATTCTCTTTAGCTTTGAGATGTCCATGGTGAGGTTTGAAAATGGTTTTGCTATGGATTTTCCATTGTTTGTTTTGGATAAACTTGTTATAAACCTAGTTTATGGATCAACTAAAATTGATAGAGGTTTTATTGCTAGTTTTAGTCTTGAGTAAATCCATGAAGCTTCTTGATTTTAAAGTTAAAAGATGAGTATTAGTTGTTGTGGTTTTGACCCTAAATCCATACCTAAGTGAACCAATAGATTGTATAATAGTTACAACATGATTAGAGGTCTTGAATGATGACAAAAATTATCTAGGAATTGATCTTGAGGGGTAGAACTTGGTTGGAAACCAAGATTATACAGAAAACTCGTTTCTTCAGAATCTCTGCTATAGGATGGCGCCTAGGCGCCATTTTCCATGCCTAGGCGCAGACTGATAAGTTTCAGATAGAGAGCATGGCACCAGTGAGCCACACCTAGGCGCAGCTATGCCAAAATTTTGACAGCCTGTGGTTTTAGTTGCATAACTTGAGGTACAAACATCGTATTGACCTGATTCCAGTGGCATTTGAAAGCTAAGACATAAGGCTTCATGTAGTTAAAATTTTAAAATTTTAGAGCTGGCCAATCAGTACTAGTTTTTGTTTGAATCTAAGAAAGATTCTGCAGAAAAGGCATTCTGGCATCCAGTAAACTAGATTGCTTAATTTCTTGTTTCGATGTCGTATTGACATGATACTTGTGGCATTTTGAATCTAACATATAAGGCTTCTTGCCTGTAAAATTTCATAATCTTACCACTTTTAGTTTGTTTCCAGTTTTAGTTTGAAGTCATGTCAGATTCTAGAAAAATAGTTAATACACTATTTTAGCTTTTGCAAAATGTCGCATAACTTTGGTTATACATAGCCAAATGAGATGAGGTTTGTGGCATTTGAAAGATATAAGAGAAATCTATTTGCTCATAAAATTTCAGAATTTTAGAAGTTATGATGCATATTTGGTGCAATCTTGAAAATCAGCCTTTTTAGGCAAGATTTGATGTGTTTTGGGATAGGTTGAGCTTGAAGGGTTTGCGATCCATGTGTTGTTATCTTTTTGGATAATGTTGAGCTAGGATGATGTGATAAAAGGGTGTTATGTAACACCCACCATAGGGTGCCACATTTAAACGTTATTATTACCGAATTACCCCCAAGTTCATAAATTGTGATGTTATAATAAAATTAGTAAAATTTCTTGATGTTGATAAAATAAACTTAGCGAAAAATAAAAATATTACAACATCATCACAAATAATTTATATCATATATACATTACAAAAGTACTGTCAAGATTATTTATATACAGGCATAGTCCTCAAAGTATTTAAACATTATTTAAAACTGACATACTGCCCAAGTATTACTAAACATCAATACCCTCAGACGGGTCCTCCTCAGATTCCTCAGCAGGTAGGAATCCAGCTTGACGCGACGTCCTACAGACAGGTGTCCGAGTAAACGACACAATGCTAATCTCAGTAGGAGTACGGTAGTAAGCTCCCCAGTACTGCCTAATGGACAATGGAAACTCTAAGTGTACATAAATATTTACACTAAAATAAGAGTTCCCTTGATAAAGCCTACTCAGGGTAACATTCAAGTCTCCTATATAGAAAATACATCCTCTATCAAGATGGACATGCCATGTCTCCGGACCTCCTCGAAACTGCAACGTCATATATCTTAGGAAACTGGACATCGCCATCTTCTCAAAACTCTCTTCCTCAGGAGGAATCTGCTCTTCTTCACCCTCTTGTTTAATTCCTTGCTTAGCGTCTTTACAAATATAAATACAGTACAAAATAGATATATAAAGAGGTGAGATCACCCACGCCATTACCAACATGGTAGTATGGAGATAACACAAACAATATGTCATACAGATATATCATACCATAATTACAATCATGCCATCAACATTATTTATCATCACAATAGATGTAATAAATAATAATTACGATAATGCCCTCAATATTATCCAAGTATTCAATAATTCAATTATCGTCAACAATAATTACGATAATGCCCTCAACATTATCCAAATATCTAACTGTACAATTATCATAACCAATATTCCTCAATTAATATATCACACAGATATAGATATTCAGATAAATGCATATGTACAAAGACTCACTTTCTTACTCCATGGAGCTAAACTCAAGTCGGAGAAATTGATCCAAATGATCTGTCTGTACCAACATGCCTCAGACCACATGCCACTATTCTCATTAGTGTTTGCACATCTAACATATACACGGCAGTCTTTAATAGATCTTGATTAAGAATAGTGTTTCAGTCAAAATCATCAGTGCGTTGCATCGGTCTAACCCACAGTACAGAAGAGCTACCAACTACCCACTGTAGGCAACCCGCACCCCGATGCCCCCAATGTCAACAAGTGACTTACACTACGTATATCGCACCCACTCAAGAGGTGTACGTCTCTCCTAGGCAGATAGCCTTATATAATCCATCGGACTTTTCCAATGCATGTATAATGCACCATTCTCAGTTCAAATTCATAATTTCACATTCAGGGTCCACACACTGGCCCGTTCTCAGTTCAATTTCATAATTTCTCATACAGTGTCCATACACTGATCTAACAATCTTACTGTATATTCAACCGGGTAATCATATTATCGCGTTTTCATAATCGCGCAACACTTTTGTCTCATTTTTCATAATTGTGCAACATTTCTGTTACGTTTTCATAATTTCACAACATTTCTGTCGCATTTTCAAAAATTTTCAACATTTCTGTCGCGTTTTCAAATTGCGTAGTGATTTTTCATTGTTTTCTTAATCACGTAAAAATATTTCATCATATTTCAATCACGTAGCGATTTTTCAACAATATTTCAATCGCGTAAAAATATTTAAACGTTTTCCAAATCGCATAAAAATATTTAAACGTTTTTCAAATCGCGTAGCTTAAAAATCACATTTTTAAGTTACGAAAAACATTTTCCACCATTTTTCCACTACGTAAAATATTTCTCAACCTTCCAAAATTCCATTTCAACCTTTCTAAAAATAATATGACTTCTCACATTATTTTCCACATTTTCTTACTCAAGAAAATCTTTTTCACAATATATTCCACAAATTCACCATTTCATTGAATTAAATCAAATGTTCCTAACTTAAAATTTTCTGACGCGCTCCAAAACCCAAAGGATGAGTTATACGTTAGAAATTTTCAAGTTACCAACATATTTTCCATAATTCATGAATTAATTCTAAATCTCAGTTCTCTTTAAAATAAATTGAGGTTCAAACACTTTCAACCTCTCTTTTTCTCTTATAACCGAAATTTCTATTTTTCAAGTGATAAAACACTTTGTTTCCATTTCTTCAATCCTTGTACTAAATCAATTATATTTCCATTTTGAAATCACTTTGTTTCATAAAACCAAGGCATTACAAGCCTTCCAAAAATCGTGGTACATGGCTATTGAAACCATCATTTCTTCCTTCTAAATCAACTAAATTCCATTCATGTTCTTTTTACACAAACAAAACTATTAAAAATTCCATCAAAAACCGTGAACACTTGGTCTTTGAAATCAAAACATTTGTTCATTTTTCTTGCTTTTCTAAACATCCAATTTTATCATTCATGAAAATATTAATTTGTGAACACCTATTTTGAGGTGTCTTGGCCGAAATCCTCTTGGTCTTTGGAACCAAAATTTTATTTTCCTTTCCAACAATTTTTATGGCATACATAACATATAATCAACATATTATATTTCAAGCATATCATAAAAGTAATAAATAATCATACCAAGCATGTAAGCACAAATAAATCATGCAAATCACATCAAGCATAAGCAAATAATCAAAACACATAAACACTCACAAATAATTACATCACCATGGATATGAATCCTCATATGGATTCACCATCCATCAAATACAAATTCATCTCTCACCACCATACTTGGTTGGTGAGATGAATCTCCCTCTTACCTCTTGAAGAACCTCAAAAGCTCCTTGTTTTGCTTCTTTTTCCAAGTCCTTCACCACCAAGGGCTTCTCAAACATAAAACAAAACACAAGTTTATTAGTATATCAAGCTTGAACAAGGAGAACCATGGATCAAACATGGGTTAGAACATGAAAAAGAGATAAGAAGTGAAGTTTCCTTACACTTCACCTTTAAAACCCTATAACTTTGCTCTTGAAGAAAGTCCTTGAAGATGATGGATTTAGAACTTGGCCTAAACTACAAAGTATCTTAGATTGAGGTATAGATTCAAGAAGTAAGGTTGTTTGAAATTTTTGAGTGATGAAAGGTGGATTTGGGTGCTATGGCCGTGAGCTTGAGTGAAGAGAAATAGAGAGAAAAGTTTGAAGAGCTTAGGATTTTGGAATGATCAATAATGATCAAGATGAGCAATAATGGTGTCTTCAAACTTTGCTATGCATTAAACCATCACCAAAACCATCCCCCCTCCTTGTACACTCCTTAAGTGGCCAATTTCACTAGCCACTATTTTAAGCATTGTTAGCCATTGATTAGATCAATGGTTAATATTAATGTAGATTCTAATTATAGCTTCTAGATTGTAAGACTTAATCTAAGCCATTGGATCTTTCTCCTTGAAAACCTAGCCATTAGATGTATCTCCAAAATGAAGGGTCAAGATCACTCCTTCATACTTTCCATCCAATGGTCATAAATGGTCCTAGCCACTTTGTAAGACCAAATATCCACCCTTGATTAAATCAATGGTGGATATCCAAACCACCAATGTTGACTAAGCAGTATAATATTTATTTTTATCTGCTATTACCCTATGAACAATATTTTTACTGTATTTTTATTGCCCGATAATTAAATACAGTACAAAATACAGTAAAAGAAAATTTTAAAAACTATTTCCGGATTCAGGTTTAGTAAGATCCCCCCTCTCCGTCTCAACAGTACAAAATTTTTTGATCAGAAAATTTTTTACTTGTTCCACCCCACGGGCCCACGTCTGACCCCACGAGTCCACAGATGTACCCATGAATAATATTAAAATAATCAGATAAACATAAAAATTTCATAATCATTCACAAAATCATAAAATTATAAAACTTACGAAAATCAAATCAGATTACGTAAAATAATTAAGACTTAATAGTAATAATTAAATTACGTAAGATTTTCCCCTGCCCGAAAATTATTATTTTCTTGACATAAAGTAAATCACACAAAACGATCAAATGTATTCACGGAATACTCAAAATAATTTTATAGTACACAGAAATCATCAAACAGTAGAATTCTGTAATTGTTAAAATTACTATCAAATAGTTAGGAAATTTGGGGTGTTACATGTTAGATCCTTATATGATAGATTTTGCTATGTAATATTATGTCAAATTGATTTATTTAAAGGATATGAATCATTGTTTATGTCATGTATTGATAAATGATGAAAATAAGGCATTGAGCCATGATAGAATGTGATGTATGACAAATGTAATTGATGTCGATGTTTAATGCTACAGTATAAAAATGATCATGTTGTGAAACATTGAATATACCTTGTATGGTATTAATGTTGATGATATGCATAATTTTGGGAAGTAATATAAAAAGAAGGGTAAAGGTAGATGAGGTTGAATGAGTCCCTTTCTACAATCATGTAATGAAATGTATAAATGAAAAGTTTAATGATTCTGATATTAGCTTCCCTATTATGCAAGGAAAATTATGATTAAGTAAAAGTTAAAGAAGGAAAGGTTTTAATATTATGCATGTTTTATTTTCAAACTTGTTATTTGATGTTTCCATGTATTGTAAATTTATGGCTTGGACAAAAGGGCTCTAAGTAGCTTGGACAAAAGGGTTCTAAGTAGCTTGGACAAAAGGGCTCCAAGTGAGATAAAAATGTTTAGTAATGCAACGAACAAAAGTATAACACCCCAAATTTTCTTACTATTTGACAATAATTTTGACAGTTAACAAAATTTTACTATTTAGTAATTTTTATGTACTGTAAAATTATTTTGAATACTTCGTCAGTATATTTGATCGTTTGGTGTGATTTACTCCGTGTCAAGAAAATAATAATTTTCGGCCCGGGGAAAATTTTACGTAATTTAATTATTACTGTTAAGTCTTAATTATTTTACGTAATCTGATTTGATATTTATGAATTTTCTAATTTTTATGATTTTGTGGAGGATTATGAAATTTTTATATTTTTCTGATTATTTTTGCACTGTTTGTGGGCCTAGGGGGGACTCTACGTGAGCCCAGGGGGGCTGTACGTGAGCCCAGGCGGGCCCGAAAAAATGAAAATTTTTTCATAGCCAAAAAATTTTGTACTGTTGAGACGAAGAAGGGGGATCTTACTAAACCTGAATCCGAAAACAATTTTTAAAATTTTCTTTCACTGTGTTTTGTACTATATTTAATTATCGGGCTATAAAAATACAGTAAAAATATTATTCGTACGGTAATAGCAGATAAAAATAAATATTATACTACTTAGTCAACCTTGGTGGTTTGGAGATCCACCATTGATTTAATCAAGGGTGGAGATTTGGTCTTAAAAAGTGTTGGAGATCCACCATTGATTTAATCAAGGGTAAAGATTTGGTCTTGTAAAGTGACAAGGACCATTTATGACCATTGGATGTAAAGTTTGAAGGAGTGATCTTGACCCTTCATTTTGGAGATACATCTAATGGCTAGGATTTCAAGGAGAAAGATCCAATGGCCTAGATTAAGTCTTCTAATCTAAAGGCTATACCTAGAATCTACATTAATCCTAACCATTGAACTAATCAATGGTTCGAAATGCTTCAAATAATGGCTAGTGAGTCAAGGAGAGTGCAAGAAGAGGGGGACGATTTTGGTGGCTTAATAGCATAGCCAAGTTTCAAGACACCATTATTGATCACTCTTGATCATTATTGATCATTTCCAAGAAGCTAAACTTATCAAACTTTCTCTCCATTTCTCTTCTTCTCTAAGTTTCGGCCAAGCACCCATACTCCATCTTCCATCACTCTTTAATTTCAAACAACCATACTTCTTGAATCTATACCTCATTCTAAGACACTTTGTACTTTGGAGCAAGTTCTAAATCCATCATCTTCAAGGACTTTCTTCAAGAGCAAAGTTCTAAGGTTCTTAAGGTGAAGTTATGGAAAACTTCATTTCTTATCTCTTTTTCATGTTCTAAGCCATGTTTGATCCATGGTTCCCCTAGTTTAAGCTTAATATGCCAATAAACTTGTGTTTTGTTTTGTATTTGAGAAGCTTTTGGTGGTGAAGGACTTAGAAAAAGAAGCAAAGCATGGAGTTTTTGAGAGGTTCTTCAAGAGGTAAGAGGGAGATCCATCTCACCAACCAATTATGGTGGTGAGAGATGATTTGTGTATTTGATGGATGGTGAATCCATGTGAGGGTTCATATCCATGGTTATGTAATTATTTGTGGGTGTTTATATGTTTATGTGGTTTATGTGCTTTGCATGGTTTATTTGTGCTTACATGCTTAGTATGATTTTTATTTGCTTTTATGGTATACTTGAAATATAATATGTTGATTATATGTGATGTATGTCATAAAAATTCTTGGAAAGGAAAATAAATTTTGGTTCCAAAGACCATGAGAATTTCGGTCAAGACACCTCAAAATAGGTGTTCACAAATTAATATTTTCATGAATGGTAAAATTGGATGTTTAGAAAAGCAAGGAAAATGAACAAATAATTTGACTTCAAAGACTAAGTGTTTCACAGTTTTGATAAGGAATTTTAATGGTTTTGTTTGTGTAAAACCATGAATGGAACTTAGATGATTTAGAAGGAAAAATATAAGAATGGTTTCAATGGCCATGTCCACGATTTTGAAGGCTTGTAAATGCCTTGATTTTATGAAACAAAGTGATTTTCAAAGTGGAAATATAATTTAATTTAGTATAAGGATTTTGGAAAGGGAATCAGAGTGTTTTATTACTTGAGAAATAGAAATTTCGGTTATGAAAGGAAAATAGAGGTTGTAAGGGTTTGAACCTAAAATTATTTTGGAAGAGAATTGAATTTGAGAATTTATTTTGAAACGTTGATGATTTAAAATTTACTAACGTAAAACTCAACCTTTGGGTTTTGGAGCGCGTTAGGGAATTTTAAGTGAGAAACATTGATTTAATTCAATGAAATGGTGAATTTATGGAATAAATTGTGAAAAAGATTTTCTTGAGTGAGAAAATGTGGAAAATAATGTGAGAAGTCATGTTATTTTGAGAAAGGTTGAAATGAAATTTTTTGAAGGTTGAGAAATATTTTACGAAGTTGAAAAATGGTAAAAAATGATTTACGTAACTTAAAAACGTGATTTTTAAGCTACGCAATTTGAAAAAAAATGTTAAAATATTTCTACGCAATTTGGAAAGCGTTTAAATATTTTTACGCGATTGAAATATTGTTGAAAAATCATTACGTGATTGAAAGATGATGGAATATTTTTACGTGATTGAGAAAACGATGGAAAAACGCTATGCGATTTGAAAACATGACAGAAATGTTGCGCAATTTTGAAAATACGACAACGGTGTTGCGCGACTATGAAAACACGATAATATGATTTTGCGACTGAATAAATAATAGGATTACTAGTGGACTAGTGTATGGACACTGTATGAGAAAATGATGAATTTTGCCTGTGATTGGCATTGGTTCATTTTATATGCATAAACTAGTGTATGGACACTGTATGAGAAAATGATGAATTTTGCCTATGATTGGCATTGATGCATTGAACATGCATTGGAAAGGTCCGATGGACTAGATATGGCTATTTGCCTAGGAGAGACGTACACCTCTGGAGTAGGTGCGATATGGCTAGTGTAAGTCACTTATTAACTTTGGGGGCATCGGGGTGCGGGTTGCTTATAGTGGGCAGTTTGTAGCTCTTTTGTACTGTGGGTTTGACCGATGCAACACACCGATGATCCTGACCGAGACACTATTCTTAATCAAAATCTAGTAAAGACTGTCGTGTATATGCTAGATGTGCAAACACATATGAAAAATGTGGCACGTGGTCTGAGGCATGTTGGTACAGACAGATCTTTTGGATCAATTTCTCCGAACAGAGTATTAGCTCCATGGAGTAGGAAATTGACTCTATATGCACATGCATAAATTTGAGTATTTATATCTATATGATATAATAATTGAGAAATATTGGCTATGACAATTGAACTGTTGAGGAATATTGGATGATGATGATGATAATAATGTGATGGCATGATTGTAATTATGGTATAATGTATATTGTTTGTGTTATCTCCATGCTACCATATTGGTATTGGCGTAGGTGATCTCACCTCTTTGTATATTATTTTGTACTGTAATTATATTTGTAAAGACGTTGAGCAAGGCATAGAATAAGAGGGTGAAGAAGAGCAGGTTCTTGTGGAAGAAACGGAGTTTTGAGAGGATGACATCAAGACCTAGTTTCTTTGGTTACGTGAGACTACAGTTCCACGGTGGAGTTGGAGCATGGAGGACTAGTCCCAATGAGAGGGGACTTATATATCAAGGAAATCTGACGATCAATATGAGCAGGGAATTTCATGGAGATCCGTTTCTTTTCGTAACTATATATGTACATATCAAATTTCTACTGTTAATCAGGCAGTATTGGGATACTAGGTATTATGTCCCAACAGAGATTAGTATTGTGTCATCTGCTCGGACACCTGTCCATAGGACTTCGCGTCGTGCTGGATTCCTACCTGCTGAGGAATCTGAGGAGGACCCGTCTGAGGATTCTGCTGTTTAGTTATGCTTGGGCAAGCAAGTCAGTTTTAAATTATGTTTAACTACTTTGAGAACTTGGCCTGTATATAAATAATTTTGACAGTACTTAATAATGATGTAAATTATGTATGATGATATATAATATTTTATTTTTCGCTAAGTTTATTTATCGTTATCAAAGAGGAAAACATTTTATAACTCGTATTTTTATAACATCATTATTTATGAACTTGGGGGTAATTTGGTAATTAAGTAACATAAATGTGGCACCTTATGGTGGGTGTTACATTAGTTGGTATCAGAGCCCAAGTTAGAGTCTTTTGGGTTTATGGTTTGGTCTGTCCTGTTTAAGTTGTGTGATTCTCTGTGATTATTTTCTGAAATGAAACAATATTGTTTGAAGATTGACCTTGCTTTCTTGTGTTGTCCAGTTTGAGTAGAGAAAAGTAATGGCTGGACGAGGAAGAGGACATGTTAATACTAGAGTAGGAATGGAAAATGTTGGTAATGATAACCAGAACATGGCTGCAGCTGTAGCAGCAATGCAACGGATGGCTGATGTCATTGTACAGCAAAATCGAAGGGCATCTGAGGATATTCACAGTTTGTCAGAATTCCATAGAAACAATCCACCAAAGTTTCCTGGAGAATTTGACCCAGAGAAAACTGATCTGTGGATCAAAGAATTAGAGAAAATATTTGAAGGTATGGGTTGTACTGATGAGCGGAAGCTGACTTTTGCAACTTTTGTGTTAGTTGGAAATGGAGAAAACTGGTGGGCAGGAGCACGAAGATTGTTAGAAGCTGAGGGAAGAGTTGTGATATGGCAACTCTTTAAGCAGAAGTTTCTGGGGAAGTATTTCCCTGCTAGTGTTCATCATGCTAAGGAGATAGAATTCCTTAGTCTGAGACAAGGAGTGATGTCTGTCAGTGAATATGCGGCAAAATTCGAAAGCTTGTCTAAGTTTTCGAGATATTTTCAGATGCACCCGGATGAGGATTGGAAATGTAGAAAATTTGAAGAAGGATTGAAGCTTGACATCAAGCGAGCTATAACAACTTTGGGAATTGAACAGTTTCCAGAATTGTTGGACAAGTGTCGTAAGATTGAGGAGATTGACCAGCAGCGTGCGGCGAGAAATAAGAATTTTGGGCCTACAAGATTCCAAGGAGGAAAGGGTAGTGGAAGAAACCATTTTCAGCAAAAACCGTATACTAAACCAACAGGAGGTCAGAACCGATAACAATTTGTTGGGGGAAGTTCTGGTGGCAGTAAGGCAAGTCAAACTGAAACTTCTACAGTTAAATGTTTCAAGTGTGGGAAGAACCATTTGACTAAAGATTGTCAGCATAAAGGACTTATTTGTTATAGATGTGGGAAACCTGGACATTTATCCAAGGATTATGATTAGATAAAGAGGGAATCTTCTATGGGGAACGTCCATGCTGCAAGGCCACAGGTGGGTGGTCGTGTATACACCATGAGCGGGAAAGAAGCCACAAAATCAGAGGACTTAATTATGGAGGAGTGTGCCATTGAAGGTAATCCTTTAACTGTACTCTATGATTCAGGAGCAACACATTCTTTCATTGCATATGATTGTGTGGAGCGTTTGGGATTGACTGTGACTGCATTGTCATATGATTTGAGTGTTGCTACTCCTACTGATAAGCCTGTGATTACATCAAAAGTTTGTTTAAATTGCCCTGTCTGTGTTAGGAATAGAATCTTTTATGTGGATTTGATATGTTTACCTCTTTCCAAGATTAATGTAATCTTAAGAATGGATTGGTTGTCTTCTAACCATATCCTAATTGATTGTTCGAATAAGACACTAGTATTTCCTAAGGCTAAGGCTCCTAGATTCCTAACGGCTTCTCAAGTAAAAGCTTGTCTGAAGGAAGGAGATCATGGGTATCTATTGTTGTCTTCTTTGGAGGTTCAATGTGAAGATGTTTTAAAGGATATTTTCGTGGTCAATGAATTTCCTAAAGTGTTTCCTAAAGATATACCTGGACTATTGCCAGAAAGAGAAATTGAGTTTGCTATTGATTTAGTACTTGGAGCTGGATCGATATCTATAGCGCCTTACCGGATGTCGCCAGTAGAGTTGGCAGAGCTTAAGAAACAGCTGGAGGAGTTATTGGAAAAGCAATTCGTGAGACCAAGTGTGTCACCATGGGGAGCTCCAGTATTGTTAGTAAAGAAGAAGGATAGAACTTCACATCTATGAGTAGATTATCGGCAGTTGAACAAGATTACGATTAAGAATAAATATCCGCTTCTAAGAATCGATGATCTGATGGATCAATTGCGAGGAGCCGCAATATTTTCCAAGATTGATTTACGTTCTAGGTACTACCAGATACGTGTGAAAGCGGAGGATATTCCTAAAACTGCATTTCGGACACGTTATGGGCATTATGAATATCTAGTGATGCCGTTTGGTATGGCGAATGCACCGACCATATTCATGGACTTCATGAACAGAATTTTTCTTTCGTACTTGGATAAGTTTGTTGTTGTCTTTATAGATGACATTTTGATTTATTCTCGAAGTCAGGAGGAACATGCTGAACATCTCAGAGTGGTTCTCTAGATTTTGAAGGAGAATAAGTTGTATGCCAAGTTGTCCAAATATGAATTTTGGTTAAGCGAAGTTCAATTTTTGGGACACGTGATATCAATGAAAGGAATTGAAGTTGATGCTTCAAAGGTGGAGATAGTTCTTGAATGGGAAAGACCAAAGACTATATCAGAGATCCATAATTTTGTCAGATTAGCTGGTTATTATAGACGGTTCATTGAGGGGTTTTCGAAGATAGCAGGACCTTTTATCCAACTTACACGAAAGAATCAACTGTTCATATGGACTGATGCATGCGAAGAAAGTTTTCAAGAGTTGAAAAGATGATTGACTACTTCACCGGTATTGATTCTACCTGATCCGAATGAACCTTTCGAAGTATATTGCGATGCTTCGTATTAAGGATTGGGTTGTGTACTTATGCAGAACCGTAAGGTGGTGGCTTATGCTTCAAGGCAGTTGAAAGTGCATGAGAGGAATTATCCAACTTATGACTTGGAATTGGCAGCTGTGGTGTTTGCATTAAAAGTGTGGAGATATTTTCTCTATAGAGCAACGTTCACTGTTTTTAGTGATCATAAAAGTTTGAAGTATCTGTTTGACCAAAAAGAGTTAAACATGAGACAAAGGCGTTGGTTAGAGTTTCTGAAGGACTATGACTTTCAGTTACAGTATCATCCCGAAAAGGCGAATGTCGTAGCGGATGTGTTGAGTAGGAAAATGCTTAGTGCATCTGTTATGATGATTAATGAGAAGGAATTAATAGAAGAATTTCAGGATATGTGTTTGTCTGTGAAATTGACGCTAGGGAGAATGCATTTAAACATGATCACCATTTCAAATGATTTGATGGATAGAATACGAGAAGGACAAAACAGTGATCAATATTTGCAAGAAGCTAAGGAAGCAAGGAGTCAAGAAGCGGTGTTGGAATTTAGCGAAGGTGCTAATGGAATTTTGAAGTTTAAAAGAAGAGTTTGTGTACCTAATGATCCAGAACTTAGGAAATTGATTTTGGATGAAGCTCACAGGAGTAAGTTAAGAATGCATCTAGGAGCCACAAAGATGTATCAAGATTTGAAACAATTATATTGGTGGCAAGGAATGAAGAAGGATGTGGCTGAATATGTATCATCCTGTTTAGTTTGTCAGAAGGCTAAGGTAGAACATCAAAGACCTTCAGGAATGTTGTAACCTTTGCCTATTCCTGAATGGAAATGAGATGACATAGCAATGGATTTTGTGACAGGACTACCAAAAACTCAGAAAGGTCATGATTCTATTTGGGTAATTGTTGATCGGCTTACTAAGTTGGCTCACTTTTTGCCGATTAATATTAAATACTCAATGGAAAAGTTAGCCCAAGTGTACATCAGTGAAATTGTTAGACTTCATGGTGTACTATCCAGTATTATTTCAGATTGAGATCCAAGGTTTACATCAAGATTTTGGAATAGTTTGCAAGAAGCAATGGGGACAAAGTTACGTTTGAGTTCTGCTTACCATCCACAAACAGATGGTCAGTTAGAAAGGACAATCCAATCATTAGAGGACTTGTTGAGAGCTTGTGTTTTGGAACAAACTGGTTGTTGGGATGAATTTTTGCCCTTGATAGAGTTCACGTACAACAACAGTTTTCATTCAAGCATAGGGATAGCACCCTATGAGGCATTGTATGGGAGACGATGCAGAACACTGTTATGTTAGTATCATGACGGTGAGAGTGCTATTCTAGGACCAGAATTAGTACAATAGAAACTGAGAAAGTGAAAATAATTCAAGACAAGATGAAGATGACTCAAACTCGGCAAAAGAGTTATGCTGATAAAAGGAGAAAACCGCTTGAGTTTGAAGAAGGTGACCATGTATTTCTGTGAGTGACACCTATGACGGGAGTTGGACGCGTACTTAAGTCTGAGAAGCTCACTCCAAAGTTTATCGGGCCATATCAGATACTTCGTCGGGTAGGTCCGGTAGCTTACCAGATTGCGTTACCACTTTTTCTGTCGAATCTTCACAATGTATTTCACGTTTCACAACCACGGAAATATATTTCTAATCCTACCCATGTTATCGAGCCAGACATAGTACAGCTGAAGGAAAACTTAACCTATGAAACGTTTCCAGTTAAGATTGAGGATCGAAGGACAAAACAACTTCGAGGTAAGGAAATTTCATTGGTTAAAATAGTTTGGGACGATGTAAGTGATGAAGCTACATGGGAGCTGGAAGAAAAAATAAAAGAGCAATATCCATATTTATTCTGAGGATGTGAAATCAAGTTTATCAAGCTTCGAGGACGAAACTTATTTTTAGAAGGGGAGTGTTGTAACACCCCAAATTTTCTTACTATTTGACAGTAATTTTGACAGTTAACAGAATTCTACTGTTTAGTGATTTCTGTGTACTGTAAAATTATTTTGAGTATTTCATCGGTACATTTGATCGTTTGGTGTGATTTACTCCATGTCAGGAAAATAATAATTTTCGGGCCAGAGAAAATTTTATGTAATTTAATTATTACTGTTAAGTCTTAATTATTTTACGTAATCTGATTTGATATTTATGAATTTTCTAATTTTTATGATTTTGTGGATGATTATGAAATTTTTATATTTTTTTATTATTTTTGCGAATTCGAAAATAGTTTTAAAATTTTTCTTTTACTGTGTTTTGTACTGTATTTAATTATCGGGCGATAAAAATATAGTAAAAATATTATTCATAAGATAATAGTAGATAAAAATAAATATTATACTACTTAGTCAACATTGGTGGTTTGGAGATCCACCATTGATTTAATCAAGGGTGGAGATTTGGTCTTGTAAAGTGACAAGGACCATTTATGACCATTGGATGTAAAGTTTGAAGGAGTGATCTTGACCCTTCATTTTGGAGATACATCTAATGTCTAGGATTTTAAGGAGAAAGATTCAATGGCCTAGATTAAGTCTTCTAATCTAAAGGCTATACCTAGAATCTACATTAATCCTGACCATTGAACTAATCAATGGTTAGGAATGCTTCAAATAATGGCTAGTGAGATTGGTCACTCAAGGAGAGTGCAAGAAAAGGGGGACGGTTTTGGTGGCTTAATAGCATAGCCAAGTTTCAAGACACCATTATTGATCACTCTTGATCATTATTGATCATTTCCAAGAAGCTAAACTTATCAAACTTTCTCTTCATTTCTCTTCTTCTCTAAGTTTCGGCCAAGCACCCATACTCCATCTTCTATCACTCTTTAATTTCAAACAACCATACTTCTTGAATCTATACCTCATTCTAAGACACTTTGTAGTTTAGAGCAAGTTCTAAATCTATCATCTTCAAGGACTTTCTTCAAGAGCAAAGTTCTAGGGTTCTTAAGGTGAAGTTATGGAAAACTTCATTTCTTATCTCTTTTTCATGTTCTAAGCCATGTTTGATCCATGGTTCTCCTAGTTTAAGCTTAATATGCTAATAAACTTGTGGTCTTTTTTTGTATTTGAGAAGCTTTTGGTGGTGAAGGACTTAGAAAAAGAAGCAAAGCAAGGAGTCTTTGAGAAGTTCTTCAAGAGGTAAGAGGGAGATCCATCTCACCAACTAATTATGGTGGTGAGAGATGGTTTGTGTATTTGATGGATGGTGAATCCATGTGAGGATTCATATCCGTGGTTATGTAATTATTTGTGGGTGTTTATGTGTTTATGTGGTTTATGTGCTTTGCATGGTTTATTTGTGCTTACATGCTTAGTATGATTTTTATTTGCTTTTATGGTATGCTTGAAATATAATATGTTGATTATATGTGATGTATGCCATAAAAATTCTTGGAAAGGAAAATAATTTTTGGTTCCAAAGACCATGAGAATTTCGGCCAAGACACCTCAAAATAGGTGTTCACAAATTAATATTTTCATGAATGGTAAAATTGGATGTTTAGAAAAGCAAGGAAAATGAACAAATGATTTGACTTCAAAGACTAAGTGTTTCACGGTTTTGATGAGGAATTTTAATAGTTTTGTTTGTGTAAAACCATGAATGGAACTTAGATGATTTAGAAGGAAAAATATAAGAATAGTTTCAATGGCCATGTCCACGGTTTTGAAGGCTTGTAAATGCCTTGATTTTATGAAACAAAGTGATTTTCAAAGTGGAAATATAATTTAATTTAGTATAAGGATTTTGGAAAGGGAATCAGAGTGCTTTATCACTTGAGAAATAGAAATTTCAGTTATGAAAGGAAAATAGAGGTTGTAAGGGTTTGAACCTCAAATTATTTTGGAAGAGAATTGAATTTGAGAATTTATTTTGAAACATTGATGATTTAAAATTTACTAACGTGAAACTCATCCTTTGGGTTTTGGAGCGCGTTAGGGAATTTTAAGTGAGAAACATTGATTTAATTCAATAAAATGGGGAATTTATGGAATAAATTATGAAAAAGATTTTCTTGAGTGAGAAAATGTGAAAAATAATGTGAGAAGTCATATTATTTTGAGAAAGGTTGAAATGGAATTTTTTGAAGGTTAAGAAATATTTTACGAAGTTAAAAAATGGTGAAAATTGATTTACATAACTTAAAAACGTGATTTTTAAGCTACGCGATTTGAAAAAAATATTAAAATATTTCTATGCGATTTGGAAAGCGTTTAAATATTTTTACGTGATTGAAATATTATTGAAAAATCATTACGTGATTGAAAGATGATGAAATATTTTTACGTGATTGAGAAAACAATGGAAAATTGATGAAAACGTGACAAAAATGTTGCGCGATTTTGAAAACACGACAACGGTGTTGCGCGACTATGAAAACACGATAATATGATTTCGCGACTGAATAGGCAGTAGGATTACTGTTGGATTGAACATGCATTGGAAAGGTTCGATGGACTGGATATGGCTATTTGCCTAGGAGAGACGTACACCTCTTGAGTGGGTGCGATATGCATAGTGTAAGTCACTTGTTGACTTTGGAGGCATCAGTGTGCGGGTTGCTTACAGTGGGCAGTTGGTAGCTCTTCTGTACCGTGGGTTAGACCGATGCAACACATCGATGATCCTGACCAAGACACTATTCGTAATCAAGATCTAATAAAGACTGTCGTGTATATGCTAGATGTGTAAATACATATGAGAAATGTGGCACGTGGTCTGAGGAATGTTGGTACAGATAGATCTTTCAGATCAATTTCTCTAAACAGAGTATTAGCTCCATGGAGTAGAAAATTGAGTCTATGTGCACATGCATAAATTTGAGTATTTATATCTGTATGATATAATAATTAGGGAATATTGGCTATGACAATTGAACTGTTGAGGAATATTGGATGATGATGATGATAATAATGTGATGGCATTATTGTAATTATTGTGTGATTTGAATAATGTTAATGGCATGATGGTAATTATTATTTATTGTATCTGTTATGATAAATAATGTTGATGGCATGATTGTAATTATGGTATGATGTATCTATATGATATATTATTTGTGTTATCTCCATACTACCATGTTGGTATTGGCGTAGGTGATCTTACCTCTTTGTATATTATTTTGTACTGTAATTATATTTGTAAAGACGTTGAGCAAGGCATAGAACAAGAGGGTGAAGAAGAGCAGGTTCCTGTGGAAGAAGCGAAGTTTTGAGAGGATGACATCAAGACCTAGTTTCTTTAGTTACGTGAGACTACAGTTCCACGATGGAGTTGGAGCATGGAGGACTAGTCCCAATGAGAGGGGACTTATATATCAAGGAAATCTGACGGTCAACATGAGCAGGGAATTTCATGGAGAACTGTTTCTTTCCGTAACTATATATGTACATATCGAATTTTCACTGTCAATCAGGCAGTATTGGGATACTAGGTATTATGTCCCAACGGATATTAGTATTGTGTCGTCTGCTCGGACACCTGTCCGTACTTTGTGTCGTGCTGGATTCTTACCTGCTGAGGAATTTGAGGAGGACCCGTTTGAGGGTTCTGCTGTTTAGTTATGCTTGGGCAAGCAAGTTAGTTTTAACTTATGTTTAACTACTTTGAGAACTTGGTCTGTATATAAATAATTTTGACAGTACTTCTGTAATGTATAATGATGTAAATTATGTGTGATGATGTATAATATTTTATTTTTCTCTAAGTTTATTTATCGTTATCAAAGAGGAAAAAATTTTACAACTCACATTTTTATAACATCATTATTTATGAACTTGGGAGTAATTTGGTAATTAAGTAACATAAATATGGCACCCTACGGTGGGTGTTACAAAAAGGGTGTCCTGCCTACCCAGAAAATAATACAAGGAACAAAAGGGATTCCTGAAAATATTCAAATAACATGTATTTTCTAAAATAAAATCTTTTTAAAAGAATCATTACATGAGTATACTTTAAGGTTCTCATTAGGCATAATCATACATTACTATGGATTGCACAAAAATTGACAATTGTATGGGTAATTGTCTTGTTTTTATTAAATGTGAAGATTAGGGATAAAAGCTTATTAGAAAAGGTTGAGATTAATATTTAAAGTGAATTAAATATTGTTACAATTTGTATTGGTTTACATTGGTTAAAGATCAAAGTGTAGCTTAAAGGTGTGTAATGAAGAGAATGAGTATGCTTGCTAGCCTCCATAACTATTATAATGAATATATGTTAACTTATGTTAAGTTTCTATATAATGATTGAACTGTTTTCTTTATTAAATGAACTGTCTGTTTTGGGAAGAGAAAGGACTGAATTTTGACATATGCCACCTTTCCAAATGATTAAGTACAATTTATGTTTTACCCCAAAACAGCTGGATTTACCATGATATCATAATTTAGTTTTTTACTACTAAGAATTATTAATTCTTACCCCAGTCTTATTTTATGTTTTCCATGATAAAATTCAGCAAAGGATCAAAGAAAGCACAACACAAGGCGATGAAGATTTAGTTAAGTTATTAATGTAATTATTTTGGTTATGTAATTATATTTATGGTTCTGTAATTAAGTTCATGTAATTAGTTTGTAAATGTTTGTAATCTAAGACATATCAGATAGACTTCTAGCAAAAGAGCAAGTTTCTTGATGTGTAAAATGTCTTACTCTCTCACTTCTTTAAAGGCTCTATATATGTATTCATTAAATAAATATTAAACAGGTTGTAAATTATGTTTAAGTTAGAAAGTGACAAACTAATTCTATTTACTTAGTATACGTAGGGTATACTATAGTATTTAGGATTAGGGTGTTACAAGACTTGTCATGTCGCAGCATGAGGAGTGTTTCTGGTGCATCAGCCAAAATCCAGATAGTAGAGCACCGCGGCGTATGAATGTTGCACACCGCGGCGTGCATGTTAAAAAATAATAATAAAATAAATAATAATAATTTAAATTATTTTTTGGTGAGAATTAATGCACGTTGACACATGTATATGCATGGCATGGCGCGCTAGGGTAGTTAGTGTTAAATGTCATGACGTTTCGTGGTCCTTTCCTAGTTTCTATCCAATTCTCTCCCAGTTTCCCTATTTCCTACATCCCTTACCCTTTTTTTAGTCTTAATCCCTCACTTTCTCAAGGTTTAGGTACCATATTGCTTTGACATCATGCCTCCTAAATGCCAACGAGGATCCACCAGTGGAGGTAACATGGAGCCTTCTCCTCATCCTCTTAAGTATGACAGGAGGAAATTCATCTCAGCTCCTGCTGCCTAGTGCTACACAGTATTGGTCACCAATCCCAGAGCGCGGATTCTCCTTCTCTCAGGCCATGCATCAGGAGATAGAGGGGATCCTCAACCAACTCAATTGGGGCCACTTTGCCCGCCACCCAGAGTCGGGGGCCATCCTCCCCATTGTTCGCGAGTTCTACGCGAACGCAACATTCTTTAGTGAGGCCAGCGCTATAGTTAGAGTTCGGGGGCATCAAGTCCCTTATACTACGGTCACCATCAGAGCTGCATTGAGCCTGCTTGCCCCCCCAGAGATCTGCGAGTACACTGCATTCAGCCAGTGGGAGCCAGAAGAGGGCATAGATCTCACCACGGTCACGGCCAGGATCTGCACAACAGAGTCTCAGCCAGGGGTCTAGACCATGAGTGTCCAGACAAATAGAGCATGATTCTTCGCCTGAGCTTGCCTGACACTGGAGGCCAAGGTCTGGTACCACTTCATCAGCACCCGCATCCTGCCATCAGGCAGCCTATCTGAGGTTACATGCGACCAAGTTATTCTTATTTATACCATCTTGGAGTGTCGATCCATTAATGTCTCCCAGATTATATTCGACCAGATCAGGAGGGTGGTACAGGAGCCAAGGAGCCTCTTCTTCCCATTTCTGATCCACACGTTTTGCAGTAGCCAGCACGTGGAGTGGGGGCCTCACAAGGAGCTCACTGATGTTAAACAGCCTCTCAATGATTATTGAGAGGCTGGGAGGAGCGCCAGTAGCAGCAATAGTAGGACCATGCCAACAAAGACAGGCTCGTAGAGAGCCTATAGCTGCCCCACCTCCTAACACGGACTGGCGAGCCCATATCGAGGCCTAGATAGCACATCTAGTGTAACACCCCAATTTTTAGAAAATGTCCCGAATGTTCTGTTTGCTGTTTTCTAAGCTTTTGTGTAAATGACCGTTGTGTCCCTATTTTACTGTTTCTCGATTTCTGCATGAAATACAAATACGTTTATACAGGCTCAAATTTTATTTGGTCTTTTTACGTAATTTGTTTCGAGACGGTAAAATAAAAGTTTTTCCGAGCTCTTTTGTTTTAATTTTTCTGGAAGATATACAGACAATTAATACTGTCTGTAATTTTATTTGAACTTTTTGGATGATTAGCTACGTTGTGGGAAAAAAATGAGAAAATGATCATTACGTCCCGAACGTGTTGTTTGTATTGTTTTTCTTTGTTTTTAATTGTTTTCTACTTGATTTAGTGTCCAATATTACTTGTCTGTGATTTTATATGGACTTTTTGTGTGATTTGCTACGGGCGGAAAATAATATTTTTTCGGACTGTAAAATCTGTTTTTAATTATTCGGAGGCGGGGATCTTACTAAACCCAATTCTGAATGAGACTAAAATTAATCTTTTAATTTTTAGGATTTAACTATCAAATAAAATAATTTTGTATTATTATAATATTATTTTATTAGTCAAGATAATTTAGTGACAAGTGGACCCGAAATATTTTATGGGACCCACGTTTAGCTAAACCAATTAACTTAGTAGCTTAATTAAACATGATTAGTGGAGGAACATTCTTGAACATGATGATAAGGCTTGATGACTAGGTTATTAGTGACTAAGCATGGTGACTAAGGGTAATGACTAGGTTAGGAGCAACCAATAGGAAACAAGCTTGCTAATCAAGGCTTAATCTTGACCTTTGATGCATCCAAGGGCTTGGATGAAGCCAAGCAAATGCACACCTTGCATGCAATGAAGGCTACGGCCAAGTGAGGTTTGGAAGACCAAAAATCACTTTGCTTGCATGCATTTTCTCTCTTCTCTCTCTTCCAAAATTTCAAAACTCCATTGAAGCTTTCCTAGAGCTCTATTTGGCCAAACCTATAACCCTACCATCCAATCACTCTAAATTTCTTCTAACCAAGTTTTCTAAACCTAAACACAATCCTAAGAACATCTCTAGTTGAGAGTTCTTTCAAAATATTACATTTGAAGCTTGAAAACCTACTTGGAAGTTTGTACCAAGGAGGTGAAATCTCTTGTTTTTCTTTTCTAAATTCTTTTTCAAAGTTCTAAGCCATGATTTATCCATGGTTTAAGCTCTCTTTTAATGTTTAGTAATTTATAGTTTTTGTTTAAGCTTGCTAGGTTTTTGGAGGAGGAAAACCGAAGCTCTAGTAGGAGTGAAAAAAACCTTTTGTCTTCATTTAAGGTAAGAGGAAGACAAATCTTATCATCTATGGATGGTGGTAAGAAGATGGAGTTAATTTTGTGATTGTAGAATCCATAAGGATTCATGTGTGTGCTTGTTAGTAGCTTATTTGATGTGGTTGTGTATTTGTTAGTAGCTTTCCTATTTGTTGTTTGTAATAAATTGCATGTCTACAAGCTTTAAGTTGCATGTCTATAACCTTTGATAATATTGCATGTGTTAGAATTGCATGATAAAGTATAGAATTGCATGATGATGTATAGGATGTGAATAACATGTCAAGGAAATGCATGTGTGTTCCAAAGAACACCACACCAAGGCTCACGACCACTAACCAAATGGAGAACCAAAATGTTCTCTTAATTTTCTTAAAAGGTAATTTAATTAACCTAGGAGAATTAAGAAGGTTTCAAGTTGATTAGATCAAAGAAAATGAATTTAGAAATCAAATGGTAAGAATTAGTATTTTGGGCCAACATGCCTAAAATGAATGTATTGATTTCAAAAACCATTTTCTAAAAATGATGGCTAAATGAATTTAGACAATACAATAAGTTTGACATGTATTTATAAGATGAAAAATAATTTAGAAATCAAATACAAAAGGGTTTATGAAATTCGGCCAACATGCCAAAATTAGGTAGTCTTGATTTCTAAAATCAATTCCAAACCATTTTCATTTATAAAGTTGCAATACATGTTAAAAAGAATTTTTCTAAAATAAGTTTTGAAGAAATCAATTGATTAAAATTAATTTAAGGAACTAAAATCAATAATTTTATGTTATAAAGGAAATACAATAATCTTTAAGAATTTCTAACATATGGCTCATGCTATATTTTGAAGCATGTTAGGAGTTTTTAAAAGATTAAATTATCCGATTTATTTAAATAAACAAAGTTTTTACAAAAATTAGGAAACCATTATTATTAAAATTCTAAATAAAATACATCAATTTTTAGTAAAAACAGACAAATAAGATAGAAAAGATGTCCAAAAGACAAGATACAATATGGAAAATATTATACGTAGCTTAAAAGTATTATTTATTATTTCTGTTTATTTAAACAAGTAATTTTTAAGGAATTCGTTCAAGAAAATGATTTAAAAATCTTACGCGATTGAGAAAACGTATTAAAAATCCTACGCGACTTTGAAAACAGAAAAATATATTTACGCGATTTTAAAACGTTTATAAAAACGACGAGATTGTGAAAACGTGATAAAATTTCTACGCGATTGACAAAACAAAGATTTTTCTGGATTTCTGTATTTTTCATTGTCGGGCTATGAGGTGAACCCGTACAGCTTTGAGACGATTTTTGTCCAAGGGGACTTATCAGTATATTTTTGCCATTGAGGGCATATATTTTTATACCTTGAGGGTATTCTGGTAATTTACCAATTTTTGGTGAATTTTGGTTGACGAGGTGAATCACATCGTGTTGTCGATGCGATAAACGTAGTGTGGTTCATTGTTCTAATGAACTTGGAGACGTTAGTGTACGGGATTCCATATATGGACAGTTGGTAGCTCCGCTGGGCCGTGGTAACCGATAGCACACTAATGGACTCGACACGCACTATATTTAATCGAGATTTGTAAAGTCTAGTAGTACATTTGCCCGTAGTGTCACGACGTGAGACAGTGAACTACACCACGCCTGGATGGTAAATTCCCAGTGATGTGGAGCTATAGACGCAACGTATGACCGCGGAATAGTTGGCTGGGCAGCCGTGGTACTAATAGATTTTTGCGAGTCATTCCCTCTGATATCTGTGGTATCTGTGTTGTTTAGCTCCATGGAGTAGGAACGTGTCATATTTCTTATGAGTATATCTGGAACTTTATTTTATCTTATCTGTCTATTTTATCTGGTTAGTATTATGAGGATTATTTATCTGTTCTATTATTTAATCTATGATGTTTTATTTTATCTGTGATATTATGTGTTGTTATGATAATTAAATCTTTTTCTTTATTCTGTTACTGATTTCTGTTATAGCTTTTCATATTGCATGAATTGTATAACTGTTGTTTGACGTTTTCTCATTTACCATGTTTGTGATGATTTTAGATTGTCTTACCTCTTTTCTATATTGTGTATGTTTCTTGTATATTTATTTTACGCAGTAAAGAGTTTGAGGAAGAGGAAGAGGAACAGCCTCTGGAGGTTCTGTACCCCGAGGAGGAGGAAGATCAGCTAGCCGACGACCAGTTTGACGATCAAGAACCATCTGATCATCCATATCCATTGGATTGATTTGATTGGGTATGGCGATACCTGGATTTCTAGGATTTGTACAGCTGGAGTTTCATGGAGGATCGTTAGCTTGGCATCTGCGAGGAGACCGAGACTCTGTGACATATGTAGGACGGCTGACTGTGACTCTACGTCAACAGTTTGATGGAGAGCCGGTTATGACTACTACTGTATTTTTACATTTAGAGTTACCTTTATCTCTTAGGCGTCATTTTGGTGGTATGACCACGGAGCCTAGTGAGATTAGTATCGTATCGACTGCGCGATCTCGTTATCGCCGAGAGTCGAGACATCCGGGATATTTGTCTCCCCGATGATCATTTTCATGTTGAGAGTGATCCTTCGAGGATTAAATATGCATGATGTTTTTTTTGGGCGTGTCTGCGTATGTCTGTATATATTGACTCTTTTATTGCTTTATTTACTGTTTTCGTTTAAATATTTGTAGTTTTAGTTGTAAATTATTTGTACAACTTATAACTTAAATCATATGTATATTATAAGTAATGTTGTTTTGTTTATTTGCTATTTCCGCATATTTTATTTAACAAATATTCTGTTTATCAGGAATTATCTTACAATATATAATATTATTTAACAAATGTTTTACAACTTGAGTAGATTTTATTTCTCTTTCTTTTATTTTCTTTTATGTGTGACATCCTCCAATGGGGTGTTACATCTAGCGGCTTTGCAGACCTGCCAGTACCAGTACACGATACATACACAGCAGTGGATGGCAGAGAGATTGGGATTCCCTATAGACGATTTCCCAGTTTCGAAGTTCCCACCCGAGGCAGTGGCAAACTCTCCCCCACAGTAGCAGGCTCCCTAGGCTAGAGAGAGAGCTGATGACACTAAGCTGCATAATGAAGAGGAGGATGATGAATAGCTCTACTTCATACAAGTTGTTTCCTTTCGTTGTATTTTCATTATATTTTGTGTACAATGGGGACACTGTTTCCCATAGCTTTGGGGGAGGCATTATAATATGTTAGTTGTTTTTGGGATTGTATGTTTTTAATGTTAAAAAGTATGTTATAATGTTAGAAATTTTTTATGAATAGTGGATATTGTATATATTATTATGCTTATATTTAGTGTGTGGGTTAATTATGTTGTGAGTATATAGTTTTTATGTTTTAATGCCTAATAGCCTAATGAATGTATGTTTTGAATATTCAACTTAAAGTTGAATATGTTAAAATGCATCACAATGGGCCAAATACTAGTTAGTTATGATAACATCTGAAGGAACATATAATTGTGAAAATCCTATTCAAGATACAATTGTCATTTCCTTTCACATTATGGGTCAGATGTATATCACTTTTGTGCACATGATGGTTTATATGTATGATTGAAAAAGTTGGAAAGATTTTAATGTATATCATGCGCCAATTGCTAGTGAGGTTTTGATTATCTTATGATATTATTGCTTGCGAAGTGCCTTCTTTTAAGCGAAACCATATACTATCAAGAAGCATGCTTAACAATCTAGTCGCTTTTCAATTGCATGGTTTAGATCCCACTTGTATGTCTGTGTAACTTTGAACATAATATGAGTGTTGTTTAGAGAATGTTTATGAATAGTGCATGTTGAGGTTTTGATTATCTTAGAAATAATGTTTAAACTCTCTTAAATTGAAATCCTAGATTGTGTATGATTGAGGAAATGATTAGGGCATTGTTTGGACTGATTGAGCCTTAAAAGCTTACCTTTACATGATCATATCCATAGGTCCCCTTTGAATCTTGATAAATGTTTGGCCTTATATGTTTTTCATCACCTACATATTCCTTACCATGTAACCAATCAAAATGCATGTGAAAACATTGCATTTCCATCCTACCATCATAGTGTATTGAGAGCTCTTTGCATAATATGTTATTTCTTGACTTGAGTCTTGTAATTAAAGGGTATGAGTGATTGTGTCAGTATAAAAGTGATTTGAAGGAACTATATGTTGTGGAAGAAATTGGTTAAGGAGAAGAAAAAGACAAAGAAAAAGAAAAAGAAAGAGAAAAGAAAATCCAAAATCAAAATCCAAAAGGCAAAACTAATGAAAGAATGGTTCTAGAGAGTCTTATTAGTTCACTTTGCATACCCTAATTGTATTAGTTGGTGGCTCAAGTCTTGAAATCGCATGTTTATGCTTCTCAATGTTTGTATTTTATCCTTCCCCTTTGTTCTTTAGCCCATAAGCATTGGTCTTACATTACAAGCTATTGAAGTCCCTTTTGATCCTCAGTTGTGTATGATTTATATTAGTGGAGAGAGAGTTTAAAGACAATCTTGTGGATTATTCAATTCCTATACGTGTATGTTCATAAATTTATCCGGATGAGTATGACTTGATTAGGAGAAGTTTAGCTTGCATGCTTGTGGGAGATGTGATTTGCATGAAAAGAGATTTTAAATGTTTACATACTGAAGATTATATATGTGTGGAGTTGATTATGTGGCATTCGTATTCTTTGAGGACTTAATCAATCATTGTACACTAGTTGTGGTTTCAGTGAAGTTGGAATTCATGATAAATGTTGAATGTATATTAAAACATATGTTGTTAAGGAGGTTTACTTAATCATACTTTATTTTTCTCGAGGACTAGCAAAAACCTAGGTTTGGAGGTATGATAACTCCATAAAATGTAGTTATTTATGCTTTATATATGTGCTCTATTGATTGCTTAGTTCTTGTTACTGTGCATATATAGAAGATTTCAAGCTTATATTTATCGAATTCAATTGTGATATCTTCCTATACGATCTTGAGCAAATTGGCATAATTCTTCATGTGATTATGTGAATTTGCAACTGTGATTAACTTGATGATTTCTATATTGCAGGAAGGGCTCCAATCAAGTAGAAATTTGGACGATTCGGACCAACATTGGAAGAGAAAGCCAAGTATGAATTTCAGCATCTCACGCTGCAGGGCAGACATGTTTACATCGTGACGTGGTGCATTCAGCAAGTTGCATACTGAAACCCGAGGCTTGAGCACTGCGGCGCAAAGGAATGAATGTCGCGGCATAGTGACCTAAGTTAACACGCGCCACAACATGACATATTAGCGTCGCGGCGTACAAGTGCAAAATTTGGCATATAAATATTGTTTTATCATATTTTAGAAATGAGCTTTTTCATTTTTAAAACATAGCTGCTAGGTTTTCATGTTTAAGGCTTAGAGGAAGCTAGGAAAGCCAAGGTTGGAGGTCATCTTCTTCATGGAAGGTGATTCAAGCATAAAGGATCACATGTATTGAGCTTTCTTCCTTTCCTTTCATCTTTCTCTTTTCTTGTATCATGAACATGATGTATATGCATATATTTTCGTGTTTCATGGCTATCTAAGTTGTGTATAGGGATTTCTTTGGATCCTCTCATGGATATTGAATGATTTTGTAATCCTTTGAGTTTATATAGATGATTTGGTTTTGTTCAATCATATAGATCTTAATGATCTTGATTGTTTGATCAGCTTTTAAGTGATTTGTTGAAATATAATGAACCTAGACATAGGAATTTGGATTTGAGATCATAGGTATAGTTGGTGCATGTTTAATTTCATTCTAATGGTGGGGTGAGTTAATTCACTAATGAGATAGAAATATACCTCTTGGCCATGTATAGTAATTAATTGAGAATAGATCTTAATGAGTGAATTTTGCACTAGTTTTCATGGAAACATAGTGAATTAGGTAAATGAAGCATGGTTGATTGACCTAGACATAGGCTTTTAACTAAGTTAGATTCTCAAGCTAACCTAATCCTTTTGTTTATGTTGCTCATAAGGATTCTTGTTATCAATTGAAGTAGGAGGTGAAGAAGGATTCCCTATTTTCTAATCATTAACTTTAATTCCCAATTTATAGCATTTAAGTTTTTAAATTAAGTTAAACACTCTTTTCTAAATTTATATGTTCTTGAATAGTGTTAACTAAGCTATTGGTTAATATTTGACTTTAGAAATTAACGTACTCCTCATAAGAACGATATCCGACTCTTTACTATATTACTTATGTGACCCGTGCACTTGCAGTAAGTAAAAGAGCGAACAGAAAACTAATGGTTCTTTAAGAACTATGTCAAACTTTCTATTTGTTCTTCTTTCTCGATTCTCCAGGGCTAGGAGATCAATTACTTTTCTTTTCTTTTTCTTCTCATACTTTGGAGCTTCTTCAACAGCTTTCTTATCTTCTTTTCCTTCTTCTTCATTTTCTTTTTTCTTATTTTTTTTCTTTTCTTTTTCTTTTCTTCTTTTTTCTACTTCTTTTTTGTTTCTCTTTCCTCTTTCTTCATTCTTTCACTTTATTCCTTTCTCGCAACCTTTACTGTCTTCTTCAAAAACCTATTTCTCAGAAGGCAAGTCAAGGTCCAGCTTCATCCATTTCAAATTCTTATATGAGGAAATGGAACCAGGGGGATCATAGTTCTCATTTTCTAGTTCTACTCTATTGTATCTGAACACTTTTAAGAGTAGCATGTCATAGGGAAGACAAGTTGTCTTCTTCTTCCTCTTGTCCATCACAACAACCATGTACTCAAATAGAATGAAGGGAAGAATGATTTTTCTTTTGGTTAGCAAATGGAACAATACAATAATATCCACATTTGTTACCTTGTTAGTGCTTCCAACGCGAGGCATGATAAAGTGAACTAGTAGGGTGTGAAGGAATCGAGCCTTATTCTTTAGCTTCCTAGCAGACATAGCACTTACAATAGATACTTCAGAATTTTCAAAAACCACTTCCTCCACAATGAGATTATTGGCAGAAATCCATCCCAAATCATCATAAGACTCAATTATATGGCTTTTGATGCTAGTAACTTTTGGAATCTCTATGGTGATAAGAACGTCTTCACCAAAAAGATTACTCATTACTCTTGTGGGGTTGTCAAAGATGAGTGCGACAGTATAAAATGCTCTGACAATTCGAGGATACATATTCTCGTTGATGTTCAAGAAGTTATCCTATTTTTGGAAATGGATAAGGTCTCGAACATCCATTCCATGTAGTTCCATCTCATCGAAAAAGATCTTCCTTCCAGCCACTACATACTTGTTCACATACTTGAAGAGATTCCTTTCCTTTTCTTCTTCGTTTGTGAAAAGAGGTCTTTCTTCTTCATTAGAACTGAGTGATATAGCTTTTTCTCGCTTTGAAGGTTTCGATTTGGGTGTTGGAGCTTCTGTTTCTTTGTGCTTCTTGATAAGAGTCATTTCCTTCTTAGTTTTGCTTTCAAGAGATGCTTGCCTTGATGAGCTTTAGGTTACAATTTTGGCCATGGTGAGTTACAAAAGTTTAGTTTAAAGAGAAGAGATTTATGAAAGTTGAGAGAAGAGATAGTAGTTGAAGGCAATTGGGAAGAGAAGTTATGAAGCAGTAAAGAGTTGGAAAACCACAATTTTATAGAAAGGAGAGAGAGGCAGTTATGGTAAACTACTCGTTCCAGGAGAAAGTAAAGTGAACGTTTCACATTTATTGAGTCTAATGGTTATTTTTTTATTTTTACAGTGAGAGAGACATAAAAATATATAGATGAAATTGAATTTGATGTGAAAAGGAAGCTATCTGATATAGACAAAGAAAGATTTTTAAGGTTATGATAAATAGGTTTCTCATGACTGACAGAAAGCTTTCTGATGCTTAGAAATAACATGCAATGTCTTAGAAACCTCAACTAAGCATAAGCTATTCAAAATTCAATTTCAAAGCCTTGATCCAAACACATTTATGCTATCTTTAATGCAACAAAATGATCCGCATGAAGAGGCTTTATTAAAATGTTAGCTTGCTGATGATTAGTGTCAACAAATTTTAATTAAAAAAATACCTTTTTGAACATAATCTCTTATAAAATGGTGTTTGATCTCAATATGCTTTGCCCTTGAATGTTGAATAGGGTTCTTAGCTAAGTTAATTGCACTTGTATTATCATAGAAGACATGTATAGAGTTGTACCTTAGAGAGTAGTCTTTTAATTGATATTTAAACCATAAAAGTTGAGAGCATCATATTGATATAGAGATATATTCAACTTTTGCTATAGAGAGAGTTATCGAGTTCTGCATTTTGCTTGACCATGAGACAAGAAATTTCCCAATGACTAAACTCCCTCCATTGGTAGTTTTCCTTTCAACTCAGTATCCAGTATAGTTAGCATCATAGAAACCTCCTAACTCAAAGTTTGGAGTTTTCTCATACCACAAACCATAGTTATTCCAATCAAATATCTGAAAATTCTTTTAATAGCCTTAAGATGTGATTCTTTAGGGTTAGCTTGAAATCATGCACATAGACACACACTAAACATTGTATCAAGCCTACTAGCATTAAGGTATAAAAGAGAGCCAATCATACCTCTGTAAACTTTTTGATCTACAAGCTTACCATTCTCATCTATGTTTAGAATAACAAATGGATGCATTGGTGTGGTCATGGGCTTAGAACCTTCCATCTTAAACTTTCTGAGTAGATCCTTGGTGTATTTTTATTGATGGATCATAATTGCATCTTTTTCTTGCATTACTTGTAGTCCAAGGAAAATTTTGAGTTCTCCTATCATGTCCATTTCAAATTCACCTTGTATTAACTTAGAAAATTCCTTGCAAAGATTCTCAATTGTAGATCCAGATATAATATCATCAACATAATTTTGGATTCTAACAAAATCTTATTTAGAATTCATGGTGAAGAGAGTTATGTCAACTTTGTCTCTTAAGAAACCATTTTCAATTTGAAAAGAATTTAATCTCTCATACCAAGCTCTTTGCGTTTGTTTCAAACCACATAAAGCTTTTGAGAGTTTGAAGACATAACTTGGATGTTTATCATCTTCAAAACTAGTAGGCTATTTGCCATATACTTCTTGATAATAACTATTTTTTATCTATTTTTTCTTATAAAAATAGGCATTATTATATCTCATTATATTTTATTTTAGTGACTTTATAATACTATTGATTTATTTTTTTAAAATGGTCATTAATTTGATTATTGTGAAAATTGTAGGGAATCTGTTAAAAAATCTTAAACAAAATAATTACAATTTGGCATCAAGATTTGAAGCTGATATGATGGTGTTGTATCATCTGAAGGAGAAGAAGCTATTGAACCTCCATCATCTAATCCTTCATTTCATGATGGCTGCATTACAAGCCAAGAAAACTATTGGTTTACCATGTGGAATGTTTCTGACCAAAGTCTTTCAACGCTTTGGTGTCAATCTTGAAGAAGAAAAGACCCAAGAAGCTAGACCAGAGTTCACTCATAAAAATCTAATAGCCATGGGGATAAAGGTCAATCCCCAAAAGAAATAGAAGACAGAAGAAAAACAAAAAGAAGAAATCCTCGAGTTAGCTACTGATTGACTCGAGAGAAGAAGAAAGAAGCTATTATTGCTACTACTAAAGAGAAGGATGTTTCTCCAAAGCCCTCTATTTTGCAGAAAAAGGAAGAATAGAGAGAAGAAAAATAAATTAAAATTGAAATCGTTGAAGAACTTGAGAAATAAAAAGAGATTGAAACAAAAAAAAGAAGAAGAAGTCCCTAAGAAAGAAATAATTGATGTTTTTAATGGAGAACCTACAAAAAGAACTGAAGAATCAAAAGCTAAATAAGAGACAGACAAAGAAGTAGAAAAGGAAGACGAAGGAGTCAAGAAAATGAGAAGGCTAAAGTAGAACAAGAAGGAGAAAAAGAAGCAGAAAAAGAAGAAAAGAAGGAAGAAGAAAAAGAAAAACAAAGGAAAGGAAAAAAAATAGTGAAGAAGAAGAAAAACCAACAAAAGAAGTCAATATTGCTTAAGAAGTTATAAAAATCGATGCTGCTACTAAATAAAGAACGAAAGAAGAAGAAAATGGAGCTTGCAGTTCAAGGGTTTTCAAATTTGAACTCTTGTCCATTCCAGAAGAAAGTGACAAGATAATTAAAGCTATCACTAGTGAGCTAGTGAAGATGTATAACCTAGCTTCTGAAAAGAATCCTTTCCCCATAATTAGAATCACTCAAGGTTTTGTTCCAACAGCTAAGTTGATTTCTGAAGTTGATAAGATTCTAAATGAATATGGAAAGACTCCTCCAACCACCTTTGAACCAAAACCTTATGAAGAAGAGAAAATAAAAAAAAGTCCGTCTGATGAAAAGCCTTCTAATCCTATCACACCATCCTTTGAGAAAACCAAAGATGAACCTCATACTCCTCTTACCATGGGAAAACCCCTCTTTGATCAGTCTGCACCACAACCAATTGAGCCTATTCCAGAGACTCACACCACTTTTGCTAAACATACTAATGTCCTTGAGTTCAACTCAAAAGGAAAAAATATTAAGAATCAAGAAAGAACTGTTGGCAAAGATGATGCCTTTCGTCAAAAAAATATGTTCAATCTAAGAGAGTTGATCAACTTCAAGCCTCATCCTCTTCCAAAACTATCATTCGCTATTCTGCTATGCATCCAAGTTGTTGGCAAGAAAAAAAACTTGGAACTGTTGAAGACCGTCTGAATGCCTTAACTGTTGAATTGAATTCATTGTTAAGTCTAAACGTTCTCCTTTTCTTTCTGTTGTTTCCAAGCATCCACCTTTATTCTAGACTCTGATAATCCTTTGATTGCAACAGTGGTCAGTTCTTAAAAAAAAAAGTGATATGACCAGAACTTCTAAAAACTCTTTTTTTTAGATCATTTTGTACACACACCCCCACACTTATTCAAGAATAAGGCCAATGCTCTCTTATTCCCTAAGGTTGGGTCAAAACATATTTTTTTTCTTTTTTCTCTTCTTTTTTAAGGTACGTAATGAGCTAAAAATAAGGAATGGTCAAATAAGCTCAAAGGGGTTACACAAGGAAAAATATACAAGGATGTCTATTTGGTCAAAGTAGCTATTTCAAAATGCCTCAATCATATTTATGTATGCATGTGAAAATGTAGCCTAAAAAAAAATCAAAGCAAGTTCTAGAGTAACAATTCTATGAGTGAAAATCACACAAGAAAGAAGAGAATGGTACAAATGTTCAATTCATTCATCAATAGGCTCAAAATCTCACAAGGCATATTTCTATCATTCTCAATCCACCATATCAACATTCATATCCAAGCTTGTGATTTTTAAGAAAGAAGACAATTTATGCTAAGATCCAAGAATCCATTTGCTACTTCTACACAAAATAATTATTTCCTCAACTAAGATGCGTCTCAAGAGTAAACTTACCTCCAAGGCAAAATTTACTCCTTACTCTGTCATCCTTAATTGGTTTTACAATGAATAGATTTCTGACAGTCATATCACTAAACATACTTCTCAATTTAGATGCGTCTCAGGAGTAAAATTACTCCTTACTCTTCCATCATTCATTGGTTTAGTAAGTCCATGACAATCATATCATATTTTCGAAAAAAGAATTTTTTTTTGGTAAACTATTCTTCCCCTCCAACCAAATCACAACAATGTCTTCAATGTTAAAATATAAATGAGTAAAGGATAGAAGATATTACTTGTTGGAGAGATCTGACATAAATTTAAATAGAAACAAAGTACGATAAATAAAATCAAAAGTAAAGGAAAGCTATAAACGAAGTATCAAATCTGGCTTTCTTTTCATTCTGCTTCCTCACTCGCTTCTTCCTCATTGACCAATCTATCTGAGCTATTGCTGGGTCAGGTTTATGAACAAAAGCTTCTAATTTATCAATCAACTCATCAATAGTGGAAGCAGAGATAAGAAGTTGTCTTGCCGAAGGTGTGATAAATTTCTGTTCCACAACATGGTTAAGAAAACGTAACAAAATATCAAAGAAATTATTTACATTCAACAAACCTATGGGTTTATGGTAGATGTTCAGTTGGGCCCAAGAGACAATTTGAAAAACTTCTTCCAAGGTACCAAAATCACTTAGTAAGGCAATGAATGCATCAGAGTTGTCAAGCATTATCTTTATTCATTCATGCATTGATGATACCTTAAGTTCCTCCCCAATTGTCTTTCCAGTGATGTTCTGTTGAGCTAAAGGTCTGGGAATGACACCTAAAATCTGACTGCCTCCTATATATACAGCAAGTGCTACAACCCCCATTAATCCATGACAACCTCCCCTATATACAAGATGAATATTCCTCGCAGCAAGTGATCGACCAAAAGTGGTAGCTACGTTTACAAACTCTAAACCTTTCCCATACTTAAGCCCATAAAATACACAAATATTTTTAAGTCGACGAATATAAACACCTTCCATTTCTATTCTCACCTTCCCTTTAAATGATTCTGAGTTAGAAGAAAGTAGAGAAAATGGAGTGTTTAAATAAGAAAAAGAATGGAAAGGGTAATAATAGCACCTATAAAGGTAGGTTGGCTGTTGTCAGAAAAGTTTGAAATTAAGAAACACAGAATCTCTTTTTTTTTTTAATTTTTAATTTTTTTGTTTTTTTTTGTTTTTTCCTTTTTTTTTGTTTTGACTTCAAGAAAACCATCAAAGTAAAGAAGTCTAGAAACCTTTGAAGGACCCTGCTTAAAAGATCGTCTGTCCAAAACCAAAATACAACAAAATCATACAAAGATAAAAGAAATATAATAGCAAATGATGACATACCTTTATGTATAATTTTCATGGCGTATCTTTATATTGTGCGTCATGAGTGCAGTAGTGGTATATCTTTATACTGCATGTCACCAGTACAGTAGATACTCATGTCCATTTATTTAAAGAAAAGAGAAAGAAGAAACTATTGTGGGTTTTCATCTTGGGTCTGGAACCTGGAGAGCTCACACTTGGGCTCGTAACATCAACAAAGACGCTAAAATCTGAAACCCGTAATGTCCAAGATCCAGAACGTCCCATCCCAGGGCGCTGAGAGCCCCTTCTAATAAAAGAGAGAATCAAGCTCAGATGCCTCATACGCTTTGGCAGCCGCGAGTTACTTCTCACTAATAACTAGTGCAGGATGCTTCTGTCTGTCTATCAACTCCACAGTGCCTAGATGGTAAACATTCGGTTATGGAGTATGGCTCTCTACAGAGCATGATACACGAACCTTTTTTTAAGGACCAACATGTAAAGGTCTACCCGAGTAAATGACAGGTCAGCCAAATGTTGGGGCTCCACAACTAATTAAAGCCATGGTACTCTTTTCGGATCATCCTTATTCAAACATTTTTTTTTAAGAAAACATGAAGAAGAAGAAGAAGACAATATGTATAAGTTGTTGTGGATATGACTCATATCTGCCTCTGGTTTAACGTCCAGTAATGGCTTAAATGCCTTCTATGAGTCGAAGATAAACTTCCCATCCAATTTTCTTATAAATTAGCAAACAGGATCTTTTAGAGTCAGATTCCCAAGACTGTAGCATTTTTCTTCATTCTTGAAGAGATTCCACAAATTAAGAAGTTCACGATGCACAAATCCACAAGAATGTGTCTCAAAAGTCAATAAGATATCATCTAATGACTCCTTACTCAGTTTTTCCCCAAAGAACAACATCGCTTGTTACATCTAATGACAAAAGTAAGGAGTCATTAGAGAATTTGACAAAAGTAATAATAAAAACTAAATAATAACAAGAAAATAATTATAATAAAATAAAGTAAACCAAAGCAATTAAACAAAGGTTGAAAACGATGATGAGAAAGTGTCAGGGTTCAGACTTCACTTGAACTTTTCTAATGCAAATTAAAATAATAATTTAATTAAGTTCTATTTCATGATTTAAGATCAATTCTCAATTTTAATTAATATCCAATTCTTTGGTATATCAATCCTCTTCACACTATTTAAAATTAATTAATCCCTTAGCATAATCCTAAATAGAGAAGGCTTTATAAAAAATGAGAGAATTAAAAGAAGGATCACACAACCCACAACGTTTATTCCTAACAATTGCAGAAATTGTGATGTTTATCGCGTGTTCTAAGTTCATGCAAATTTGTCAAAATCATACATAAACCCAAGAAATTATTCCCAAATTGATTAGATTTAGGAAAACATTAAGAATAGAGATAAACACATAAATTATAAAATAGAAACTTAAATTAAATATATAAATTAATTCACATTGTCAAAGAACAAGATCCACTGTCTCCCTAACGAGTAGAACTTAGTTACACAAAGGAAAAGAAGAAAACAAAGGGAAGAATACAACAAACTCTATTGTAGATTGGTGGAAAAGTTGAAGAGAATTCCTAATCTTCAAGCCTAGTTGCACCCACACTACTTTAGGGTTTGGGCCTCTTTGACAACTGCTGCAAAGTTGTGTCTTGTCAAGATTGTGATTGTGATTAAAACAAATCAATATATAAGGTATCGAGATTAGTTTTAACCAAACAATCAAAATTTAAATCATGATACTAATTAAGCATAAATAAATGACTTAAAATAGAAAAAATAATATACAAGTCGGCGGTTTACACCAACCATTAAATATTAACAAGGATATGGTATAAATCAACCACCCAATAAATATTAACAAGTAAAAAGTTAGATAATTGATAAAGTAAAAAGTTAGATAACTGATAAATTAAAAAGTTAGATAATTAGAGAGTAAATAATTAGTAAGTTAAAAAGTACAGAAAGTAAAATACAGAAAATAAAGTATAGAAAGTAAAATACGAGAAAATAAAGTGTAGAAAGTAAATTGCAGAAAATAAATTTAAAATATGAAAACCAGAGAGAGGTAGAGCCCCACCGTAGTCGGCGAAAGAGGAGAAGAAGAAAGATTATTTCATTACGTTAGAAAGTAATAATAAATAATAGAAATTAAAAAGTTAGAGAGCAAAAAATAAATGACATAAATTAAAAGTTAGTAAACATAAATAAATGACATAAATATAAAAGTTAGAAAGTTAGTATGTTAGCAAGTTAGTAGGTTAGCAAGTTAGTAAGTTAGATAGTTAGAAAGTTAGAGAGTTAATAAAGAAACTGAAGGACTGACAAGCCGATCTTTTGCTCCAGTGAGAGAGAAGAGAGAATAGATTTTATTAAAGAAAAAGAACCTTAATAAATTAAAACTTCAAATCAAGTCCCTGACAACAACACCAAAAACTTGATGCGGGATTAATGGATGCAAACCTAAGTGCAGGTTGTCTCAAGTAATAAATTCTCGAAAGTCTAAGGTCGATCCACAGGGAATTGATGAAGAAAAATAAATTAAGGTAAGAAAAGGATTTGTTACAACACCAAAAGTAATAAAAGTTGTTCACAAATGAAAAAGGAATTACTTGAGTTAGGAGATCCACTCTTGGTAATAAATTAAAGGCAAGATTATTTCTCTTTATAACTCAATTGAAATCTACACATAAAGGAAGTTCAAATTGGAAAATATAACATTCAAAGTTCAATTATATATGCAATTATATTATGATTCCTTTAATTATCTACCAACATTTGTAAATGAGCTCAAGCATTCACTGTACCAATCCTCTTGTCTATAATAAATCAAGATCTCCACTATACAAGGAAGGTTTCTAAATTGATTGAAAACAAAATACAACACATATAATGTCCACTTTATAATATATCATTTAAGTACAAGAAATAGAATAATCTTACCTTATTTCATTACCAAGAGCTTCACTCTTTCACCCAAGCAAAATGAAAATTAAGTACTCATAATCAAGAAGAAAGAAAGAAAGTAGAAGAGAAAGATGAACATAACTTCAAATTAGAACAAAAGAAAATTACAACAAAGGAAGACAATATACAAGCATGAACATAATTTCTCCTAACCAAGCCTAAAACCAAAGTCTCCTAAATGATCAACCAATGGAGCCTTTTATAGAGGATTAGAGATACAAAATGACAAGGGGGTTGATTAATGAGTGGGTGAAAAGTGGGTGGATAAGTGAAAAATGCCAAATAGTGAGTTGGTGAGTGGAAAATTATTGAGATTATTTGTCTCCGAAATCATTCAGTACTGATCTCATGGATAACGTCAGAATGAAGCAACGTGGTCTTCATAAAAGATGTATCATTTTGTCTCAGCTTTCCAATGCCACCAAAATCATCCAAAAATTCATCCTACAACCTAAGATATGACCCAATTATTGCAAACTATTCAGATCTAGTTTCAACACCTCTGTTCTGGCTTCAAAGCCAAATATCACCTTCAAGGAGTCCGATATGAGTTTTGTGTTCTTCATGAAAGTTGTAGATATGGGTCTTGACTTTCAAATATCCAAATTTCAGCACAATAAAGTTCCTACAGCCTGAGTTATGCTCTGATTACTGCACACTATTCAGGTTCCAGTCATAAAACTCGTGTTCTGACTTCCAAGCCCATTTAGCTCCACTAGATGTTCGATTGAGTCCTGGAGCTCTTCGTGAAAATTGTAGAGCTCTCTCTTATCTTTCCTACAAAGTAAGATACATAATTATAAGACATTTAAAATTCAAGATATGGCCAAAATATAGAAATAGTGTAAGACCAAAATAGTGCTGAAAAATTCAATTAAGTCCAATTTGAGTCCAAACTTACAAAACATAACTAGGCTTAATCAATTAAATACATGGAGAGTGTAAATAACCAAAAATAAGGGTTTAATAATGTATAAAATATGTGATTATCAGGCTACAAATGTTTGAAGATGTTGTCTTACTAGAAGACCTCGAGAAAAGGGACAAACCTTTCTGATCTTCATCCTTTCTGAGCAGTTTATAATGGCACAATTTCTCACACCATCTTTTTGCTAATGCCAAAAGAAGGAGAAAAATATGAGACTTATTGCATAAGTTTAGGGGAGCATGAACATTTTAGCATTTTTTTTTGCCATGTCTGCACTCATACTTTTATGTACGTTGTGAAAAGTTATATGAATGAATGTTGTTTTGCTGTCTTGAAATCATAAGTGTTTCTGATCTAATTCTTATGCTTCTAATATCTGACTTCTTAAATATCATATATCAATTGTCTTTTTGATTATTTGAATCTGAATTTTTACTTAGAATTCTCGTTTGCTTAAATTTTCTAAGTCTAGTTTGTCATCATAAAAAATGGGGAGATTGTAAGCTCCAAAGCTCTTCACAAGCATGAAAACTTGCTGAAGTTCTTTTGAACTTTCTGAGTTTTGATGATTAACAAACTTAAACTTAGAATCACATGTTTACTAATATTTCATCTAAGTGTATCAAAACATAGTTAAGAAGAGTCTTGAGCAATCAACGTGAATTTCTCAAGATTTACTTTGAGGAAGTCTCAACTTGATCAAATTCCTCATACATAATTGTTGTTTTTGGATTAAGAATGAAGAACTTAAGAAGGACACTTGCTTATCAATATGAAAATTTGACTAAGTTCTTCAGAAGACAACCTTCAGAAGTTTAGTCCATTAGATGATAAAAATCAGAAGTTAAGATCATCAGAAGACAAGAATCAAAAGTAAAGTGCATCAGAAGACTAAGTTTAGAAGCCAACATCATCAGAAGACAAAACTTTCAAAAGCATCAAGCATTAGAAGAATCAAATCTGTCATAAGTATATGAGTTCAAAGGACAACGTTTGCTTATAAATAGTAAAGTCAAAGTCAGAAAGCCTCAGAAGTTTGAGACTTCTAACTATTGCTGGAAAAGGACAAAAACCATTAAGGTAAAGCTAACGAACTACTTTAGGACAAGAAAATGGTAACCTAACTCTGCATGTAACACCCTCCCTAGGGTATCACATGTCTGACTTCCGACTCATAATCTGAAAATGTTTTCACAAAAGGTTTGAGTTAAAAACGTGGGTTTAAAAAAAATTTCTTTCTTGTTGAAATATAAACTTACTGTAATTTAGAAGTAATACTGAAAAATATATTGAAACTGATTCATATACAACATTGACACCAATTAGTATTTAACAATTTGAAGAGAAATATAAAACTAACAGACTTTTTTTTTTAACAGTAGCAAACCCCATGACGGGTCCTACTTAATAGCACGGTACAACACTAACGTTAAAACTTAACATACTTATTCTGTTGTGTATCCATCTTGTTGCATCAGACATCTGTTCTACATCTGTTCTTTGTCAACACTGCACACCTTCGAGTCCTGAATGTCCACTCCTTATTGTTGTCACCAATCTCAGAGTATCCATCGCCCGTTATGTCTAAGACAACTCGATCTTTCTATTATTTGATTTTAACAAACATACACACGCAAAATAACATAACAAAGAGGTGAGATCACCTACGCCAATACCACCAAATATGGCGATATAGATAACACAAACAAGATATCATACGGATAGATCATACCATAATCATGCTATCGGCATTAATCAACTATCTAATCATTTATTAGTTTAATTATCATAAATAACAAATTACAATAATGTTTTAATTATCATTATCATCATCCAAGTATTCAAAACAATTGTCATAGCCAATATTCCTCAATTAATATATCACACAGATATAAATGTTCAGATTATGCATGTACACAAGACTCGATTTCCTACTCCATGGAGCTAAACTCAGGTCGGAGAAATGATCGAAAAGATCTGTCGGTACCACATGCCTCAGACCACGTGCTATAATCCTCATTTTGATTTTGTACATCTAGCATATACACGACAGTCTTTATCAGATCTTGATTAAGAATAGTGTCTCGGTCCGGATCATCGGTGTGTTGCATCGGTCTAACCTACGGGAAGAAGCGCGACCAACCACCCGTGTAGGCAACCCGCACCCCGATGCCCCCAAGGTCAACAAGTGACCTACACTACGCATATCGCACCCACTCAAGAGGTGTGTTTCTCCTAGGCAATCAGCCATATCCAAATCCTCATCGGACCATTCCAATGCATGTATAATGCACCAAATCCAATCATAGACAAATATGTCATTTTCTCACAAACATGTATGGACACTGGTTCAACAAGAATCATCATCAGTACTTTCAACAAATAAAATCATGTTATCACGTTTTCATAGTTGTAAAACACTTTTACCGTATTTTCACAATCGCGTAACATTTACATTTACGTTTTCATAATCCAAAAACTTTTCTGTTATGTTTTCACAATACCATAACACTTCTTTTATATTTTCACAATACCGTAACATTTTTGTTACGTTTTTAAAATTTCAAAACGTTTTTATTACGTTTTTACAATACCGTAACAGTACTGTTACGTTTACAAAATTTCGTAACATTTCTGTTGCACTTTTAAACCACGTACTAATTTTTAACGTCTTTCTCAATCGCGTAAAAACATACGTTTCTCAAATCGCATAGTATTTTTCCACTGTTTCAAAATCGCGTAACTTAAAAATCATTCTTTTACGTCCACGTAAATCATTTCCTATCATTCTCAAAATATTTAAAATACTTTCCAAATCTCATAACAATGTTCTATCATTTTCACAATCACGTAAAAATATTCTATCACTATTCAAATCAATGAGTGATTTTTCAACAATATTTCAGGTCGCGTAAAATATTTAAACGCTTTCAAATCGTGTAGAAATATTTAAACATTTTTCAAATCGCGTAGAAATATTTTACTTGTATTTCAAGTTGTTTTTAAGATACGTAAAATATTTTTCAACATTTTTCAATCACATAAAATATTCCTCAATATTCCAAACATTATTTTGGACTTAAATAAATCAATATCATTTTTAACACATTGTTCAAAATTGCGTAGCTTAAAAATCACGCTTTTAAGATACGTAAAACATTTTTCATCACAATTTCATTACGTAAAATACTTCTTAACCTTCAAAAATTCCTCTTCAACTTTTTTTCAAAATAATATAACTTTATATTTTATTTAATATATTTTCTTACTCAAGAAAATATTTTTCCACAAATCTTTACTCAAGAAATTCTTTTTCAAAATATACTTCACAGAAATCACTTTTCCATTTATGTAAATCAACGTTTCAAAACTTAACATTTTTTTAACGTATTTCAAAACTTGAAAATAAGTTATACGTTAGTAAATTTTCAAAATACCATTATATTCTTCATTTTCCCAAATCATTTCCAAACTCAACCTTCTTCAAAATAAATTGAAGTTTGAAAACATTTTCGTTTACAAAAACTTGATTTTTCTCAAGTGATAAATGCTTTGATTCCCTTTCCAAAATCCTTGTATTAAATCCAGTTACGTTTCCACTTGGAAATTCACTTTGTTCATAAAAAAAATCAAGGCATTACAAGCCTAAAAAAAACGTGGACATGACTATTGAAACCATCAAATATTTTTCCTTTTAAATTGATATGGTTTTACACAAACAAAATCATTAAAAATCCTTTACAAAAACGTAAGACTCATAGTCTTTGAAAATCAAATCATTTGTTCATTTTCAATTTTTCACTTTCTTTGCAAATCCATTTTCACTTTCTTTACAAATCCTTTTTCACTTTCTTTGCAAATCCTTAAAATCATCATTGCTATTTTCATTTAAATCTCATGTTTAGTTAAACACTTAGAAACTTTTTACACAAAATAAATTAATAAAAATCCTTCTAAAAACCGTGTTCTTGTTCTCTTGAAAAACAAACCCTTTGTTTATTTTCCAAATTCTTCAAATCATCCGTTTTCATCATTCATGAAAATCTTAAGTTATAAACACCTATGTTGAGGTGTCTTGTTCAAATCCACCATGTTCTAAGTACTCAAAAATCAATTCTTTTGTTCTTAAAATTTTTCAACATGAACCCTAATCAAGGGCATCAAAACCGTAGCTCTTCCTTGGCTATTGGAGCCAAAAATCAATTTCCTTTCCACCATCAAGTCATGGCATATACATATATATTTCATCATAAATAATATAAGCATACCATCAAAGCCATAAAAGCATGTATAGCATATCAAGCATATCATCAAAGCTATAAAATCATGCAAAGCACATCAAGCATAGAAAATTAATCAAAGCTCATAAACACCCACAAATTAATTACATGACCATGGATATGAATCCTCACATGGATTCCACATTCATCAAATAAAATACCATCTCTCACCACCATGCTTGGTTGGTGAGATGGATCTCCCTCTTACCTCTTGAAGATCCTTAAAAACTTCTTGTTTTGCTTCTTTTTCCAAGTCCTTCATCACCAAGAGCTTCTCAAATACAAAACAAAATACATAGAAATTAGTATGCTAAGCTTGATTAAGAGGAACCATGGATCAAACATGGCTTAGATCATGAAAAAGAGAGAAGAAAATGAAGTTTCCTTATACTTCACCTCACAAACCCAATAACTTTGATCTTGAAGAAAGTCCATGAAGATGAATGATTTAGAGAAAATCTTCAACATGAAAGTTGCTTAGAACATCATGTAGATTCAAGATCTATGGTTGGATGAAATTAAAAGAGATTGGATGGTGATTTTAGGGTAGATAACCGAATGGTTTCTCTTGAAGCACAAAGATGAAATTTTTGATTTTTGATAGAAACTTGAAGCTTGGATTTGAAGCTCAAGATGAATGATTTTGGAAAAACTCATAACTAGAGATGTTCTTAGAATGGTGTTTAGGTTTAGAAAATCAAGTTGGATGAAATTTTTGAGTGATGAAAGGTGCTCTTGGAGGGCTTGGCCAAAATCTAGAGAAGAAAGGAGATGGAGAGAAAATTTTCTAAGTTTCCTTCTTGAAAATGAATCAATGAAGACCAAGGAAGACAATAATGACTAAAGCATGCAATTATGGTCTTCCAAACTCCTTCATGCAGCACCAAATTCGTAGTCCCCCTTCTTGCATTCTTCTTGAGTGCAAAAAAATCAAAAGTAAGCCATTATGATGTCTAACTTGACCAAGACATGCAAAAATGACATAAAGCTTGTTTTTCTTTGTCTTCTAAACACTCCAAAACCATCACTTTCTCTTCATAATGCATTCAATAAAGTTGTCTTCATTATTTGCCACCATTTGAAGCATTTCTAGCCATTGATTAATTCAATGGTTAGGATTTAGGTAGATTTAGATAGGTTAGAAGACTTAATCTGTATTGGATTTTTCTCCTTTAAATCCTAACCATTAGATGTGTCTCCAAAATTAATGGTTAAGATTGCTTCTTCAAACTTTAAATCCAAGGGTCCTAATTAGTCTTTGCCATTTTAGAAGACCAAATCTCTACCCTTGATTAATTCTTCATCCAATGGTCATAAATGGTCTTTGTTACTTTTTAAGATTAAATCTCCACCCTTGATTTAATCTAAATCCAATGGTTATAAATGGTCTTTGTCATTTTTCAAGACCAATTCTACACCTTTGATTACATCTATGGTTGATATCAAAGCCTTCCTAACTAAGCTTATTCTCACACCATTGATTAAATCAATGGTTATTATCCAAGGCTTCTTTATTAAGTTTGTTTCTTAACCTTTGATTAAATCAATGGTTAATATTCAAACTAAGTATTCTCATCCAAGGGTATAAATCAAGTCAAGCTCTCTTTGTTGACTATGCAATGTAATATTTATTCTTGTATCCTACAATAATATTTTTACTTGTATTTTTATCATCCGATAATAAAATACGATATAAAATACAATCTGACAAGAAATTTTCTAAAAGCTGCTCTCTGATTCGGGTTTAGTAAGATCCTGTCTCCGTCTAAACAAGTACAAATTTTTCTATGCGTAGAAAAATTTTTGCTTTTGATGACCCACCTGGGCCCACATAAGGTCACCTGGCCCACATAGGACCACACAGGGCCCACATACATAAAAAAATTCATAATCATCTACAAAAATCACAAAAATTAGAAAACGCACAAATATCAAATCAGATTACGTAAAATAATTACCTAACGGAAAAAATTAAATTACGTAAAGTTTTCCCCGGCCCGAAAATTTTTATTTTCCTGACGCGAGTAAATCACTCAAAACGATCAAATACGCTGACGGAATAAACAAAATAATTTTACAAAATGCCGAGAAATTACTAAACAAGAAATTACATTAATCATCAAAATTATTACTTGTTTAAGAGATACGGAAATTTTGGGATGTTACACTGCACAATAACAGTTGGAGGCTCAAATGGCTAGTTTTTAAAGCTTTATAAATTGAAGAAGGATGGAGATTCAAAGACTTAAAGTAAACTATTATTCTACTAAACTTCTGATCAAACTGTTGAATGCTCAAATCTTGCTTTTGAATAAGTTTCTTTGTTGAAATATGCTTATGATCACTTGCTTAGAAGAGAAACTCATTCTCTCAAGTTTGTAATTGCTTAGCTCCACTCTTTGAGTGTAAGAGAACAAAAATCTCTCTACTTTGTATAGATTAAATCCACTCAATGAGTGTTGAGAAAAACACAAACTTATATCCTCATTTTGAAACCTGATTCGTTAGTAATCTGAGTGTGAGTCTAGCTTGAAGAGGCTAGTGTGGATCAAATAGTACTTGTAATCTAGTTTGGAGAAGTTAGGGTTGAAGAAAAAAATACTCCTAGCAATACAAAATCTAGTTTCTGATTAGGGACTAAACTTAGGCACGTGGTTTGGCCAAACCAGTATAAATCTTTTGAGTGATCTCCGCTGAACCTTATCTCTTAGTTTTCTGTTCATTATATTTGATCTTAACTTGTCCTTCTGATAACAAAAAGTGATCTTTCATTTCAAGTAAACTAAGTTTTTAAAGGAACTTTGTTTTAAATTCAATTTCTTTCAAAGCAATATTTCTAAACAATTTAGTTTCTGATCTATACTTTGATTTATCCAAGTTAAAAAACTTGAGAAGCTATCTAGTTTACAGGAATTATTCAAATGAAAAGCACAATTCGACCCCCTTCTCGTGCTATTACCACTTTCAAACTCTTCACAACATAAGTTGGCTTGTAAGATATCTCATGATTTCACAACTTGGCTCATAAGGCCCATAACATGGAGAATTCCCCTTTCATCCAATCTACTAGCAATCCAATCCAAATATTGGGAGTTCATGTAATACCCCAAAAAGTGTTTGTTTAATTATCAATGATCATTTTATAATATTCTTGATTTTTAGAAATTTTTAAGGAATTTTTCGAAAACGATGAATATTTTAATATATTCCTCGTTTTGCGTACACACTGAGCAGAGATCTGCAGAAGTCAGTGTAACGCTCCGAAAATCATTTATTTTATTATAAATAGTCATTTTCCAATATTTGTGATATATGTGAATTCTTTCGAAATTTTTCGAAAATGACAAATGTTTTAATATATTCTTCGTTTTGCGTGCGCGCTGAGCGGAGCCGGGAAGATGCAATATTTTCCCTATGGCTGGTAAACTTTAAATTGTGGACATGTCAACGGGGGATCTTACTAAACTCGATGCTGGGCATAATTTACGAGATTTACGTTTTTCGAGGTTTTACCCGATAAATGAAGTCGCGATACCGTAAAATCATCCGATGAACAATAAAATATTATTTTCATCCTCTATAACTCTTCTACACTAGGGGAAAAATGATACTGAAAGTGTAAATATTCATTTGTGTTAGTGTGCCCAATTAAGAGACAACCTTACTTTCACTTTATCGTGAAACGTGCAAAACTTCCCTTGCAAGCTTGGAGGAAGCTTCTAGGAAATTTCCTTCCCTCTTTCCCCATGCAAATGATCACCTCTCCCTTCTCTCTCCTCACTCACAACTGAAGCAAGATTTTGGGAGGGAAATATTTTGCTTTTCACTTAAATAATCATAACACATTATTTCAAAATTACACCTAATGCACCTTCTCTCTCTACCTTCACTCTTCTTCTTCCTTTGAAATTTTCTCCTCCTTCTCTCTAGAAGCCCCACGGCCAGCAGCTCTCCATGGCCATATTCATCACAAAAATTTCATCCAACCCCATTTTCTTAATCCTTTCCACCTCCTAAACACTTATCTTGCTTGTGGTTCTTTGAAAATCCACCATTTTCACCATTTTCTTCAAGCTTCAAGCCTAGGGTTTTTGGGTAAGCTTCTTGATTCTTCACTTTCTTTTCTCATTTTCATTTTTATGGTCTTCTTGGTGACCATCCATGCTTTATTTTTCAAGCATTGGTGCTATTTTGATGAAGTTGAAATTTTAGGGTTCTTGGTGGTGCCTAATCCGAAAAATGCAAAGAAATTCTAGGAGGCTTCCCTTGTTTTCTTCACTTTGGTAAGAGGAAGATATTCCTCCTCAACCTCTAATAGCATTTAGAAACCTTGGTTGTGGTTGATTGTGAGAAAACCCTAATGAGGGTTATTCTTTGGTTACATGATTTGTGTGTTTACATGTTGTATATACAATGTTTATGCTATTGGATTAATTGTTTGTGTATATTGGTGTAATGGAATAGATTGGAAGACATGAAATGGAAGAAAATGATTTGAGATTTTCTCTTGAGTGGCCACGGTTTTGGGGCCCAAGAATTAGGGTTCTTTGTGAACAATTGTAACAAGTGAGGGATTTGTTTAATCAAGTGTGTAATGTGAAATCAATGGAATGGAAAAATTGGGAACTTAATTCCCTAGGGAGACCACGGCCTCTAGGGCCTTTTTGGGACTTAATTATGCAATTTTGGTAACCTTGAAACTTAGATAATCAAATGATTTAAATCGTAGGTAATATGATAAAAAATTAGCAAATTGGAAACAATTGGATATAACTTGAGATTCATAAATTTTAAAGAACCAAGAATGAAATTTGTCATAAAACTTAAGGTAATTTTACTAGGGCAAGAACAACAGAGTGTGAGACTTTGAGATCTTAGAATAACCTTATAAGTGTAGGAGAATAAATTACATTAGGAAAATTTAACTAATTATGAGAATTCAATTAGAGACGAACTTTGTAAGAAAGACTAATTTTAAGTAAGGATTCATAATAGACCTTAAAAATGTATTACTCTATTTAATTTCAATGTTATGAAATTGTGGGTCCATGTGAGTGACCAATGATGTGTTGATACTCTCTTGGCCAATTGTGGCACATTGTGAAATTGTATGTAATGATGATCATACATGTTTATGCATAGAGTCTTTATGCATTGTGAAATGTCCTTTGGACTGTTGTTAAGGCCAAGTTGCCTAGGAGATTGAACACACTTTAGTGCGGGTGCGAGTAGACTAGTGTAGGTCATTGTAGACCTTGGGGACGTCGGGGTGCTGGTTCCTCGCAATGGGCGGTTGGTAGCTCTCCTGCCCGTGGGGCAGACCGATACAAATGCACCGATGATCCCAATCGAGACACTGTCCTATATCGTGATCTAGCGTAGACTGTCTGCACAATGCCTGGATGTGCACGTGGAAAACTGTTGAGTTATCTCACTTTGGCCTCAACAGCCGAGTTGCAGATGTGTCTCCTGATCTTTCTCTCCGACTGTTTGTGTCTAGCTCAATGGAGTAGGAATTTGGGTACTGTGTGCATATGCATCATGAGATGTCATACCATCTGATAATTACTGCTTTATGTGGGTTTGAACTGTTTATTTATTATTATGATGAATGACTGCCTGGAACTGTTTACCTAGTTACTGTTGTATTTACTATCTATCATTGTTATTATTGTTCTTGAAATGCTATTTGGGCACGTCATGCCGTTTTGTTTCTTGCTGCTATAATTAGTAATAATGGTAGGATGTCTTACCTCTTTCCTGCATTTCTGTTATTTTCTACCTATATATTATGTCCCATCAAAGACGACGGCAAGGAGGTTGGAGCTCTCGATTTCCTCGGCTTCTGGCCTGATCACGATTAGCATCTACTGTGGAGCATTGGTGGCACGCATGCGCGGATTTCTGGGTGATGTGCGTCTGACCTTTCTTGGGGGGCCAGAATACTGACACATTAACCTAAGTTCTGACCGCTGTGTCTACCTTGGAGACGTATCGATCTCTTTGGCCTGGAGACATCATGAGTTGTCGATCCTTACCTGCTGCATTAGCCTGCGTTTGGAGTTTTATCTGCCCATCTGGGAGATGTGGGGTGACCGCTACTACACCCCACAGGAGGACTCTTTCGATTCCGCTGCTCGGGCTCCTGCTCGTGGCTTTGTGGTTCCTATAGAGGTTTCCTTGAATGAGGAGGACCCCGCGGAGGATCCCGACACGATTCCTCCTCATCTGAGGGACTGACATTACTAATAGCTACTGATGGCTGCCAGTGTTTTATTTTGGGGGCCTGATGTTTTATTTTGACAGGCTGTATATTCTGATATCTTGGAGATGTATATGTATGATCCTTTGGGCAGGTGTAGTTTTGCTTTTTGGGAATTGCAGTCTTGTATCTAAAACATATTTGATATATATATATATATATATATATATATATATATATATATATATATATATATATATATATATATATATATACGCATGTTGTTCGGATATAAGTTTTATCTTTTGTCTTACTCCTTATTGTTATTCACTTTTCATCACTACGTTCTATTAATTGAAGAGAAAATAATAATAATAATAATACAAATAATAATTCAAAAAATATATATATACCTAAATATATATATATCGCCATTTTATTTATGTAACAACAAATCGAACAAAATAACCTTAACTAAAATGAACCGGGTCTTAATTTCAAAATTTTTATTTTCTGCATTTCTATTTGACAATGTGACGTTCCATCCCAAAAAGGGGCGTTACATTAAGTTGGTATCAGAGCCCCGGTTTATGTTTCTTTGGGTCTTGTGTGTGAGCCTATTTTGTTTGTACTGTGTGAATCTCTGTGATTGATATTCTGGGTGGATACATTTGACTTTCCCTATGTGTTTCAGCTAATCTGATCTAAGAGAAAACAAGATGGCAAGAGGCAGAGAGATGGCAGCTGCTATAGAGGCAATGCAGAGGATGGCGGAAGTCATCGCGCAACAGAATGAACATGCTGCTCTGCAACAAGAGAGAGCTGCTCAACTACTCGAAGCGACTGCCAATGCGCAGAACTTGGAGGAATTTTGTTGTCACAACCCTCCACAATTCAAAGGAGAATTTGATCCAGATAAGGCTAGTTTGTGGATCAAAGAACTGGAGAAAGTTTTCCATGGCATGAACTGTGCCAAAGATAAGAAGGTGAACTATGCTACCTTCATGCTGGTCGACAATGCCGAAGATTGGTGGAATGGAACTCAGAGAATACTGGAGGCCGAGGGAAGTGACATCACATGGGACTTATTCAAGGACAAATTCTTGGACAAGTACTTTCCTGCAAGCGTGAGACATGCGAAAGAGATGGAGTTCCTTAACCTGAAGCAGGGGAGCATGACCATTAGTGAATATGCGGCCAAATTTGAGAACTTGGAGAAGTTTTCCACGCATTTTTAGCATCAACCAAATGAAGCTTGGAAGTGTTGGAAGTTCACTGAAGGACTAAGGTACGAAGTGAAGAAGGCTGTTATCACTCTGAAAATTAAAGTGTTCTCGGAGCTGTTGGACACATGCTGTGAAATGGAGGCCTTGGAACAAGCTAGAGATTCGAGGAGCAAGAACGTTGGGCCTGCAAGGTTCTAAAAAGGTAGAGGCAATAGTTCGAACTGCTTCTAAAAGAAGCCCTATTCCCGACCAACGGGAAGTCAACAACAAACTGGTAGGAGTTCTGGCGGAGGTTCTACTGGGAATCAGACTGGTCAGAATGTGGCATATCCCTCTAAATGCCTAAAGTGTGGGAAAGACCATCTCACGAGAGAGTGCACAATCAAGGGAATCATCTGCTTCAGATATGGCAGACCGGGCCACATGTCCAGAGATTGCAACCAGGCAAAGGCTAAACCTTCAGTCAATGCAACTCGAGCCAAGAAACCGTAAGCTGGAGGTCGAGTCTACACCATGAGCGGAGCTGAAGCCTCCGAATCCGAAGACTTGATTCAAGGGGAGGGCACCATAGAAGGTAATCTTTTAAAAGTGCTGTATGACTCTAGGGCAACCCATTCTTTCATATCATATGACTGTGTGCTACGACTTAGCTTACCAATGTCTACCCTACCTTTTGATTTGACTGTCTCAACCCCTACTGACAAACCGGTAGTTACTACCAAAGTCTGTTTAAAGTGTCCCTTAATTGTTGAAGGCCGAGTCTTTTCTGTCGATTTGATCTGTTTACCTCTTTCACAACTAGATATAATCTTAGGGATGAACTGGTTGTCTTCCAACTATGTTCTATTAGATTGCTCTAGAAAGACCATAGTTTTCCCAGTGGATGAAGATTCTAGATACTTGACGGCCAACCAAGGACGAGCTTTCTTGAAAGAAGGAGCTCAAGGATACATGCTACTGTCTTCTTTGAAAATCGAGAGCGAGGCTGATCTAAGTACTATTCCAGTAGTGAAGGAGTTTTCTGAAGTCTTTCCCGAGGATGTACCTGGTTTACCACTGACGCACGAGATAGAGTTTGCTATTGACCTTGTACGGGGAGCTAGTCTCACGTCTATAGCACCTTATCGGATATCGCCAACGTAATTTGCGGAACTTAAGAAACAACTAGAAGAGCTTTTGGAGAAACAGTTTGTCAAACCGAGTGTATCACCCTAGGGAGCACCAGTGTTGTTGGTTCAGAATAAGGACGGTACCTCAAGATTGTGTGTGGACTATAGGCAGTTAAACAAGCTGACGATCAAGAACAAATATCCACTCCCAAGAATCAACGATTTAATAGATCAATTGAAGGGAGCGGCGGTGTTTTCGAAGATCGATTTGAGATCTAGATACCATCATATAAGAGTGAAAATGGAGGATGTACCCAAGACTGCTTTTCGTACCTGATACGACCATTACGAATACCTTGTGATGCTGTTTGGTGTGACGAATGCACCTGCTATCTTCATGGATTACATGAATAGAATCTTCCGTCCTTATTTGGACAAGTTTGTTGTCATCTTCATCGATGATATCTTGATATATTCCCCGAATCAGGAGGATCATGCTGAACACTTCAGCATAGTTCTCCAGATTCTGAAGGAGAAGGAACTGTACGCTAAGCTGTCGAAGTGTGAATTAGATGAGGTTAAGTTTTTAAGCCATGTCATCTCAAAGGAAGGGATTGCAGTGGATCCATCAAAAGTGGAGGCAGTGCTACAATGGGAAAGGCCGAAGTCAATGATGGAGATTCGTAGCTTCATGGGTTTGGCCGGGTATTACAGAAGGTTCATAGAAGGGTTTTCCAAAATTGCTGGACTACTTACTCAGCTGACAAAGAAGAACCAGGCTTTTGAGTGGACTGATAGCTGCGAGCAAAGTTTCCAAGAGTTGAAGAACTGGCTAACCACCTCACCGGTATTAGTGTTACCTGATCCCAACGAGCCATTCGAGGTGTACTGTGACACTTCATACCAAGGACTAGGATCTGTTCTTATGCAACATGGAAGAGTGGTAGCTTATGCTTCGCGACAGTTGCAAGTGCATGAAAAGAACTACCCGACGCATGATTTGGAACTAGCAGCTGTGGTTTTTGCTCTGAAGATATGGAGGCATTTCCTCTATGGAGCGACATTCAACATCTTCAGTGATCACAAGAGCTTGAAGTATTTGTATGATCAGAAGGAGCTGAACATGAGGCAGCAGAGATGGCTAGAATTCCTGAAGCACTATGATTTTTAGTTGTTGTATCACCTTGGCAAAGCGAATGTCATGGCAGACGCCTTGAATAGAAAGACTATCAGTGTTTCTGCCATGATGATCAAGGAAAAAGATCTTATAGAATAGTTCAGAGATGTTTAGTCATTTGTAGAGTTGAAACCAGGAAAGATCTATATGAATATGGTCACCATCTCAAGTAAGCTAATGGATGACGTACGGGAAAAGCAGAAGGTCAATGAATTCTTACAAGAAGCGAGAGAGTTGATGAGGCAAGGCAAAGAAATAGAATTTGAGGAAGGAACGGACGGAATTCTGAGATTCCGGGGTAGAGTCTGTATTCCCCGTGACCAAGAGCTTAAAAGGTATATTGTGGATCATGCTCACGCAAGTAAGCTAAATATGCACCCGAGCATAACGAAGATGTACCAAGACTTGAAGAAGTTGTTCTAGTGGCACAGAATGAAAAGTGACGTCACTAGATGCGTATCGACTTGTCTACTCTATCAGAAAGTCAAAGTGGAACATCAAAGACCTGCAGGATTACTGCAACCATTGTCTATTCCTGAATAGAAATGGGACAGTATTGCAATGGATTTTGTTGTGGGTTTGCCAAGAATAAGAAGAGGACACGACTCGATTTGGGTAATAGTAGATCGACTCACAAAGTCAGCTCATTTCCTGCCGATTAATATAAGGTACAGTCTGGAGAAGCTGACCCAACTATATATTGGAGAGATCGTTAGACTGCATGGTGTGCCTACGAGCATTGTTTCGGATAGGGATCCGAGATTTACTTCGAAATTCTGGAAAAGTCTATAGGCATCGTTGGGGACAAAATTTCGTCTGAGTTCGGCGTATCACCTACAAATCGATGGTCAATCAGAAAGAACGATCCAATCTTTAAAAGATTTGCTTAGATCTTGTACTATAGAATAGACTAGAAGTTGGGATGAAGTCCTGCCATTGATAGAATTCACCTACAACAACAGTTACCATTCAAGTATAGGGATGGCTCCCTATGAAGCTCTATATGGGCGACGATGTCAGACACCGTTATGTTGGTACCAAGACGGCGAGCGTCTCACGATTGGACCAGATATCATTCAACAGACAATTGAGAAAGTCAAAATGATTCAAGAGAAGATGAGGACTGCTCAGAGCCGGCAAAAGAGTTATGCGGATAAGAGGAGGAAGCCTTTTGAGTTTGAGGAAGGTGAGCATGTATTCTTGAAAGTCACACCTATGACTAGGGTTGGCCGGGCTTTGAAATCTAGAAAACTCACCCCAAAATTTCTTGGGCCTTACCAAATAGCTTTACCCCCTTTCCTTTCCAACATACACAATGTCTTCCGTGTGTCGCAACTGCGTAAATATTTACCTGACCCGAGTCATGTCATAGCACTAGACACAGTACAATTAAAAGAGAACTTGACCTATGAGACGCCTCCTGTGAGAATCGAGGATCGACAGATAAAGCAACTTAGAGGCAAAGAAATTCTATTAGTGAAGGTGATCTGGAATGAAACGACTAGTGATGCAACTTGGGAACTGGAAGACAAGATGAAGGAACAACACCCACAACTATTCTAAGGTACGTAAATTTCGAGGACGAAATTCCTTTTTAGTGGGGGAGTGTTGTAACACCCCAAAAAGTGTTTGTTTAATTATCAATGATCATTTTATAATATTCTTGATTTTTAGGAATTTTTCTGGAATTTTTCGGAAATGACGAATATTTTAATATATTTCTTGTTTTACGTGCACATTGAACAGAGATCTGCAGAAGTCAGTGTAACGCTCCGGAAATCATTTATTTTATTATAAATAGTCATTTTCGAATATTTGTGATTTATGTGAATTCTTTCGAAATTTTTCGGAAACGATGAACATTTTAATATATTTCTCGTTTTGCGTGCCCACTGAGCGGAGCCCGGAAGATGCAATATTTTTCATGTGGCTGGTAAACTCTAAATTGTGGACATGTCGACGGGAGATTTTACTAAACTCGAGGCCGGGCACAATTTACGAGATTTACATTCTTTGAGGTTTTACCCGATAAATGAAGTCGTGATACCGTAAAATCATCCGATGAACAATAAAATATTATTTTCATCCTCTATAACTCTTCTACACTAGGGGAAAAATGATACTGACAGTGTAAATATTCATCTGTGTTAGTATGCCTAATTAGGAGACAACCTTACTTTCACTTTATCGTGAAACGTGCGAAACTTCCCTTGCAAGCTTAGAGGAAGCTTCTAGGAAATTTCCTTCCCTCTTTCCCCATGCAAATGATCACCTCTCCCTTATCTCTCCTCACTCACAGTTGAAGCAAGATTTTGGGGGGGAAATATTTTGCTTTTCACTTAATTAATCATAACACATTATTTCAAAATTACACTTAATGCACCTTCTCTCTCTACCTTCACTCTTCTTCTTCCTTTTAAATTTTCTCCTCCTTCTCTCTAGAAGCCCCATGGCCAGCAGCCCTCCATGGCCATATCCATCACAAAAATTTCATCCAACTCCGTTTTCTTAATCCTCTCCACCTCTTAAACACTTCTCTTGCTTGTGGTTCTTTGAAAATCCACCATTTTCTTCAAGCTTCAAGCCTAGGGTTTTTGGATAAGCTTCTTGATTCTTCACTTTCTTTTCTCATTTTTCGTTTTTATGGTCTTCTTGGTGACCATCCATTCTTTATTTTTCAAGCATTGGTGCTATTTTGATGAAGTTGAAAATTTAGGGTTCTTGGTGGTGCCCAATCCGAAAATTGCAAAGAAATTCTAGGAGGCTTCCCTTGTTTTCTTCACTTTGGTAAGAGGAAGACACCCCTCCTCAACCTCTAATAGCATTTAGAAACCTTGGTTGTGGTTGATTGTGAGAAAACCCTAATGAGGGTTATTCTTTGGTTACATGATTTGTGTGTTTACATGTTGTGTATACAATGTTTATGCTATTGGATTAATTGTTTGTGTATATTGGTGTATTGGAATAGATTGGAAGACCTGAAATGGAAGAAAATGATTTGAGATTTTCTCTTGGGTGGCCACGATTTTGGGGCCCAAGAATTGGGGTTCTTTGTGAACAATTGTAACAAGTGAGGGATTTGTTTAATCAAGTGTGTAATGTGAAATCAATGGAATGGAAAAATTGGGAACTTAATTCCCTAGGGAGGCCACGGCCTCTAGGGCCTTTTTGAAATTTAATTATGCAATTTTGGTAACCTTGGAACTTAGATAATCAAATGATTTAAATCATAGATAATAGGATAGAAAATTAGCAAATTCGAAACAATTGGATATAACTTGAGATTCATAAATTTTAAAGAACCAAGAATGAAATTTGTCATAAAACTTAAGGTAATTTTATTAGGGCAAGAACAACAGAGTGTGAGACTTTGAGATCTTAGAATAACCTTATAAGTGTAGGAGAATAAATTACATTAGGAAAATTTAACTAATTATGAGAATTCAATTAGAGACGAACTTTGTAAGAAAGACTAATTTTAAGCAAGGATTCATAATAGACCTTAAAAATGTATTACTCTATTTAATTTCAATATTATGAAATTGTGGGTCCATGTGAGTGACTAATGATGTGTTGATACTCTCTTGGCCAATTGTGGCACATTGTGAAATTGTATGTAATGATGATCATACATGTTTATGCATAGAGTCTTTTTGCATTGTGAAATGTCCTTTGGACTGTTGTTAATGCCAAGTTGCCTAGGAGATTGAAAACACCTTAGTGCGGGTGCGAGTAGACTAGTGTAGGTCATTGTAGACCTTGGGGACATCGGGGTGTTGGTTCCTCGCAATGGGCGGTTGGTAGCTCTCCTGCCCGTGGGGCAGACCAATGCAAACGCACCGACGATCCAGATCGAGACACTGTCCTATATCGTGATCTAGCGTAGACTGTCTACACAATGCCTGGATGTGCATATGGAAAACTATTGAGTTATAGCACTTTGGCCTCGGCAGCCGAGTTGCAGATGTGTCTCATGATCTTTCTCTCCGACTGTTTGTGTCTAGCTCCATGGAGTAGGAATTTGGGTACTGTGTGCATATGCATCATGAGATGTCATACCATTTGATAATTACTGCTTTATGTGGGTTTGAACTGTTTATTTATTATTATGATGAATGACTGCCTGGAACTGTTTACCTATTTACTGTTGTATTTACTGTCTATCATTATTATTATTGTTCTTGAAATGCTATTTGGGCACGTCGTGCCGTTTTGTTTCTTGCTGCTATAATTGGTAATAATGGTAGGATGTCTTACCTCTTTCCTGCATTTCTGTTATTTTCTACCTATATATTATGTCCCATCAAAGACGACGGCAAGGAGGTTGGAGCTCCTGATTTCCCTGGCTTCTAGCCTGATCACGATTAGCATCTACTGTGGAGCATAGGTGGCATGCATGCTCAGATTTCTGGGTGATGTGCGTTTGACCTTCCTTGGGGGGCCAGAATGCTGGTACATTAACCTGAGTTCCGACCGCTGTGTCTACCTTGGAGACGTATCGATCTCTTTGGCCTGGAGACGTCATGAGTCACCGATCCTTACCTACTACATTAGCCTACGTTTGGAGTTTTATCTGCCCATCTGGGAGATGTGGGGTGACCACTACTACACCCTGCAGACTCTTTCGATTCCACTGCTCGGGCTCCTGCTCGTGGCTCTGTGGTTTCTATGGAGGTTTCCTCGGATGAGGAGGACCCCGCGGAGGATCCCGACATGATTCCTCCTCATCTGAGGGACTGACATTACTGGTAGTTGCTGATTGTAACACCCCTTTGGAGGATGTCACATATATAAAGAAAATAAATAAAATCTACCCAAGTTGTAAAACATTTATTACATAATAATATGGATCGTAAAATAATTCCTGTTAAACAGATTATTAAAAATAAAAATAATGCGGAAAACATAAAATAAACAGAACAACATCACTTATAGTATAGATATGTTCTAAGTTATAAGTTATACAAATAATTTACAACTACAACTACAAATATTTAAACGAAAAAGCAAAAGAAAGACAAGAAAAGAGTCAATATATACATACATACGTACGTACGCGCCCAAAAAAAACATCATGCATATTTAATCCTCCGAAGGATCACTCTCAACATGAAAATGATCATCAGGAGACAAATATCCCGGATGTCTCGACACTCGGCGATAACGAGATCGCGCAGTCGATACGATACTAATCTCACTAGGCTCCGTGGTCATACCACCAAAATGACGCCTAAGAGATAAAGGTAACTCTAAATGTAAAAATACAGTAGTAGTCATAACCGGCTCTCCATCAAACTGTTGACGTAAGGTCACAGTCAGCCGTCCTACATACGTCACAGAGTCTCGGTCTCCTCGCAGATGCCAAGCTAACGATTCTCTATGAAACTCCAGCTGTACAAACCCTAGAAATCCAGGTATCGCCATACCCAATCAAATCACTCCAATGGATATGGACGATCAGATGGTTCTTGATCGTCAAACTGATCTTCCTCTTGCTGTTCTTCTTCTTCCTCGGTATACAGAATCTCGAGAGGCTGTTCCTCTTCCTCAAAGTCTTTGCTGCGTAAAATAAATATACAGAAAATATATACAACGAAGAGGTAAGACAATCTAAAATCACCATAAACATGGCCAATAAGAAGACGACAAACAACAAATATATAGTTCATGCAATACGAAAAGCTATAACAGTAATAATAACAGAATAGAGTAAGATTTAGATATCCTAACAATACATAACATCACAGATAAAATATAACACATATAAAAACACAGATAAGACAATATCACAGATAGAATAAAATAAGAAATAGACAACCATCATAATAATTACCGGATAAAGATAGATAGAGAAAATAAAATAATATCCAAGATATAATCATATATATATATTAAGACACGATCCTACTCCATGGAGTTAAACACATAAAGATATCAGAGAGAATGACTCGCAAAAATCTATTAGTACCATGGCTGCCCAACCAACTATTGCGCGGTCACACGTTGCGTCTATAGCCCCACATCACAGGAATCCATCATCCAAGCGTGGTGTAGTTCACTGTCTCACGTTGTGTCACTACAGGCAAATTTACTACTAGACTTTACAAATCTCGATTAAATATAGTGCGTGTCGAGTCCATTAGTGTGTTATCGGTTTACCACGGCCCAGCGGAGCTACTAACTGTCCACATATGGGATACCGTACACTAACGTCTCCAAGTCCATTAGAACAATGAACCACACTACGTTTATCGCATCGACAACACGATGTGATTCGTCTCGTCAACCAATCCACCAAAAATTTGGCATAAACTCAACACATAATTCCAAAAATATGAAATTACGAAGATACCCTTAAGATAAAAATATGCCCTCAATGACAGAAAAATAGAAAGCCTGTACGGGTTCACATTTTCCCGACAGCGAAAAAAATCCTTGAAAGCCTGTACGGGTTCACATTTTCCCAACAGCACAAAATAAATACAACAACGGTCAATCGCGTAGAAATTTTATCGCGTTTTCCTAATTCCGTCATTTTTACAAACGTTTATAAATCGCGTAAATATATTTTTCTGTTTTTAAAATCGTGTAGGATTTTTAATACGTTTTCTCAATCGCGTAGGATTTTTAAATCATTTTCTTGTCCAAATCCCTTAAAAATCACTGTTTAAATAAACAGAAATAATAATTAGTACGTTTAAACTACGTGTAATATTTTTCATACCGTATACTGTCTTTTGGACATCTTTTCTATCTTATTTGTCCGTTTTTACTAAAAATTGACAGTATTTTGTTTAGAATTTTAATAATAATGGTTTCCTAATTTTTCGTAAAAACTTTGTTTATTTAAATAAATTGGATAATTTAATCTTTTAAAAACTCCTAACATGCTTCAAAATATAGCATGAGCCATATGTTAGAAATTCTTAAAGATTACTGTATTTCCTTTATAACAATAAAATTATTGATTTTAGTTCCTTAAATTAATTCTAATCAATTGATTTCTTCAAAACTTATTTTAGAAGAATTCTTTTTAACATGTATTGCAACTTTATAAATGAAAATGGTTTTGAATTGATTTTAGAAATCAAGACTACCTAATTTTGGCATGTTGGCCGAATTTCATAAACCCTTTTGTATTTGATTTCTAAATTATTTTTCATCTTATAAATACGTGTCAAACTTATTGTATTGTCTAAATTCATTTAGCCATCATTTTTAGAAAATAGTTTTTGAAATCAATACATTCATTTTAGGCATGTTGGCCCAAAATACTAATTCTTACCATTTGATTTCTAAATTCATTTTTCATGATCTAAACAACTTAATATCTTGCTAATTCTCCTAGGTTAATTAACTTACCTTTTAGGAAAATTAAGAGAACATTTTGGTTCCCCATTTGGTTACAAACCGTGGGCATTATGGAGTGTTCTTTGGAACACACATGCATTTCCTTGACATGCTATTCACATCCTATACATTATCATGCAATTCTATACTTTATCATGCAATTCTAACACATGCAATATTATCAAAGCTTATAGACATGCAACTTAAAGCTTGTAGACATGCAATTTATTACAAACAACAAATAGGAAAGCTACTAACAAATACACAACCACATCAAATAAACTACTAACAAGCACACACATGAATCCTTATGGATTCTACAATCACAAAATCAACTCCATCTTCTTACCACCATCCATAGGTGATAAGATTTGTCTTCCTCTTACCTTAAATGAAGACAAATGGATTCTTTCACTCCTCCTAGGGTCACGGTTTTCCTCCTTCAAGAACCTAACAAACTTAAACAAAAACTACAAGTTACTAACCATTGAAAAAGAACCTAAACCATGGATAAATCATGGATTAGAACTTTGAAAAAGAATTTAGAAAAGAAAAACAAGAGATTTCACCTCCTTGGTACAAACTTCCAAGTAGGTTTTCAAGCTTCAAATGTAAGATTTTGAAAGAACTCTCAACTAGAGATGTTCTTAGGATTGTGTTTAGGTTTAGAAAACTTGGTTAGAAGAAATTTTGGGTGATTGAATGGTGTAGTATCAAGCTTGGCCGAATAGGTGAGAAAGGAAGTAACAATGGTGTTTAGGGTTCTTGGATGAGAGAGAAGAGAGAATTTGCATGAAAGAGAAGAGATTTTTGGTCCTCCCAAAGCCATATGGCCGTAGACTTCAAGCCATGCAAGGTGGACATTTGCTTGGCTTCATCCAAGCCCTTGGATGCATCAAAGGTCAAGATTAAGCCTTGATTAGCAAGCTTGTTTCCTATTGGTTGCTCCTAACCTAGTCATTAGCCTTAGTCACCATGCTTAGTCACTAATAACCTAGTCATCAAGCCTTATCATCATGTTCAAGAATATTCCTCCACTAATCATGTTTAATTAAGCTACTAAGTTAATTGGTTTAGCTAAACGTGGGTCCCGCAAAAATATTTTTGGGTCCATCTTTGTCACTAAATTATCTTGACTAATAAAATAATATTATAATAATACAAAATTATTTTATTTGTGAGTTAAATCCTAAAAATTAAAAGATTAATTTTAGGCTCATTCAATTGGGTTTAGTAAGATCCCCCGCCTTTGAATAATTAAAAACAGATTTTACCGGTCCGAAAAAATATTATTTTCCCGCCCGTAGCAAATCACACAAAAAGTCCATATAAAATCACAGGATAATATTGGACACTAAATCAAATAGAAAACAATTAAAAACAACAAAAACAATACAAACAAAGACGTTCGGGATGTAATGGTCATTTTCCCATTTTTTTCCACAACGTAGCTAATCATCCAAAAAGTTCAAATAAAATTACAGCATTATTAATTGTCGTATATCTTCCCAGAAAAAATTAAAACAATAGCTCGAGAAAAACTTTTATTTTACCGTCTCGAAACAAATTACGCAAAAAGACCAAATAAAATTTGAGCCTGTATAAACGTATTTGTATTTCATGCAGAAATCGAGAAACAGTAAAATAGGGACACAACGGTCATTCAGACGAAAACTTGAAAAACAGCAAACAGTACATTCGGTACATTTTCTAAAAATTGGGGTGTTACACTGATGGCTGCCAGTGTTTTATTTTGGGGGCCTGATGTTTTATTTTGACGAGCTATATATTCTGATATCTTGGGGATGTATATGTATGACCCTTTGGGCAGGTATAGTTTTGCTTTTTGGGAATTCCAGGCTTGTATCTAAAACATATTTGATATCAATATATATATATATACGCATGTTGTTTAGATGTAAGTTTTATCTTCTGTCTTACTCCTTATTGTTATTCACTTTTCGTCACTACGTTCTATTAATTGAAGAGAAAAAAAATAATAATACAAATAATAATTCAAAAAAAATATATATATATACCTAAATATATATATATCGCCATTTTATTTATGTAACAAAAAATCGAACAAAATAACCTTAACCAAAACGGACCAGGTCTTAATTTTGAAAATTTTATTTTCCGCATTTCTATTTGACAATGTGACGTTCCCTCCCAAAAAGGGGCGTTACAGTTCACATACATCTCATGAGTGTAATTAGCCATTGACCCATGAAGACATTATTTTGATGATAACAAACATGAAGATGAGGCAAGATTAAGTCCAAGACCTTCAAGATTAGTTTTAGGACTTAGATCATTATGTAAATGTATAATGTGATTCACATTAATGCTTTAAAAGATGTTTTTCAAAGAAACCAAATAGCTCACTTGTTTTAAAGGATTCAAAATGGCTTTTGGTTTCCAAAGAAACATTTTTTAAGTGTTCAAAAGCTTATAAAATCATTTGGAATCACTTGGCATTATTTAAAAGATGACAAAACGTTTTTTTATTTGGCTTATTTGAATACCCTTATTCAAATAACACAAGTCAAAGAAGTCAAGAATTCCATCTGGTTAGGCTTTATTCGAATAAAGCCTTGTTTTATTTGAATAAAGGTTCAAATTCAGTCTTGGTGCATATGGTTTATTTGAATAACCAAAGTGTTATTCGAATAACATGTTTTCGAGAAACCTGATCTTATTGGTTTATTCGAATAACCATATGGTTATTTGAATAACAAGTTTTTCAGAAATCTGTCTTTAAAAAGGTTATTTGAATAACATAACGTGTTCCAGAGGCAAAATAGCCTTCGTGAAATTTGAAGGCTCATTCAAATAATACATCTATTATTCGAATAAAGGCTTATTCCAGAAATAGAAATAACAGCTAGTTTGCTACCATTAATGCTCCTAACTACCCCCCAACGACTCAAATCTTTATTAGGCTATAAATATATGTTGTTGGGAATTTATAGAGGTTAGAGAATCAATCTGAAAACCTTGGTTGAGCATTAATACGAGTTTCACTATCAATTTCCATTAATCCTCTGTTTTGAGCTTGTAAAGTGTGAATCCTTGATACCCATTGTTCTTCAATTTATTTTATCCACTCTTGAGAGAGTTTTAATTCATCTGTACTCTATAAACTGTAAATGAAAGGGTGAGTTATCCCTCTAAAGTTTGTAAGGGTGAGGCATCCCTTGAAGTTGAGGCTCAAGCACAAAGGGTGATGTATCCCAAGATGTGTTGGGTACTCTGGTTTATAAAAGTTATCAAGCACTTGTTAAAACTTGAAGATATAGTGAAAAATCTCAAGTGATTACTTGAGGACTAGATGTAGACCACAAGTGGATTTATGGTTGAACCAAGATGAATCTTGTGTTTGATTCTCTAAACTTAACTCCTCTACATTCATGTTTATTTTATATGCTTACTTAAATACTCTCTATTTTGGTTAGTTAATTTGTGAGTGAAAGTGTTCAATCTTCTCTATCCATTCATCTCTATCAATCAATAGCTCCAATGAAAATTGATAATCAAGTGTTTTATGAAAGATTTACAAAAATATTTTATAAACTCAATTCATCCCCTTTTGAGTATTGAGGCCACTTAGTAACAAGTGGTATCAGAGCTAGACTCTTGTATAAAGAGCTTACTAGCTTCAAGAGAAGTGATGGCTTCAAATTGCTTTTCTTCTGAAAGTTCTTCTATAAATAGACCTCCCTTTTTCAATGAGGATGGTTATGCCTATTGGAAAAAAATGATGATGATTTTTATTGAAGGTATTGATCTTGATGTATGGGATGCCGTTGAAAATGGCCCCTTTGTTCGCACATGTGTGGTTGATGGTGTAAGAACCAATACACTAAGAAATAATTGGACCGATGAAGACAAAAAGAAGGTTCAATACAATTTAAGAGCCAAGAACATCATTACTACATCCTTGGGGTACAATGAATTCTTTAGGGTGTCAAATTGTAAAATTGCCAAAGAAAGGTGGGATACTTTACAAATAACCCATGAGGGTACAAGTGAAGTAAAACAATCAAGAATAAATACTCTTACTCATGAGTATGAATTATTTAGAATGAATCAAGGAGAAAGTATTCAAGAAATGAGCATATTACAAATCATCTTACTTCATTGGGAAAGACTTTTCCCAATGAAGATCTTATTAACAAAGTTTTGAAATGCTTGAGTAGGAATTGGCAACCCAAAGTAATGGCAAATGCATAATCAAGGGATCTATCAACAATATCACTAGCCACTCTCTTTGGAAAGCTCCGAGAGCATGAGTTGGAGCTCAATAGGTTCAATCAAAGTGAGGAGCTTGGCAAAAAGAAAAAAAAAAGAATTGTTCTCAAAGCCATTTCCTCCACAAATGATGATGATGATGAAGATGATGGAGATGGTTTAGAGAACCTTAAGCTAAATGAGGAGAATCTTAGTCTCCTTGTAAGGAGGTTTGGAAAATTCCTTAAGAAGAAGAGAATTCAGAGAAGGCCACCTTTCCCTCCAAAGAAAGCCTATCATAAAGAGGAACGAACCTCATCAACTCCAACATGCTATGAATGCTGAAAACTGGGGCACATGAAGATGGAATGTCCTGTGTATCTAAAAAAGATGGAGAGGTTTGAGAAGAGATCTTCTAAAGAAAAGAAAGGAAGGAGAGCCTCAAAGCATGAGAAGACAATGACATGGACTCTACCGATAGTTCAGAAAATGAAAAAGCTCATCTATGTCTCATGGCTAAAGGAGAAGAAGAAGAAGAGAGTGACACTGAGGTAACTTCTTCTAACTTAGACTTTTCACCTTCATATAGTGAATTACAAGATGCCTTTGAAGAATTGCATGATGAATCCATAAGGCTCACAAAGATAGTTTTATCTTCCAACAAAACAATCTCCTTATTAGTAAACAAATTTTTTATTTTGAACAAGGAGATTAATGAACTCAAAATTGAGAATGAGACTCTAGGATTAATCGATGCTAACTCAATATGCATGACTTGCTCTTCACATGATAATGCATCTATACCCTTATCTTGCTCATCATGCAAAGCTTTTGAAAAAGAAATTAAGGATTTAAACAATACTCTTTCAAAATTTACCTTTGGAAGAGACAACTTGAATGTGTTGGTAAGGAAAGAAAGATGTGTTTTCCAAAAAGCTGGTTTAGGGTACAATCCCAATAACCAACAAAAGTCTTACATGAATTTCTTTGTTTTCTTAATTATATCAAGTAGCCCCTTTGTTAAATGCTTTCATTGTGGGAGGAAAGGGTATAGTGCATCCACATGCAATGTTAGGAAAAACATAAACACCAAGGTTGGAAGTAAAATGGTTTGGGTCCCTTAGGGCACCTTGCCTAAATCTAACATACAAGGACCCGAGAAAATTTGGGTACCAAAGGTTAAATTTTGAATGTGTGTTGTAGGTGTGCTTGAAGACCAAGAGCTCAAGTTGGTATCTTGATAGTGGATGCTCCAAGTACATGACATGTGATAGCTCCAAGTTCCCCTTTCTTACACCTAAGAAGCATGGTCATGTCACATATGGGGACAACAATAAAGGAAAGATCCTTGGAGTTGAAAAAGTTAGTAAGAATAACTCTATTTCAATTGATAATGTCTTGTATGTAGAAGGACTCAAATATAACTTGCTAAGCATAAGACAATTGTGTGACAAGGGAAATAGAGTTATCTTTGACTCCAATTGTTGCAAAATTGAAGGTAAGGATGATAAGCAAGTTAAGTTTGTTGGTCATAGAATTGATAACATATATATGATTAACCTTGATGATATTACCTCTCAAAATACAAGATGTCTTATGAGTAAAGAGAGTGATTCATGACTATGGCATAGGAGAATTGTCCACATTCATATGGATCACCTAAACAAACTTATTTCTAAAGATTTAGTAATTAGTCTTCCAAAGCTCAAATTTGAGAAAAATAAACTTTGTGATGCATGTCAAAAGGGTAAACAAGTAAAGGTTTCTTTCAAAGCTAAAAATGTTGTTTCTTCTACTAGACCTTTATAACTTTTGCACATGGATCTTTTTGGACCATCAAGAACTATGAGCTTTGGGGGTAACTACTATGCTTTTGTGATTATGATGATTACTCTAGATATACATGGACTCTATTCCTTGCTTATAAGAATGAAGTGTTTCATGTATTTAGAAACTTGTAAAAGTTATTCAAAATGAGAAAAATTGTAGCATTGCATCCATAATAAGTGATCATGGTGGGGAATTTGAAAACCATGAGTTTGAATTATTTTGTAATAAAAATGACATTAAGTATAATTTTTCTGCTCCTAGAACTCCACAACAAAATGGAGTGGTTGAAAAGAAAAATCGATCTTTGGAGGAGTTAACAAGAACTATGCTCAATGAAACAAACCATCCTAAGTATTTTAGGGCGGATGCGATAAGTACCGCTTGTTATGTTATGAATAGGGCTCTAATAAGGCCAATTTAAAAAAAACCCTCTATGAACTATACAAAGGAAGGAAGTCAAACATTTCCCACTTTCATGTCTTTGGTTGCAAATGTTTTGTTTTAAACAATGGAAAAAATAACTTAGGCAAGTTTGATGCTAAATCCGATGAGGCAGTGTTTCTTGGTTACTCACTTAGTAGTAAATCCTTTCAAATTTATAATAAGAGAACTATGACTATTGAAGAATCAATACATGTTGCTTTTGATGAAACTAACCCAAATGGGCCGAGAAAGGAGTTTATTGATGATGTTGTAGAAATCTTGGTAAAAACATATTTGGAGAATCAAGAGAAAGAGGCCAAGAAGCAAGAAGAGAGACCCTTTGATCTCCTAATACAAGGGGATTCACAAATCACGGACCTTAAGGAATTGAGGACTTCAAGATATCATCCTCTTGACAAGGTGATAGGTGATGTATCAAAAGGGATAATCACTCGAAACTCTCTTAGAGATGCATGTAATCATTTGGCTTTTGTCTCTCAAATTGAACCTAAAGACATAAATGAGGCCATTAATGATGAACGTTAGATCTTAGCCATGTAAGATGAACTAAACCAATTTGAGAGAAATCAAGTTTGAGAATTAGTTCCAAGGCCCAATGATCATCCTATAATTAGCACCAAATGGGTCTTTAGGAACAAACTTGATGAAACAGGCTTAATAACAAGAACGAAAGCTAGGCTTATTGCTAAAGATTATAATTAAGAAGAAGGAATAGATTATGAGGAAACATATGGTCCCGTAACTAGATTAGAGGCTATTAGAATGCTACTTGCATATGCATGCATCATAGATTTCAAGCTTTATCAAATGGATGTTAAAAGTGCCTTTTTAAATGATTTTATACAAGAGGAGGTGTATGTGGATCAATCTCTTGGTTTTGAAGACTTTGAACTACCCAACCGTGTTTTTAAATTGAAAAAAGCTTTGTATGGCTTAAAACAAGCTCCTAGAACTTGGTATGAAAGGTTGAGCAAGTTCCTTTTAGAAAAAGGGTTCTCTAGAGGAAAGGTTGACACTACTCTTTTCATCAAGCATAAAAAGCATGATATACTTCTTGTTCAAATATATGTTGATGATATCATATTTGGTGCTACTAATGAGTCTCTTTGCAAGGAGTTTGCTAACATTATGCAAAGTGAGTTTAAGATGTCTATGATGGGTGAGCTCAACTTCTTCCTTAGTCTCCAAATCAAGCAAACAAGGGATGAAACTTTCATAAGTCAATCCAAGTATTGCAAGGAGCTGCTCAAAAAGTTTAGAATGAACAATGGTAAGCATATGGCTACACCAATGGACACTTCTTGTTATTTGGACAAGGATGAATGAGGTAAATCTATAGAAATCTCAAAATATAGAGGTATGATTGGCTCACTCCTTTATCTTACAACAAGTAGGCCAGATATTATGTTTAATATATGCATGTGTACTAGATATCAAGCTAATCCTAAAGAATCACACTTTTGTGCTGTAAAACAAATATACAATATCTAATAGGTACTTCACAAATGGGTTTGTGGTACCCTAAGGATGCCTCATATAGTCTAATTGGTTATTCCAATTTTGATTTTGCTAGATGTAAAATGGATAGGAATAGCACTAGTGGGACATGCCACTTGCTTGGAAGCTCACTAGTTTCTTGGCATAGTAAGAAACAAAATAATGTGGCATTGTCAAGGGTTGAAGCTGAATATGTTGCAGCTAGGAGTTATTGTGCTCAAATCCTTTGGATGAAGCAACAACTTCAAAACTATGGTCTTGAACTTGATCACATCCCTATAAGATGTGATGACACTAGTGCAATCAATTTATCTAAAAATCCCATTTTGCACTCTAGAACTAAACATATTGAGATTAGGCATCACTTTATATGGAATCATGTTCAAAAAGGTGATTGCATGACTGAGTTTGTTGAAACCACTAAACAACTAGCTGACTTCTTCACTAAACCTTTAAATAAAGAAGCATTCCTTTATATAAGAAGAGAACTTGGTATATTGGATTAATCATGCATCTAACTCTTGCTGAAACAAATTCGCTGCATAATCAATCCTTGTGCTGCACAACTTGTCAATTTACTGTATATTGTGTGTTGTTGGTGTAAAATTTGTCATATTGCTGCATAATGTGCTAACTTGCTGCATAATGTTGACTCATTGTATAGTTATTTTGTTTTTTAATCATTTCTGAATCTAATACTGACTTAAGCATCAGAGTTTCCCTTAAGTTTGTTTTGTAGGTGCTTGATCCATGCTTAAGTCACCCAAATCCCCAATCTCAAGCTCTTGCTGAAGAAATTAGTTTCTAGTACTTTTGAAGAAGAAAAATCAACTTTTGAGTTAGAGTCATGGTGGTTTGAGATGATGAAATTGAGGTCAAGCTAAAATCACTCTTAAGATGACATGATTTGATGGTTCAAGAACTGATTTCTTGAAATTTCTCTCTGTTTATGTTGAAGTCATAATCTGTTATGAAAAGCAAATAACCAATTAGACCCTTCACACAATTGGTTTCTTATGCCTTTGAAAAGGATAAATACGTTTTGAGCTGATGATCCTTAGAATGGATGCAAGTAAAGCAAAGCCAAGATGACTCTCAAAGATTACATGTGTTTGCATTCCTAAAAGGATGAATTTCTGAAGGATTTCTGGTTTAGGAGTAAGATAATATGTTAAGAAGGGAGAATAACTGGTTATTTGGACTTTAGAACTAGTATGGCACGTTGAAACTACTCTTTATAACCAATTAAGAGATCTTGCTAATCAGTTATGAGAAGAAAGTAACCAATTATTAGTTTCTAGGAAGTGTGATTATGTATTCTGTCAAGCCAAATAATTAGTTAGGAGAAGTACCTAACTTATTGTTCATGAAGTCAGAAGATGCTGATTTTTCATTCCATGAAAATATTAGGACCCCTATATAATCTGTTATTGCAGCAAATAGAGGGTAAACCTTTTAGTGGTTCACGAAAATAACTAATTAGGAACTCTTCCTAATCGGTTGTTGCAATAAACAGAGGCTAACTCTTTTGGTGGTTCACGAAAATAACTAATTAGGAACTCTTCCTAATCGGTTATTGCAACAAATAAAGGCTAAATCTTTTAAGAACCACACAAATAACCAATTAGGTACTATTCCTAATCGGTTATTGAGGTTAACAGAGGCTATAAGGTGTTTGTCACACGAAAATAACTGATTAGCATGGCTTCATAATCGGTTATTCTTCCAACCCGAGGGCATATATTTTTTATCTCCACAAAAATAATCGGTTACTACATGCATCTAACCGATTATTGGGCTCCTTAAAACAGTAAACCTGTGATCCCCCCTCACCATTCACGTCCCAAAACCTCCATGGTCATCTTCTTCCTCTTTTCCACTCACACCCACTCACTCAAACTCCTCTCCCACTTCAAATTCAACCCAAATCCACCATTAAAACACCTTTTTTCCATCACTTTTTATCACTTTCCACTGATTAAATCCCACAAATTCTTCCAAAAATCTCACTCTCCTCATCCTTTCTCTCTCTAAAACTGTGGCCTAACCTTCATTTTCAACCATGGCAAACAACTCATCTCATCCTAAGAAATCACGCACCAAAAATCCCTTCATTCCAAAGGAAACACCTACCCCAAGCTTTGATTCAGACATTCCTCTGAGTTTGGACCAAAGAAGGTACTTCTCACATAAGGTTCAAATGGCCAAATATAGGCTGGAATTTCAAGCTCGAAATATGATTCAACCAAAGTATATGGATTGGGATTACTTCATCAACAACGGGTTCACCTTTCTCACAAATCTGGTGGAGTACCGTGGAGTGAAAACCTTCGTCGCCACAAAATATGAATATTATCTTGAACCTACCAAAGCCTTTTACTACAATATGAGTATATCTAGAATGAATTTAGTTTTTGAGCTCAAGAGGCATAGGATTATTGTGAGACCCAATGATTGGGCTCTGCATTTTGGTCTGAATCATGCTGGAAAAGTTTTACAGAGAGTAGTCACAGAAATTGGGAAGGATATGTTAGAGATGATGCTGTTAGGGCAATGATTCAACCAGGAAATGAAGTTCCAAAAAGGTCATTCACTGTTGGGATCCTGAAAGTGGAGGATTATCTTATCCACTATGTGCTGGCTTATATTTTAGTTCCAAGAGCCAACAACTGTACTTTGGTTGAGGAATAGGATATCTTCATGCTTTGGGCCATAAAACAGAGATTGCACATTAACTGGCCCCTATACATCATGCATTATATGAAGAATGCACAAGACAAAATGATGATGGACCTTCCATATGCGATGGTGATTGCTAAAATTCTAAATCAATACAAGTTGAGTTTATCTGATGAGGGAGTCATTCAGCTCACCAGTTATCACAAGTTTGCACAAGACTCCATAAACCGCATGAGAATCAAGTCTGTTAATGGTGCTTGAGTTTATGGTGTTGGCCATGATACAGTAGCACAATAAGAAGAAATACTCGCTGCCCCTGCTGATATAATTATGTAAGAAGCTTCAGCCACAAATGAAGCTCGTATCCTTGTTGCTATTGCATATCTTCGAGCTTATCAGGAGTATAGCAATACAGTCATCTTCGATCGCTTAAGTTCTATCAAAGACCACTTGGATAGGCTTGAGCGTCGTCATCCACCACTGGAGGATCATGAGGCTTAGGCATGGATTGTTTCAGCTTATTTGTTGTGTTTAAGCTAATCTAATTATATTGTTTATGTTTTGAATACATTGTTAGCTTATGACCTTGCTGAACAATAGTATGACTTTGATATATCTTTGGTATGACTTGGATAATGTTTTGCCATAGCTGATCTGTTGATATCCATATATTCTGATCTGGTTATATCATTGATGAATTATAATTGAATATTGTTGACTGGCAATGGATTTGTGTTTTTACTTCTCTCTTTGTCAAAAACTCTTTATTGAATGTATTTTTTATCATAACAAAAGGGGGAGAAGTTTTTGGTATATATATCATTGAGAAAAGGAACACAAAATAGAACAAGGTATAATCTTTATTAATGATCTTGGGATTCCAAAATTAAGGGGGAGATATGCATCTCTAATCTAATCACCTCTTGAAAAATAGAGGGGGAGTAAGTTTCTATCCTTTTGTAAGTTCCAATTTATTTGAACTAACCTTTTTCTCAATGGATGTTTGTCATCATCAAAAAGGGGAAGAATGTGATTAGCATTGGCAATGACAATGGTTTTGATGATAACAAACAAGAGAAGTGATAATTGTGCAAAGATCAAGTCCCAAGGTTCTTTAATTATAGCTTATAGGACTTAGATCTTATGTTAAGGTTAATAGGAATCACACTAGCTCATGTCTTGTCTTTCACTCAAATTAATTCTCTATGCAAAATCATGTTTTATGTTGATCAAGTTTGAGCAAAATGTTTTTAGAAAGGATGAAAAGAAAACCATGTTTTATACTTGTGAAAATACTTATCAAGTTTGTGGATAATGTTTTTAGAAAGGTTGAAAATGATTTGGGAAAGTTTGGTTATGAAATCCTTTAGAAATCTTGTTTTCTTGGTGAACCAATAACTGATTATATGTTTTGAGTAACTGATTATATGTTTTGAATAACTGGTTATCTGAAACTAATAATTGATTATGTGTTTTCAAATAACTGATTATATAAAACCAATAACAGGTTATTCATTATGACAGAAGCTCTCCCTTAAACGTTTTAAAGTGAATAACCAGTTATGGAAAGTCCATAATAGGTTATTTGCATGTTGGGAATGTTCCCTCTTAATTTTCAAATGTTCTTAATCGATTAGAGCTTCCAAATAACCTGTTATTTTCGTGCTACAGTATTTTTTGATGAAACAAATAACTTGTTAGGCAAAACCAATAACTTGTTATCTAAAACCAAATAACTTGTTATGGGAAACCAATAATCTGTTATCTGGGATAGTAGAAAACATTTCCCAACAACTCTATTGGAGCATTTAATGCTCCCAACAACCACCAACGGCTCTAAATTGATTTGGGCTATAAATATAAGTGGTTGGGCATTAAAAACAAGTTGGAGAACAATCTAAAAATCATCATTGAGCATTAAATTCGTGTTTCATCATCTTTTTCTCCAAACCCTTGTTTTTGAGCTAAGTGTGTGATTCTTTGATTCCATAAGCTTTAATTTATATTATCCACTCTTGAGAGAGTTTCTATTCATCTATATCTTTGTATAATCTGTAAAGGGAGGATGAGGTATCTCTCAAAGTTGTAAAGGCGAGGTATCCCTTGGAAGTAGAGGCTCAAGCACATGGGTGAGGTATCTCAAGGTGTGTTGAGTGCTTCATCTTGTAAAGATTGTCAAGCACTTATTTGAAACTTGAAAATATAGTGAAAATCTTTGGTGTTTACTTGAGGACTGGACGTAGGCCACAAGTGGATTGGTGGTTGAATCATGATAAAGCTATGTGTTTGTCTCCCTAAACTTATCTCCTTTACTTTGTGCACTGTTTTATTGAATATCTTGTATACTATCTTATTTGGTTGATTTACTTAAAAGTATCCTCTATCATCTCTATCCATTCAATTCTAATAATCAATAGCTTCAAAGAAAATTGATAATCAAGTGTTTTGCGAAAGAATTGCAAAATTATTTTACATACTCAATTCACCCCCTCTTAAGTATTGAGGCCACTTGGTAACACTTTCCCCTTTTGCTCCTTGCTCTTCTTTCTCTTCTGCTTCTGTTTTCAGCCATGAGAGAGAGAGAAATGAGAAACAAGTGACAAATGAAGAAATATGAAGGAAACCAATATAAGGCAGTAGACTTGAGAGGCTTGGTCACTTAAGTGACTAAATGATACTCCCAATATGCTAAAAACACAACGATTTCCCCAAATCCAATTTTCTTAAATCCAACAAGTTTAAAATAAATCACAGGATTCATCAAAAATCTTAGTGCGCCAAAATCATCATTTTCCATATCTATCTAGTCAATTTGGCATTAAAACACACAACCAGAATGCTTAAAAATACTAAACTGACTTCAATTAAACTCAAATATTAACCATATCACAGTATACACATTTGTGACTTAGAATCAAATTATCCACATCTATTTCCATTAGTTAAGTCATTTATGCTAATATCAGGGTAATTTTAAGCTATTTTTCACCTTTCGGGGTGTAACAAAGTGCCTAAACTAACTCAGATTGTCACAAAAATAAACAGGCATGTTAAGCAAGTATTAAGTTACCTCTGTAACTATTTACAAAACTAACATGTTTTAGAGGATGTTACAGTAAATCTATAGGAATATCAAAATATAGAGGTATGATTGGCTCACTCCTTTATCTTACAGCAAGTAGGCTTGATATTATGTTTGATGTGTTCATGTGTGCTACATATCAAGCTAATCCTAAAGAATCACACTTATGTGCTGTAAAAAGAATTATGAAATATCTAATAGGTACTTCACAAATAGGTTTGTGGTACCCTAAGGGTGCCTCTTGTAGCCTAATTGGTTATTTCGATTCTGATTTTGCTAGATACAAAATAGATAGGAAAAGTACTAGTGGGACATGCCACTTGCTTAGAAGCTCAATAGTTTCTTGACATAGCAAGAAACAAAATAATGTGACATTGTCTACAGCTGAAGCTGAATATGTTGCAGTTGAGAGTTATTGCGCTCAAATCCTTTGGATGAAATAACAACTTGTAGAATATGGTGTTGAGCTTGATCACATCCTAATAAGGTGTGATAACACTAGTGCAATCAGTTTGTCTAAAAATCCCATTTTGCACCCAAGAACAAAACACATTGAATTTAGGCATCATTTTATTAGAGACCATGTTCAAAAGGTGATTGCATGCTTGAATTTGTTGAGACAACAAAACAACTAGCATATATTTTCATTGAGCCTTTAGCAAAAAAAGCATTCTTTTTCCTAAGAAGAGAATTTAGCATAATTGATCAATCATACATATGAATGAATGCTTGTATTTATTGTTTTATCATTGATTTATTCCTCATGAATTGTTATTGACTTGAGTGTTGGAGGTTTCCCAAAATTTATTTTGCAGGTACTCCATCAATTGGCTAAGAGATCTCCTCTCAATCTGCTGTTTTAAAAGTATTTATTGGTGTTTTTATTTTAGTTTTATTCAAATAAGACATAGCTTATTCGAATAAACATGTTTTAGTAGCCCCCATTTTCTATTTAACCGTATGCTTTATTCGAATAAGGCTTCCCTTATTCAAATAATGCTTGACAGAAGCATTCTTAAATATCCATTCTTAAGTGTGTTATTCGAATAACCACATGGTTATGTTGGGAATTGCCAAAACAAAATGCAGCTAAAAAACAAAATTCTCACTAAGGATCCATGCGAAAAGGACCATAATCCATGATTTTTGAGTTACCGCTTGAAGTGAGATGAAAAATAAACGATGTGAATCACTAACACTGTAACAACGACGATGCCTTTGTGATATCTGTAACACCCACCATAGGGAGCCACATTTATGTTACTTAATTACTAAATTACCCCCAAGTTCATAAAATGTGATGTTGTGATAAAAATACGAGTTGTAAATTTTTTTCTTTCTTCTTTGATAACTATAAAATAAACTTAGCAGAAAATAAAATATTATACATCATCACACATAATTTACATCATCCTACATTACAAATATATTGTCAGGATTATTTATATACAGACCAAGTTCTCAAAGTATTTAAACATAATTTAAAACAACAGACTTGCCCAAGTCTTCCTAAACAGCAGAACCCTCAGACGGCTTCTCCTCAGGTTCTTCAGCGGGTAAGAATCCGATTTGACGCATAGCCCTATGGATAGGTGTCCGGGCTGACGACACTATACTAATTTCTGTTGGGACATAGTTTTTAGTATCCCAATGCCGCCTAATAGACAACAGAAATTCCACATGCACAAAGATAGTTACAGAGAAAAATGGATCTCCATGAAATATCCTGCTAAAGTTTACTATCAGGTGTCCCTCATAAATTAGTCCCTTCTCATTAGGACTAGTCCTCCACGCTCCAGCTCCACCATGGAACTGCAATCTCACGTAACCAAAGAAACTTGACCGGGATGCCATCCGATCAAAACTCAGCTTCCTCCACGGGAACCTATTCTTCTTCACCCTCTGGTTCAATGCCTTGCTCAACATCTTTACAAATATAAATACAGTACAAAATAATATACAAAGAGGTGAGATCACCTACGCCATTACCAATATGGCAGCACAAAGATAATACAACCAGCATACCATACAGATACATCATACCATAGTTATAATCATACCATCAACATTATTTATCACAACAGATACAATAAATAATAATTACCATCAAGCCATTAACATTATTATTATCATCATCATCCAAGTATTTTTCAACAGAACAATTGTCATAGCAATTATCCCTCAATTAATATGTCATACGATATAAATGCTCAATTTCATGCATGTGTACATAGACTCAATGTCCTATTCCATGGAGCTAATACTCAGTTCAGAGAAGTTGATCGAAAAGATATGTTGGTACCACATGCCTCAGACCACGTGCTATAATCCTCATTTTAATTTTGCACATCTAACATATACACAACAGTCTTTATCAGATCTTGATTAAGAATAGTGTCTCGGTCAGGATCATCAGTGTGTTGCATCGGTCTAACTTACGGGAAGAAGAGCTACCAACCACCCATGAAAGCAACCCGCCCCAATGCCTCCAAGGTCAACAAGTGATTTACACTACGCATATCACACTCACTCAAGAGGTGTACGTCTCTCCTAGGCAAATAGCCTCATACAGTCCATCGGACCGTTCCAATGCATGTTCAATGCACCAATGCCAATCATAGGCAAAATTCATATACAGTGTTCATACACCAGTTCATGCATATAAAATGCATTAATGCCAATCACAGGCAAAATTTATCATTTTTTCATACAGTGTTCATCTATTGGTTCAATAGTAATTTTATTGTATATTTAATCGTGAAAATCATATTATCGAGTTTTCATAGTTGCGCACCATTTTTATCGCGTTTTCACAATTTTGTAACATTTCTGTTATGTTTTCAAATCACATATAGATTTGTCAACGTTTTCATCAAGTACGTAGAAATATTCCACCATTTTTAAATCACGTAGTGATTTTTCAACAATATATCAATCACGTAAAAGTATTTAAACATTTTCCAAATTGCGTAGAAATATTTTAACATTTTTCAAATCGCCTGGAAATATTTAAATGTTTTTCAAATCGCGTAGCTTAAAAATCATGTTTTTAAGTTACGTAAATCATTTTTCACCATTTTTCAATTTTTTAAAATATTTCTCAACCTTTAAAAATTCCATTTCAACCTTTTTCAAAATAATATGATTTCTCACATTATTTTTCATATTTTCTTACTCAAGAAAATCATTTTCACAATTTATTCCATAAAATCACCATTTCATGGAATTAAATCAATGTTTCTATCTTTAAAATTTTACTAACGCTCTCCAAAACCCAAAGAATGAGTTATACGTTAGAAAATCCCAAGTTTCCCACGTATTCTTTATAATTCCAATCAATTCTAAAAAATCAATCCTCTTTAAAATAAATTAGGTTTAAACACTTTCAACCTCTCTTTTCCATTCACAAATGAAAATTCCATTTTTCAAGTGTTAAAACACTTTGATTCCCTTTCCAAATTTCTTGTATTAAATCAAGTTATATTTTCATTTTGAAAATCACTTTGTTCTCAAAATCAAGTCATTTAAGTCTTTAAAATCGTGGACATGACTATTGAAAACATTCTTGTATTTTTCTTCTAAATCAATTAAATTCCATTCTTGATTTTTACACAAAAAAATTAATAAAACTTCTCACAAAACCGTGAACTCATTGTTCTTTGAAAATCAAACCATTTGTTTATTTTCCTACCTTTTCTAAACATTCAATTTTATCATTCATGAAAATATTAATTTGTGAACACCTATTTTGAGGTGTAAAGCCTGAAATTCACCTTAGTTTAGTGACCAAAAATTAATTCCCTTATTCTTGAAAAATTTCAACATGAACCCTAATTTTAAGAGCTCAAAACCATAGCCTCCCCTTAGCCTTTGGAGCCAAAATTGCTTGTTCCAACATACATCCACCATAATATATTCAACATATTTTCATCATGCATATCATAAGCATACCATATAAGCAATAAAATCATGCAAATCATATCAAACATAGGCAAATAATCAAAGCACATAAACACATACAAATTATTACATGACCATGGATATGAATCCTCACATGGATTCACCATCCATCAAATTAATAAACCATCTTTCATCACCATACTTGGTTGGTGAGATGGATCTCCCTCTTACCTCTTGAAGATCCTCAAAAAGCTCATTGCTTTGTATTTTGAACAAGATCTCTACCAACAAAAGTTTCTTGAACATAAAACAAACACAAAGAAATTAGTATATTAAGCTTGAATAAGAGGAACCATGATCAAACATGGTTTAGAACATGAAAAAGAAGAAAAAAATGAAGTCTTCCATAACTTCACTTTAAAACCCTAAAACTTGTTCTTGGAAAAACTCCTTGAAGATGAAAGATTTAAGACTTGATGTAAACTACAAAGTGTCTTAGAATTAGGTGTAGATTCAAGAAATATGTTTGTTTGAAATTAAAGAGTGATGGAAGGTGGTTGTTGGGTGTTTGGCCGTGAGCTATGTTTTGGAGAGAGAAATGAAGAAATTTTTGTTAAGCTTTACTTTAGGAAAGATGAAGAATGATCAATAATGACCAAGGTGATCAATTATGGTCTTCAAACTGTCATTTAGCTCCAAATTCAGTACCAAAACCATCCCCCTCCTCCATGCATCTCCAAAAACCATCCCCCTTCCTTGCATCAAAGTGTGACAAATCTCATAGCCATCATTTTAGGCATCTTGACCATTGATTAAATCAATGGTTAGGATTAATATAGCTTTTAGGTTTAGGCTTTAGATAGAAGACTTAATTTAGGCCATTAGATCTTTCCTCCTTGAAATCCTAGCCATTAGATGTGTCTTCAAAATGAAGGGTTAAGATTACTCCTTCAAACTTTACATCCAAGGGCTATAAATGGTCCTAGCCACTTTGTAAGACTAAATCTCATCCGTTGATTAAATCAAGATTAAGTCTCCACCGTTGATTACATCAATGGTAGATATCCAAGCCACTAATGTTGACTACGCAGTACAATATTTATTTTTGTATCTACTATTACCATTCGAATAATATTTTTACTGTATTTTTATTACCCGATAATTAAATACAGTGCAAAACACAGTAAAAGAAAATTTTAAAATTATTTCCAGATTCAGGTTTAGTAAAATCCCCAGTCTCCGTCTTAACAGTACAAATTTTTCTTATTATAGAAAAAATTTTACCTTTCTAGACCCATGCGGGACCCACATACGACCCCTTGGGCCCACAGATGGCCCACGGATAACGCTAAAATAAACAGAGTAAGATAAAAATTTCATAACTACACATAAAATCACAAAAATTAGAAAATGCACAAATATCAAATCAGATTACGTAAAATAATTAAGACTTTTTAGTAATAATTAAATTACGTAAAATTTTTCCTAGCCCAAAAATTATTATTTTCCTGACATAGAGTAATTCACTCAAAATGATCAAAAGCAGTCACGAAATAATCAAAATAATTTTACAGTACACAGAAATCACTAAACAGTAGAATTCTGTTAACTGTCAAAATTACTGTCTTATATTTAGGAAGTTTGGGGTGTTACAATGCATTGAAGTGGAATACATTTATGCTACTTGAGGTTGAGAAAATTTGAAATGGTCAAAGTTCTCAAAGAGTGATGAAAACATAAAAAGAATGGCATGGAGAACCTTTATCTTTCTCTAGTTCCCAGGCAACTGGAAGTTGGAGTTACATCGTTCCAAAAATTTTAACCAGATTAAACTTTTTGACATCAATCTCTTATCCTTATTTGTGCTTTAAATAGAATATCATGTGACATTTGGACAAGTATAGTGTTGTTTTTATGCCTTAACATGCCTTAATTTGTGTTTTTCTAGCATTATATCTCGAAAGTGTTGTGATATGCGTAAATGCTACATTATGTACACTTTTTATTAACAATGGTGGTAATGCACATGTTTTATGGTAATATCTTTGTTCTAAACTTTGACTAATTCTTTGTTCAAAAACTAGAAATTCATATCTCATAAGTAGTTTTAATCCTTTCTCTTTGATGCATTAATTGTCTTATATACTTACTTGGAGATTGGAAAGTTAAAAATTATATGTACTTCTTGTTTGAAATTGTTTGATATTTCATATTGTTGAAAACAAGTAAGCAAATCTTCATTTTGTATCTTGAACTTGTCTTAGAACTTCAATGGTTTTAATATAAGTATATTTGAAATCAATCTTAAAATGGTTTTTGCAAAAGTTATAGTTTCATAATGCCTTTCAATTCCTTGTATTACAATAAAACTTTTTTTTATTGATTGATCAATGTAAGAACTGCATTCTAGAATTTCTTTTGACATAACACATGCTCTAACAAGATCATTCTAAAATGCCTATATAAGTTTTGATGATGATCATGTGTTTCTTGATAAACTTGAATCTTGCTTTGAAAATGCTTAAACTATGTTTTTATATTCAAATGCATATATCTTTCTTTTGATCCAAAAGCTAACATTGCATGGTACACCATAATGTGGTAACGTGCTTTCATTGATGTATATATGAGCTAAATTTTCCATTAGTACTTAATAAATGAGCTCAAATGATATTTGATGATAGATCATAATTTAGAAACTTTTGAAGTCATAAACCCTTTGCAAGTTTTTGGTGTGTCAAATATAGCCAAAAATTTTATGTTATCCCATTTGATAAAGACTAGGAAAGTTGAATGGAGTTCAAACGAATAGGAAGATAAAGAAGATTTTCTTCAAGTGCAATAAATGGAGTATTCATACTCAGAAGAAATCTTTCTTCCTTCCTTGCCACCAATATAATTGTTTTAAATCCAAGTAATCTTTGTGGCATCACTCTGCATCTAACTCTACTAAGTGATATCTTCATCCAAAATCAATCTCCTAAGTTCTATATCATTATGGATTGTATGATATTTGTTGATAAATTGATCTTAAATGATTAGATTCTTTTCTTACACCTAAGAAATATGCTTCTTTTGCTTAACAAAATGCCTAATTGGATATTAACTTGCTTTTTTGTCCTTCTGTATTCTATCCATTAAATCATTTGAAATGATGTTAGTTTTTACATGCATTGTTCCCTATAGCGTAAGTTTCATTAAGGTGAATGCATATCTCGAAATTCTTTTATCAATCTTTCTCTTGTTCATCATAACACCTAAGCATTTTCATGCTCTTACGTTGAAAACGACATTTGCCTTTGATTAAAAAATGTTTTTCAAAGCAAAATCCCTTATTATATTTAAAAGAATATTTTCAAGTTCCAATCCTTTGAATCATGTTCAACTTTTTTAAGATCTTGAAAGTATTTTCAAACTTTTAATTATCTTAAAAATTTGGAAATCATTAATATGTGTTATAAATGTAGAGAAAATATCTTCATTTGCTTTCAATGCAAAATTTTTATTAAATCTTGAGAGTCATAGTTAAGATAATTTCCAAATAAATATTTTGAAATGTTCATAAGCCACCATCTTAATACTTGCAAAAGATAAAACCTAATTCTTCAAAAGTATCACATATTTTCGAATGCTCTCGTTCGGATCGAGAGAATGAATACCGGTGAGAAGTAGTCATGTCTTTTCAACTCTTGAAAACTTTTTGATCGCATGTCACCACAAATAATGGTTGATTCTTCCTCTACCTTTCTAAAATATTTTTAAAATCGAAATATGTCTCAATGAAAAATTCTTTAGTAAAAATCCGGGAGAAATTTTTAAAATAGTTTTTGATTTTCTCATTAAGAATAAGTCTCTTTTTCCTTTTTTACTTCATCAACTAATTACTTATATATAACATGTCCCAAACATATTTCTCTTTATCTATCTTGTGCTTCAATTTGGACAACTTGGCATATCTTATTCTCTTATAATTTCTCAAATTATTTGTTGATTTGTAATAGTTGTTTATCCGACTTCATTTTAAATCTTTCTTGCATGTCCTTATTAACTACAACAAACTTATCCAAGACTAATGTTAAAAATTATGTTTTATACTTTGATAATATGCATATTTTGTCACACTAGCGGCATCATTGTTGCTTATATCTCATAATGCCCATCCGAGTCCGAAATGCGTGTTTTATTAATATCTTCAACATGTCAATGAGAATCCATTATCTTATTCTTAAATCAATCTTCAATGAAAATATTAAACATTCTTAAACTGATCATATCTTTTGATCCTTGGAAGTGAGAAATTCTTGATATCGTGACAAGTTTATGTTCTTTCATTTTACAACCTTAACTACATGACCTTATATGGATACTTTATAACTTTATCGAGTGGTACTTATTTGGCATCATGGGTCTCAAGATATTATATATAAATCCTCTAGTTTTTCTTAAGCTTATTGCTATCTATACTGAAATGTCGATAGGGTGCAATAAATATAAGTTACATGAATAATCTTTTATATCAATAGTAAACTTGTTTCTCTTTCGTATTCTTGAATCATATTAGAAAAATAGGATGAGATAATTATGTTTTGATAAACTTGAAAAGTATCCATTTTATTATCCTCTTTTTTAGCAACATTGAACCTCCAAAGAAGACAACAATAGATACTTATCTCCTTCCTTCAAACAAGCTTTTACTTGAGTTAAAGGAATCTAGGATCTTTAACCTCTTAATACTAACGTCTTATTCGAACAATCAATTAGGATATGATTAGAAGATAACCAATCCATTCCTAAGATTACATTAATCTTGGAAAGAGGCAAATTGTATAAATCAAATCCACATGAAAGATTATATCCCTAACATGATACAAATACAATTCAAACATACTTTTGTAGTTATCACAAGCTTATCGGTAGGAGTAATAACATCAAATCATATATAATGTAGTCGCTTTATCCCAAACGCTCCACACAATCGCATGCAATAAAAGAATGTGTTTATAATATATAGAGTACGGTTAATAGATTACCTTGAATAATATTACATTCCTCTATAATTAAGTCCTTAGATTTTGCGGCTTCCTCTCCTTTCATAATATATATCTTGACCACCGAGCCTATCTGTATTTGCGATATAACATTTCCCACAGAAGGTTCCTTATTAATTATCACAATCCCTGGATAAATGTCCAGGTTTCCCACATCTAAAACAAAAATTCCTTTATCTTATTGAATCAGAACAATCCTTGGTCAAATGATATCTTCCCACACTTGTAGACAGACTATAATAGGAGTCCCGGCTTGATTAATTTATGCCACAGACTTCCTCCTACAAATTGATATGAATGATTCGATTTCATATTTTTGACATACGGTTTTTGTTAAAAATGATTTCCACCGCTATTCTTTCCTCTTTGGAACCTAGTAGGTCTAAAGTTCTTATTTCTCGCCCCACGTTGTTCATCAATTTCTTCAACCTACAAGAGGTTTTGTCCAATAATGATAAAGATGTTCAATTTCCGGGTTTTAAATATTTACAAGCTTAATGTCAAGCTTCAATCCTTCCTCAAATTTCCTACACTTCCGGTTCTCATCGGTTGCATTTGGAAATACCTATGAAAACTTAGATAAGCTTTCGAACTTTGGTGCATATTCACTAAATATTTACATCGGTTCTTGCCTCGGACTAAGAAATTCGTCTCCTTAGCATGACGCACACTTGCAAAAATACTTTGCCAAAAACTTATTCTAAAAGCTGCCATGTCACAACTCTTCTTTCAAAATACTTCTAATAATCTTCATATGGACTCAAAGCCCTTTGCAAACCATCTTCAACTAACATAAAAGTCAAAAAGTTATGAGCATTTAAAGTTACAATTCAAACCTTAAATAACTCAATTCCTTAATCCACATGTCAATTATTTGGGTCACATTCTCCCTGAAACGTTCTCAACGGATTATTCTTACTACTAGTTTTCATAAAAAAATATTGCTAAACATCTTCCAACTTTGATTTTATCACTTGGGCTGACATATATAAGTGTTGTATGCATTGTTTTACAACTCTTGAACACTTGAATCATCAAAATCATATTTTGAGCTCTTTATTGTCATTACCATCATTTTATTCCTTTGTTCTAGTATTATATATTTCTCTTCCAGAGAGTTTATAATCTTTATCTTTATTCAAAATCATTATAAGAAAGCAAGGTCATCTTCAAACAATATCGGTTCTTTTGAGAAAACAATAATAGAGAATCACACAAAGTGACAAACAAACAGGACCAGGTATCCCAAAGGTGTCTTTGAGTGCTCTTGAATGTAAAGATTTTTGTAACACCCACCGTAGGGTGCTTGAAGATTTATGTTACTTAATTACCAAATTACCCCAAGTTCATAAAATGTGATGTTTGATAAAAATACGGTTTTTTTTTTACTTTCTTCTTGAAGTATAAAATAAATAGTAGTGGAAAAAAAATATTATACATCACCACACATAATTTACATCATCCTACATTACAAACGTATTGTTAGGATTATTTATATCAACTCAAGTTCTCAAATAGTATTTAAACATAATTTAAAACAACAGAGTTGAATCTTGATAAACTAGAACCCTCGATTTGGTCCTCCTCGATTTCTTCACGATATCTCAAGATTTGACGTATTTGGACAAGTGTAATAGTTGACGACACTATACTAATTTCCGTTGGGACATAGTTTCTAGTATCCCAATGCCGCCTAATAGATTTTAAAAATTCCACATGCACAAAGATAGTTCTTGGAGAAAAATGGATCCCATGAAATATCCTACATTTATATTACTTGTCGATACGTGTCCCTCATAAATTAGTCCCCTCTATTGGGACTAGTCCTTTGGCGCCATTGCTCCACCATTCTAATTGCATCTGATGTAACACCCCAAAAACTTACTCATTTTATTATCCGATCAAAACTATTTTCCATATTTGTGATTTTCTTCACCCTCTTTTTTTGGATTTTGCTCAATGTCTTTTAAAATATAAATCTCGAAAAAATAATATACAAAGAGGTGAGATCACCTACGCTCGATTAAAATATGGTAGCACGTTCCAAAATTGGAAAATACCATACGAATAGTCGTTTTATAATAGTTATAATTTTACCATCAATTTTTATTTTCAAATACAATAAATAATAATTACCATCAAGCCATTAACATTATCATCATCATCATCATCCAAGTATTTTTAACGAGAACAATTGTCATAGCCAATATCCTTCATAAATTGTCATAAAATATAAATACTCATTTTATTTATCTATAGATTATTTCCTACTCCATTAGCTAATACTCTATTATCCAATTGATCAATAGATCTAATAAAACTAAATACCTCGATCCCGTGCTATAATTCTCATTTGTATTTGCACATCTATATACAAAATCTTTTAAGATTCAAATAATATTCTCTATTTAAATCAAGTTTCTGCAGCTTTAACTTACCAAGAAAGAAGACTTAATACCCCAGCTTGCTTGAGAAGCTAGCAAATTTCCCCTCTCTCCCTCTCTCTCAAGGTCAACAAGTGATCTTACATGGCAAATATCGCAAATTGGTTCAATCAGGTGTAACCTAACCTCTCAAAACTATCAAACTTTAACCTAATACACTTCCCTCTCTACTCTTTCCAATGCATGTTCAATCACCAATGCCTCTAGGCAAAACTCCATGGTCGTCCAAAATTTATACCCACTGTTCATACACTTAGGTTCATGCATATAAAATGCACTTCATCAATCACATATCATTTTCTCATCATATGTTCATCCACTTTTCAACAAAGAATTCACAAGGTTTCACCAAAATCCTTCATCATATTTCTCTCCATTTCGGGTTACCACCTCCACTCCCACCATTTTTATTTTCGTTTTTCCATAATTTTCATTTACATTCTAGCTTCTCACTTATAGATTTTAAACCCTTTTCCTTCAATTACCCTAATATCCACCATTTTTAATTTTACGTATCTTTTCAACAAATTTGAATCACGTAAAAATATTTAAACACTTTCCTCTGGCTATTCTCTTTTTCAAATCCAAGGTCATATTTAACATGGTCAAATCGGTACTTAAAAGTCATGTTTTTGTAAATCATTTTTCACCATTTTTCAACTTTGTAAAATATTTCTCAACCTTCAAAAATTCCATTTCAACGTTTTTCAAAATAATATGACTTTGTAATTGGCTAGCTGAGATGGATAGGTGTTTGATGATAACAAACACGAAGATGATGGCAAGACCAAGTCCAAGATCTTCAAGTTTAGCTTTAGGACTTAGGATCTTTGTAAGAGAGCTTTTATTGGATATCTCATTGGTTAAATTTAAAAGATCTAAAAATCTGTTCCTTAAAATCAAACTGAGGTTTTCAAAGTGGTTTTGAAAGATCAAAGGTTTTAGAGATTGGAAATGATTTTTTGAAGCAATTACAAATGGGTTTCTTAACTATTTTTTTACTGAGGTATTCGAATACACCTCTATGGTATTCGAATAACCTGCATCATTTACATACGTTTCTGTTTTCCAAATCGGAGGTATTCAAATACCCTTCATGGCATTCGAATACAGTGCTTCTTAAAAACCTGTTTTAAGTGATAGATATTCGAATAACCCTTGTGGTATTCGAACAACCTGATTTTCGAAAATACCTTTTAAACTGAGGTATTCGAATACCCTTAACTGGTATTTGAATAACCCCCATTTGATCTATTTTTAAAATTAAGTATTTGACAGAGGTATTCGAATACCCCCTGATGGTATTCAAATAACCCACGAGACTCTGCTCTGGTTTTTGAAAATGGTAGCCAACATTCTTGTATTTAATATGGTTTTAATGGTACCCAACTGCTCTTTTCTTCATTACTCTATAAATAGAGACCTTGTATCTCTTCTAAAGGTTGCCTAACCACTTGAACTATTTTTTGCTTGTGCCAAAAACGTGATTAACTATTTTCTCATATTCTCTATGCTCTTTTCACCAAAACTTTGAGATATCCTTAAAGAGCTCCATAGTGCTTCAAGTTGTATCATTTACTTTTTGTGAGAGTTTTCTATTCATCTATTTTCTGCTTTTGTAAAGGGTGAGGTATCCCTTAGTGAATTTGTAGGGTGAGGTATCCCTCAGTAAAAGGGTGAGGTATCCCTTGTTGTAAAGAATGTGAGGTATCCTTCAAAGGGGGTGAGGTATCCTCAGTAAATAGGGTGAGGTATCCCTGTTGTGTAAAGGTTACAAGCACATGTTTTAAGCTTGTATTGAATAGTGAAAAATCTCGAACTGTGTTTCGGGGACTGGACGTAGGCCACAAGTGATTGGTGGTCGAACCAGGATAAATATCGTGCTTACTCTTCTCTCCTTTATCTCTTTATTTTATTGCAATTTATTTATCATTGTTTAATTGTTTATTTTCTGTTCTTAAAGCATTTTATCATCTTTATATATATTCATTATATTGCTTCAAGAAATTTGTATTAAAAAGGGTTTGCGAAAAAGTTCTTAATTACTCAATTCACCCCCCTCTTGAGTATTGAAGCCACTTGAGTAACAAGTGGTATCAGAGCTAGACTCTTGTATAAAGAGCTTAGCCACTTCAAGAGTACATGGCTTCATCAAATGGTTTTTCAGAAGCAACTTCCATAAATCAACCACCCTTTTTCAATGGGGATGGTTATGCATATTGGAAAGAAAGAATGAAAATTTTTATCGAGGCTATTGATCTAGATGTGTGGGATGCTGTCGAAAATGGAGCATTTATACCTACACAAGTTGTTGATGGTGTAAAAATTGAGACACCTAGAAATGATTGGTCTAAAGATGATAAAAGAAAAGTTCAAAATAACTTGGTAGCCAAAAACATCATTACCATAGCTTTGGGGCATGATGAATTTTTTAGAATTTCAAATTGTAAAACTGCTAAAGAAATGTGGAACACTTTACAAGTTACCCATGAGGGTACTAGTGAAGTTAAGAGGTCGAGAATCAATTCTCTAACTCAAGAGTATGAATTATTTAGAATGAACTAAGGAGAAAGCATTCAAGAAATGCAAAAGAGGTTCACCCACATCGTTAATCATCTTGCATCATTAGGAAAGATTTTTACTAACGAAGATTTGATTAACAAAGTGTTATGAATTATTTAGAATGAACCTAAGGTAACAGAATATCGAATCAAGGACATATCAATAATGATGTTAGCTACCTTATTTGGCAAACTTCAAGAGCATGAATTAGAACTCAACAGACTTAACCAAAGTGAATGATAAGAAGAAGAAAAGGATCATCTTGCATCATTCAATAATGAAGATAAAGATGATGGAGATGACATGGACACCTTTGTTGAGCTAAATGAATAAAATCTCAATCTTCTGAAGAAAATTTAAATTTCTCGAGAACAAAGTGTTCAAAGAATCTTTTTCCCCAAAAGAAATTTGAAAAGAAACCCTCCAAAGAAGAAATTTGAAGAAGAAATCCAAAGAAGAATTGCATGACGAATCGATAAGGCTCACAAAAAATTAATCTCCTTCTTATGATCTAGATGAAAATTGCTATTTCACAAAATTAATTTCTTTATCTAAAAAACTATTTCTCTTTGGAAAATCAAATTTTATTTTAAATAAAGAAATTGAAGAATTAAAAATTGAAAATGAGACATTAGGATTAATTGATGCATGCTCATCTCATTCTTCACATGCTTCTACTTCTTCATCTTGTTCTTCATGTCATTTGCTTGAAAAAGAAATTGAAAATTTAAATAACACTTCTTTTAAATTCACTCTCGGAAGAGATAATTTAAATATTTATTAGGAAAACAAAGGGTTGTTTTTGAAAAAGCTGGAATAAGATATAACTTAGAAAAATCAACAAAAATTATAAAAATTTCTTTATTATTCAAGCATTTCATGTAGTCCTTTTATTAAATGTTTTTATTGTGGAAAAAAAGGATATAGTGCATCAACATGTAATGCAAGGAAAAACATCAACATGAAAATTGGAACTAAAATAGTATAGGTTCCTAAGGGTACTATAACCAAAACTGACATTCAAGGACCCAAGAAAATTTGGGTACCAAAAGCCCCAAATTGAAATGTGTTGCAGATGTGCTTGAAGGCCAAAGAACTACTTTGGCATTTTGAAAGTGGTTGCTGCAAGCACAAGACTAAAAATAATTCTAAGCTCTCCTTCTTGTCTCTATAAGGCTTGGACTTGCATTTTTTTATATATAAGTGTTTCCATCAAAAGGTAAGTTTTCATATCTCAAATATACCTTTCTGGACGTAAAATATGTGTTTTTATGTTTAAGTTATTCGAATACCTTCCTATGGTATTCGAATACCATTCCGTAAAATCTATGTTTTTCTCGATAGGTCTATTCGAATACCATCATAAGGTATTCGAATACCATACATTCTTATATGTTTCCATAAAGCTAGAGTATTCGAATAACTAATATAGCTATTCGAATACCCAGAAACTTATCATATCAGTGCTTCTCATATGCCTCTGGAACATTCGAATATCTTCTAAGGCATTCAAATACTTACACCTGCCTTGTCTTCTTTTCTGTGGTGGGTATTCGAATACAGCAAGAGGTATTCGAATACCACATGGCTGTAAATCAAATTTACGTCGTGATCTCTATTCCGTTTCTGTCTTTTATGATGCATGTGCAATATAAATATACTTGATTCTATGAATATCATGCTTTTGATGAAATACATCTCATTTCTTTTGAGCCTAAATTTATGCCTTAAATGAAAATTACATGATGTTCTTAGATGCATATTTCTTAGCTTGTTCTTGCCCCTTTCTTTTCTCAAGAATATTTGCATATTTAAATTCTTTGTAAATGCAAATGCTTAATGTAATTGGCTACTGTTTTGATAAATATATGAACGTGATAACAATTGCAACAAGTGGTATCAAATAAGTGGCTACTTGGCTAAATTAATCAATAAAATATCTTTTGCCTTTATGAACTCATTTGCTGTTTTTGCCTTATTATTTTGAATGCGTATTGGCTTATGAGTTTGGCTAACCTCTATGGATCCAAAAATTAATGGATACCAAAGAAAGTACCTTGAATTGTTTTGTAGGGTTATAACTACCTCAAGCAAACTGTTGAATGAAAAAGATTATTCAACTTGAGGGAAATAAATGAAGAGGACATGAGGAGACTTTCTTCAAGTACATTGAAATAGAATACTCAATGGAAGAAAGCTCAAGACTATCTTAAATGTCTAAATATTTTTTTTCATGAGTAGTATGCTTAGCATTGACAAAAGTGCCAAATTGGATATTATTATTTTTTTTGTCTTTGCATATAGGGTAAATAATGTTAGTTCCATACAATGCTCTGATTCCTATAGTATATTTCATCAAAGTAAAATATTTAATATCTATGATTCTCTTGATATATAGCAGATTTATAAGAAATTGACAACAAGTGGTTATATTTGATAACAAGTGGTAAATGTTTTACATTTTGATAACAAGTGGTATCAAATATAAGTAATTCTCTTGGTAAATGTAATGTCTGTTTTGATGATAATACAATTCAATTAGTTGATCAAATGAATGAATATATCTTTGCTAATGTGATGAATATTGTGTTTGTCTTGCTAAAATTATAAAATTATACTTTATTTACTATTCTGGTATGCTCTGCATGAATATATCTTGTTGAACTGGAATACACTCTGTTTACCTCTATGTTGTTCTCTTGCCCTATCTTTTTTATCATGACAAAAGGGGGAGAAAAAGCTTGAATTCTTTATTCGAGAAAATGTAAAAGTTCAGTAAGACAAAAAAATGAAAATTGGATTCCAAAAGTAAAGGGGAGCTACTGTGCACATCTCTGATATCAATCATCTCTTATGAAAAAGAGGGGGAGTAAGTATCTCTAAACATCTTTGTGAATTCCAATTTATATGAACTAATTCTTTTCTCAAATGTTAGTTTGTCATCATTAAAAAGGGAGAGAATGTAATTGGCTAGCTATCATAAACAACAGTTTTGATAATAACAAACATGAAGATGATGAGAAGACCAAGTCCAAGATCTTCAAGTTTAGCTTTAAGACTTAGGATCTTTGTATAAGAGCTTTTATTGAATATCTCATTGGTTAAATTTAAAAGATCTAAAAATCTGTTTCTTAAAATCAAACTGAGGTTTTCAAAATGGTTTTGAAAGATCAAAGGTTTTAGAGATTGGAAATGGTTTTTCGAAGCAATTACAAATGGGTTTTTTAACTTTTTTTAACTGAGGTATTTGAATACACCTCTATAGTATTCGAATAACCTGCATCATTTACATACGTTTCTATTTTCCAAATCAGAGGTATTTGAATACCCTTCATGGCATTCGAATACAGTGCTTCTTAAAGACCTATTTTAAGAAACAGGTATTCGAATAACCCTTGTGGTATTCGAATAACCTGATTTCAGAAAATACCTTTTAAATTGAGGTATTCGAATACCCTTAACTGGTATTCGAATAAACCCCCTTTGATCTATTTTTAAAAATACCTTTTATCAGAGGTATTCGAATACCCCTGATGGTATTCGAATAACCCACGAAGTTTTGTTTCAATTTTTGAAAATGGAAGCCAAAGTTTTTGTATTTAATATGTATTTAATGGCACCCAACGACTCTTTTCTTCATTGCTCTATAAATAGACACCTTGGGTCTCTTCTAAATGTTGCCCAACCACTTGAATTATTTTTGCTTGTGCCAAAAATGTGATTCACTATTTTTCTCATATTTTTTGTGTTCTTTTCGCCAAAATCATGAGATATCCTTTAGAGAGCCTCCTAGCACTTCAACTTGTACTATTTGCTCTAAGTGAGAGTTTCTTTTCATCTATTTTCTACTTTTGTAAAAGGGTGAGGTATCCCTTAGTGATTTTGTGAGGGTGAGGTATCCCTCAGTAAAAGGGTGAGGTATCCCATATTGTAAAGAAGGTGAGGTATCCTTCAAAGGGGGTGAGGTATCCCTCTAGTAAATAGGGTGAGGTATCCCTATTGTGTAAATGTTGCAAGCACCTGTTTTAAGCTTGTATTGAATAGTGAAAAATCTTGAACTGTATTTCGGGGACTGGACGTAGGCCACAAGTGGTTAGTGGTCGAACCAGGATAAATATTGTGTCAGCTCTTCTCTCCTTTATCTCTTTATTTATTGCAATTTATTTATCATTATTTAATTGTTTATTTTCTGTTCTTAAAACATTTTATCATTTTTATATATATTCATTATATTGCTTCAAGAAACTTGTATTAAAAAGGGTTTCCGAAAAAGTTTCTTAATTACTCAATTCACCCCCCTCTCTGAGTCTTGAAGCCACTTAGGTAACAAACTTCTCACATTATTTTTCACATTTTCTTACTCAAGAAAATCCTTTTCGCAATTTATTCCATAAAATCACTATTTCATGGAATTAAATCAATGTTTCTAACTTTAAAATTTACTAATACTATTTAAAACCCAAAGAATGAGTTATATGTTAGAAAATCCCAAGTTTCTCACGTATTCTTTATAATTCCAAATCAATTCTAAAAATCAATCCTCTTTAAAATAAATTGAAGTTCAAACACTTTCAACCTCTCTTTTCCATTCACAAATGAAAATTCCGTTTTTCAAGTGTTAAAACACTTTGATTCCCTTTCCAAATTTCTTGTATTAAATCAAGTTATATTTTAATTTTGAAAAAAAATCACTTTGTTCATAAAAATCAGGGCATTACAAGCCTTTAAAACCGTGGACATGACCATTGAAATCATTCTTGTATTTTTCCTTCTAAATCAACTAAATTCCATTCTTGTTTTTACACAAAATAAATTAATAAAAATACTTGTCCAAAACCGTGTACATTGTTTCTTGAAAATCAAACCCTTTGTTTATTTTCCTTGCTTCTCTAATCATTCAATTTTATCATTCATGAAAATATAAATTTGTGAACACCTAATTTGAGGTGTCTTGGCCGAAATTCACCTTAGTTTAGTAACCAAAAATTTATTCCCTTGTTCTTGAAAAATTTCAACAATGAACCCTAATTTTGGGAGTTCAAAACCGTAGCCTCCCCCTTGTCCTTTAGAGCCAAAATTGCTTGTTTCAACATACATCCACCATAATATATTCAACATATTTTCATCATGCATATCATAAGCATACCATATAAGCAATATAATCATGCAAAATCATGCAAATCATATCAAACAAAGGCAAATAATCAAAGCACATAAACACATACAAATTATTACATGACCATGGATATGAATCCTCACATGGATTCACCATCCATCAAATTAATAAACCATCTCTCACCACCATACTTGTTTGGTGAGATGGATCTCCCTCTTACCTCGTGAAGATCCTCAAAAAGCTCCTTGCTTTGTATTTTGAATAAGATCTCTACCAACAAAAGTTTCTTAAACATAAAACAAAAACAAAGAAATTAATATATCAAGCTTGAATAAGAGGAACCATGGATCAAACATGGTTTAGAACATAAAAAAGAAGAAAAGAAATGAAGTTTCTTTACACTTCACTTCAAAACCCTAAAACTTGCTCTTTGGAAAAAGTCCTTCAAGATGGAAGATTTAGAACTTGATGTAAACTACAAAGGTTCTTAGAATGATGTAAGGATTCAAGAAGTATGGTTGTTTAGAAATGTTGAGTGATGGAAGGTGGTTCTTGGGGTTATGGCCGTAGATATGGTGGGAGAGAAAGGAGAGAAATTTTTGCTAAGTTATTTTTCATGTAATAATGACCAAGGTGATCCATAATGGTCTTCAAACTTGCTTTAGCTCCACATTCACTCACCAAAACCGTCCCCCCTCCTTTGCATCTCCAAAAACCATCCCCCTTTCCTTGCTTCATCAAAGTGTGACAAATCTCATAGCCACCATTTTAAGCCATCTTAACCCTTAATTAAATTAATGGTTTGGATTAAAATAGCTACTAGGTTTAGCTTATAGATAGAAGACTTAATTTAGACCATTGGATCTTTCCTCCTTGAAATCCTAGCCATTAGATGTGTCTCCAAAAATGAAGGGTCAAGATTACTCCTTCAAACTTTACATCCAAGGGCTATAAATGGTCCTAGCCACTTTGTAAGACTAAGTCTCATCCGTTGATTAAATCAAGATCAAGTCTCCACTGTTGATTACATCAATGGTGGATATCCAAGCCACTGATGTTGACTACGCAGTACAATATTTATTTTTGTATCTGATATTACCCTTCAAATAATACTTTTACTGTATTTTTATCACTCGATAATTAAATATAGTACAAAACACAATAAAAGAAAATTTCTAAAACTATTTTTGGATTCAGGTTTAGTAAGATCCCCCGTCTTTGTCTCAACAGTATGAATTTTTCTAGCTACAGAATAATTTTTACCTTTTTGGGCCCATGCGAGGCCCACATACGACCTCCCTGGGCCCATAGATGGCCCACGGATAACACTAAAATAAACGAAGTAATATAAAAATTTCATAATCACCCATAAAATCACAAAAATTAGAAAATGCACAAATATCAAATTAGATTACGTAAAATAATTAAGACTTAACAGTAATAATTAAATTACGTAAAATTTTTCCCGATCCGAAAATTATTATTTTCTTGACATGGAGTAAATCACACAAAATGATCAAAAGCAGTCATAGAATAATCAAAATAATTTTACAGCACACAGAAATCACTAAACAGTAGAATTTTGTTAACTGTCAAAATTATTGTCTTATATTTAGGAAGTTTGGGGTGTTGCAATATCCACACGAACAAACTCACAAATATCCAACGTCCACAATATTGGAGTCTCACGTCTTTGACATAGTGCTAGCTGCGAAGAGAAGAGAAACATGTCACTCTCTCATTCACTGTTTCTGTAGGTGCGACTAGGGTTCTGTTTTGCATACCTAGCTGCCCTTTTAGCAGTATTATTTATAATGGTGACTGTCTTAAGTGAGTGAGAGCAACAACAGGGTTAGCTGCACAACCCTTGGACTTATCTATTATGAGTTAGGCCTATGATGGAATCCTAATCCAACTTAGATTCTCATTGCTCCAATTTAGTCTACTCTATGTGTGTGACCTTATAGGTTCTCATAATGTTGACAGTATTATTAAAATCCTATTTTAATATTACAAGCAGTGAGTGGTATCTAGCAACACACCACTGCTACCCAAGTAATGAGAATGTTGGTGATTTGACATAACATTTTCGTGATCAATGTTTCCATGTAGTTTAGTTCTTTTGTCCAGATATCTAGATTGAACACAAGGCATGGAACGTGTCACCCTTGTGTAGTTCAATCTTTCGTTTCCTGATACTCGAGTAAGCATAATAATAACAGATGAAATCAATATCTCATATTGACTCATTTGAGCATGACCATGCATTTCGTAGTCTCACTCAATCAGGGGCCCCGAAGATATCGCTCCTGTTATTTAGGATGGACAAATCTCATCTAGGTCACTCACATTCCTCCGCATGATTCGCGGTATGTCCAATAACTAACTTTATAATCACCTTGTTACAAATGATGTTTGATGGCAGTAAAACATACAACTCCTCATGTAGGAATCATAGTGATTTCAGGTCAAAGGACCACATACACCATTATCACTATGAGAATCTCTTATGACACTCACATAACGATCCACGCAGCATTCTCATGGTGGGTCAATCCAATACATCATTACTCTAATATGTATCCATGTGAAGATTTGATATCTCATATCCATGACCCGTGAGATATGACCATTAGTCTATGCACATACTAGTCTCAATGCATTATTGTTGTCTTGATTAACAATAATACTTGACTTAGGACATTTAAGAATAGTGTTCTATTTCTATCCAATAGGATCTCACGATCAAGTCATTCACTTAATGTCCAATGGCATAAAACTTACTATTCTAAGAACTTTATTATGTATATCATAAATAACACAATAAATGAAATGCCTCATATATTAAATAAATAGAATAATACAATATAAGATAGTACAGTCAAAATAAATTAGCCTCTAGGCATACACCAACAAGTTATTCGAATAAAGCTTGGCAGAAAGTCAAGTCTGGATGTTCTGTTATTCGAATAATATATAGGTTATTCGAATAATGCTTGGCAGTGAGCCAAGACGTTTAAACTACCACATTTTTATTTGAAACATAGTTGTTATTCGAATAAAACACGAGCTAGAAGTAGCCCATGCTTGCCTTCTCTTTCATTTTCTCAGCTCTCTTCTCTCACTCTGTTTCTCGTCTTATTCTTTCTCTCGAAACCACACTCCCAAAACCTCAATTTTTGAACTCTTCCTTCACCATCCTAAACCCTAAACCCCACCCTTCACCCATGGCTCCCTCCTCCAAATGTCCACACACTAAAACTGCTCCCACCAATAACCTATTGGACCTTCGTAGACTTTCCTCCACTAAGGTTGATTTGAGTCACTTCTGAACTCATTTCTGGGGAAGAAAACTTGTGCAACCTAAGCACATCGATTTGGGCTTCTTTGAAAAAGATGGTGGATTCAATTTTCTGGACCTCATGAAGATGTTCTATTGCAACCTCAAGTTGGATAGCCCCAACATCATTTCAGAGGTCAAAGATTAATAGGTTGTGATCACTCCTGTTGATTGGATAGAGTTGTTCAACATAAGCATTAGTGGCCTTGCCATTGAAGAAGATAGTGGGCCTTTTGTCAAGGAGTTCAAACAGACATAGGCCATTGAAGACATTTTAAAGCCTAGCCTAGTTGTTCCAGAAAAAAAGGCCAAAGGAGGCATGCTGAAAAGCCAAGACAGACTCCTACATTATGCCTATGCACACATTATGGCTCTGAGGGGAGGCAACTACGCCTACCTCAGTGAGGATGACATCTTCATGCTTTGGGTCCTAAAAAAGGGGTACAAGATCAACTGGCCAAACTTCATTGGGAAACATATGATGAAGGCCAAGGGTAAGGAGTGATCTGAACTACCTTATGGGCTCATGACCACAACATTTCTCAAGAAGTACCCTTAGGTCACAAAAATAGAATGCTTAACAACACTAACCCATTTCAACATCTTCGGGTCCTACAACTTGAAGAAGATGAAAATAGTTCAAGATGATGAATGTGGCTGGGTGTACCCAAACAAGCTTGAAGCTAATGAAGAAGCTGAAGGTGCTGCTGAAGATGCCCCTGCTAAAGGTGCTGCACCTGCTGCTATTGATGGTGTTGTTGCTCTAGTCACCTTGGAGCGGATAATGGCCACCCTATTGGACAACCGTGCATACATGGAGAACACCTTCTTTGTTTTGTTTAACAAAATAGAAGTTGTAGAGTGCGAGCTATGGCATTGCGAGTGTTGCAACAAGATCATGCACCAAAATCCCCTTTCCTCCACTGAACGCTTATTTTTAGCATCCATAGCTCTTAGGATCTTTGTTTTATTGCTTATGATATATATTAGTTATTCTTCTAATGTAATTGTACATGTTTATGGCCAATCTTTTTTTATGAATCAAATTACTATTGCATTATATTTGTGTCTTTGCAATTTTTAGCCTATTATATTAGCATATATCTTGCTAAAACTGACCTAAGTAAAAAGCTGAACTTAAATTGAATATTCTTTGCTTGCTTTAGCTTTCTCTTGCCCCATCTCTTTGATTATGACAAAAGGGGGAAAAGAAGCTAAAGATCTCAAATTGAGAATGTGTTTGAGAAATGACAGGAAAATATAAACCAGATCTTGGGATTCCAAAAGTAAGGAGGAGTTGCGCATAACTCGAAATTAAATTCACCTTTTACCAAAAAGAGAGAGAGAGTAAGTCTCTCTAATGACCTTGTGAATTTCAATTTATGAAACTAACCCTTTTTTTTTCTCAATGATTATTTGTCATCATAAAAAAATGGGAGAATGTAACTGGCCATTGATACATAAATACTTTGTTTTGATGATAACAAACATGAAGGTGAGGCAAGATCAAGTCCAAGACCTTCAAGATTAGTTTTAGGACTTAGATCATTATGTAAAGGTATAATGTGATTCACACTAGTGCTCTAAAAGATGTTATTCAAAGAAACCAAATAGCTCACTTGTTTTAAAGGCTTCAAAATGGTTTTTGCTTTCCAAAGAAACATTTTTTAAGTGCCCAAAAGCATATAAAATCATTTGGAATCACTTAGCATTATTTAAAAGCTGACAAAACATTTTTTATATGGCTTATTCTAATAAGGATCCTCTTATTCAAATAACACAAGTCAGAGAAGCCAAGAATTCCATCTGGTTAGGCTTTATTCGAATAAAGCCCTGTTTTATTTGAATAAAGGTTCAAATTCAGTCTTGGCGCATATGGTTTATTCGAATAACTAAAGTGTTATCGAATAATATGTTTTCTAGAAACCTGATCTTAAATGGTTTATTCGAATAACCATATGGTTATTCGAATAACAAGTTTTTCAGAAATTTGTCTTTAAAAAGGTTATTTAAATAACATAAACGTTATTCGAATAACATATTCCAGAGGAAAAATAGCCTTCGTGAAATTTGAAGGCTTATTCGAATAACACATGTTATTCAAATAAAGGCCTATTCCAGAAATAGAAATAACAGCTAGTTTGTTTCCATTAATGCTTCTAACTACCCCCAATAGTTCTAATCTTTAATGGGCTATAAATATAAGTTGTTGGACATTTATAAAGGTTAAAGAATCAATCTAAAAACCTTGGTTGAGCATTAACACAAGTTTTACTATCAATTTCCATTAATCCTCTCTTTTGAGCTTATAAAGTGTAAATCCTTGATACCCATTGCTCTTCAACTTGTATTATCCACTCTTGAGAGAGTTTAAATTCATCTATACTCTGTAAACTGTAAAAGAGAGGGTGAGGTATCCCTCAAAAGTTTGTAAGGGTGAAGCATCCATTGAAGTTGAGGCTTAAGCACAAATAGTGAGGAATCCTGTAACACCCACCGTAGGGTATCACATTTTAATGTTATTATTACCGAATTACCCCAAGTTATAAAATAATATTGTATTATATAAATCTGAGTTGTAAAATTTCTTGATGTCGATAAAATAAACTTAGCAGAAAATAAAAATATTAAACATCATCATAAATAATTTACATCATATACATCATGTAAGTACTGTCAAACTTAAATATATACAGACTGAGTTCTCAAAAGTATTTAAACATTACTACATTATCACACTGACCCAAATACACCTAGACAACAGAACCCTTATACGGTTCCTCCTCGGCATCAGCCTTAGATTCCTCAGAAGGTAGGAACCCAATTTGACGAGTTGGCCTACGGACTGACATCCGAGCAGACAATACAATGCTGATCTCAGTTGCGACATGGTAATGACAACCCAATTATTGTCGAATAGATAATGAAAATTCTACATGTACATAAAAAGTAATAGAAAAGAAAGGATCTCCATGAATGATCCTACTCATATTAATTGTCAGATGTCCCTAATAGATAAGTCCCTCCTCATTGGGACTAATACGCCAAGCACCAGCTCCTCCATGAAACTGCAATCTCACATACCCAAAGAAACTAGTTCTGGTTGCCATCAAATCAGAACTTAGCCTCGTCAGCAGGAACCTGCTCCTCGCTGCCGTCTTGTTCAATACCTTGCTCAGCGTCTTTACCAAATATAAATATACAATACAAAATAGGCATACAAAGAGGTGAGATTATCTACGCCAATACCAACATGGTAGTATGGAGATAGCATATACCACATATCATATAGATATATCACATAATAATATAGGTATAATAAACCATAATTATAATCATGCCCTCAACATTATCCAATTATTCGACAGTTCAAATATCAAATAGATATAAATGCTCAGATTATGCATGTGCACATAAACTCAATTTCCTACTCCATTGAGCTAACTCAAGTCAGAGATATTGATCCAAAAAATCTGTCTGTACCAACATGCTTCAGACCACGTGCCACAGTTCTCATAAGTGTTTGCACATCTAGCATATACATGACAGTCTTTATCAGATCTTGATTAAGAATAGTGTCTCGGTCCCGATCGTCGATGCATTGCATCGGTCCGATCCACGGTACAGAAGAGCTACTAACTGCCTATTGTGGAAAACCAGTACCCCGATGCCCATAAGGTCAACAAGTGACTTACACTACGCATATCACACCCACTCAAGAAGTGTAAGTCTCTCTTAGGCCATTAGCCTTAACATAGTCCTTTGGACTTTTTCAAATGCATGTTCAATATATATAAGCCAAACACAGGCTAAATTCATATTTCACATCAATGGGTCCCACACATTGGCCCAACAGTAATTTTACTATATTCTCAATCGCGTAAGTATTTTATTGTGTTTTTATAATTGTGTAACATATTTGTTGCATTTTCAAATCGCGTATTGATTTTTCAACACTATCTCAATCACGTAAAAATATTTAAATGCTTTCCAAATTGCGTAAAAATATTTAAATGATTTTCAAATTGCGTAGTGATTTTTCATCGTTTTTGAAATCGCGTAGCTTAAAAATCACATTTTTAAGTTACGTAAAGCATTTTTTCACCACTTTTGAACTACGTAAAATATTTCTCAACTTTCTAAACCTCATTTTGGCCTTTCTAAAAATTTATCTCATTTCTTACTCTACTTATTCATATTTTCTCACTTAAAATTTCCTAATGCGCTCAAAAACCCAATGAGTGAGCTATATGTTAGTAAATTTCAAGTTACCAACATAATCACCATAATAATTAGATCAATTCTAAAAGTTAGTTCTCTTTAAACAAGTTGAGGTTCAAACACTTTCAACCTCTCTTTTCTTTTCATAAACGAAATCTTCATTTTCAAATAACAAAGTGTTATGGTTCCATTTCTTAAATCCTTGTACTTAATCAACTAAATTACCACTTAAAGTTATATTTTTACATAAAACAAAATCATTCCAAGCCTTCCAAAACTGTGGGTACATGGCCATTAGAACCATCATATCTTTACTTTTCCTTTTCTTCCTAAACATCAAATTTTATTATTCATGAAAATCTTAACTTGGAAACACCTATTTTGAGGTGTTGAGGCCGTGACCCTCATAGTCTTTGGAACCAAAAATAATTTTCCTTTCCAACATATATTGTGACATATAATCATATATTATACTACAACATACATCAAGCATATCATGAAAGCAATAAAATCATGTAAAGCATAAAATCATAAACAAATAAATTTAAAGCACATAAACACCACAAATAAATTACACAACCATGGATATGAATCCTCACATTGATTCACCATCCATCAAATACAAATTCATCTCTCACCACCATACTTGGTTGGTGAAATAGATCTCCCTCTTACCTATTGGAGAAACCTCCAAAGCTCCTTGATTTGCTTCTTGTACAAGTGCTTCACCACCAAAAGATTAAAAAACATAAAACAAACACAAGTTTATTAGCATCTAAAGCTTGAACAAGAAAGACCATGGATCAAAATATGGTCTAGAACATGAAAATGAGACAAGTAGTGAAGTTTCCATAACTCCACCTTAAAAATCCTAGAACTTGATCTTGAAGAAAGTCCTTGAAGATGAATGATTTAGAACTTGGCCTTAACTACAAAGTGTCTTAGATTGAGGTAAAGATTCAAGAAATAAGGTTGGTTGAAATTTTTGGAGAGTGAAGGTATGATCTTGGCCTTGAGGTTGAGTGAAGAGAAAAGGAGAGAAAAGTTTTGTGAGCTTAGCTTTTTGGAAATGATAAAGATGAGTGATGGAATGAAATGAAAAGTTTCTTATAGCTTTTTGGTCTTCAAAACCGTGAGCCCCCCCTTGTACACTAAAGGAATGACTAAATTCATCTAGCCACTTTTTGAGGCTTCAAGAACCATTGATTTAATCAATGGTTGATCTTTGGTGTAGGTTCCAAAATGACAAGATTGAATTTGAGCCATTGGATCCTTCCTCCATGAAATCTTGGCCATTAGATGCATCTTCAAAATGGAGGGTGAAGATCTTCTCTTCATACTGTCCATCCAAGGGTCCCAAAAAGTCCTTGCCACTTTGTGAGACAAATCTCCACCATAGATTAAATCAATGGTAGATATTCAAAGCCTTCATCACCAAGCTTGCTTCCTATTGGTCCTTCATAAAGTTGTCATAACCACTTAATTTGACTAACCAGTATAATATTTCTTTTTATCTGCAATTATCCTACGGATAATATTTATTATATTTTTATCACCCGATAAATAAAATAGTACAAAACACAATAAAAGAAAATTTTAAAAATTGTTTCTGGTTTCGGGTTTAGTAAGATTCCCCGTCCCGTCTCAACAGTACAAAATTTTCTGGCTCCGAAAAATTTGTATCCCTTGGGCCCACAGACAACCCAAGAATAATATTAAAATAATAAAAAAAATATAAAATCTCACAATAATTCACAAAAATTATAAAAATTATAAAATTTATTAAAATCAAATCAGACATTAATAAAAATAGTTAAGAATCAACAGAAACAATTAATATACGTAAGATTTTTCCTGACTCGAAAATTATTATTTTCCTGACACGGAGTAAATCATACAAAACGATTAAATACATTCACGGAATAGTCAAAATAATTTTATAGTACACAAAAATCATAAAATAGTAGAATTCTGTTATTACTATCAAATAGCTAAAATTTGGGGTGTTACATATCCTAAGGTGCGTTGAGTGCTCTAGTTTGTAAAGGTTATCAAGCACCTGTTGAAACTTGAAGATATAGTGAAAATTCTTGAGTGATTGCTTGAGGACTGGATGTAGACCACAAGTGGATTAGTGGTTAAACCAAGATAAATCTTGTGTTTGATTCTCTAAACTCAATTCCTCTCTACATTCATGTTTATTTTATATTCTTACTTGAATACTCTCTGTTTTGGTTGTTCATTTGTGAATGAAAGTGTTCAATTTTCTCTATCCATTCATCTCTATCAATCAATAGTTCCAACGAAAATTGAAAATTAAGTGTTTTGTGAAAGATTTGCGAAAATATTTTTAAAACTCAATTCACCTCCTCTTGAGTATTGAAGCCACATAGTAACAATGAGCACTCAGGGATGCACATAATTCAATCAATCTCTTTCTTAGCTCAACTTTAACATTTATATGAGCAAAATTTCTTAGTGCATCATAAAACATATCATGAGCATGCCAGTTACCAATTCATATCACATTTCATATAATCAAGCATATCTTACAGTAATTTTGGCTACAAGAAACATATAATTCGGGAATAATCCCAAGGTGAGCATTCAATCAAACATCAAATACAAGCCATAACATACTCACAATTCTCTTCAATCTCAAATTAACATAAATAAGGATTAATTATTTTTTAATTATCCACTTCACATTCCAATTAGCATAAAAATCACCAAATAATGTAAAAATGGGATTTATGCAATTATTCTTCTAAAATTATTTTTAAGTGAGTATCGGCCATACTCCAAATTAATATCCTAATTAGGAGTCTACCTAGTTAATTAACTCTAGCTCAATGTAATTAGAGTTTAATTAACCTAGTTAGCATATATTTAAACTTAATTAACTAAACCCCCTAAGAAGCCATGACATCCGAGACACTAGGCTAACTCCAAACTCCCAATTTTGCATTTAACAAATTAACTAGCATTCAAATTAGCTAAGTTAAGCAAGATTAAGCATCTATCAACCTAATACCTTCTCAAATCACACTTTGGAACATAAATCACCATAAACTCGCCACCAATGGGTTCGACTAAATCAAGAGAACAAATTAATCTCTTACATGTAATCATTCCTTCAAGCTCAACCAAGTCCAAGGAGTCAAGAATTAAGAGAAAAAGGATGAACAACTCAAATTCTGACCACTAACCCTCCAAAATCGAAAATAGCCCCCATGGAAAAATTAACACAAATCAATCTCTATCAACATGCAAATGCATAGGTGAGCATAGAGAGTAGAAGGGAAGAGTAAGAAGAGAACAAGGACCCCTACCCTCCATCTCCAAGAACTATGGTGGTAAGTGGTGAAAGTGGAAGAAACAAGAAATAAATTAGTGCAAGATGTAGAGGGAGATGAGGGAATCATCTTTCCCGACTAGAGCAAGTCCATTTGCCGCCTCTAAGGTCACCAGATTGGACCTGGGCTTCACGGTTTGAGGGAGGAGAAAATGATGAAGGTTCTCCAACAAGAAATCCAATTAGTGAAAGTTGAAGAGGAAGTGATGAGGATCATTTTTGTCTTTTGGTGCACGTCAGGACGAGGTAGTTTGGATGCTCATGCATGAGCCTAAAGTGGTGCTTCCATGGTTGCCATGGTCTTTCTCTCCTTCTCTCATTTCTTTCTTTTCTTTTGATCCTTTTGTTTCTTTTTCCATTGTTTCACCATCTAAGCCCCCTTCCCTTTATATTATTTTCCTTATTTCTTTCTCATAGTTCGTTACCCCCCTTTCTCCATTTTTCTATTCTTTTATGTTACTTTCTTAGCAATTAAATGTTGGGTAGGCTATGGTAAGTATGTTGTAGAGAGTGAGAGACAAGTTTGGTCTACTTAAGAGCTAAGTTAGGTGTGTTAGGTAGATTTAGGTAGAGTTTAGTTACTTTAGGTTATATCTTTATGTCCTATGTACATTCTAAATCACATTAGGATTTATTAAAAATCTCATCCAAACCCTGTGATCCTTGTGCACTAACTCTAACTACTAAAATTATAGTGACGAGCTCTAAGCTCATTATATTTCATGACACTTAATCATTTAAATACTAAATCTTTTTTAGAATATTCTTGATTATTCTAAATTCTTTAAACCAATAAGATTGAAACTAAGTGCTTCTTTACCATGCATGTCATTTTTATTGGTCTTACTTTAATCATTATTTAAATATAATATTATTATTACATCTAAATAATTCTTATATTAATTAATTATATTGCTAAACACTAATTAATTTCTTTAGATATTTTAATTAGTGAAGCTAATTATTTACTTAATTAATTAGTTATTTTATTAATTAATCTTTAATTGGCCCAATATCTATTTTATTAAATTCTCCATTACTAATAAAAAGCCAATTTATATCTTAATAGTTATAAATAAGCCTATTTATAATTATTTTCTTAATTATCTCATATTATGATTAATTATCTTAATTTTTCCTATAAGATAACTTGATTGCTAAGTTATCTGCCTACAAGCACATATATCTCAAATATTCACATAAAAATCATAGCAATGATAACTAAGCAACTTCTATGAGAAAGTTGGAAGGGAGGATGTAAATAAAAAGATGACAAATGAAAAGAAGAGAAAAAAAAAGTGATAAGAATGATGATGATGGTGATGCACCTGCTCCAAAATCCAAAGTGGTTAATGTGCTGACTAGAGAAGTAAGAGAAAGGAAGACTAAGAGAAGACTATATCCCCTTTAAGAAGAATTTGCTGAAGTCATTGAAGAACAAGTTGTTTGTGACTATAAGGAATGTTAGATGCTAGTGATAGCAATATATTTTATACATTTTGTAACCCTCTCACTGGGCTTCTTAAGGTTCAATTAGGTTTAATTAAGTTAGTTTTGTCACATTCTATGATTTTGGACTTAATTGGATCATTGAAAGAATTATTGCATGAATTAGTCTTAATTTATCTCTTCGATAGTGTTTAGTAAATTAGCTATAATTTGAGTTACATATGTCTGATTGATGTGATTTTGGTCTTGTAGGAAAGTTAAGACAATTCCCTACAACTTTCATGAAGACCACAAGAGCCATATCACAAGCTTGGATAACTCAAATTGGAGTTGAAGCAAGAACTAGTGTGCTGATCCTGATCGCTTCACTTCTGTGTACTCATCAGGTCATATCTCAGGCTGTAAAAATGATGATGGGCTGAAGTTGTGATAGTTGATATTTAAGACCCAAATCTACAACTTTCATGAAGAACACTTTTTGAGATTTTGAGGTCTAATGGGTCATGTTGGGCTTGTAAGTCAGAACAGATGAGCTGAAATTAGGCCTGAGTAGTTGTAATGATTAGGTCATATCTTGGGCTGTAGGAGGCCAAATTGGATGATTCAAGTAGGCATTTGATAGCCAAGACAAAGGCCTACAACTTTCATGAAGACCACTTTCTGAGATTCTGTCAACAAGCACGAGTTTGACACCAAATTATTTTGTGTAAGTGAAGACAAGCATTTTTTGTAATCATCCACCTACTCCTTAATCATCCACTTAATCATCCACTCACTCCTTAATTATCCACCCACTCATTGTTATCTTTTGTTTATAATGCTCTATAAAAGGTGGCCTTGGCTGCCCATTAGGGTAATCTTGGTTTTAGATAAAGATCATGTTATTATGTTATTTACTTGTTGTAATTTTCTTTTGTTGTAAATAGAAGTTATGATCATCTTCTTCTTCTTCTCTCTTTCTTTCTTCTTGTTCATGGGTAACTAATTTCTTTCTTGTGCTTACATGATATTTTATCAAGTGGTCATTATATGTGTTGTATTTTGTTTCCAATTAATTTTGAAACCCTCCTTGTAAAGTGGAGTTCTTGATTCATTGTAGACAAGTGGTTTGGCACAATGAATGCTTGAATCCATTTACAAGTGTTGGTGTTGGTAAATAATTAAAGAAACCATAATATAACTATGTATATAACTCTAAATGGAATTTGAATGTTTTATTTTCTAATTGAAACTTCCGTTGTGCATGGATTTCAATTGAGTTATAAAAAGAATTAATCTTGTCCTTAATTTGTTACCAAAAGTGGATCTCTTAGCCCAATCAAGTTCTTTAATTTAATTGTAAACAAGTTTTATTATCTTTATTATTGTGACAAAGCCTTTCCTTGCCTCAAAGAATTTTTCTTCATCAATTCCCTGTGAATCGACCTCGGACTCCCGAGAAATTTATTACTTGAGACAACCTGCACTTGGGTTTACATCCTTTAATCCGCATCAAGTTTTTGGCATCGTTGCCGGGAACTTAATTTCAAGTTTTAATTTATTGAAGTTCTTTTTTTTAAATAAAATCTTTTATCTCTTCTCTCTCACCAGAGCAAAAGATCGGCTTGTCGGTCCTTTGGTTTCTTTATTAACTCTCTAACTTACTAACTTTCTAACTTATTGACTTACTAACTAACTTATTTATTTATGTCATTTATTTATGCTTACTAACTTATTTATTTATGTCATTTATTTTTGTTTTCTGACTTAATAACTTGTACATTTTATTTATTTATGTCATTTATTTGTTGTTAATATTTTAATGGTTGGTATAAACTGCCGACTTGTACATTATTTTTTCTATTTTAAGTCATTTATTTATGGTTAATTGGTATCGTGATTTAAATTCTGGTCGTTTAGTTAAAATTAATCTTGGAACTTTATATATTGATTTGTTTGAATCACAATCACACACAATTGACACAATGACTAAAAATGAAAGTGTACATGAAGAATATGAAAATCAATCATTGCGAACCATGCGTGAATATTTGCACCCACCTCGAAATTCTAGTCCATCTTGCTTTATCTTTCCATTCAATGCCAACAATTTTAGATTTAAGTCAGGCATGATTTCTTTACTTCCTAATTTTCATAGTTTAGAATCTGAAAGCCCATATTTACATCTAAAAGAATTTGAAGAAGTATGTATTGCTTTCAATGACCAAAATTGCACTGAAGAGATTGTTAAGCTTAAATTGTTTCCTTTTTGTTTAAAAGATAAAGTAAAAACTTGGCTTAACACTTTGAAACCAAGATCAATTGGCACATGGCAAAAAATGCAAGATGAGTTCTTAAAGAAATTTTTTCCAACACATAAAACCAATGCTATGAAAAGACAAATCCAAAATTTTTTCCAAAATTCAAATGAAGCATATTTTCAATATTGGGAATGGTTTAAAGATTTGTTAAATTCTTGCCCACATCATGGTTTTGAAAAATGGTGCACTATAAGTTTCTTTTATGAAGGTTTAACACCTGAAACCAAATTATTTGTGGAAACAATGTGCAATGGTGATTTCTTGATAAAGAACCTGATGAAACTTTAGACTATTTAAACCAATTGGCTGAAAATTCTCAATCTTGACATGGTACTAATATTTCTAAAAATTCAATTAGATCTAACCTTATAAGTGCTAATAAAGGAAAATATCACCTTAGTCAAGAGGAAGATCTAAATTCTAGGTTTGTCAGTTTGGTTAGAAAGGTTGAAGCCATGGAATTAGGAAAAGCAAAAGAAATCAAATATGTGCAAAATGAAGAAATTTATGGCATTTGTGATGACTTAGGAGATTCAACACATGAATGTCCTAAGATTCCTGTTTTTAAAGAAGTTGTACATGAGCAAGTAAATGCAATGAATAATTTTAAAAAAAAATTTACTTCTTCTTTTTCATATTCATACAATCTGGGATGAAGAAATCACCCGAACTTCAATTGGAGGAATAATAATCAGTCATAATTCATGCAACCACCACCTCCTCAGGAACAATAGGGCTTTCAAAATTCTCAAGGATATGTACCTTATATCCCACCATATAGGAAAAATCTTGAAGAAATACTACATGTATTCATAGAAAAGCAAGAGGCCATTAATAAACAAAATAATCAAACCATGATTGACATAAAAGAAACTCTTGTTAAACTTTCTTTTGCACTCACCATTCACGAGAAAGAAAAATTTCCTTCTCAACCTCAACCAAATCCCAAGGGTCAGTACAGTTTAAATGAGGGTAGTTCAGACAATTAACAAATAGATCAAGTCAAGTCAGTGAAAACTCTTAGGAGTGGAAAAGTTATTGAAAAACAAATTCCTAAACCTTGTGAGAGAGATGATGAACTAATTCCCCAAGAAAATGAAGAAGTTGGCCAAGAAGAGACCAAACTCTCACCTTCACCCTTATTTCCTCAAGCATTAAACAATTCAAAGATATTAAACCATAACACTAAAATTTTTGAAATTTTAAAATAAGTGAAGGTCAATATTCCTTTGTTAGATGCTATCAAATAGATTCCATCTTATGCTAAATATTTAAAGGACTTGTGCACTGTTAAAGGGAAACTAAATGTGAAAAAAAAGCCTTCTTGGCTGAACAGGTAAGCTCCATTATTTAAAACAATAATGCATTGAAATATAAAGAATTTGGTTGTCCTACAGTTTCATACATTATTAGAGAACATAAAATTGAAAAAGCTTTACTTGATCTTGGTGTTAGTGTCAATTTGCTTCCATATTCAGTTTATCAGCAACTCAACTTTGGTGAGTTAAAACTAACTTCTGTAACTCTTATACTTGCCGATAGATCAATTAAAATTCCAAAAGGAATAGTGGAAGATGTGTTGGTACAAGTTGATAAATTCATATATCCTATGGATTTTATTGTCTTGGATACTGAACTTATGGTTAATAGTTGCAAGTCAATTCCTGTTATTTTAGGCCGTCCATTTTTAGCAACATCTAATGCTATGATAAATTGCAGAAATGGAGTGGTGAAGCTAACATTCAAAAATATGACAGTGGAGCTTTTTAACATGTGTAAGCAACCACAAAAGTCCTTGATGAAAAAGAGGAAGTTGAAGGGATTGAAACCATCGCAGATGTTCATCTTCAAACAAGGAGTTCTTCTAACTCATTAGAAATTTGTTTAGTCAATTCATTTGATTCAGGCATGCAATTAGACGATGATATTTTTGAAATATGCTCTTTGCTTGATTGTACATAGGAAATAGAGAACAAGGGATGAAAACTTGGATTTGAAGAGTCAAAACTCATGAATAATGATACCCATGAAGAAGTTCCCATATTAGAATTAAAGTCGTTACCTGTTGGGTTGAAGTACACATTTTTGGGAGAAGAGCAAAGTTTTTCAGTGGATGCTAAACCAAGATTGATACGGTAGATCTTGTTGTTTCAAGAATTCAACATCACAATAAAAGATAAGAAAGGAGCCGAAAATGTTATCGCAAATCATTTGTCCAGACTTATAACAGGCTCATCTTTTGATAACACACCCATCAATAATTCTTTTCCCAATGAATTTTTATTTTCTGTCAATTCTATGCCTTGGTTTGCTAACATAGTCAACTTTCTTGTAACAGGAAAGATACCGCCTCAATGGATGCACCAAGATAGAAGGAAATTTTTGACAGAGGTGAAAATTTTTTATTGGAATAACCCATACTTGTTCAAATATTGTCCTGACCAAATCTTTCGGAGATGTATACCCGACAGTGAGTTCTTTATGTTCCTAGTTTAGTGGCGGATAATGGTACTTCATGGCTCTCGAGTCGATTTGTTTTCAATTTCCTATAATAACTGAATCTTTCTCCTTTAAAATGGATGACATTCTCTCAAATTTAAGAAAACATTTTCCTTCCCTCCCTCAAAATGCTCTGACAAAAATCTATAAAGCTAGATGTGAAAGATTGAGATTGTTAATGCATAAGGGTATGCCGGAATATGTACGCTGGATAATTGAAGCAAAGGTCCATCTAGTAAGTGAGTCTTCAATTTTATTTGACTCATACATGCTAGGTCTTGGTAAAAGTTTGTATTCTAAAAGGAGAAGAGCAAAAAGGTTACATGCCTGTCACAAATGTTCACGATGGAATTGTAACAAGCGATATCATTCTTTGGGAATAGTTTCCACAAACCGAGAAGATAAAATATTTTTCATTAAGAATGGACTAAGTAAGGAGTCATTAGATGATATCTTATTGACTCTTGAGATGCATTCTTGTGGATCTGTGTATCATGAACTTCTTAATTTGTGAAATCTCTTCAAGGATGAACAAAAATGTTACAGTGTTGGGAATCTGACTCTAAAAGACCCTTTTTGCCAATTTATAAGAAAATTGGATGGGAAGCTTATCCTCAACTCATAGAAGGCATTTTAGTCATTACTGGACGTAAAACTAGAGGAAGATGTGAGCCACAACCACAACAACATGTACATATTATCTTCTTCTTCTTCTTCTTCTTCTTCTTCTTCTTCTTCTTCTTCTTCTTCTTCTTCTTCTTCTTCTTCTTCTTCTAAAAAAAAGAAGAAGAAAAGAAATTAAAAAAAAGAGAGAGAGAGACAAAAATGAGAAAAGGAGGGCAAAACTTCAGTTGTACTTAGTCTTTAATTAGATTAGGAGTCCCGGATAGATATCTGTCTTTTCATATACTCAAGAGGAGACCTTCACACACCGATATGTAAATATGGTTCGTGTACCATGCTCTGTAGAGAGTCGTTCTCAGTATCCCAAAGTTTACCTTCTAGGCAAGCTGAGATGATGGGTAGATAGAAGTGCCCTGTGTTGGCATACTCAAGTAACTATGCAACTGAGCTGGATCTTGTGATTTATTGCCATGGGCTCTCCAGCGACCTCTCACTAGTTATGGTCGTTGGTGGTAGCTGTCAGATTTACATACTTTAATTAGTTGCATTGTAGCTCAATCCAAAACAATCCCACCAGCGAGAAGGAGAAGAATTCCAAGATTGGATGAGCCGTCTTGGTATTACTGCACTCATGACGCGCAATATAAAGATATGCCATGAAAACTGTACATAAAGGTATGTCATCATTTGTTATTATATTTCTTTTATCTTTGTATGATTTTATTGTATTTTGATTTTGGACAGACAATCCTTTGAGCAGGGTCCTTCAGGGGTTTCTAGACTTCTTTACCCTGATAGTTTTCTTGAAGTTAAAAAAAAAAACAAAAAATAAAAAACAAAAAAAAACAAAAAATAAAAAAGAAAAAAATGTTTCTTAATTTTAAACTTTTCTGACAATAGCCAACCTACCCTTATAGGTGCTATTATTACCTTTTCCATTCTTTTTTATATTTAAACACTCCATTTTCTCTACTTTCCTCTAACTCATAATCATTCAAAGGGAAAGTGAGTATAGAAATGGAAGAAGTTTCTGTTCGTCGACTTAAAAATATCTGTATATTTTGCGGGTCTATGTATGGGAAGGGTTTAAAGTTTGTAAACATAACAAACACTCTTGGTCGAAAACTTGTTGCGAGGAATATTCATGTTGTATATGGGGGAGGTTGTCGTGGGTTAATGGGGGCTGTACCTCTTGCTGCTTGTATAGGAGACAGTCAGGTTTTAGGTGTCATTCTTGGACCTTTAACTCAACAGAACATCACATGAACGAATGAAGACAATGCTTGACAACTATGATGTATTCATTGCCTTACCAGGTGATTTTGGTACTTTGGAAGAAGTTTTTCAAATTGTCTCTTGGGCCCAACTGAACATCCACCATAAACCCATTGGTTTGTTGAATGTTAATAATTTCTTTGATCTTTTGTTATTTTTTCTTAACAAAGCTGTGGAACAGAAATTTATCACACCTACGGCAAGACTACTTCTTATCTCTGCTTCCACTGTTGATGAGTTGATTAATAAATTAGAAGATTTTTTTTATATACCTGACCCAACAATAGCTCATATAGATTGGTCAGAAGGAAGTAGTGAGGGAAGCAACATGAAACGCAAGCCAGATCTGACACTTCATCTATAACTTTTCTTTACCTTTGATTTTATTTATCATACTTTGTTTCTGTTTAAATTTGTATTAGATTTCTCTTTTTAGTAATTGTCGCAATAGATAATATTTTCTATCCTTTACTCATCTATATTTTAACATTGAGGACAATGTTGTGATCAGGTTGGGGGGAAGGATAGTTGACCCAAAAAAAAAAAAGAAAAAAATTGAGAAGTATGATATGATTATCATGAACTTACTAAACCAATGAATGATGGCAGAGTAATGAGTAATTTACTCCTAAGACGCATCTAAATTGGGAAGTATGTTTCGTGATATGACTGTCAGAAACCTACAGCAAAACCAATTAGGGATGACAAAGTAAGGAGTAATTTTACTTTTAAAGTAAATTACTCTTAAGTCACATCTAGATTGGGGAAGTAACTATTATGTGATGATTTGTGGAAGTAACAAAGTTTATCGTTTGATTTCCTTTGAATGATTCAAGTGAATGAATTCTCACATCCTTTAAAGCAATTGAAATTCAGGAATCATAACATGGTTGAATAAATTGTCTTTTGTCTTAAATTTCACATGCTTGGTTATGGATGTTGAATTGATAGATTGAGAATGATAGATATATGCCTTGTGAGATTTTGAGCTTATTGATGAATGGATTGAATATTTGTACCGTTCTCTTCATTCTTGTGTGATTTTTTTCACTCATGGAATTGTTACTCTAGAACTTGCTTTGATTCTTTTTTTATGCTACATTTCCATATGCATACATAAACATGATTGAGGCATTTTAAAATAGCTATTTTGACCAAATAACCATCCTTGCATATTTTCCCTTGTGTAACCCCTTTGAGCTTATTTGACCATTCTTTGTTTTTAGCTCATTACATGCCTTTAAAAAAAACATGTTTTTACCCAACCTTAGGGAATACGAGAGCATTGGCTTTGTTCTTGAACAAGTGTGGGGGTGTGTGTGCAAAATGTTGAAAAAAAAAGAGTTAGTGCTGCGATCAAAGGATTATCAGAATCTCCTAATACACCAAGTGACATATCCATACTTAGAATGAAGGTAGATGCTTGGAAACAGGAAGAGAAGGAGAAGGTTCAAGCCTAACAATGAATTCAACCTACCAATTTGGCATTGAACTTCAACAAAACATTAGTCAAATATTAGTCATTGTCCTTTATGATGAATGCTCTCAAACATCTTCTCCACTCTAACTATACCATAATGCTCTTCTATTCTCTTTGGTATTTATCTTGTCATATCCATACTATCCCCTCTCCTTTATCATGGCCCCATTACAACCTTGAATAAAGTCTTCTTGATTTTTGTGCGCGTGTGTTTTGAGTAGCGAAGAAGTAAAAGATAAGCAAGCTTATGATAGTGCAATTGTTCATGGGTCGAATAGAGTGAAATACTTACCTTTTAAACACTTGAGAGATTGAGAGTGAATTCTGTGAGGATCTATCATTCTTGATTCATGCTTTTCAATTGAAGTTTCCTTACTTGTTGATTTGAGATACAAAAAAAAATGTCACCTTATGAATGTTTTGATCCTTTGAATCTTTGGTTGCTCTTCTTGTTTATAAACTTTTGCATTCTTGAATATCATTGAAAATTGAGTCTTTTATAGTTTTTAACTTTTGAGTCTGTGTTGCTTTTCTTTGTTCCCTAGCTTTGGTCTTAGGTGTTTTGAACAGGAGTGCAAAAGCTAAGTGTAGGAGAATTTGATAACAATATATTTTATACATTTTATAACTCTCTCACTGGGCTTCTTAAAGTTCAATTAGGTTTAATTAAGTTGGTTTTGTCACATTCTATGATATTGGACCAAATTGGATCATTGAAAGAATTATTACATGAATTAATCTTAATTTATCTCTTCAATAGTGTTCAGTAAATTATCTATAATTTGAGTTATATATGTCTGATTGATGTGATTTTGGTCTTGTAAGAAAGTTAAGACAATTCCCTACAACTTTCATGAAGACCTCAAGAGCCATATCACAAGCTTGGATAACTCAAATTGGAGTTGAAGCAAGAACTAGAGTGCTAATCCTGACAGCTTGACCTCTGTGTACTCATTAGGCCATATCTCGGGCTGTAGTAAATATCATGGGCTGAAATTTTGACAGTTGATATTTACGATCCAAATCTACAACTTTCATGAAGAACACTTTTCGAGATTCTGAGGTCTAGTGGGTCATATTGGGTTTGTAAGTCAGAATAGAGAAGCTGAAATTGGGCCTGAGCAGTTACAATAATTAGGTCATATATTGGGCTATAAGAGGCCAAATTGGATTATTCAAGTGGGCATTTGATAGCCAAGACAAAGGTCCACAACTTTCATGAAGGCCACTTTTTGATATTCTATCGGCAAGCACGAGTTTGGCACCAAATTATTTTGTGCAAGTGAAGACAAGCATTTTTTGCAATCATCCACCTACTCCTTAATCATCCACTTAATCATCCACCCACTCCTTAATTATCCACCCACTCATTGTCATCTTTTGCTTGTGATGCTCTATAAAAGGTAGCCTTGGCTGCCTATTAGGGTAATCTTGGTTTTAGATAAAGATCATGTTATTATGTTATTTACTTGTTGTAATTTTCTTTTGTTGTAAATAGAAGTTATGATCATCATCTTCTTCTTCTCTCTTTCTTTCTTCTTGCTCAAGGGTAACTAATTTTCATCTTGCTTGGATGAAGGGGTGAAGTTTTTGGTAATAAAATAAGGTTAGATTAATTTCTTTCTTATGCTTAAATGATATATTATCAAGTGGTCATTATATGTGTTGTATTTTGTTTCCAATCAATTTAGAAACTCTCCTTGTAAAGTGGAGTTCTTGATTCATTGTAGACAAGTGGTTTGGCACAATAAATGCTTGAATCCATTTAAAAGTATTGATGTTGGTAAATAATTAAAGAAACCATAATATAATTACATATATAATTCTAAATGGACTTTGAATGTTTTATTTTCTTATTGAAACCTCCGTTGTGTGTGGATTTCAATTGAGTTATAAAAAGAATTAATCTTGTCCTTAATTTATTACCAAAAGTGGATCTCTTAGCCTAAGCAAGTTCTTTAATTTAATTGTGAACAAGTTTTATTATCTTTATTGTTGTGACAAAGCCTTTCCTTACCTCAAAAAATTTTTCTTTTTCAATTCCTTGTGGATCCACCTCAGATTCCCGAGAAATTTATTACTTGAGATAACCTACACTTGAGCTTGCATCCTTTAATCCGCATTAGCTAGCATAAAATAATTGGTGATATTGTCCATAACATTATGGAAACTACACCTGAAGAGGAAGAACACTAGAAAACACCGTGAAAAAAAAGCTTTTAAGAAGGGAAGAGCCCTTAAGCTTATGATGAAGAAGTTGAAGTTAAAGATGAAAAAGTAGAAGAAGAAATGGAAGAAGAGGAAATAGAAGAAGAAGGAGAAGGAACAAGAGGAAAAAGAAGAAATAGTTAAAGGAAGATTAAAATTAGAATGAAGAGATTCTGAATGAAAGAGAAAAAATAAGGGGAAACAAATTGTTGAAGAAGAGGGGAGCCCTCAGAATGAACCCCTTAATGTTGCTAAAAAACCAAAAAGCTTCACTAAGATGATTAGAGATATTGATCTTAATATGGAGGCTTAGAACATAAGAAACGAGGAAGTTGCCAAAGGTGCTTGATCCTCATATGATCCAATCCTTTCTGATGTGCTTGGATAAGCACTTGCCTTTATTGTTGAAGCCATATTCAGCACTCTACCTTGAACACCACTTAGTTCCCTTCATTTTAATGTAACTCGGATTGAAACACCTACACATGCTCAATCTAGTGCCACTAAAATGTTGAACTTTGACATATCTATTTTTTTTCTACCATCAGTTCAAAAAATTATTTCTAAACCATATGCTAATGCTACTCCAGCTATTGAATCTGAAAACCAATTTATGTTGGTTGATCTACTAGTTTTATCACTATCATTCCAACTCTTGGATGATGAGCCTGCTGTTGAATCACAAAATATCTCTACTGCTAAAAATCAACAGGGCTCTGATGTAAGCTCTGATGCTAATCAGAACCTTACTAAACCAAAAATAAATACTCATTATATTCTTGCCATTGAATATGCACCTTTGCCTCTATTAAGCATGACTTCTTATTGCCCAACATATTATGAAAGAACAAGATCTTCGTGTTCAACTGAAGAACATATTGGACACTTGAACTCTAAGCTGAAATGGCTGAAGAGGAGTTAGAAAACCTTTAAAAGGGAAGTGAATGATGAATTTAATGAAGTTCTTACTTCACTTGAAGAACAATGAAATTTTCAAGGGCTTTGAGAGTTGGTTGATTAAGTATGAAACTGAAATGAAAGGTCAAAGGTTTACCACCTATAGGCCTAAGGCAATGCCTACCAGAAAGCCTCGACCTTCTAAAGCCTATTCTTAATTCCTATTCTGATACTGATGAAACCTCTAATTATTCTATTGAGTCCTATGGCCATCCATGATGATTTTCCGTCTAATGCTTATTATTACTCAATTGGCAAGTATACCAAATCGCAAAAGTAATATAATGATGAGTGAGTATCATCCCACAAAGATTACGTTGTCAAGTACCAAATTCACTAAATCAACACTATCTAGGCTATAAGAAATTGATATTAAAAAGAGCTATAAAGGACATTATCATAAAGATCTTAATATAAATCTACTAACAACAATAGCTAACAAGAAAATTACTAAAATCAACTAGAGTAAACAAAACTAACAAGTTAAAGGATGAAATACAATGATATAAAAGTGTTAGTGTTCTGATTTCACTTGAACTCCTTTGATGCAAACTCAAATATTAGCTTAACCAAGTTTTATTCCAAAATTCATGGTCACATTCCCAAAATTAACTAATATCCAATTTCTTGGTATATTAGTCCTCTTCAAGCTACTTAGAGTTAACCAATTCCTTAGTATAACCCTAAATAGAGAAGGCTTTATCACAAACAAGGAAATCAAAAGCAAGACCACACAACCTACAATGCCTATTCCTAGAAATTGAAGAGATTATGGTGTTTATCACAAGTTCCAAGCTCATGCACATTTTTTCCAAATTATACATAAACCCTAAAATCATTCCAAGAATGATCAAGTCAAGAAAAACATTAAGAGAAGAGATAAATACTTGAATCATGAAATAAAAACTTAGATTAAGCATAAAAACAATTTTATATCATCCAAGAACAAGATCCATCATCACCCTAACTAGAGAAAAGTTTAGCCTCTCATGGCAAAAGAAGCACAAAATAAATAAAAAGGTAGAAGAAACACCATGAAGAAAATCCTATAAGAGAAAGATCTTGGAAGTCTTCAATGGTGAACTCCTCTAAACATCCAAAGTGAATTCTTTGCCTTCGTTGCCACTGCCACTACTCAAATCCTTAGCCCTACCTTCTATTTTACAATAAGTTCAAGGAATCTAGGATAAAATAGGTCAAGCCTTGCTTTGCTGCTACTTGGAGTGCAAATATTATATTAACGACATTTTAATTAAGGAAAGTTATCAACATGTTATTCGTAGATCTCTTTCTTAGTTTTCAAACGCCACCAAAATCAGGAAAATCACATACTTGTAGAGAAAGTTATTCCTAATTTATTGAGACAGGTTTGACAACGATATTTTCCTTAATTAAATTTTGACCATATCTCTTGTTTCAAATTTTCTTCTTATTGAATCCATATAAATTAGGAAACAAATATCCCCTCAAATTAGGAAACTCCTTTAGATTAAATACAGAGATACTTGGTCACCAAGTAGAGATTGCTTGCAAATTATGAATCTAACTTGATCCTTAAAATTTATGAATGCTAGTTGACTTGGTCAAACTTTGTCAGCCACTTTGCACATAGTTTTTCACCTTCTTAATGTATGAACCAGCTTTCTATGTCTACATGAAAGTTGTAGGAAATTTAATCATCTTTCCATAAACACCAAGATTAGCTTAATTCGAGCCCTGTAGCAAAAGTTATGCTGAAAATACCACAAAAGCCCTTAAATTCCTACAAAAAATAACAAAAATACATTTAATTCAACGGGTCTAGAATTTACTCAATATCATAAATAAATGACATAATTCTTATCTCAAAGCATTCAAATCCATGTTTGAACAAGTATAAAATATGTGAGTTTTATACACACATCACTTATTTTATGTTTTTATGATGACAAAGGGGAGTAAGAAGAGAATACTCCTTTTTTAAACCATTAGTAATATTTTATCTATTTTGAATGAATATAAGATGCTATTCAGTATAAGTGTTTAGTTTTATGATCTTTTCTTTTATTTTTTCTGTTTTCATAAATTCCTTTATCTCATTTGCTCTGACTATTCTGAACCTTTCTTATCTATTTTGATTATAACGTACTGTACTTCAAAGATAAAATCTTATTTATGTCTAAAGAACGATATATTTAACTATGATACTTTATATTGCTCTTATCCTTAGTCTATTTACAATGACTAACGTTTGTTGAATGCATGAGTTAAGGGGAGCTTCTAAATCAAAAGGACTTTCATTAAAAAAAAAACCACTTGATCATAAAACTTATCTCAGAAAAAGGATGGTTTATCATCATCAAAATGGGGGAGAATATTAGATCCAAAATCATAAGAACCTTTTCTTATTTCTTAAGTGTTAAAACCATCTTAGTTTTGATGACTAACAAACCTATGTTTTTCTAATCGTGTGTATTGTTCTCATTAGAAAACTCACTATACACTTATATTACAATCATTTATACTATCTTAACGTGTATATTTGTTGAACATTGCTTACATGTGACTTGAAGTGTGTTAGAACTTTGCACTTAATTCTTAAATGAAGGGCTCTATCTTCAATCACCTAGCTAATCAAAATTCTCATCAGAAAGATGCTCAAATAGACATTGGAAAAGCTGATCAGAAAACCATAGGAAAGAGAACAAAAAACTATCATAATAGTTCGATAGAAAAGTACTCTTGTAACACCCCAAATTTTCTAACTATTTGACAGTAATAACAGAATTCTACTGTTTAGTGATTTCTGTGTACTGTAAAATTATTTTGAGTATTCCGTGAATACATTTGATCGTTTTGTGTGATTTACTCCGTGTTACGAAAATAATAATTTTTGGGCCAGAGAAAATGTAACACCTCAAATTTCTTAACTATTTGATAGTAATTTTGACAGTTAACAGAATTCTACTATTTAGTGATTTCTGTGTGCTGTAAAATTATTTTGATTATTCTGTAAGTATATTTGATCGTTTTGAGTGATTTACTCCGTGTCAAGAAAATAATAATTTTCGGGCCGGGAAAAATCTTTATGTATTTATTTCTCTTGATTGTTAATTATTTTTAACAATCTGACTTGATTTTCATACGTTTTCTAATATTTGTAATTTTTGTGGATGATTATGAAATTTTTATATTTCTCTGATTGTTTTTGGGCTGTCTGTGGGCTCAGGTGGCCTTATGTGGGCCCGAGGTGGGTCCCAAAAAGTGAAAAATTTTTTACGCATAGAAAAATTTGTACTATTGTGACAGAGACAGGGGATCTTACTAAACCTAAATCTGGAAACAGTTTTAGAAAATTTCTTTTACTGTTTTTTGTACTGTATTTAATTATCAGGCAATAAAAATACAGTAAATATATTCTTTTTGTGGGGTTATAGCAGATAAAAATAAATATTGTACTGTTAAGTCAACATTAGTGGTTATGACAACTTTATGACGGACCAATAGGAGGTAAGTTTAATTTTGAAGCTTTGAATATCAAGCGTCGATTTAATCAATGATGGAGAATTAGTCTAATAAAATGGTTATGACCATTTATAACCATTGGATGAAGAATTAATCAAGGGTGAAGATTTGGTCTTACAAAGTGGCTAGGATCATTTGTGACCATTGGATTTGGATTTAATCAATGGTGGAGATGGATCATTTATGACCATTGGATGTGGATTTAATCAATGGTGGAGATTTGGTCTTCTAAAATGGCTATGACTAATTATGACCCTTGGATTTAAAGTATGAAGGAGTAATCTTAACCCTTCATTTTTGCAGATGCATCTAATGGCTAGGATTTCAAGGAAGAAAGATCTAATAGCCTAGATTAAGTCTTCTAACTTAAATTCTACCTTAATCCTAACCATTGAATTAATTAATGGCTTAGAATGCTCTAAATGGTGGCTTGAAAAGATGATCACTTATTGATCACTTATTGAATGCATAATGAGAGGGGGGACGATTTTTGTGTGATAGTCTAAAGCTAAAGCAAGTTTGAAGACCATTATTAGCTATCTTGGTCATTATTGATCATTATTGATCATTCTTGAACTTTCCTAAAGCAAAGCTCTTCAAAAATTTTCTCTCCTTTCTCTCCAAACTAAGCTCCCGGCCATGGCACCATAATCTACCTTTCATCACTCAACAATTTTATCTAACCTTATTTCTTCAATCCTTACCTTATTCTAAGCAACTTTCATGTTGGAGACTTTCTCTAAATCATTCATCTTCAAGGACTTTCTTCAAGAACAAAGTTATAGATTTTTTATGGTGAAGTGTAAGGAAACTTCATTTCTTCTCTCTTTTTCATATTCTAAGCCATGTTTGATCCATGGTTCCTCTTGTTCAAGCTTGATATGCTAATAAATATATGTTTTGTTGTGTGTTTAAGAAACCTTTGGTGGTAAAGGATTTGGAAAAAGAAGCAAAACAAGGAGCTTTTGAGGATCTTCAAGAGGTAAGAGGGAGATCCATCTCACCAACTAAGTATGGTGGTGAGAGATGGTTGTGTATTTGATGGATGGTGAATCCATGTGAAGATTCATATCCATGGTCATGTAATTATTTGTGGGTGTTTATGTGTTTGATTTATTTGTTCATGTTTTGTATGATTTGCATGATTTATTGCTTTTGATTATGGCATGCTTGTGGTATATATGATGAAATATGTATATGTATGCCATGATGTGATGATGGAAAGGAAAACAATTTTGGTTCCAAAGAACCATAGAGGCACACGGCCTCAAGAACATTTTTGGAGCAAAAGATTCTAAGTATTTTATTAATCATGAGTTTTAAATGAAAAGAGCAATGAGTAGATGATTTTAAGGATTTACAAAGAAAGTGAAAATGAAAATGAACAAATGAATTGGTTTTTAAGACTATGAGTCTCACGGTTTTGAAACAAAATTTTAATGATTTTGTTTGTATAAAAACAAGAATGGAACTTAGTTGATTTAGAAAAAAAGAAATGATGGCTTCAATGGGCAAAGACTCCACGAGTTTTTTGGGAGATTGGAATAGTTTTGGTTTTATGAAACAAAGTGATTTCAAAGTGGAAACAAAGTGTTTGAACAAAGTGTTTTAGTACAAGGATTAAAGAAAATGGAAATAAGGTGTTTTGTTACTTGAAAGATAGAATTTCGTTTATGAAAGACAAAAAGAGGTTGAAAGTGTCTGAACCTTAATTTATTTTGAAGAGAATTGATTTTAGAATTGATTTGAGAAAAATGGAGAATATAATAGTGATTTGATATTTTCTAACGTGTAACTCATCCTTTGGGTTTTGGAGAGCGTTAGTAAATTTTAAAGTTAGAAACATTGATTTAATTCAATGAAATGATGAGATTGTGGAATTTATTACGAAAAGGATTTCTTGAATATGGAAATGTGGAAAATGAAGTATAAAGTCATATTATTATGAGAAAGGTTGAAATGGAACTTTTGAAGGTTGAGAAATATTTTTCGTAATGGAATTATGGTGAAAAACGATTTACATAACTTAAAAATATGATTTTTAAGCTATGTGATTTGAAAAATGTTAAAATATTTCTACGCAATTTGGAAAGCGTTTAAATATTTCAAAAATGATGGGAAATGGTTTACGCGACTTAAAAGAATGATTTTTAAGTTACGCGATTGTGAAAATAGTGGAAAATCGCTACGCGAATTGAGAAATGTGTAAATATTTTTACGTGATTGAGAAAATGTTGAAAAATCAATATGTGATTTGAAAATACAACAGAAGTGTTGCGAAATTGTGAAAACGTAACAGAAATATTGCGCGATTGTGAAAACACGATGAAAGTGTTTTGTGACTATGAAAACGCGATAATATGATTTCGCTATTGAAAATACAGTATGATTACTATTGAACCAATGTATGGACACTGTATGAGAAAATGACGAGTTTTGCCTGTGATTGGCATTTGGTGCATTTTACATGCATTGGAAAGATATGCCTGTGATTGGCATTTGGTGCATTATACATGCATTGAAAAAATATGCATTGTGGCATATGATGAAATTGAAAGATATGCATTGTGCCATATGATGAAATTAAAAAATATGCATTGTGGCATATGATGAAATTGAACAAAATTGCATTGAGATATTCGTGCATTGAACAAAAAATTAATAGCTAAAAGCTATTGTGACCCTTGTGGTTGAAGAAGGAATGAGAATTGATAGTGAGGTCTATGATGGATCTTGGGGACGTCAAGGCACGGCGGTCGACCAGTAGATGTTAATTGGCAAAATGACCATGTGCCACTTGGCGATGCAGTCCATTGCAATGCATTGACGATACCTGACAATAACACCATTCTTTTCGACGATTGGGAGATTGTCTTTGGGCTAAGGCTAACAATTAACCAGAGCATTCTTCTCGAAATCGTGAAAACCTCCATGGAGTAGGACATTGAGTCTACATGCATAACATATGCATCATTATTGAGCATTGGTTATGATAATTGAACTATTGAATACTTGAATAATGTTGAGGGCATTATCATAAATATTGAATATCAATTTCTAATTGAGGAATATTGGATGATGATGATGATAAATAATGTTGATGACATTATTGTAATTATTGTTATTTTATACATTATGATGATGGCACAATTGTAATTATGGTATGATATATCTGTGTGGTGTGCTATTTGTGTTATCTCTATGCTACCATGTTGGTATTAGCGTAGGTGATCTCACCTCTTTGTTATATTATTTTGTTGTGCTTGTATTGTTAAAAATTATATAATAGATAGAATGAGTTCCTTAGACGTGATGGGAAGTAGATATTCTGAGTTCGGTGACAACATCGAGGAGTGACCATCCCGGACTGGTTAGTGTACAGTTTTGATGAGGAACAAATATATAGCGCATCAAGATGAATACAAGATGAAATAAGTATGTTGAGTTTTCTCATTAGTGTTTTACCGTGCTATTAAGTAGGACCCGTCACGGGGATTGCTACTATTAAAAATTGAGTCTGTAAGTGTTATATTTTTTGAATAATTGTTAAATATTAAGTGGTGTCTGTTATATGAGTTTTAATCAGTTTAAATATATTTTTTAGTATTACTTGTAAATATTAGTAAGTTTATGTTTACCGCAAAAAGAAATTTTGAAACCCTCTGTAACACCCCAACTTTTGGAAAAATATCCCGAATGTTCTGTTTGCTGTTTTTCAAGCTTTTGGGAGAAAGACCGTTGTGTCCCTATTTTGTTGTTTCTTATTTTTCTGTATGAAATACAAATATATATTACAGTCTATGATTTTCTTTAGTCGTTTTGAATATTTTACTTCGAGACCGTAAAATAAAATTTTTCTCAAACTACTGTTTTAAATTTTTCTATGTGATATACTGATATATTTTACTGTCTATAATTTTATTTGAGTGTTTTGAATGATTTGCTTCGTGGGGAAAAATGAAAAAATGACCATTACGTCCAATGCACTGCTTTTTAATTTTTCTATATGATACAGTGTTTAATATTACTGTCTGTGATTTTATTTGGACTTTTTGTGTGATTTGCTCCGGGACAGGAAAATAATATTTTTCGGGCCGGGGAAATCTTATTTTTTATTATTCAGAACTGGGGGATCTTACTAAACCCAATTCTGAATGAGACAGTAGTTAATCTTTTAATTTTTAGGATTTAATCACAAATAAAATAATTTTATAATATTATAATGTTATTTTATTAGTCAAGTACTAATAAGCGGTAATGGATCCTAAAAATTTTATGCGGGACCCACGTTTAGCAAAGCAGTAAACGTTTTGAGCTAGAACAGAGAGCTAATGACAAGGCTAGTGACTAGGTTAGTGACTAAGCTAGATGACTAAGCTTGATTAGTGACTAAGCATGGTGACTAGGTTAAGTGACAAGGCTAGCATGAACCAATGAGAGCAAAGCTTGGAGAACAAGGCTTAATCCTCACCATTGATCTATTTTAAGGCTTGGATGGAGCCAACACAAATGGACACCTCCTTACCTATTGAAGTCTACGGCCATTTGGCTTTGGAGGACCATTCTTCACTTGGTTTTTCATGCAATTTCTCTCTTCTCTCTCTTCCAAGAACACCAACCTCCATTGTTGTTTTTCTTTCAAGCTATTCGGCCAAACACCCTAGCTCACTATCCAATCACTTAAAATTTCAACCAACCAAGTTTTCTAAACCTAAACACAATCCTAAGAACATCTCTAGTTGAGAGTTCTTGCAAAATCCTTCATTTGGAGCTTGAAAACCTACTTGGGAGATTTTACCTAGAAGTTTGTTAGGTTTTGGAGGAGTGAAAACCGAACACCTTAGAAGGAAGTGAAAGAATATTTTGTCTTCATTTAAGGTAAGAGGAAGACTAAATCTTATCATCCTTGGGTGGTGGTAAGAAGATGGAGATTTGTTTGTGATTGTAGAATTCACAATGATTCATTTGTGTGTTTGTTAATAGCTTTCCTATTTGATGTTTGTATTAATTTGCATGTCTACAAGCTTTGATAATATTGTATGTGTTAGAAATGCATGATAATTTATAGGATGTGAACAACATGTCAAGGATTGCATGAGTGTTCCAAAGAACACACCAATGAGGCTCATGACCATTAACCAAAATGGGGAACCAAAATGTTCTCATTATTTTTTTAAGTGTGATTTAATTAACCTAGGAAAATTAATGAGATATAAAATTGTTTAGATTAAGGAAAATGAATTTAGAGATCAAATAGCACAAGTATAAGTTTCGGCCAACATGCCAAACCAAGTATCCATGATTTCTAAAATCAATTCCAAACTAGTTTCAATCAAAGAGATGTAATATATGTTCAAAGGAAATTTTCTACAATGAGTTTTGAAGAAACCAATTGATTAGAACTAAGTTTAAGAAATTAAAACTAATGATTTTATTATTAGAAATGAAATACAGTAACTTTTGTAAATTCTTAACATATGGCTCATCTTATATTTTGAAGCATGTTAGTAGTTTTCAAAAGGGTTAAATTACACGGTTAAAAATTAAGTAAACAGAATTTTTACGAAAAAATGAGTAAACCATTATTATAATTTTCTAAACAAAATACTGTCAATTTTTATTAAAAACGAACAAATAAGATAGAAAAGATGTCTAAATGACAGTATACGATATGAAAAATTATTCTACGTAGTTTAAACGTACTAAATATTATTTCTGTTTATTTAAACAGTAATTTTAAGGAAGTCGGACAAGAAAATTATTTAAAAATCTTACGCGATTGAGAAAACGTTTGAAAAACTTTAAGCGATTTTAAAAACAGCAAAATATATTTACGCGATTTAAAAATATTTGTAAAAACGATGAAATTTTGAAAACGCGATAAAATTTCTACGCGATTGACAAAAACAGCAAGTTTTTACTGTCGGGCCAAAGTGGTGGACCCGGACAGATGGTGAAATAGTATTGCCAGGTGGGTGCGTACTGTATATTTATGCGATTTGCCAGTGAGGGCATATTCATAATTTTTGCCAGTGGGGGCATATTTGAAATTTTGTTGCAGTATTGCCAGGTGGGTGCGTACTATATATATTTGGAATTTTTATCATGCATGGAGTCATGCCGATCTTGGTGGATTGATGACGGTGAATAACATCGTGTTGTCGATGTGATAAGCTTAGTGTTGTTCAACTTGAATGAACTTGGAGACATTAGTGTGCATTATTCCATTTGTGGACATGGTTGGTCGCTCCTCCGGGGCCGTGGTAATCGGTAACACACTAATGGACTCGACACACACTATCCTTAATCAAGATCTTGTGAAATCTATTAGTGCAAGCCTCAGTAGTGACACGACGTATGACAAGGTGTGCTACACCACTATGCTATTTCGGTGGGCTATAGACGCAACGTGAGACAATGAATAGTTATTGGGCGGTCGACGGTACTAATAGATTTTGCGGGTCATTCTCTCGATGTCCGTGTTTTTTTTTTAGCTCCATGGAGTAAGGTTGAGTTACATTTCATATATTTCTTATCTCATACATTTTAATACTATTTGTCTATAACTTTCTATTTATTTGTACCATTAATTATCTGTGTTATTCTGTTTATCTGTATCACTATAGGTTGTTACTTTGAGTTCTGTATCATATTACATATGTGCTATCTTGTATTATAGAATGCTATATTATATGAATTGTTATACTTGTTGTATTATCGTTTTCTTATTTACCATGTTGGTGGTGATATAGATTGTCTTACCTCTTTATTGTATGTGCTTTTGTATTTTAAATTATATGGTAAAGAGTTTGAGGAAGAGGAACAGCCTCTTGAGTGTGAGTACCCCGAGGAGGAGGAAGATCAGCTAGCCGAAGATCAGTTCTATGATCAAGAACCATCTGATCATCCACATCCATTGGATTGATTGCTTGAGTATGGCGGTGCCAGGATTTCTGGGTTTTATACAACTCAAGTTTCATGGTGGATCAACAGCCTGGCGTCTGCGTGAAGACAGAGACTCGGTGACTTACGTGGGACGGTTGACTGTGTCCTTACGTAATGAGTTTGATGGAGAACCAGTCATGATGACTACAGTGTTTTTGCATTTGGAGTTACCGTTATCTCTTAGGCATTATTGGGGTGGTATGTTCACTGCGCCTAGTGAGATTAGCAACGTGTCGACTGCGCGGTCTCGTTTCCGCCGAGAGTCGAGGCATCCTGGATATTTATCTCCTGATGATCTTCCTGAGAGTGATCCTTCAAAGGGTTAAATGTTTATGATGTGTACTTGGGCGCGTCTGCGTTTGTATATATAGACTGTTATTGCTTTCGTTTACTGTTTCAGGTTAAATATTTTTAGTTGTAAATTATTTGTATAACTTATGACTAAAACCCTATGTATATTATGTGTGATGTTACTCTGTTGATTTTGTATTTCCGTATTATTTTATTTAATAATATTCTGTTTAACAGGAAGAATTTTACAACCCGGATTATTATATAACAAATGATTTACAACTTGGGTAAATTTTATTTATTTTTCTTTTATTTTCTTTTTAAATGAAACATCCCCATAAGGGTGTTACAGCCACCTTTTATAACTGAAACCTTTTATGAAATCATTTTCAGATTATAAGTTGGTAGTCGGAAATGTGATGCCCTATGGGGGGTGTCACAGAAAATCTTGTGTATTTTAATTATTACTGTTAAGTCTTAATTATTTTACATAATCTGATTTGATTTTCGTAAGTTTTATAAATTTTATGATTTTGTGGATGATTATAAATTTTTATATTTCTCTGATTATTTTAATATTATCCATGGGCTGTCTGTGGGCCTAGGGGGGCTGTACGTGAGCCTAGGTGTATCTGGAAAAGTGAAAATTTTTCTGCAGCCAGAAAATTTTGTACTGTTGAGACAGAGATGAGGGATCTTACTAAACCCAAAATGAAAAATAATTTTAAAATTTTCTTTTACTGTGTTTTGTACTGTATTTAATTATCGGGCAATAAAAATATAGTAAAAATATTGTTCGAAGGGTAATAGCAGATAAAAATAAATATTATACTGCTTAGTCAACATTAGTGGTTATGACAACTTTATGACGGACCAATAGGAAGCAAGCTTAATGTTGAAGCCTTTGGATATCCACCATTGATTTAATCAACGGTGGAGATTTGGTCTTATAAAGTGGCAAGTACCATTTGTGACCCTTGGACGTAAAGTATGAAGGAGTGATCTTGACCCTTCATTTTGGAGATACATCTAATGGTTAGGATTTCAAGGAGGAAAGATCTAATGGCCTAGATTTAGTCTTATAATCTAGAGACTATAATTAGAATCTACATTAATACTAACCATTGATCTAATCAATGGCTAGCAATGCCCAAAATGGTGGCTAGTGAAATTGGTCACTCATTGAGTGTACAAGGAGGGGGAGACGGTTTTGTGATGGCCTTAAGGCATAGCAAAGTTTCAAGACACCATTAATTTTCTTCTTGATCATTCTTCATCATTTCCAAAAAGCTAAGCTCACAAAAATTTTCTCTCCTTTCCCTTCAAGCTAGTTTCGGTCAAAGCACCCAAGAGCACCTTCCATCACTCAAAAATTTTAAACAACCTTACTTCTTGAATCTATACCTCAATCTAAGACACTTTGTAGTTTAGGCCAAGTTCTAAATCCATCATGTTCAAGCACTTTCTTCAAGAGCAAAGTTCTACGGTTTTAAGGTGAAGTGTAAGGAAACTTCACTTCTTATCTCTTTTTCATGTTCTAAGCCATGTTTGATCCATGGTTCTCCTTGTTCAAGCTTGATATGCTAATAAACTTGTGTTTTATTTTGTTTTTAAGAAGCTTTTGGTGGTGAATCACTTACTCAAGGAGCAAACCAAGGAGCTTTTGAGGTTCTTCAAGAGGTAAAAGGGAGATCCATCTCACCAACCAAGTATGGTGGTGAGAGATGTATTTGTATTTGATGGATGGTAAATCCATGTGAGGATTCATATCCATGGTGATGTAATTATTTGTGAGTGTTTTAATTATTTGTTTATGCTTGATGTACTTTGCATGATTTATTTGTGCTTACATGCTTGGTATGATTTTTTATTGCTTTTATGGTATGCTTGAAATATAATATGTTGATTATATGTTATGTATGCCATAAAAATTGTTGGAAAGGAAAATAATTTTTGGTTCCAAAGACCATGATGATTTCGGCCAAGACACCTCAAAATAGGTGTTTACAAATTAATATTTTCATGAATGGTAAAATTGAATGGTTATAAAGGAAAGGAAAAAGAAAAGATGGATTGGTTTCAAACACCAAGTGTTCACGGTTTTTGGAGGATTTTTAATGGTTTTGTTTGTGTAAAAACATGAATAGAATTTTGTTGATTTAGAAGGAAAAATATATAATGGTTTCAAATGGCCATGTATCACGGTTTTGAAGGCTTGTAATGCCTTGGTTTTATGAAACAAAATGATTTCAAAGTGGAAATGTAATTGATCTAGTACAAGGATTAAAGAAATGGAAACAAAGTGTTTTGTCACTTGAAAAATGAAATTTTCATATATGAATGGAAAAGCGAGGTTGAAAGTGTTTGAACCTCAATTTATTTTAAAGAGGATTAATTTTTTAGAATTTATTCAAGAATTATGATGAATACATTGATAACTTGAAATTTACTAATGTATAACTCATCCTTTGGGTTTTGGAGTGCATTAGGAAATTTTAAGTTAGAAACATTGATTTAATTCAATGAAATGGTGAAATTATGGAATAAATTGTGATAAGGATTTTCTTGAGTAAAAAAATGTGGAAAATGAAGTGAGAAGTCATATTATTTTGAGAAAGGTTGAAATGGAATTTTGAAACATTGAGAAATATTTTACGTAGTGGAAAAATGGTGGAAAATATTTTTTGTAACTTAAAAACGTGATTTTTAAGCTACGCGATTGTAAAAACGATGAAAAATCGTTACGCGATTTGAAAAATGTTTAAATATTTCTACGCGATTTAGAAAGCGTTTAAATATTTTTACGCGATTGAGAAAACATTGAAAAATCATTACGTGATTTGAAAATGCAACAAAACTGTTGTGCGATTGAGAAAATGCGATAATATGATTTCACAATGGAAAATACAATAAAGATACTATTGGGCCAATATGAGGACCCTAAAAATGAGATTATGAGTTTGAATTGAGAATGGGCCAATGTGTGGACCCTGAATGTGAAATTATGAATTTGAACTGAGAATGGTGCATTGTACATGCATTGGAAAAGTCCGATGAACTGGATAAGGCTATTTGCCTAGGAGAGATGTACACCTCTTGAGTGGGTGCGATATGCGTAGTGTAAGTCACTTGTTGACCTTGGGGGCATCGGGGTGCGGGTTGCCTACAGTGGGCAGTTGGTAGCTCTTCTGTACCATAGGTTAGATCGATGCAACGCACCGATGATCCTGACCGAGACACTATTCTTAATCAAGATCTATTAAAGACTGTCGTGTATATGCTAGATGTGCAAACACTAATGAGAATAGTGACACGTGGTCTGAGGCATGTTGGTACAGACAGATCTTTTGGATCAATTTCTCCGACTTGACTTTTAGCTCCATAGAGAGGAAAGTGAGTCTTAGTGCACATGCATAATCTGAATATCTATATCTGTGTGATATATTAATTGAGGAATATTGGTTATGATAACTGTACTGTTGGATATTTGGATGATATTGAGGGCATTATCGTAATTATTGTTGATGATAATTGAATTGTTGAATACTTGGATAATGTTGAGGGCATTATCGTAATTATTGTTTATTACATCTATTGTGATGATAAATAATGTTGATGACATGATTGTAATTATGGTATGATGTATTTGTACGATATATTGTTTATGTTATCTCTATGCTACCATGTTGGTAATGGCATAAGTGATCTCACCTCTTCGTATGTCTATTTTGTACTGTAATTATATTTGTAAAGACGCTGAGCAAAGGATTGAACAAGAAGGCGAAGAGGAACAGATTCCTCCTGAGGAAGCAGAGTTTTGAGAAGATGGCGATGCCCAGTTTCCTAGGATATATGACGTTGCAGTTTCAAGGAGGTCCGGAGGCATGGCATGTCCATCTAGATAGAGGGTGTATTTTTTATTTAGGAGACTTAAATGTTACCCTGAGTAGGGTTTATCAAGGGAACCCTTATTTCGGTGTAAATATTTATGTACACTTAGAGTTTCCGTTGTCCATTAGGCAGTACTGGGGAGCTTACTACCGTACTCCTAGTGAGATTAGCATCGTATCGTCTGCTCGGACACCAATCCGTAGGACTTCGCGTCAAACTAGATTCCTACCTACTAAGGAATCTGAGGAGGACCCGTCTGAGGGTTCTGCTGTCTAGTTTATACTTGGGTAGTATGTTGGTTTTAAATAATGTTCAAATACTTTGAGGACTATGTCTGTATATAAATAATCTTGACAATACTTTTGTAATATATATATGATGTAAATTATTTGTGATGATGTTGTAATATTTTTATTTTTCGTTAAGTTTATTTTATTGACATCAATAAATTTTATAACTCGTATTTTATTATAACATCACAATTTATGAATTTAGGGATAATTCGGTAATAATAACATTTAAATGTGGCACCCTATGGTGGGTGTTACAACTCCAAGGTGAACTCTCTAGATTTTCTAATTGTTTGTTAACAAGTCTTCATCACCAAACAAATATTCTTGTACCAAGAGAAGAGACATTGAAAAGATGCCTAAAGTTGATCAGAAGAAGACAAATAAATGGCTAGTTATTCCTTATGCAACAAAAAACTTATCAAATGCTTTTAATGCATTCTTAATGACTAGAAGTGACCAAGGCCAATAAATTAATAGGCTAAAACCTTTTTTCATCCCTAATGTTAAAGCGAAGTTTCAATTTAGTCTAAAAAGTGTTTTTTATTTCATTTACATCCTAAACGTTACGAAATCATTTCAATGCCATCATTTTACCTAACATCGTCAAGATCACAAATGAAGAGTGTTGATGTGGAGCCTAAGTGGTAAATTAGAATCACAATGTGTCCAATTTAGGACTAAATTGAAACTTTGCTCATACATTAGGGACAAAAATATAGTTTTAGCACTGAATTTATTTAAAATCATATGAATCTTCATCTTCTCCCCTAAATTTAGGAGCTAGGGTTTTCAATAGTAGAAGCTTAAGCACACTTCAAAATTACTTCCCAAAAACAAGAACATTCAACATATTTGAATTCCCACACTCCACCCCAACTCAACACATAATGAAACAAAAACCTCCCTAATAACTATAAATCATTGAAGCACTGACAAGCTAGCATCGACGTACCCTTTGCTACCATCTAAGCTATTGACCCTATGAGCCAGCACCACTGTCTTCTTTCTCCTATGTGTGTTTTGTAACACCCCAAATTTTCCTATCTCTTAAACAATAATTTTGACAGTTAACAGAATTTTACTGTTTAGTAATTTCTGTGCACTGTAAAATTATTTTGTTTATTCCGTCAGCGTATTTGATCGTTTTGAGTGATTTACTCCGTGTCAGGAAAATAAAAATTTTCGGGTCGGGGAAAACTTTACGTAATTTAATTTTTACCGTTAGGTAATTAATTTACGTAATCTGATTTGATATTTGTGCATTTTCTAATTTTTGTGATTTTTGTGGATGATTATATTTTTTGACTGTATGTGGGCCCATGTGGTCCTATGTAGGTCCAGGTGACCTTACGTGGGCCCAGGAAGGTCCCGCAAAGCAAAAATTTTTCTACGCATAGAAAAATTTGTACTGTTTAGATGGAGACAGGGGATCTTACTAAACCTGAATCCGGAAACAGTTTTAGAAAATTTTATTGTACTGTGTTTTGTATTGTATTTAATTTATCTGATGATAAAAAATACAGTAAATATAATTTTGTGGGGTTTAGCATTAAAAAAAATATAATAAATATTATATTGCTTAAGTCAATATTGGTGGTTTGGATATCCACCATTGATTTAATTAATGATGGAGACTTGATCCTGATTTAATCAACGGTGGAGATTTGATCTTAAAAGTGAATAAGATCATTTATAACCATTGGATATAGAATTGATTAAGGGTGGAGATTTGGTCTTGTAAAGTAACAAGGACCATTTATGACCATTGGATTTAGATTTAATCAATAGTGAAGATTTAGTCTTAAAAAGTAACAAAGACTAATTATAACCCTTGGATTTAAAGTTTGAAGGAGTAATCTTAACCCTTAATTTTGGAGACACATCTAAGGGCTAGAATTTAAAGGAGAAAAATCCAACGGCCTAGATTTAGTCTTCTAAAATTAAAAATCTACCTAAATCCAAACCATTGAATTAATCAATGGCTAGAAATGCTTCAAAGGGTGGCAAATAATGAAGACAACTACTTGAATGCATTATGAAGAGGAAGGGGATGGTTTTGGCTTGTTTAGAAGACAAAGGAAAAGTTTCAAATACATTAATTGATGCTTTATGTCAATTATGATTTGCTTTAGTCAATTTTGTTTCATTATTTCTTTGTTTGCATCCTTAGGAGATGGCTTGGAGCGGGGGACGGTTTTGAAGATGAAAAGGAAGGAGGAAACATTTTGAAGTAGGCTTTTTAGGCCAAAGAAAAAAATGAAAACAAGAATCTATCACCTTTTCCCATTATTACAAGTTGTATGCAAAATAACTTAGCAAAAATATTCTTTTCTTTCTCTCCAAGTGAGGCTACGGCGATGCACTCTTAAGAAGACCAAAGAATTCATTTTCATGCTTTCTATTATTACATCTTCATCTTTTCCTTCAAGTTTCAAGAAGCAAAACCAAAGAAAACTCTATTTCTCTCCCTAAGCACACCATTCGGCCAAGCACTCCAAGAGCACCTTCCATCACTCAAAAATTTCATCCAACTTGATTTTCTAAACCTAAACATCATTCTAAGAACATCTCTAGTTATGAGTTTTTCCAAAATCATTCATCTTGATCTTCAAATTCAAGCTTCAAGTTTCTATCAAAAATCAAAAATTTCATCTTTGTTCTTCAAGAGATATCATTCGGTCAAAACCCCTAAAATCACCATCCAAGCTCTTTTAATTTCATCCAACCTTAGATCTTGAATCTCCATGATATTCTAAACAACTTTCATGTTGAAGACTTCTTCTAAATCATTCATCTTCAAGGAGTTTCTTCAAGATCAAAATTATTGGGTTTTTGAGGTGAAGTATAAGGAAACTTCATTTTCTTCTCTCTTTTTCATGATCTAAACCATGTTTGATCCATGGTTCCTCTTAATCAAGCTTCATATGTTAATTAACTTGTGTTTTGTTTTGTATTTGAGAAGCCCTTGGTGGTGAAGGACTTAGAAAAAGAAACAAATCAAGAAGCTTTGGAGGATCTTCAAGAGGTAAGAGGGAGATCTATCTCACCAACCAAGCATGGTGGTGAGAGATGGTATTTTATTTGATGGATGTGGAATCCATGTGAGGATTCATATCCATGGTCATGTAATTAATTTGTGGGTGTTTATGAGCTTTGATTAATTTTCTTTGCTTGATATGCTTTACATGATTTTATAGCTTTGATGATATCTTGATATCTATACATGCTTTTATGGCTTTGATGGTATGCTTATATTATTTATGATGAAATATATATGTATATGCCATGACTTGATGGTGGAAAGGAAATTGATTTTTGGCTTCAATAGCCAAGGAAGAGCTACAGTTTTGATGCCCTTGATTAGGGTTCATGTTGAAAATTTTCAAAAACAAAAGAATTGATTTTTGAGTACTTAGAACATGGTGGATTTCGAACAAGACACCTCAAAATAGGTGTTCACAAAATTAATATTTTCTTGAATGATGAAAATGGATGTTTAGAAAAGTAAGGAAAATAAACAAAGAATTTATTTTTCAAAGAGTACATGAATATGGTTTTAGAAGGATTTCTATTGATTTATTTTGTGTAAAAAGTTTCTAAGTGTTTTACTAAACATGAGATTTAAATGAAAATAGCAATGATAATTTTAAGGATTTGCAAAGAAAGTGAAAAAGGATTTGTAAAGAAAGTACAAATGAATTTGAACAAATGGGTTTGGTTTTTATGACCATCGGTATTTCGGTTTTGAAAATAAAGGATTTTTAATTGTTTTGTTTGTGTAAAACCATATCAATTTAGGAGGAAAATATTTGATGGCTTCAATGGCCAAAGACTCTACTACGATTTTTGGAGGTTGGAATAATTTTGGTTTTTATGAAACAAAGTAATTTTAAAGTGGAAACAAAATGTTTGAACAAAATGTTTTAGTATAAGGATTTTGGAAAGGGAAATCAAAGCATTTTATCACTTGAGAAATGAACTTTCATATGAAAATGAAAAAGAAAAGTTGCAAGGGTTTGAATCTTAATTTTTTTTGAAGAGAATTGATTTTAGAATTGATTTGGGAAAAATGGAGAATATAATGGTGTTTTGAAAATTTACTAATGTATAACTTATTTTCAAGTTTTGAAATACGTTAGAAAATGTTAAGTTTTGAAACGTTGAATTACATCAATGAAAAAGTGATTTTGTGAATTATATTTTGAAAAAGAATTTCTTGAGTAAAGAACTGTGGAAAAATATTTTCTTGAGTAAGAAAATATATTAAATAAAGTGTAAAGTTATATTATTTTGAGAAAAGTTAAAAGGAATTTTTAAAGGTCAAGAAATGTTTTACGTAATGAAATTGTGGTGAAAAATTATTTACGTATCTTAAAAATGTGATTTTTAAGTTACGTAATATGGAAAAATATTTCTACGCGATTTTAAATACGTTAAAATATTTCTACGCGATTTGAATTACGTTTAAATATTTTACGTAATCTGAATTACTATTGAAAAATCACTACGTGATGGAAAAGTGATGAATTATTTTTACGTGATTGTGAAAATAGCGAAAAATCGTTATGTGATTTGAAAAGTGTTTTAAATATTTTGAGAATGACGGAAAATGATTTATGCGACTTAAAAGAATGATTTTTAAGTTACGCGATTTTGAAACAATGGAAAAATACTATACGATTTTGAGAAACGTATATTTTTACGCGATTAAGAAAAATGTTAAAAAATTAGTACATGTTTTAAAAGTGCAACAGAAGAGTTGCGATATTTTGAAAACGTAATGTAAATATTCTTGTATTGTGAAAACGCAATGTGAAGTGTCACGGTATTGTGAAAATATAACAGAAATGTTTCAGAATTTTGAAAACATAACATAAGTGTTACGATATTTTGAAAACGTAATATAAACATTTTGGAATTATGAAAACGTAACAGAAACGTTTTGGAAGTGTGAAAATGAAACGGAAATATTACGCAATTTTGAAAACACGACGAAAGTGTTTTATAACTATGAAAATGTGATAACATGATTTTTGCTGTTGAAAATATAGTATAATTTGATGCATTTATATGCATTGGAAAGAGATGCTTGTGATTAGATTTGGTGCATTATACATGCATTGGGAAAAAATATGCGTTGAGGCATATGATACATTGAACAAATGAAATTGAAAAGATTTGGCCCTTTGGGGTTGGACTTGCACCTGGATATATTCGTGCATTGTATATAACCTTGTGGTTGAAGAGGGAATGAGAATTGATAGTGAGGTCTATGATGGATCTTAGGGGCGTCGAGTAGCGGCGATCGACCAAGTGGACGGTGGCGAGTACCATGTGCCACTTAGCGTCTGCAGATCCGTTGCAACGCATTGACGATACCCGACAAGAACATGATTCTTTTCAACAAGCTGGAAGATTGTCTTTGAGCTAAGGTGATAATTGACACGCATTCTCCTCGAAATTGTGAAAACCTCCATGGAGTTGTTTTTGAAAAACTGAGTCTATGTGCACATGCATAACATATGCATAAATTTGAGTGTCCATATCTGCATGATATATATTAATTGAGGAATATTGGCTATGACAACTGTTTTGAAATACTTGCATGATGATGATGACAATCATGTTGATGGCATTATTGTGATTATTATGTGATGATAATAATGTTAATAGTATGATAATGATAGTTGATTAATGTTGAGTGCATTATTGAAATTTTGGTATGACATATCTGTATGATATTGTTGTTTGTGTCATCTCTGTGCTGCCATGTTAGTATTGGCGTAGGTGATCTCACCTCTTTGTTATGTTGTTTTGCTGTGTCTGTACTGTTAAAATCAAATAATAGAAGGATCGAGTTGTCTTAGACATAACGGGCAATGAATACTCTGATTGGTGACAACAATAAGGAGTGGACATTCAGGACTCAAAGGTGTCCAGTGTTGACAAAGAACAGATGTAGAACAAATGTCTGGTGCAACAAGATGGATACACAACAGGATAAGTACGATAAGTTTTAACGTTAGTGTTGTATCGTGCTATTAAGTAGGACCCGTCATGGGATTTGCAACTGTTTTAAAAAAAAAGTCTGTTAGTTTTATATTTCTCTTTAAATTATAAAGTATTAATTAGTGTCAATATTGTATAATGAATAGTTGAAATATGATTTTCAATATTACCTAATATTTTCAGTAAATTTATGTTTCAGTAAAGAAGAAATTTTAAAACTCATCTTTTTTATAACTCAAACTTTGTGCGAATTGATTTTCAGATTATGAGTCGGGAGACGGAAATGTGATGCCCTAGGGAGGGTGTTACATTAGTTGGTATCAGAGCACGGTTTGAGTCTTTTGGGGTTTGTGGTTAGGTCTGTTTTGCTTGTGTTGTGTTCTCTGTGTTAGTGTTTTCCAAAAGGAAGCAATGCTGTTTATAATGGATATCAGATCCATTGTATTTCGATCCGCAAGCCTCGAGAGAAAAAAGAAAGGAAAATGGCTCGGGATAGTTGTACTTGTGTGGAAGTGGAACATGTTACTAGTAATGCAGTTGCAGCTACGGCAGCAATGTGGAAAGACGACTGCAGGAACAAAAGACTGTTGTTCAGTGGGAAAGAAATGAAAGTTGAGGTTCAGGATCTAATGGAAGAGAATCAGTCTTAGAATATAAGACTACATAATTTTGGAACCCGATATTTTTTAGGATATTTGGAAAATGATTGATTTCAATGGAAGATGTATTTACAACCATTGAGGAAACCAAAGGCAGTAACTGATGTGAAAGAAGGTTCTTAATGAAGGAATGTGCGTCAAGAAAACAAACGTTTATTTGAAATGGTTACATCTGGTTTCCATTTTATTTTGATTCGTCCATCTTTGAAGAAAGGAAATGACTCGTGATAGACGTACGCATGTGGAAGCGAGACATAATGGTGGTGATATGACTGCAACTTTGAAAGTAATACAAACAGTGGTTGAAGCAATTATACAGCAAACTCAGAAGATTGTTCCGCAACAAGAATTGATTTCTTAAGCTAAGATTTTGTTAGACTCAGGATGAGAGACCCTGTAACGTTGGACTATATTGGTTACGAAAAAAAAAGGAAAATCGTAAGGTCAAGCGATTCCAACAGAAAACGTACTTGCAATCTCCAAGAAGTCAACAACAACAACAATCTTGTGAAGAAAGCACTAGTAATGACAGGTTTAGTTTGACTATGAAATCTGCACCGAAATGTAAGAAGTGTGGAAAGGGGCACTTAATGAAAGATTGTACGTCCAAGGAAATAATTTGTTTTAAGTACGAGAAGTTTGGAACACAATCTTTGAAAATAGAATTCCAATGAAAACAGAGTTTTCTGTTAGTAACATCTCAGGTAGTAGGAAGCGTTCGGAGCAGAAGATTTAAACAATGGAGATTGTGTCATTGGAGCTAATCCTATAAACCACACTGAATATTTCTGTGAATAACCTATTCCTTATGGCATATAATTGAGTAGATCAGTTATATGTTAGAGTTATTCGTAATCCTCTGATTTGTTTACTTCTGTTTCTATTCTTAGCCTATCGAGCTACTCAAGTTATTCAAATTGTTGTTATGGATCAAATCTTTGGGTTAGTTTGATCTGTCGTTCAAAATTTTTATATAGGTTGCTCTGTTTCCTAAACAGATGTGATCTTTCAAAACTCAAAACTTTGTGTTAGTTTGATCTGTTTCATAAACAGACATGATATTTGAAAATGGATTGGTTATTTTCCAACCATATCCTATGAGTTTGTCTCAATACAGTGTCAGTATTTCAAAAAAAAAAACTCATTCCTGAAAATCAGGCAAAATTAAATTCTTCTTGAATATGTTTGGTAACATATCAGATCATTTCGCTACCTTTTCTTCCTAAACCTCTATAATGTTCTTTCATATATTGCATTTGCAAGAAAGAATATTTTGCAAGAAAGGATACTCCTATTTAAAATCCATGTCATAGTATCTGGTATAAAAAGCAGTTGAAAGGAGAACTCGGTTAGTGAGACGTTTCCTGTTAAAGTAGCTAAAGTTGGAGGATAAAGTGATATGAGGATAAGAAAATTTTAAGTAATACATTACATTAGTTGGAAGTTATCTGAGAAAAACTATTCTAGGCATGAATGAAGGATGGTAATCGCTGTATTGATGTTAGAGAATTCATTCTTGAAGATCGAGTTGCATCCAATTCTTTGTTGGATATGTTTGATAACATATTCGATTCATTTTGTTCTTTTCCATGATGTTTTCTTTCATCTACTGCAATTGAAGGAATATTTTGCAAGAGAGAATATTCCTATGTATATCCAGATCAGAGTATCAAAGTGGCGCAGTGGAAGCGTGGTGGATTTTTCAAAAATTGAAGAAGTCTGTCTATGGTAAAAGTTAAGACGATAATGGAAAACCATAGAAAAAAAAATTATTAAGATATTTGTTTGATCAGAAGAAGTGAACAAGAGATAAAGAACTTTCAATGGTTTAAAATCGTTTGGAATAATGTAAGAGGTGAAACTACATGAGAACTGAAGAAAAGATAAAGGAATAATGTCATTATTTATTCCGAGGGTGTGAAATCATGGTCATGAAATTTTGAGGACGAAATTTCTATAAAGAGGGGGAGTATTGTAACACTCAAAATTTTCCTATCTCTTAAACAATAATTTTGACAGTTAAAAGAATTTTACTGTTTAGTAATTTTTGTACACTGTAAAATTATTTTGTTTATTCCTTCAGCGTATTTGATCGTTTTGAGTGATTTACTCCGTGTCAGGAAAATAAAAATTTTCGGTAGGGAAAAGTTTACGTAATTTAATTTTTACTACGGGTAATTAATTTACGTAATCTGATTTGATATTTGTGCATTTTCTAATTTTTGTGATTTTTGTGGATGATTATATTTTTTGACTGTATGTGGGCCCATGTGGTCCTATGTAGGCCAAGGTGACCTTACGTGGGCCCAGGTGGGTCTCGCAAAGCAAAAATTTTTCTACGCATAGAAAAATTTGTACTGTTTAGACGGAGACAAAGGATCTTACTAAACTGAATCAGGAAAAAGCAGATTTTAGAAAATTTTATTATCTTGTGTTTTGTCTTGTATTTAATTTATCGGAGGATAAAAATACTGATAAATATAATTTTATTGGGGTTTAGCATAAAAAAATATAATAAATATTATATTGCGACGATTATACCTGGATGAGAATACTTAAGTCAATATTGGTGGTTTGGATATCCACCATTGATTTAATTAATGATGGAGACTTGATCCTGATTTAATCAACGGTGGAGATTTGATCTTAAAAGTGAATAAGATCATTTATAACCATCGGATATAGAATTGATTAAGGGTGGAGATTTGGTCTTGTAAAGTAACAAGGACCATTTATGACCATTGGATTTAGATTTAATCAATGGTGAAGATTTAGTCTTAAAAAGTAACAAAGACTAATTATAACCCTTGGATTTAAAGTTTGAAGGAGCAATCTTAACCCTTAATTTTGGAGACACATCTAAGGGCTAGAATTTAAAGGAGAAAAATCCAATGGCCTAGATTTAGTCTTCTAAAATTAAAAATCTACCTAAATCCAAACCATTGAATTAATCAATGGCTAGAAATGCTTCAAAGGGTGGCAAATAATGAAGACAACTACTTGAATGCATTATGAAGAGGAAGGGGACGGTTTTGGCTTGTTTAGAAGACAAAGGAAAAGTTTCAAATACATTAATTGATGCTTTATGTCAATTATGATTTGCTTTAGTCAATTTTGTTTCATTATTTCTTTGTTTGCATCCTTAGGAGATGGCTTGGAGGGGGGGACGGTTTTGAAGATGAAAAGGAAGGAGGAGACATTTTGAAGTAGGCTTTTTAGGCCAAAGAAAAAAATGAAAACAAGAATCTATCACCTTTTCCCATTATTACAAGTTGTATGCAAAATAACTTAGCAAAAATATTCTTTTCTTTCTCTCCAAGTGAGGCTACGGCTATGCACTCTTAAGAAGACCAAAGAATTCATTTTCATGCTTTCTATTATTACATCTTCATCTTTTCCTTCAAGTTTCAAGAAGCAAAACCAAAGAAAACTCTATTTCTCTCCCTAAGCACACCATTCGGCCAAGCACTCCAAGAGCACCTTCCATCACTCAAAAATTTCATCCAACTTGATTTTCTAAACCTAAACATCATTCTAAGAACATCTCTAGTTATGAGTTTTTCCAAAATCATTCATCTTGATCTTCAAATTCAAGCTTCAAGTTTCTATCAAAAATCAAAAATTTCATCTTTGTTCTTCAAGAGATATCATTCGGTCAAAACCCCTAAAATCACCATCCAAGCTCTTTTAATTTCATCCAACCTTAGATCTTGAATCTCCATGATATTCTAAACAACTTTCATGTTAAAGACTTCTTCTAAATCATTCATCTTCAAGGAGTTTCTTCAAGATCAAAGTTATTGGGTTTTTGAGGTAAAGTATAAGGAAACTTCATTTTCTTCTCTCTTTTTCATGATCTAAACCATGTTTGATCCATGGTTCCTCTTAATCAAGCTTCATATGTTAATTAACTTGTGTTTTGTTTTGTATTTGAGAAGCCCTTGGTGGTGAAGGACTTGGAAAAAGAAACAAATCAAGAAGCTTTGGAGGATCTTCAAGAGGTAAGAGGGAGATCCATCTCACCAACCAAGCATAGTGGTGAGAGATGGTATTTTATTTGATGGATGTGGAATCCATGTGAGGATTCATATCCATGGCCATGTAATTAATTTGTGGGTGTTTATGAGCTTTGATTCATTTTCTTTGCTTGATATGCTTTGCATGATTTTATAGCTTTGATGATATGCTTGATATGCTATACATGCTTTTATGGCTTTGATGGAATGATATATTATTTATGATGAAATATATATGTATATGCCATGACTTGATGGTGGAAAAGAAATTGATTTTTGGCTCCAATAGCCAAGGAAGAGCTACGGTTTTGATGCCCTTGATTAGGGTTCATGTTGAAAATTTTCAAAAACAAAAGAATTGATTTTTGAGTACTTAGAACATGGTAGATTTCGAACAAGACACCTCAAAATTGGTGTTCACAAAATTAATATTTTCTTGAATGATGAAAATGGATGTTTAGAAAAGTAAAGAAAATAAACAAAGAATTTATTTTTCAAAGAGTACATGAATACGGTTTTAGAAGGATTTCTATTGATTTATTTTGTGTAAAAAGTTTCTAAGTGTTTTACTAAACATGAGATTTAAATGAAAATAGCAATGATAATTTTAAGGATTTGCAAAGAAAGTGAAAAAGGATTTGTAAGGAAAGTAAAAATGAATTTGAACAAATGGGTTTGATTTTTATGACCATCGGTATTTCGGTTTTGAAAATAAAGGATTTTTAATTGTTTTGTTTGTGCAAAATCATATCAATTTAGGAGGAAAATATTTGATGGCTTCAATGGCCAAAGACTCTACTACGATTTTTGGAGGTTGGAATAATTTTGGTTTTTATGAAACAAAGTAATTTTAAAGTGGAAATAAAATGTTTGAACAAAATGTTTTAGTATAAGGATTTTGGAAAGGGAAATCAATGTATTTTATCACTTGAGAAATGAACTTTCATATGAAAATGAAAAAGAAAAGTTGCAAGGGTTTGAATCTTAATTTGTTTTGAAGAGAATTGATTTTAGAATTGATTTGGGAAAAATGGAGAATATAATGGTGTTTTGAAAATTTACTAACGTATAACTTATTTTCAAGTTTTGAAATACGTTAGAAAATGTTAAGTTTTGAAACGTTGATTTACATCAATGAAAAAGTGATTTTGTGAATTATATTTTGAAAAAGAATTTCTTGAGTAAAGAACTGTGAAAAAATATTTTCTTGAGTAAGAAAATATATTAAGTGAAGTGTAAAGTTATATTATTTTGAGAAAAGTTAAAAAGGAATTTTTAAAGGTCAAGAAATGTTTTACGTAATGAAATTGTGGTGAAAAATTATTTACGTATCTTAAAAATGTGATTTTTAAGTTACGTAATATGGAAAAATATTTCTACGCGATTTTAAATACGTTAAAATATTTCTACGCGATTTGAATTACATTTAAATATTTTACGTAATCTGAATTACTATTGAAAAATCACTATGTGATGGAAAAGTGATGAATTATTTTTACGTGATTGTGAAAATAGCGAAAAATCGTTATGTGATTTGAAAAGTGTTTTAAATATTTTAAGAATGACGGAAAATGATTTATGCGACTTAAAAGAATGATTTTTAAGTTACGCGATTTTGAAACAATGGAAAAATACTATGCGATTTTGAGAAACGTATATTGTTACGCGATTAAGAAAAACGTTAAAAAATTAGTACGTGTTTTAAAAGTGCAACAGAAGAGTTGCAGTATTTTGAAAACGTAAACATAACAGAAGTGTCACAGTATTGTGAAAATATAACAGAAACGTTTCAGAATTTTGAAAACATAACATAAGTGTTACGATATTTTGAAAACGTAATATAAACATTTTGGAATTGTGAAAATGTAACAGAAATGTTTTGGAATTGTGAAAATGAAACGGAAATATTACACAATTTTGAAAACACGACGAAAGTGTTTTATAACTATGAAAATGTGATAACATGATTTTTGCTATTGAAAATATAGTATAATTTGATGCATTTATATGCATTGGAAAGAGATGCTTGTGATTGGATTTGGTGCATTATACATGCATTGGGAAAAAATATGCGTTGAGGCATATGAAACATTGAACAAATGAAATTGAAAAGATTTGGTCCTTTGGGGTTGGACTTGCACGGATATATTCGTGCATTGTATATGGCCTTGTGGTTGAAGAGGGAATGAGAATTGATAGTGAGGTCTATGATGGATCTTAGAAGGCGTCGGTAGCGCGGCGGTCGACGAGTGGACAGGTAGCGAGTACCACTGTGCCACTTGCGATCATCCATTGCAACGCATTGACGATACCCGACAAGAACACGATTCTTTTCAACAATTGGAAGATTGTCTTTGGGCTAAGGCTGACAATTGACAGAGCATTCTCCTCGAAATTGTGAAAACCTCCATGGAGTTGTTTTTGAAAAACTGAGTCTATGTGCACATGCATAACATATGCATAAATTTGAGTGTCCATATCTGCATGATATATATTAATTGAGGAATATTGGCTATGACAATTGTTTTGAAATACTTGGATGATGATGATGACAATCATGTTGATGGCATTATTGTGATTATTGTGTGATGATAATAATGTTAACAATATGATGATGATAGTTGATTAATGTTGAGTGGATTATTGAAATTCTGGTATGACATATCTGTATGATATTGCTGTTTGTGTTATCTCTGTGCTGCCATGTTGGTATTGGCGTAGGTGATCTCACCTCTTTGTTATGTTGTTTTGCTGTGTCTGTACTGTTAAAATCAAATAATAGAAGGATCGAGTTGTCTTAGACATAACGGGCAATGAATACTCTGATTGGTGACAACAATAAGGAGTGGACATTCAGGACTCGAAGGTGTGCAGTGTTGACAAAGAACAGATGTAGAACAGATGTCTGGTGCAACAAGATGGATACACAACAGAATAAGTATGATAAGTTTTAACGTTAGTGTTGTACCGTGCTATTAAGTAGGACCCGTCATGGGATTTGCTACTGTTTTAAAAAAAAAAGTCTGTTAGTTTTATATTTCTCTTTAAATTATGAAGTATTAATTAGTGTCAATATTGTATAATGAATAGCTGAAATATGATTTTCAATATTACCTAATATTTTCAGTAAATTTATGTTTCAGTAAAGAAGAAATTTTAAAACTCATCTTTTTTATAACTCAAACTTTGTGCGAATTGATTTTCAGATTATGAGTCGGGAGTCGGAAATGTGATGCCCTAGGGAGGGTGTTACATTAGTTGGTATCAGAGCACGGTTTGAGTCTTTTGGGGTTTATGGTTAGGTCTGTTTTGCTTGTGTTGTGTTCTCTGTGTTATTGTTTTCCGAAAGGAAGCAATGCTGTTTATAATGGATATCAGATCCATTGTATTTCGATCCGCAAGCCTCGAGAGAAAAAAAAAGGAAAATGGCTCGGGATAGTTGTACTTGTGTGGAAGTGGAACATGTTACTAGTAATGCAGTGATTGCGACTATGGCAATGGCGAGCAATGTGGAAAGACGACTGCTGCGAGGAAAAGACATTGTTCGGTGGGAAAGAAATGAAAGTTGAGGTTCAGGATCTAATGGAAGAGAATCAGTCTTAGAATATAAGACTACGTAATTTTGGAACCCGATATTTTTTAGGATATTTGGAAAGTGATTGATTTCAATGGAAGGTGTATTTACAACCATTGAGGAAACCAAAGGCAGTAACTGATGTGAAAGAAGGTACATAATGAAGGAATGTGCGTCAAGAAAACAAACGTTTATTTGAAATGGTTACATCTGGTTTCCATTTTATTTTGATTCGTCCATGTTTGAAGAAAGGAAATGACTCGTGATAGACGTACGCATGTGGAAGCGAGACATAATGGTGGTGATATGACTGCAACTTTGGAAGTAATACAAACAGTGGCTGAAGCAATTATACAGCAAACTCAGAAGATTGTTTCGCAACAAGAATTGATTTCTTAAGCTAAGATTTTGTTAGACTCAGGATGAGAGACCCTGTAACGTTGGACTATATTGGTTACGAAAAAAAAAAGGGAAATCGTAAGGTCAAGCGATTCCAACAGAAAACGTACTTGTAATCTCCAAGAAGTCAACAACAACAACAATCTTGTGGAGAAAGCACTAGTAATGACAGGTTTAGTTTGACTGTGACATCTGCACCGAAATGTAAGAAGTGTGGAAAGGGGCACTTAACGAAAGATTGTACGTCCAAGGAAATAATTTGTTTTAAGTACGAGAAGTTTGGAACACAATCTTTGAAAATAGAATTCCAATGAAAACAAAGTTTTCTGTTAGTAATATCTCAGGTAGTAGGAAGCGTTCGGAGCGGAAGATTTAAACAATGGAGATTGTGTCATTGGAGCTAATCCTATAAACCACACTGAATATTTCTGTGAATAGCCTATTCCTTATGGCATATAATTGAGTAGATCAGTTATATGTTAGAGTTATTCGTAATCCTCTGATTTGTTTACTTCTGTTTCTATTCTTAGCCTATTGAGCTACTCAAGTTATTCAAATTGTTGTTATGGATCAAATCTTTGGGTTAGTTTGATCCGTCGTTCAAAATTTTTATATAGGTTGATCTGTTTCCTAAACAGATGTGATCTTTCAAAACTCAAAACTTTGTGTTAGTTTGATCTGTTTCATAAACAGACATGATATTTGAAAATGGATTGGTTATTTTCCAACCATATCCTATGAGATTGTCTCAATACAGTGTCAGTATTTCAAAAAAAAAAACTCATTCCTGAAAATCAGGCAAAATTAAATTCTTCTTGAATATGTTTGGTAACATATCAGATCATTTCGCTACCTTTTCTTCCTAAACCTCTACAATGTTCTTTCATATATTGCATTTGCAAGAAAGAATATTTTGCAAGAAAGGATACTCCTATTTAAAATCCATGTCATAGTATCTGGTATAAAAAGCAGTTGAAAGAAGAACTCGGTTAGTGAGACGTTTCCTGTTAAAGTAGCTAAAGTTGGAGAATAAAGTGATATGAGGATAAGAAAATTTTAAGTAATACATTACATTAGTTGGAAGTTATCTAAGAAAAACTATTCTAGGCATGAATGAAGGATGGTAACCGCTGTATTGATATCAGAGAATTCATTCTTGAAGATCGAGTTACATCCAATTCTTTGTTGGATATGTTTAATAAAATATTCGATTCATTTTGTTCTTTTCCATGACGTTTTCTTTCATCTACTGCAATTGAAGGAATATTTTGCAAGAGAGAATATTCCTATGTATATCCAGATCAGAGTATCAAAGTGGCGCAGTGGAAGCATGGTGGATTTTTCAAAAATTGAAGAAGTCTGTCTATGGTAAAAGTTAAGACGATAATGGAAAACCGTAGAAAAAAAATTATTAAGATATTTGTTTGATCAGAAGAAGTGAACAAGAGATAAAGAACTTTCAATGGTTTAAAATCGTTTGGAATAACGTAAGAGGTGAAACTACATGGGAACTGAAGAAAAGATAAAGGAATAATGTCATTATTTATTCCGAGGGTGTGAAATCATGGTCATGAAATTTCGAGGACGAAATTTCTATAAAGAGGGAGAGTATTGTAACACTCCAAATTTTCCTATCTCTTAAACAATAATTTTGACAGTTAACAGAATTTTACTGTTTAGTAATTTCTGTGCACTGTAAAATTATTTTGTTTATTCCGTCAGCGTATTTGATCGTTTTGAGTGATTTACTCCGTGTCAGGAAAATAAAAATTTTCGGGCCGAGAAAAACTTTACGTAATTTAATTTTTACCGTTGGGTAATTAATTTACGTAATCTGATTTGATATTTGTGCATTTTCTAATTTTTGTGGATGATTATATTTTTTGACTGTATGTGGGCCCATGAGGTCCTATGTAGGCCCAGGTGACCTTACGTGGGCCCAAGTGGCTCCCGCAAAGCAAAAATTTTTCTACGCATAGAAAAATTTGTACTATTTAGACAGAGACAGGGGATCTTACTAAACCTGAATCCGGAAACAGTTTTAGAAAATTTTATTGTACTGTGTTTTGTACTGTATTTAATTTATCGGAGGATAAAAAATACAGTAAATATAATTTTGTGGGGTTTAGCATAAAAAAAATATAATAAATATTATATTGCTTAAGTCAATATTGGTGGTTTGGATATCCACCATTGATTTAATTAATGATGGAGACTTGATCCTGATTTAATCAACGGTGGAGATTTGATCTTAAAAGTGAATAAGATCATTTATAACCATCGGATATAGAATTGATTAAGGGTGGAGATTTGGTCTTGTAAAGTAACAAGGACCATTTATGACCATTGGATTTAGATTTAATCAATGGTGAAGATTTAGTCTTAAAAAGTAACAAAGACTAATTATAACCCTTGGATTTAAAGTTTGAAGGAGCAATCTTAACCCTTAATTTTGGAGACACATCTAAGGGCTAGAATTTAAAGGAGAAAAATCCAATGGCTTAGATTTAGTCTTCTAAAATTAAAAATCTACCTAAATCCTAACCATTGAATTAATCAATGGCTAGAAATGCTTCAAAGGGTGGCAAATAATGAAGACAACTACTTGAATGCATTATGAAGAGGAAGGGGACGGTTTTGGCTTGTTTAGAAGACAAAGGAAAAGTTTCAAATACATTAATTGATGCTTTATGTCAATTATGATTTGCTTTAGTCAATTTTGTTTCATTATTTCTTTGTTTGCATCCTTAGGAGATGGCTTGGAGGGGGGGACGGTTTTGAAGATGAAAAGGAAGGGGGAGACATTTTGTAGTAGGCTTTTTAGGCCAAAGAAAAAAATGAAAACAAGAATCTATCACCTTTTCCCATTATTACAAGTTGTATGCAAAATAACTTAGCAAAAATATTCTTTTCTTTCTCTCCAAGTGAGGCTACGGCTATGCACTCTTAAGAAGACCAACGAATTCATTTTCATGCTTTCTATTATTACATCTTCATCTTTTCCTTCAAGTTTCAAGAAGCAAAACCAAAGAAAACTCTATTTCTCTCCCTAAGCACACCATTCGGCCAAGCACTCCAAGAGCACCTTCCATCACTCAAAAATTTCATCCAACTTGATTTTCTAAACCTAAACATCATTCTAAGAACATCTCTAGTTATGAGTTTTTCCAAAATCATTCATCTTGATCTTCAAATTCAAGCTTCAAGTTTCTATCAAAAATCAAAAATTTCATCTTTGTTCTTCAAGAGATATCATTCGGTCAAAACCCCTAAAATCACCTTCTAAGCTCTTTTAATTTCATCCAACCTTAGATCTTGAAGCTCCATGATATTCTAAACAACTTTCATGTTGAAGACTTCTTCTAAATCATTCATCTTCAAGGAGTTTCTTCATGATCAAAGTTATTGGGTTTTTGAGGTGAAGTATAAGGAAACTTCATTTTCTTCTCTCTTTTTCATGATCTAAACCATGTTTGATCCATGGTTCCTCTTAATCAAGCTTCATATGTTAATTAACTTGTGTTTTGTTTTGTATTTGAGAAGCCCTTGGTGGTGAAGGACTTGGAAAAAGAAACAAATCAAGAAGCTTTGGAGGATCTTCAAGAGGTAAGAGGGAGATCCATCTCACCAACCAAGCATGGTGGTGAGAGATGGTATTTTATTTGATGGATGTGGAATCTATGTGAGGATTCATATCCATGGTCATGTAATTAATTTGTGGGTGTTTATGAGCTTTGATTAATTTTCTTTGCTTGATATGCTTTGCATGATTTTATAGCTTTGATGATATGCTTGATATGCTACACATGCTTTTATGGCTTTGATGGTATGCTTATATTATTTATGATGAAATATATATGTATATGCCATGACTTGATGGTGGAAAGGAAATTGATTTTTGACTCCAATAGCCAAGGAAGAGCTACGGTTTTGATGCCCTTGATTAGGGTTCATGTTGAAAATTTTCAAAAACAAAAGAATTGATTTTTGAGTACTTAGAACATGGTGGATTTCGAACAAGACACCTCAAAATAGGTGTTCACAAAATTAATATTTTCTTGAATGATGAAAATGGATGTTTAGAAAAGTAAGGAAAATAAACAAAGAATTTATTTTTCAAAGAGTACATGAATACGGTTTTAGAAGGATTTCTATTAAATTATTTTGTATAAAAAGTTTCTAAGTGTTTTACTAAACATGAGATTTAAATGAAAATAGCAATGATAATTTTAAGGATTTGCAAAGAAAGTGAAAAAGGATTTGTACGGAAAGTAAAAATGAATTTGAACAAATGGGTTTGGTTTTTATGACCATCGGTATTTCGGTTTTGAAAATAAAGGATTTTTAATGGTTTTGTTTGTGTAAAACCATATCAATTTAGGAGGAAAATATTTGATGGCTTCAATGGCCAAAGACTCTACTACGATTTTTGGAGGTTGGAATAATTTTGGTTTTTATGAAACAAAGTAATTTTAAAGTGGAAACAAAATGTTTGAACAAAATGTTTTAGTATAAGGATTTTGGAAAGGGAAATCAAAGTATTTTATCACTTGAGAAATGAACTTTCATATGAAAGTGAAAAAGAAAAGTTGCAAGGGTTTGAATCTTAATTTGTTTTGAAGAGAATTGATTTTAGAATTGATTTGGGAAAAATAGAGAATATAATGGTGTTTTGAAAATTTACTAACGTATAACTTATTTTCAAGTTTTGAAATACGTTAAAAAATGTTAAGTTTTGAAACGTTGATTTACATCAATGAAAAAGTGATTTTGTGAATTATATTTTGAAAAGAATTTCTTGAGTAAAGAACTGTGGAAAAATATTTTCTTGAGTAAGAAAATATATTAAATGAAGTGTAAAGTTATATTATTTTGAGAAAAGTTAAAAAGGAATTTTTAAAGGTCAAGAAATGTTTTACGTAATGAAATTGTGGTGAAAAATTATTTACGTATCTTAAAAATGTGATTTTTAAGTTACGTAATATGAAAAAATATTTCTACGCGATTTTAAATACGTTAAAATATTTCTACGCGATTTGAATTACGTTTAAATATTTTACGTAATCTGAATTACTATTGAAAAATCACTACGTGATGGAAAAGTGATGAATTATTTTTACGTGATTGTGAAAATAGCGAAAAATCGTTATGTGATTTGAAAAGTGTTTTAAATATTTTGAGAATGATGGAAAATGATTTATGCGACTTAAAAGAATGATTTTTAAGTTACGTGATTTTGAAACAATGGAAAAATACTATGCGATTTTGAGAAACGTATATTTTTACGCGATTAAGAAAAACGTTAAAAAATTAGTACGTGTTTTAAAAGTGCGACAGAAGAGTTGCGGTATTTTGAAAACGTAACAGAAATGTTACTGTATTGTGAAAACATAACAGAAGTGTCCCAGTATTATGAAAATATAACAGAAACGTTTCAGAATTTTGAAAATGTAACATAAGTGTTACGATATTTTGAAAACGTAATATAAATATTTTGAAATTGTGAAAACGTAACAGAAACGTTTTGGAATTGTGAAAATGAAACGGAAATATTACGCAATTTTGAAAACACGACGAAAGTGTTTTATAACTATGAAAATGTGATAACATGATTTTTGCTGTTGAAAATACAGTATAATTTGATGCATTTATATGCATTGGAAAGAGATGCTTGTGATTGGATTTGGTGCATTATACATGCATTGGGAAAAAATATGCGTTGGGGGATATGATACATTGAACAAATGAAATTGAAAAGATTTGGCCCTTTAGGGTTAGACTTGCACGGATATATTCGTGCATTGTATATGGCCTTGTGGTTGAAGAGGGAATGAGAATTGATAGTGAGGTCTATGATGGATCTTGGGGCGTCAAGGTAGCGGTCGACCGTGGATAGGTAGCGAGTACCACTGTGCCACTTGGCGATGCATCCGTTGCAACGCATTGACGATACCCGACAAGAACACAATTCTTTTCAACAACTAGAAGATTGTCTTTGGGCTAAAGGTGACAATTGTGAGCATTCTCCTCGAAATTGTGAAAACCTCCATGGAGTTGTTTTGAAAAAGCTGAGTCTATGTGCACATGCATAACATATGCATAAATTTGAGTGTCCATATCTGCATGATATATATTAATTCGAGGAATATTGGCTATGACAATTGTTTTGAAATACTTGGATGATGATGATGACAATCATGTTGATGGCATTATTGTGATTATTGTGTGATGATAATAATGTTAACAAAGTATGATGATGATAGTTGATTAATGTTGAGTGCATTATTGAAATTACGGTATGACATATCCGTATGATATTGCTTGTTTGTGTTATCTCCGTCTTTGCCATGTTGGTATTGGCGTAGGTGATCTCACCTCTTTGTTATGTTGTTTTTTGTGTCTCAGATCTTTGTTAAAATCAAATAATAGAAGGATCGAGTTGTCTTAGACATAACGGGCAATGAATACTCTGATTGGTGACAACAATAAGGAGTGGACATTCAGGACTCGAAGGTGTGCAGTGTTGACAAAGAACAGATGTAGAACAGATGTCTGGTGCAACAAGATGGATACACAACAGAATAAGTATGATAAGTTTTAACGTTAGTGTTGTACCGTGCTATTAAGTAGGACCCGTCATGGGGTTTGCTACTGTTTTTAAAAAAAAAGTTTGTTAGTTTTATATTTCTCTTTAAATTATGAAATATTAATTAGTGTCAATATTGTATAATGAATAGTTGAAATATGATTTTCAATATTACCTAATATTTTCAGTAAATTTATGTTTCAGTAAAGAAGAAATTTTAAAACTCATCTTTTTTATAACTCAAACTTTGTGCGAATTAATTTTCAGATTTTGAGTCGGGAGTCGGAAATGTGATGTCGTAGGGAGGGTGTTACATGTTTCTCCATTATCCCTAACTCCAGCAACTAAAATCATCCAAGCAATACAAGCGGATTGAGCTTATGTTTTAGGGGACACAAACATGTTTAGAATTTTGATTTTTGTGGAATGATTTTGAAGTGAGTTTAAGCTTCTACAATTGAAAATCCTAGTTTCTAAATTTAGGAAAGAAGATGGAGATGTATATGATTTTAGGTAAATTTAAGGCCAAAGTCCTATTTTATCCTTAACGTTTGACTAAAGTTTCAATTTAGTCTTAAATGGACACGTGGGATCCACATGTGATCCCATTTAGCCACATAGGCTCCAAGTCAACACTCTCTCTTAGTAATTTGAATGGCCTTAGGAAAAAGGATGACATTGAAACGATTTAGTAATGTTTAGAGCGTATTTGAAATTAAAAAAAAAATGGGACTAAATTGAAAATTCGTTCAAAAGTTAGGACCAAAAAAAGGTTTTAGCCAACTTTAATAACTATGTTTATTCTTACATGTCTCACTTAGAACATTCTACAACTCATTTGACTTTCCTATAAGCATATGACATTCTTTTAAAGTCCAATTTTAAATTTTAATATTTTTTTTTAGTTATAAGTTTTGAATGCAAATTAGAACAACACGTTACAAACCAATTTCTATTTTTTTTTCCGTTAGCTTTATACATAGTTTTTTACATTATTTTGAGGGTTACATTCTTCAAAAGTTAGATTTGTACATACAAACTCTAGTTAAGTTAAGCAGCTATTTTCAAAAAATTTGGCTTACAACACCCGTCATAAGGTGCTACTATTTACATTTTTACCAATATTATTTACTAAGACTATTCATCAAAAAGTAGAATTATCAGTAACAAATCTCCTATAGTGACGGTGAAAACATAATCTCCTAATTCTGACATATATACTTGTTGTACAAGAAAATCAACTAGAACTCTTACTGTTAGTATTATCTGAAATATCACGCTAAAAAAATCGTGAAATAAAATCTCAGTAAGAAAGAGCACAAATATTAATAAGTATGAACTAATGATATTTCAGTCGTTATAAGTACAAAAAATAGTTTTCCACTCTTTTCAATTCTCTATTTCTAATGACATATCTAAGGGTCTAATATAAAATAAAACAATAAAAGAATAAGTATCTCAATATAATGAATAAAAGAAGAAATATCTGAATAAAGGAATAAGTATCTCTGTAAAAATGAAAAGGGAAGTAGTTTCAATATTTTCTTCTCATCCCACTTCAATAATCTTTACCAAATGTGTGTATTTCTCTTCATTAGGGTGTCCCTCAATGCTCTCATCATTACCACAATCATTATTTTGATTAAGACATCTCTTAATCATCTCATCATGGTCACAATAGTAATTTCTAATTGATGCGTCCCTTAATTCTCTCATCATGACCACATTAATCTCTTTGCACATTGATTATTTTTTAACCATGGGATGATATTTCTTAAATAATTTATCCATATAAAAGAAATATTTAACATAAAATATATCATTATATACAAGAATAGAAACTTTTTTTTTAAATAAAGAATAGTAATTTGACATAAAATTGTTCCGATTTCAAATTGAAAATTGTTCCGATTTCAAATCGAAAATTGTTTCTGATTAAAATAAAAAATTGTTCTAATTTCAATTCGAAATTTGTTCCAATTTCAAATTGAAAATTGTTCAAATGAACATAGATGCAAAGAAATGGACTGAGAGGTATGGGTAGGAGAAATAAAGAAGAAAGAGTGGAGTTTTGTTAATTCCTACCTTTGTTAAAGAATTGAGGAAGGTGAAAGAGTGGTTGAAAATGAAGGAGTGGGTTGCTAAAATAAAACAAACAGCTACTGTGTGAATTTGGTGAGTGTTGTCTAATGAGCAAGGGAGAGGAGAGAGGTATTTATAGAGCTAAGTTTGAGTTTGTCTTATGTTGGAGAATGATATAGGAATGATATAGGGGTGCATTGTTGTCCAAATCAAGAAATCTCCTTCAAATCTCTTTAATATACAATTGTGCCAACTTATTTAATGGATAATTAATCCTAATGGGTAGAAAATGAGCATACATAATTAATCTATCTATAATTACCCATATAGCATCATGTCCTAAATTAGTTCTTGGTAATCCTGCAACAAAATCTGTGGAAATACTATCTCATTTCCATTATGGGATTTCTAAAGGTTGTAACAAACCTGAAAGTTTTTTATGTTCTATTTTAATTTTCTGGCACGTTAAACATTGTGACACATACTTAGCTATTTCAAATTTCATTTTAGGCCACCAAAATTGACTTTTAAGATCCTGATACATTTTATTAATTCCTGGATGAATTGTATACTTACTTTTATGAGTTTCTTATAGAATTTCTTTCTTTAAATCTAGATTATTAGATACACACAACCTATTTATGTACATAATCACTTTATCATCCATTAAATTAAGATCTAGATGTTTTCCTTTAAGTATCTTTTCCTTAAGAGCTTGCAAAATCAATCTTCTTTTTGTGCTTCTTTGATATTTGCTTTTAGATCACAAGTTACCTGTAAAACATTTAAACAAATCCTATTTGGCTCAAAGGTCACTGAAATATTTAAATCCTTAAACTTTTCTATCAAATCAATTTCATGAACCATCATGTATAACAAATGGAGAGATTTCCTACTCAAAGCATCAACTACAACATTTGCTTTGCCTGGGTGATACTTTATTTCCAAATCATAATCTTTAAGAAATTCAATCCACCTTCTCTACCTCATGTTCAATTACTTTTGATCAAAAAGATATTTTAAACTTTTATGATCAGTATATACCTCAAACTTTACCCCATATAAATAATGTCTCCAAATTTTTAGAACAAAAACTACCGCTGCAAGTTCTAAATCATGTGTTAGGTAATTTTTCTCATGAGGTCTAAGTTGTCTAGAGGCATAGGCTACTACCTTCCCCTCTTGTATTAACACACATCCTAATCCCTTTTTAGAGGCATATTATAGATCACAAAATGTCCTAAAGGATTAGAGATTACTAAAATAGGAGCAATAGTGAGTCTCTTCTTTAATTTCTGAAAACTTTCTTCACAATTTTTTGTCCACACAAACAAAGTTCCTTTTCTAGTCAACCTAGTTAATGGCAAAGTTATTTGAGAAAATCCTTTTATGAATCTACGGTAGTATCCAGTTAAGCACAAAAAGCTTTTTATTTCAATTATTGTCTTTGGTTGCTCCCAATGCATGACTGCTTCCACTTTACTAGGATCTACAAAAACTCCTTCTTTATTTACCATGTGTCCTAGAAATTTAATTTCTCTTATCCAAAATTCACATTTTTCCAATTTTGCATATAATTATTTTTCTTTCAAAATTTCTAACATTATTCCTAAATGTATTGCATGTTCTTCTTCTGTTTTAAAATAAATCAAAATATCATCTATGAAAACTATCATAAATTTATCCAAATATGGCCTAAATACCCTATTCATATAATCCATAAATATAGCTAGGGCATTTGTTAAACCAAATGGCATCACCAAATATTCACAATGGTCATATCTAGTCCTAAAAGTTGTTTTAGGAATATCTTTCTATTTGACCCTAATATGATGGTATCTTGATCTTAAATCTATTTTTGAAAAAACCGAAGCTCTCCGCACTTGATCTAACAAATCATCTATCCTAGGGAGTAAGTATTTATTCTTTATGGTCACCTTATTTAGTTGTCTATAATCTACGCACAATCTAAGACAACCATCCTTCTTTTTCACTAAAAGCACTGGAGCTCCCTAAGGTGATACACTATCTTATAAATTATTTTTCTAATAAGTCCTCAATTTGCTTCTTAAGTTCACTCAATTCTACGGGAGACATTCTATAAGGTGCAATTGAAATGAGACCTACTCCTAGCACTAGGTCAATGAAAAACTCAATTTCCCTTTCCGGAGGCAGGTTAGATATATCTGAGGGGAAAACTTTAGGATAATCTTTGACTACAGGGATAATATTCAAATTTAGCTCACTTTTTGTTTTAGAAGAGAGAAGGAGAATGTATCCTGGAGTTCTTTCCATTATATCCCCATTAACTCGAATGGTAGATAAATGGATACGTAGGGATTTTTCTTTGTCAGGGAGTGAAGGAAAAGAAATAGTTTTATCAAGGCAATTTGGTATCACATGGTTAAAGGACAACCAATCCATTTCTAAAATAACATCAAGTTTTTGTAACGGTAAACAAATTAAGTTTGCAACAAAAGGTTTGCTTTCAATAAAAATGGGACAATTTAGGTATGCATGAGAGGTTTGGACTCGACTTCCTGTAGTAGTGGTTACCAATAAATTATAAGATGACTCAGTCACAAGTCTAAAATTTTTACACAATCATTAGATATAAAAGAGTGTGTGACTCTAGAATTACATAATACAGTTAATAGAGTATTGTTTATGAGGCATTGACCTTGTATCAGATTCAGAGATTGATTTGCTTCGCGACTGTTAAGAGCAAAGACTCTTCCTGAAACTTGTGGCTTTGTCGAGGGATTTCCCTTTTTTTACCAATTTTGCAATCTTTTGATATATGTCCCGGCTTTCCCTAAGTGTAGCATACCTGCTGTCCAAATAGGCAAGGTATATTTTCATGTGGCTTCCCACACTTTGGATAATTTACTTCGGACTGGATTTGTTTTCCTTTATTTATATTCGGTCTGAACTTATTATTTCCAGCTCTTTTCCCATTATCGTCCCGCTTATGCTTAAGTTGAAATTGTTTTTCCTTCTCAGTTTCATATTCCAAAAGATCTCTTTCCATAATTTTGCACTTATAAACCAGTGTAGAGTAATGTCTGATTTCTAGTTTACTTATCTCCTTCTTAATTTCTGGCCTCAATCCAGATTCAAATTTTACAGCTTTCCATTCTTCATTATGATGAAGATGAAGATAAGAGAAGAATTTTTCCAGTTTTTTAAATTTTGCTACGTATTGCCCAACCATCATTTTCCTTGTTGCAATTGTAGAAACTCTAATTCTTTCTCATTTCAAACACTGGCTGGAAAATATTTATCCAGAAAAGCAATTTGGAAAATCTCCCAGGTGATGGGTCTATTTGGGTTTTCCAAAAGTCTTATGGCTCCACGCCACTAGTGTTCTGCTTCTCCTGACAGCATATGCGTAGCTAGCAAAGTTGATTCGTTGGGTGTTAGTACACCCAAGGAATGTGAAAATCTTTTCTAACTCCAAGAGCCAATTTTCAGCGACCATCGGTTCATATTCTCCCTTAAAGGTTGGTGGATTAGCTTTCTGGAATTCAGATAGTCCTTGAAAATTTGGATTCACTACAAGATCTCTTGGTTCCAGTCCTCTATTTGTTTGCATCTGCTGGAAAAATTAATTAGTTACAGTTGTCTGCTCTCGCATTGCCGTAACAATTTTCACGAGTGTATCCATCATTCTATCCAATCTATCCTCGAGATTAGTATTATTCCACCTGCTAGACATCTTTTCCTGCAATAACTTTCTTATTTTGTTAGAAAGCAATAATGGTTCCCAAACCACTTTGCCTAGAAGACTGCTCTAATACCAAAATGTAACGTCCTATTTTAATTTTTAATAATTTTTTTAGTTATAAGTTTTGAGTGTAAATTAGAACAACACGTTACAAACTAACTTCTATTTTTTTTCCATCAGCTTTATACATAGTGTTTTACACTTTTTTGAGGGTTACATTCTTCAAAAGTTAGATTTGTACATACAATAGTTAAGTTAAGCGCCTATTTTCAAAAAGTTAGGCTTACAACAACCTTCATAAGGTATTACTATTTACATTTTTACTAATATTGTTTACTAAGACTACTCATCAAAAAGTAGAATTATCAGGAACAAATCTCTCATAGTGACGGTGAAAACATAATCTCCTAATTCTGACATATATACTTGTTGCACACGAAAATCACCCAGAACTCTTACTATCAGCATTATCTGAAATATCACACTAAAAAAACTGAGATTAAATCTCAGTAAGAATGACCAAAAACAATAATATGTTTGAACTAATGATATTCCAACCGTCACAAGTACGGAAAACAATTTTTCACTCTTTTCAATTCTTTATTTCTAATGTCATATCTAAGAGTCCAATATAAAATAAAAGAATAAATAAAAGAATAAAATAATATTAATTAAAAGAATAAGTATCTCAATGTAATGAATAAAGGAATATATATATGAATAAAGGAATAAGTATCTCTGTAAAATGAAAGAGGAAGTAGTTTCAATATTTTCTTCTCATCCCACTTAAATACTCTTTATCTTGTAGAATTGTCCTTGCATCAATGGTTTAATATGTTAAGTTTTGATGATGACAAATACAAGATAAAAAGAATGATGCTTATGCTTCATAAATGTGCTTAATAGATGACAAATGCATTACAAAAGAATATTGATCATGTTACATAGATGTGCTTAATGAGATATATTGTATCATGCATATGAAGATATTGAGTTATGAATTTGGACTAACTATGCTTACGTTAAGTGAGTAATACTTTGTAGAATAGTCTAAGTATCAAGAGTGAGCATTGCAACAAGAAAACAAAAGATCACAATCACGCTCAACTCAAGAAGAATGAGAATGATAAGATGTTCTAAACATTTGCAAGATTTGAAGAGAAGAAATTTTTGGAAGCTTGGATTACATCAAGAATTGATGATGGCAAAAGATCAAGTCCCAAGGTTCTTCAAGAATAACTTATACGACTTAGATCTTGTGTAAAGGTAAAAAGGAATCACACTAAGGTCAAATATGTTTTAACATCTTTAAAAAGTATTTTTTACATGTTTTAATGCCCAACAAACTATTTTTGGAAAGTTAGTCTTGGTGGTAGTTCAAACCTTTGAAGAATAACCAAGTTTGTATTTTGCAAAACCGACATTCGGTTACAATTTTGATCAGAACTTTCAAAATACTTTGAGTTTTGTTATGAAACTTATTTCATATAAAAATAGGCTCAAATATCTTTCTAATGAGTGGTCATTTACTTTAAACGGATAAGAAATGAAGAAGTTATGACCATTTGCTTTAAACTATAAAATATAGTCAAGTTTGAGTTTTGAAAAACTAAGCTTTGGTCAATCTTTTGATCATAACTCTCAAAATACTTTGAGTTTTGTTGCGAAATGTTTCATTTGAAAATAGACTCAAAGATTTTTCCAATGATTGGTTATTTGCTTTAATCGGATAAGAAATGAAATAGTTATGACATTTTAAAGTCAGTTTTCAAAACCAGAAATGATGTAATCGATTACACAATTCCTGTAATCGATTACAACTCTGGCAGAGGCCAGGTAATCGATTACCAAAAGTGTGTAATTAATTACCAAGTGCCCAGAAACGTTTCTAATGGCTATAAACAACTAGTTTTCATAAAAAAATCATTATTCAAACTATTTCTCAAGATTTGCATAGCTCTAATGTTCAATGAAAAACATTTATTGTCATAGGCATTTCAAGTTTGTTTTGATTTGCAAGTAAATCCATTAAGCATAATATCCCACAAATCGAGATTAATAGATTGCATATAAAATTCCATTCTAGCTTTTTAATAAATGAAATGCACACCATCAAAGAATGGTGGTTTATCAATTTCAAAACCTTCCATTTTGAAAAGCTTTCAATGGTTGCCAAACAAACAAGGATCTTTAACTCTAAGGGGTTAAGCTTTCAACAGAGCATGAAGCTCTTATACCACTTGTTATTAAGCTCGTTTCATCAAGTTTATTCCTAAAGACCCACTTGGTGTCAATTATGGGATGATCATTGGACCTTGGAACTAACTCCCAAACTTGATTCCTCTCAAATTGGTTTAGTTCATCTTGCATGGCCAAGATCCAATGTTCATCATTAATAACCTCATTTATGTCTTTAGGTTCAACTTGAGAGACAAAAGCCATATGATTAAATGCATTTCTAAGAGTGTTACGAGTGATTACTCCTTTTGATACATCACATATTACTTTGTCAAGAGGATGATATCTTGATGTCCTCAATTCCTTGGGAAGATCCATGATTTGAGAGTCCTCTTGTCTTGAGGAATCATGTTGACTATCTTCTTGCTTCTTGACTTTTTTTTCTTTGTTCTATTGGTGAGGTCTTGCCAAAATCTCTGCAACATCATCAACAAACTCCTTTCTCGGCTCATTTGGGTTAGTTTCATCAAATGCAATGTGTATGGACTCTTCTATGGTCATAGTTGGTTTATTGTAAACTCTAAAGGCCTTACTATGCATAGAATAACCAAGAAATATTCCCTCATCAGATTTTGCATCAAACATTCCCAAGTTATCCTTTCCATTATTTAAAACAAAGCATTTACATCCAAAGACATGAAAATGTGAAACATTTGGCTTCCTTCCTTTGTACAATTCGTAAGAGGTTTTCTTTAAAATTGGTCTTATCAAAGTCGTATTCATAACATAACAAGCAGTATTAACTGCATCCGCCCAAAAATACTTAGGAATGTTGGCCTTATTGAACATAATTCTTGTCATTTTCTCTAAAGATCGATTTTTCCTTTCTACAACACCATTTTGTTGTGGTGTTTTAGGGGCCGAAAAATTATGCTCAATGTCATGTTCATCAGAAAAGGTTTCAAATTCATGGTTTTCAAACTCACCACCATGGTCACTTCTTATGGATGCAATACAAAAATCTTTTTCATTTTGGATAACTTTGACAAGCTTTTTGAATGATTGAAAAGCATCATTTTTGTGAGACAAAAATAATGTCCATGTAAACCTAGAAAAATCATCCACAATCACTAAGGCATAGTAATTCCCACCAAACTCATAGTTCTAGAGGGACCAAAAAGATCCATATGCAAAAGTTGTAGAGGTCTAGAAGTTGAAACCATATTTTTAGCTTTAAAAGAGACATTTACTTGTTTTCTCTTTTGACATGCATCACAAAGTTTATCTTTTTCAAATTTGAGCTTTGGAAGACCAATCACTAGTTCTTTAGAAATCAATTTGTTTAAGTGATCTATGTGAATGTGAGCGATTCTTCTATGTTTACATGGACATTATTTTTGTCTCACAAAAATGATGTTTTTCAATCATTCAAAAAGCTTGCCAAAGTTATCCAAAACAAAAAAGGTTTTTGTATTGCGTCCATAAGAAATGACCATGGTGATGAGTTTGAAAATCATGGTCTTCAAAGGACTAAGTCATCATTAAATTCGATTGTTTGCAATTTTTGTGGTCATCTAAGACATATTTCTCATTTATGCAATTATAGAAGAATAGATATTCATGTAAGCATTTCAAACAATAAGTACAAGAACATACATATTTTTCTTTTCAGTTTTCACTCCCCCTATATGACATCAATAAAAAGGCTTAGGAAGGAAAGATAATATTTTGTCACTCCTAACTAGTGATATCAAGTGGTACTTATTTATCATGTGGTATGCAAGATATTATGTGCTAGACATAATTCATTAAGCTTATTGTTATCATATGCTAAATGTTGATGTACCAAAATGTGACAAGCACTACATGAATAATCTTTTATATCTTGAAAGTATGCTTGTTTCATCTCTCTTTTCTTGAATCATGTGTAGAATTAAATAAGGGGAGATAGTTATGATTTGAATAACTTGAAGAAGTTTATGAGTTTTGATGATCCTACTCTTTTTGACAACATGAGTTTTATCTATAAAGGGAGTGAAAATATTATCTTTCCTTCCTAAGTCTTTTTGTTGATGTCAAATAGGGGGAGTGAAAACTGGAAAGAAAAATATATATGTTCTTGTACTTATTGTTTGAAATGCTTACATGAATATCTATTATTCTATATTGCATATTTTTCTTTGGTGATTTGTCATCATCAAAAAGGGGGGAGATTGTAGAATTGTCTTTGCATCAATAGTTTAATATGTTAAGTTTTGATGATGACAAATACAAGATAAAAAGAATGATGCTTATGCTTCATAAATGTGCTTAATAGATGACAAATGCATTACAAAAGAATATTGATCATGTTACATAGATGTGCTTAATGAGATATATTGTATCATGCATATGAAGATATTGAGTTATGAATTTGGACTAACTATGCTTGTGTTAAGTGAGTAATACTTGGTAGGATAGTCCAAGTATCAAGAGTGAGCATTGCAATAAGAAAGCAAAAGATCATAATCATGCTCAACTCAAGAAGAATGAGAATGAGAAGATGTTCCAAGCATTTGCAACATTTGAAGAGAAGAAATTTTTAGAAGTTTGGATTACATTAAGAATTAATTATGGCAAAAGATCAAGTCCCAAGGTTCTTCAAGAATAGCTTATACGACTTAGATCTTGTGTAAAAGTAAAAAGGAATCACACTAAGCTCAAATATGTTTTAACATTTTTAAAAAGTGTTTCTTACATGTTTTAATTCCCAACAAACTATTTTTGGAAAGTTAGTCTTGGTGGTAGTTCAAACCTTTGAAAAATAGCCAAGTTTGTATTTTGCAAAACTGACATTCGGTTACTATTTTGATCATAACTTTCAAAATACTTTGAGTTTTGTTATGAAACTTATTTCATATAAAAACAGACTCAAATATCTTTCCAATGAGTGGTCATTTACTTTAAACGGATAAAAAATGAAGAAGTTATGACTATTTGCTTTAAACTATAAAATATAGTCAAGTTTGAGTTTTGAAAAATTGACCTTTGGTCAATCTTTTGATCATAACTCTCAAAATACTTTGATTTTTGTTATGAAACTTCTTTCATTTGAAAATAGACTCAAAGATCTTTCCAATGACTAGTTAGTTGCTTTAATCGGATAAGAAATGAAGTAGTTATGACCTTTTAAATTCAGTTTTCAAAACCATAAATGATGTAATCAATTACACAATTCTTGTAATCGATTACAACTCTAGCAGAGGCCATGTAATCGATTACTAGAAGTGTGTAATCGATTACCAAGTGCCCAGAAACGTTTCTAACGGCTATAAACAACTAGTTTTCATAAAAAATAATTTCTAAATACCAGCAATGGCTATTTTATCATTTGGGCTCTATATATAAGTGATATTTGAAGCATTTACATCCTAAGAAACACAGAACACTATACTTGATCATTGAATAATCAAAATCATATTTTGAACTTTAAAGTGTGAATCATTGATACCCATAGAGCTTCAGCACTACAAGAAATAAGAAAATTAGCAAGGGAAAGTTACCTCGCTAGTCCGTCACTGATCCCTCGCAAATATAAATTACTAGGGATCAGCGACGGACTAGCGAGGGAAAAGCCAGTCGCTTTTTTTTCATTGCTAATTAGCGAGGGAACGTGTTGCCTCGCTAATCCGTCGCTAGTATAATAATTTCCCTCACTAATTCATCCCTAATACGTCACAAATATAAGTCATTATTCCCTTGTAAATCAGCGAGGGACATTCTGTCGCTATATCCGTACCAATGTTGGATCCAGTCAATCAATTTCCCTTGCTATTTTGTCACAAATCCATCGCTGAATTACCTCGTTATTCCGTTGTTAATCTCTCGGTAGTTATTTATATGATTTCCTCGCCATTTCGTCACTAATCCCCTGCTAATAACATATCTGATTTCCTCGCTTTTCCATTGCTAATCCCTCGCTAATAACCTACCTGATCCTCGCTTTTCCGTCGCTAGTCCCTCGCTAATTAGTCTTTTTTTTTAAATTACATATATTTTTATTGACTAACCAAAACCTATCAAACAGAAGAAATCCAACAACAGAGCATAAGTAACAAAATTATGCAAAGGATCCAAAATAAATTTATTAATTTTATCAAATTATATACAAATAGTTCATTAAATGTCATACAAAACAAGAATAAAAATAACAAGCAATCAATCTAAGTTGGCTTCGTCTTCGTTTTCATCATCATTGTCCTCTCGACCTTCCCCAACTGTTGCACCTTGCGATGGTGCATATGGAGCAACATTTGCTGATCCGATCGTAGATAGAATAGGCAGCAACATATGGACAAGTTGAGTTTGGACAAAAGAAGTCATCGTTGTTGCCACTGCTGCATTGACAACTTCATTGATGGTTCCAGTTATGCCTTGTGTCAGCGGTGTAGAGCGGGAAGGACCCGCAATCGAGGAGGATGAAGCTGGCATGGTGTTATTAATGCCAATGTGCAAATTGTTACCTATGTCATGCACCTGTCTCTTCTTCTTGGGACCCGCCGCATCCAACCAGACCTCCGGGTCAACCATAGGATGGGAGGAAGAGTTTTCTCCATATTTTTCTATCGTCGCAGTATCATATGACTCCTAAAGTAACAAAACAAGAAAAACAAACAAAAAAAATCAATAACTTAACAAATATAAATGACTTTTGAATTTTAAAACCACCAACAATAAAATTCCTCGAGCACTCGGAAACATAGCTTTCGTCTTTCTTCTTATGAACTTTGGCATAGAGATTTTTGTAAGAAATCAGATGCTTTAACTCTGCCTCCTATAACCACATATGGAAGAATATATAATAAACACATATCAAAAGTAAGGTAATCCCTCTAAAATACCAATGCCTTTATGTCATACTCAAGATAGGCAAATAACTCAAGTAAGTAATTACAACATATTAATAAAAAGATTAATAAAATAAAATAAAACTCAGAAACCTCCAGTCAAATTAATAAACAGATTACCATCAAAACTTTAAATGACCAAGTTATATTACCATCTTGTTCTTGTGTTGACCAATGCTTATCGATCTTGTTGTATACTTCAAGGCATCAAGCATGGCTGCCCTATTCCTTCGGGCAGCTGCAGACCTCATCATCCATCTATTTGTTAGCCAAATGTCGACCAAGTCATCCCACACTTTTGTCCTCATTCCTCTGGGCCCATAGCCCTTAAGATCAGCCAAGATATTTGAATTTGCCTTATCAAAGGCCTTATCCCGTGCTTTGTTCAAATGGTCTGGATAACGGTCCATCCTAGTCCATTCCCAGACAGTTCTCGCCATGTCACGATCAGAATCAGATGTGAACCGATGCTTATCCTACGCAAATGTTATGTAAGTATATTTATTTTTCGATGATTGTATAATATATAATTCTATAAACACAATTACTTACCATAGAGTCATTAAATAATATTTCCTTCATGTTAGCAGGATAATCTCTCCATGTAGTAGCTAGAGTTGGCATCCTTGTCATGACATTATACATGATGTCGCATGTCACTCTTGGTGGGAGAAACCTCCTCCTGTAAGTACAAGAAGATAATATTAGTAATCTAAAAGTAAATAAATGTAATAAAAGATTACTTGAACTATTACTTACGATTCAGGGACAAGCACCACATATATAAGCTCCCTGCTATCAATTTCTACATGGGATTCTCCACTTGAAGGCACCACACTCGGGGTGCTAGTGGGTGGGTTAGCAAGGGGTGGGTTAGCAGGGGGTGGCATAGAAAGGGCTGGGTCAGTACAGGGTGGGACAGAAGCTGATGTGCCTCCAATGGTCAATGGGATAGATGCTGGTAGGCCTGCACTGGTCAATGGGCTAGTAGCTGAAGTTGCACCTAACATAATTATAGATAAACCAAAAAATAAATATATATTACATTTATATAAATCATGTGTTACCAATAATTAAAAATATTAAAATAATATCGGTATACTTGGGAGAGGGTTGAGAAGGCTCAGTGATGAGAATGGAAGATGGAAAAGGGGGATTGCTTACGACCTTTCCCATGACCGTGTCCAGCGCCTCTACCTCGAATGGTCATGATGAATATCTGCATAAGGAAACATAATGAAACATGACGAGTTAATATACTATATGTCAATAAAAAGCTCAAAATATAATAATGATATTTCAGTGTAAATACCATTAACAAAATTTATTGAACAAGATTCAATTTTAACTACTTGAGTCTGAAGTAAAAGATTCCTCATCTTTATCTGAGAATTCATTAATTTCATTATCTTTATTGTCATCAATGAACTCATCATTAACCAGAACGTCCATTGGATAATGTATATCATGTATGTTCACTTCTTCCATTTGGGCATGTGCATCAAACAAGGAAACTACTTCATCATCTATGATAATATTATGTGTTCCAAGGGATCCATCCTCTTGGTAATAATCAGTAGCAGCTAGGTCATTCAATTCATCACCTTCATCATTCAATGTCTCAGTCACGAAGAGTTTTGCTCTTACCTTGCAAGCTGCCCACCATTCATCATTAGCTTTATTCCCGCTTTGTGAGTATCTTGTATAGTACACTTGTTGTGCTTGTTCGACTAAGACGAATGGCTCATTTGAGTGAAGTCTTGATTTATGTTTAATGTCAACCAACCCATATCTTTCATCAACATTGACTCTATTAATCAGGTCAAACCAATGACATTGTAAAAGAAATACTCTATTTTGATTTCTTACATATGACAATAACAATATATCTTTAACAATGTCATAATAGTTCAAGTCATTCTCACCATATACACTACCTTTAACACATATGCCATTATTCATGGTAGCTTTATTTTGTCTGTACTCCTTAGTATGAAATCTATACCCATTAACTATTAAGCCACAGTAAGAAGTCATGGACTTGGATGGACCATAACTTATCCCTCGTATCATTTGATCCTCAACTTGACCTATATTAACCTGTATCATTACATAGACGGTAGATAGTTGTAACATTTAGCATAATGAACATTGAATTTAATATGATAGATGTGATTATGGATAAAAGGACTCACTAGATGTTTTAGCCACCTACTGAAGTCCTTATCTCGAGCTTCCAATATTTGATCATCAGTGATATTGGGATTTGTTTCCCTTAACGAATCCTTGAATTGTCTAATCAATATAATAATTAATATTTAGCATAAATTTATTGAAAAATAAACAAATTCATTAGATATGGAATAGACTTATTGAAGATAAGGTTCTACTTCTCCACAATTTATAAGCACATATGTCTCAACAATCTGACGTTCCACATCCGTCAAGAACCTATTTCAACCTCTCCCGATAGGACAACATAGATGCTTAAAAACAAACAACCGATCATTAATTGTATCTTCTCCACCATTGTCATTCCAAAGAACTTGAGTGTGCTTGGTCTGTAGGTGGGGATCAAAATACATGGAAGCAAAATTAGAAATTTCTTCTAAAATATACGATTCACAAATAGAACCTTCAACTTTCGCCTTATTTCATACCTTCTTTTTCAAGTACAACATACACATCTCAAATGGGTACATCCACCTGTAATGCACTAGTCCTCCAACCTTAGCTTCATAAGGGAGATGCATGACTAGATGTTCTATCACGTCAAAGAATGTTGGAGGGAAAATCTTCTCTAACTTGTAAATTGTTTCAATAATGGAAAGCTCTACATTCTCTATGGTGGAAGCTCGAATTTCAGTTGCACAAACTTCTTTAAAGAACAAGTTGAGTTCTGTTAATGGTCCCTATATAGGTTTTGGCAAGATATCATGAAATGCCAAAGGAATTAACCTTTGCATAAAAACATAACAATCATGACTTTTCATTCCATATATCTTCCCGTCGTCTACATTAATGCAACATGCGATATTTGACGCATACTCATCAGGAAATTTCAACTATTTTATCCACTCACACACCATCCTCCTTTGATTGGCATCCAAGACATATGTTGCCTTTGGTTTTTTACACTTGCCATTCTCAACTATTAGCTCCAAGGTGGGACGTTTGCATATTATCTTCAAATCTTCTCTTGCATTTGCATTGTCTTTTGTCTTGCCCTTTATGTCCATGACAGTGTTGAAGATATTGTCAAACACGTTCTTCTCGACATGCATAACATCTAAATTATGTCGTATTAGATTAATGGACTAATAAGGCAATTCCCAGAATATGCTCTTCTTCACCCAGTTGTGATGTATACCAAAGCTATCTTATTTTTGTTTACTTGAATTCAAGCCAAAAGAGACTTCTTTAAGTTAAGTCACTCTATTCAAGACATCTGTCCCACTCAGCCGTTGCGATGGATTAGATTTTTCCACTGTTGATTTCTTAAAAGAATTTCAATCACGGCGAAATGGATGATCAAAAGGCCAAAATTGGCGATGGCAATCAAACCAGCAGCATTTCCTACCGTGCTTCAATACAAATGACTTATTGTGATTCATACAAAGCAGACAAGAAAGTTTTCCATGATTGCTCCACCCACACAGCATTCCATAGGCTGGAAAGTCGCTTATTGTCCACAACAAAACTGTTTTCATATCGAAATTTTGCTTCTTCCAGGCATCATAAGTTTGCATCCCATCGTCCCACAATATCTTTATATCATTAATTAGGGGTCTAAGATAGACATCTAAACTTTTACCTTGTGACTTTGGTCTAAGAATCACAAGAGTGAGGAATATGTATTCCCTTCTCATACACATACTTAGGGGTAGATTGTAGGGTGTGACAAAAACAAGCCAACATGAATATGGAGTGGCTAAATAGCTGAATGGATTAAAATCATCTGTACAAAGGCCAAACCTAACATTTCGAGTGTCTAGCGCAAATGTTGAATGGGTAGCGTCAAATCGTTTCCAAGCATTAGCATTAGTTGGATGCCTAATCACTGATTAATCTTGACGAACTCCATCTGTATGCTAACTCATATATTGTGCAATGTTTTTGGACATAAACAGACGTTGGCGTATAGGCATAGTGGAAAAATATCACAACACTGAGTGCAGTACATCCTTCTCATTCGATGAACGTCCCGCCTTCGGTTTAAATCGTGGGTGTCCACATACTAAACAAACTGAGTAGAGTTTCTTGTCACTGTATTCTTTGTAATACAACATGCACTGATTAGGACACGCATCTATCTTCTCATATCCTAATCCCAACTCACGAACCATTCTCTTCGATTTGTAAAAGTTTTCGGGTAACCTTTCAGGCTCTGGAAGCATGCTCTTAATTATGACAATCATTCTATCATCATAACTCTCACTCATGTTAAACTCTGACTTCAAGTTCAAAAGTTAAGTTACAGCTAACAATTTCGTGTGCTTATGGCAACCATCCCATAAAGGTTCGTCAGCATCTCTTAGCAAGTCATAAAACTTCGAACCTGATGGATTTGGATCCTCTTCTAAATCTTGAGCTTCTGGATTTAATCTATCACCTACGACATCCATAACCATATCCACGTATAGATTCCTAGGCTCCAGTTCATTATCATGGACAATGGATGTTGAGTCGTTATCCCCCCATTTGTCCTCACCATGAATGGTCCAATTTACATAACCATCCACAAATCCATACTTATACAAATGTAGTTCTACCCCAAATAACTCCCTCCAAACATGATTCTTACATCTAGCACATGGACAAAGGATGCAATTTAATGCATCAGTAACTATCGGGTTTCCTTGACAACCCTGATGAAATCATCAACTCCATCCTTGAATTATTCACTCACATAGCCAGTAGGATCAGTTCTTCGTAACATCCAACTTTGATCGGGTCCCATCATTGCTGAAATTGGTTTAGCACATTAATATAATCTTTATATCTCCATCTCCTTCTTAACATGGTATGACCCTATCCCATTTGATAAGAAACTTTTTCAACATTTGGTTAATAGTTATTCCTTAAATCTTATATTTTATACTTGATGAAATTTCAGCAGCATTTCCCATTGGTCTCCAAGTGCATGACTTGAACGCAGTGAGATCTACCGTGTTTAAGTATACACCCAGAGAACAAAAAGAAATGTTGCAAATCGAAATTTCAACAAGTATAAGATATGAGATTTAAAGAATAACTATTAACTAAGTGAAGAAAAAATTTCTTACCAAACTGTCCCACTTGGACAATTCAAGATTCAATATAATGAGCAGTACCTTAAAAAGGTATGCATGCTCATTAATATTGAATCTCAAATAGGAAACTAAAGTTTTGCTCAAATTTTTACTCGAATAAGAAAATAAAACTTTAAGCATATGTTAAAGCACAATCAAAAGTTAAAACAAACCAAGATTCTTAACACATAATTCGTTAGAAATTCATAACTTTTATTTTCAGCATCCAAGATTTGATGTCATATTTAGAAAGTCCTAAATGTACTGGGATAGGAGACAAAAACATAAAGAAAATCTAAGTTTTCACTAGCTGTAATGATTGCTGCTATATGGCTTGACATAGACAACATTGATGAATATGTTAGGAACACTACTACTAGAGCTTTTAGTGTTGTTGCCTCTGCTCTTAGTATACCTGCACTCTTACCCTTCTTGAAGGTTGTTTGTCAAAGTAAGAAATCATGGCAAGCTCAGCACACTGGGATTAAGATTGTGCAACAAATTGCCATTTTAATTGGTTGCACTGTATTGTTGTATTTGAGATCTCTTGTGGAAATTATAGAGCATGGTCTGAATGATGAGAATCAGAAGGTGAGAACCATGACTGTGTTGTCTCTTGCTGAGGCTGCTAGTCCTTATGGCATTGAAAGTTTTGACTTTGTCTTGAAGCCACTGTGGACGGGTATTAGGCAACATTGTGGGAAGGTCTTGGCTGCATTCTTAAAGGCAATTGTTTTATAATTCGTTGATGGAAGCCCTATGTGCCAGTTACTATACTAAAGAAGTCATGATTATTCTGATTCCTGAATTTCAGTCGCTTGATGAAGAAATGAAGAAAATTGTTCTGAAAGTGGTGAAGCTGTGTGTAAGCACTGAGGGTGTTTATGAAGAAATGAAATGTCAATTATTGTTAGAAATGATATTCTTTTGACTTTTTTGTTCAAGAATGTTTGGGTTAGAAGGATGGCGTTGGATCTTAAGAAACTATAAGCATCTTCCTCGATTATGTGAATCAAGTGGAGGTTTAAAGTAAACAACAAGAGAATGAAGTGTGTTATTGAATTGTTTTGTTTTTTGGGGCATGATTTCAAAACGATGATCATCTTGGTGTTAGTCTTAATGAGCTACTTCCTCACTCTTAACATACTTGTCTTCTTTTCCTTTCCTTTTAGTGCCAATCATTAGTTCCAGGCTATATTGAAATTATAGGTTGGGGTGGCCAATTTTATGAAAATCATATTTTTTATTTTAAATTGCTTGTATATCATGATTATGTTGATTGGATAAATTTCAGGAACTAAGAGAAAATCAAAGCCTTCATTTTCTCAAAATGAACCACGAATTATGTATTCTAAGCTTTAAAGATATTAAGTTTACATGTATGATGATTAATAAATTTACTTGAGATGTTTCTAACATCTAATAAGGCTATGGTCTCCAGAAAACCACACTATAAACTACTACAATTTTATATCATGTGGCATACAAAATCAAATTATAAACCAAATGATTCCATTACCATAAATACAATGAAAAAGATTTGAGAAGTGGGAATATAAAATAGTCATGATTGAAAACAAGCAAAATGAAAAAACAATCACACTATGAATTAAAGATGTTATGGGAAGCAATCTTAATAATTTTACAATTTCCAACCAGTTAACTTTCCGAACAACTGATCCTCCACTCTTATGGCTTTGGTGTATCAAAAGTGTCGTTATTTCATAAAAATGAGATAGCTTCAAATGTTCTGGATTTAGAGAAAATGGTGGAATCTCTTCTTTTGGATTTGAAAAAAATAGGAAACAAATATTAAATGAGTTCACAAAGGCCTCTAGAAGGTTCAAGAAGGATTAAAGGACTTCACAAATGACTGTGCCTTCCTACTTGAGTCTGAAATTTCAATTGTTTTAAAGAGAAAAAAATCAAGTAACCCTGCCGTGTAATCGAGAATATTATGAACAAGCTGGACATGTATTGTGGTTACAATATGAGTTAAAGAAATTTATAGGTGTTACATAATTATCTTTTTTGTTAGGGGTGTGTAAATAAAATTGGTGTTTGTAGTTTTAGATGTGAAGCAAATTTAGGAGCCTAAGTTTCTAAATCAAATTCTTTATTTTTTATCTAGGTCTTGCCTAATATAATCTTCTTAATTGATGTCAAACAGTAAAGGAACCAAGATTTTAAGAGGTTAGGTTTCTTGCCTAAAATATCTAAATTGGCCAAGGCTTATGATGATCATATATTTTATACATTAATAAACTCTCATCTTTAGTCATTTACACTCTCTATGTACTTAATTGATTAAGTCTAGTTATGTTTTGTAAGTTTGGACTCAAATTGGACTTAATTGATTTTTTCAGCACTATTTTGGTCTTACGTTATTTCTGTATTTCAGCCATATCTTGAGTTATAAATGTCTGATAATTATGAATTTTACCTTGTAGGAAAGATAAGAGAGATCTCTACAACTTTGATGAAGAGATCAAAGTCTCAATCAGACATCTAATAGAGCTAATTGGGCTTGGAAGACAGAACACGAGTTTTGTGTCTGAAACCTGAATAGTGTACAGTAATCAGAGCATAATTCGAGTTTGCGAGAATTATAAAATGGGCTGAAAATTTGGAATCTGAAAGTTAAGACCCATATCTAAAACTTTCATGTTGAACACAAAAATTGATTCGGGCTCCTTGATGGTGATATTGGGTCTGAAAATCACAATAGAGGTGCTGAAACTGGGCCTGAATAGTTTGTAGTAATTGGGTCATATCTTGGGCTGTAGGATGAATTTTTGGGTGATTCCAGAGCCTTTGGAAAGCTTAGACAATTTCCTAGAACTTTCATGAAGACCACTTGGCTCAAAAACGACGGAATCAATGAGTTAAGCAATGAATGATTTCGGAGACAAAAATCTCAATAATCCAACACTAATTCAATAATCCAACCACCTAACCAATCATCCACTCACTCACCCACTAATCCACCTACTCTTAATCATTCTCCTTGTCATTTTGTATCCCTACTCTTCTATAAAAGGCACTCAAGTGTTAAGCATTTGAGGCACTTGGTGTTAGGCTTAGTTTTACAAGTTAAGGTGGTTATGCTTGTTTATTGTTTTCTTTGTTGTAATTTTCTCTTGTTCTAAATTGAAGTCATGTTCATCTTTCTCTTCTTCTCTCTTTCTTTCTTCTTATCCATGAGTAACTAAATCTTCATCTTGCTTGGGTGAAAGAGTGAAGCTCTTGGTAATGAAATAAGGTTAGATTATTTTATTTCTTGTGCTTAAATGATATATTATTAAATGAACATTATATGTGTTGTATTTTGTTTCAATCAATTTAGAAACCTTCTTTGTTAATGGAGATCTTGATTTATTGTAGACAATAGGATTGGCACAGTGAATGCTTGAACTCATTTACAAATGTTGGTAGATAATTAAAGGAATCATAATATGATTACATATATAATTGAACTTTGAATGTTATATTTTCCAATTGGAACCTCCGTTGTGTGTGGATTTCAATTGAGTTAAAAAGAGAAATAATCTTACCTTTAATTTATTACCAAGAGTGGATCTCCTAACCCAAGCAAGCCCTTAAATTCATTTGTGAACTTGTTTTATTACTTTTGGTGTTGTGACAAATCCTCTTCTTACCTCAATTAATTTTTCTTCATCAATTCCTGTGGATCGACCTCGGACTCTCGAGAAATTTACTACTTGAGACAACTCTGCACTTGGGTTTGCATCCTTTAAATCCCGCATCAAGTTTTTGGTGCCGTTCTTGGGACTTGATTTGAAGTTTTGATTTATTGAGGTTCATTTTCTTTAATAAAATCTATTCTCTCTTCTCCTCATCGGAGCAAAAGATCGGCTTGCGATCCTTCTTTCTTTATTTCTTTACTAACTCTCTAACTTACTAACTTGATAACATACTAACTTACTAACTTTTATATTTATGTCATTTATTTTTTTTTTTTTAATTTTTTTATTTTTTTCGCCATTTTTTTTCGTCGATGGGGGTAACTCTCCCTTTTATTTTACACACTAACTTAGTGGGGTAACTCTCCTTTTACTTTTCTTTATTTATTTTTTTGCAATCTAACTTAATGAAATAATATTTCTTCTTCTCTTCTCTTTCGCTTTTGGGGCTCTTGTCACTCTTTATATTTAAATTTACTTTCTGCACTTTATTTTTATTTTAATTTTTATTTTTTTTATTTTTATTTTTATTTTTGGGTGGTTGGTTTATTACCCCACCTTTATTTGGTTGGTTTCTACCACATATTTTTTTTTTATTGGTGGTTGGTTTATACCACATCCTTGTTAATATTTAATGGTGGGTTACACACGCCACTTGTACATTATTTTTTGTTTATTTATTTTTAGTTATTTATGTATTTATGCTTAATTGGTATCGTGATTTAAATTCTGGTCGTTTAGTTAAAATTAATTCTGGTACTTTATATATTGACTTGTTTGAATCACAATCACACACAATTGACACAATGGCTGACAATGAAAGTGTACATGATGAACCGAAAATCAACCGTTGCGAACCATGCGTGAATATTTGCAACCACCTCGAAATTCTAGTCCATCATGTTTTATCTTTCCACTCAATGCCAATAATTTTAGATTCAAACCAGGTATGATTTCTTTACTTCCTAATTTTCATGGTTTAGAATCTGAAAGTCCATATTTACATCTGAAAGAATTTGAGGAAGTATGTATTGCCTTCAATGATCAAAATTGCACTGAAGAGATTGTTAAGCTTAAATTGTTTCCTTTTTCTTTAAAAGATAAAGCAAAATTCTGGCTTAACACTTTGAAACCAAGATCAATTGGCACATGGCAAGAAATGCAAGGTGAGTTCTTGAAGAAATTTTTTCCAACACATAAAACCAATGCTATGAAAAGACAAATCCAAAATTTTTTCCTAAAATTCAAATGAAGCATATTTTCAATGTTG